>JAMPIV010011152.1:0-671787 GCA_024509875.1 Oreohelix idahoensis
ATCGATACGTTGACCGGTTACGTCAACCAAGTAGGTACCCCCTTAAATAAGGATTCAGAGACGCAGTAATTATTGGTGAGTTTGTATTGTTTAATTGTTTCTTATATACATGCCCTCACTGTTTGTCACAGAACTGGGCTAGATTAAGGCCGCTTACAGACGAGCGTTTCTTGACGCGCGTATCTCGCGCGTGACGAATGAAAGAGTACGGATTTACAGACAGTCTCGCTCGGCTGAGCAGCCTGTAAATCCATTACTCCTTCATTCGTCACGCGCGGCAAGAAACGCTCGTGTGTAAGGGCCCTTAGGTTAAGGTTAGCGTTAGGATATATGTTTCTATATCCGTAATCAACGTAAGTGAAAATCCTAACGGTAACCAACTAACACTAATGTTGCGTCTCTGGAGTTGTAATTGCAGATGAAAACAGAACACTCCTGCGCAGAACGGACTTCTGTTCGATAGCTACTTGGGGAAAATTCAGGCGCATGTCTACCTATTCTGTAATTCAACGAAATGAATAACGCTTAACAAATGAAATTCTGGTTGTAATGAAGAACTGTGGGCAGTCTGTTCGATAGGGCCTTAAAAAAGAATTCAGAGACGCAGTAAAAGGAGGTAAGGATTAGAGTTAGGTTTAGATATCCTAAACCTTATCCTAACCTTAATCCTAACCCTAACGACTTCGGCATCTTACTAGTATGGCATCGAAGAACACCGCCCACTGTTCTTCATTTCAACCAAAATTCTTCAGTGTGCTGGACACTGGTATATTTAGAGCACAGGATTCGGTGCTTCAGCGACAGTTTTCCTGACGTGTTGTGGTCGGCCCAGACCTTTTGTTGCATTTAAGCACAAATGATTACATAAATGTTCTGGAGGATGTTTGTGCACCTTTTAAACAGTATCATCATCATCATGTTCCCTTTCGATCCGTACTGAGCATGGATCACCACTGTATCTGGTCCCCTTGCAGGAAGCCTGCACCAAAGCCTTCATGTGCTCGTGCAATGGCTGTTTCTGTAGCCAGTATCTTTTGATGATGAGGTAGCCAGCCACATGCGCAACTTCAAATTAGTTGCCACCTACGACATGCCTGATTAAACTGTAGTCCTATTTCGTCTATGTCTTCTCGGAGACTCCTAGGCAACAACACGGGGCTTTTAAAGAGTAAGTCACGTGGCAATTAGAACCTATTTTAACTAACGAGCGTATCTGGAGTGGAGGTGGAAAGGGTGGTGTGGGGGGGGGGGGGGGCGGGGGGGGGGGGGGGGGGGGGGGGGGGCGGCGGGGGGCGGCGGGCGGTTCAAAAGACTGAATTCCCCAAATAGGCACCTCCTCTTTCTCCCTCTTCCACCTCCCTCCACCAGTCGCCCCCCGAATAGCACCTCCTCTTTCTCCCTCTTTCCACCTCCATTCCCATAACCCCCCCCCCCCTCTTCCCCCTCCCCCCCCCCCCCCCCTTCACGACTGGCCTGACAAGACGTTTCGTCTAGATACTAACAATTCTCTTTTCTTTGTTTTCCTTAAAAGTTACATTTATATTTGCGATTTACATTTTAAAGACATATTTTTATGTTTGAAAAACGGATCTAGTACTTCATTTGTTCAAGTATTAGTGTTTCTGTCTCCTATCTACTAATTTCGATTTGTCTTTAAATCCTCGCTTTCATTATACACATCATGTGAGCCAAGCTGCGGAATTTACCTTGTTTAATTAAAAACAAAGAAAATGCTAGACCGACAGGTTACTTATAAATGGACATGAGACTTAATATAATTCATATGTCTGGATTAAAAGGCGTGACCGACCATAACGAGGGGAAACTTTAATTAGCTACATTCGTCACAAAGGCAGACGCCGACTTCCCTTTCAAGATAGTCAAAGAAATGACCAAAACTAAAGGCAGACAATTCGCAGCGTTTAGAGACTCCAACCATGACTGTAACCTTTAGATGTGGCCCCCCCCCCCCCCCTTCCCCCTTTCTGATCAACCATTTATCCGTTATTTACATATTAATCTGCGATTACTACACTGAAGGGAGATGAGTAATCAGTGTCCATATGAGCCTAGATCTATATATAGACATGACATCCAGAAAAAGAAAAATAGAGAATTTATCTGCAAAAGAACGAAAGAAAAGAACAACTGGAACTTCAAAAAAGATTACCAAATGTTTGAGAGAAAGAGATATTCCGGCTGCCTCTATTAGAGCCCTGTTATCACAAAACTCTATACAGAGCAGGGTTTCATAACATAGACACCTTGGGGGTTCGTGAATGGATTCTACGAGGTCCGTTCCGTAACTTAAAATTTAAAGTGTGAAATTCGTATGTATGCTTGCATGTACATTTTTTCCAAGAAAGGGCTCATTGCATTCATTGGACAATCAAACTTGTCCACAGCCTTCATCGGACAATCAAAGGGGTCCACAGCCTTTATTAGACAATCAAACGGGTCCACAGCCTTTATTAGACAATCAAACGGGTCCAAAGCCTTTATTAGACAATAAAACGGGTCCACATCCTTTATTCGACAATCAAACGGGTCCACAGCATTTGTTGGACAATCAGACGGGTCCACAGCCTTTATTAGACAATCAAACGGGTCCGCAGTATTTATTGAACAATCAAATGGGTCCACAGCCTTTATTAGACAATCAAACGGGTCCACAACCTTTATTGGACAATCAAACGGGTCCATAGTCTTTATTGGACAATCAAATGGGTCCACATCATTTATTGGACAGTCTTCTTCTTCCTCGTTCGTACTGAAAAGGACGTTGGTTGCGTTGTGTCTGTTTACACCGGAGTTGCAATATCTGCGCCTTTCGGCCGGCACATCCGACTTCAGCACGGCATTTTTTGGACCGGGTTTGCCTTCCCTCTTCGATCCCTACTCTCTCAGCCAGACTGCGGTGATGCAGCCTGTTTCCAGAACCACCACGTGGAGGTGGAGTAGGGTCTTGGTCAGCTCTGGTTCGCTGTCAAACTATGGGTCGCTGACTGCATTCTCTATTGCTGCGTCTTTGGGTTCCTATTGGACAATCAAACAGGTCCATAGCTTTTATAGGACAATCAAACGGGTTCACAACCTTTATTGGACAATCAAACGGGTCCAGAGCCTTTATTGGACAATCAAAAGGTCCACAGCCTTTATTGGACAATCGAATGGGTCCACAGCCTTTATTGGACAATCAAACGGGTCCATAGCCTTTATTGAACTATCAAACGGGTCCACGGCCTTTATTGGACAATCAAACGGGTCCATAGCCTTCTTGGACAATCAAACGGGTCCATAGCCTTTATTGGACTATCAAACGGGTCCACAGCCTTTATTGGACAATCAAACGGGTCCATAGCCTTTATTGGACTATCAAACGGGTCCACAGCCTTTACTGGACAATCAAACGGGTCCATAGCCTTTATTAGACTATCAAACGGCTCTACAGCCTTTATTGGATAATCAAATGGGTGCATGGCAGAAACATGGTTCAGAAAACTCTGATATAGTCATCATGTGACGTATTCTTTCCAGAACGTTGTCTCCATTACAGCTGCTCTGAACGCATCACGATTCTGGGCAAGTCGACCTGCATCAGCCAAAGACAAGTTCAGACTCTCTGTGATGTCCTGGGTCCACCGTCGTCTAGGTCGACCCCTTCCCTTTTTCCAGGGACCATGCCTTCCATCACGATTTTTTCCAGACTATTATGTCTTTTTATATGACCGAAAAATTTCAGCTTCCTTATTGCGATGGTATTTAGGAGCCAATGTTCCTGTACGTTTAGTAAGTGCAGTACTTCTCTGTTGGTCTTTTTTTCTGTCCAGGGTATTCTCAACATCCTTCTGTAGCATTTTCATTTCGAATGATGTAATCTTTTTTGCAACTGTTTTATTGAGTGTCCAAGTCTCGCAGCCGTATGTTGCTACTGGGAATATACATGCTCTGATCAGTTGTTACTTTGTTTCTTTTGCTTGTGCCTTGCCATAGGTTTTTCATCTGTATTAGCTTATGTGAAGCAATTGCAAGTCTTCTTTTAATTTCTACTGCACAGTCGCCAGAGCTGTTAATGATTGATCCTAAGTATTCGAATTCATTGACACTTTCCAGTTCTTCGTTATCAATTTCAATTTCTGGTTTGGTCTTTACTTTGTCTGTTGTCAATACTTTGGTCTTCTTGGTGTTTAGGTATAGATTCTGGGCCTCGCTGTGTTTTTTGGTGGACAGAAGTAATTGTTCAAGTCCTTTTGGGTTGGTCGATAGGAGGACTGTGTCGTCAGCATATCTGATTTCCGGGATCTGGTACCCGCCGATGTTAAATGAGTCAAACTCTGTGTGTTCTTGGTCATCTCTTACGTTTCTCATGATATTCTCGGCATAAATGTTAAACAGGTAAGGGGAAAGGGTACAGCCTTGTCTTACTCCTTTCTGTACTTCAAACCATTCTGATGTTTCCCCCTCTATTCTTACGGCTGCCTGTTGTTCTTGGTACAGCAGTGCGATGATCTGATATAGAGCGTTACAAAACGACGTGATCTGATTACACTAGTCAACAACCAAAATGTACCAGAAATGAAAATAGCTGATCTTAACTAATTTTGGTGTGCTGAAAACGAAAATGACATTTAAAAATGTTGATTGGCTCTAGTTTTCACGATATATGCTACTCGTTTATTTAATTACGGTCAATTTATATATATGACGCAACTGTTGTGAGCGATTGCATAATTTTTTCTAATGACTGTCGTGAAACATTCTAAATCCACAGATATAAATTAAAAAGAAAATGTAAAGCCTAACGCATTAATTCAATAAAAGGAAAGAGAAATGGTAAAAGACCAGTGCTGTCACAATGGCGTACAAAAATCCCCCTTTTTCTACTTCGTCTGCATAGTGTAACGCTTTCACGTTTGATAGTAAAGCCTACAGCAGCATACACGCGTTTCAACAAAACAATAAAACGTGTACTGTATTTCTTAGAAAACCTTGAGATACGCAAGCTGATTAATGACCTAGATTAATACTAGCATTAATTTCATTTTATACACTACGTTAACATAAACGAAAGGACAGATGGACTTAGGATAGAAAGAGAGAGGGCTGAACGGAGGACGTATGCAACACTAACACGCGTCTCGCGATTAAAATTAATGCCACCCCCAACGCGAAAGGCATGAAGCACTAGCTTTTTTTTCAAATAGACAGTGATAAAAAACACTACCAATACGAGAGTTAGGTTTAAAAACATGATTAATGCTTATTGGGAAACATGACATTATACTGGTTTACGTTTGAAAGTCTGACAGTACAGCAGACACCATAAAGTTTGGAAGTGAGGAGGTGGTAACAGCACGACTATCCTAGAAGAAAATACGTATTTTGAACGCCGCCACTTAGCTCCCTTAAAACTTATATATTTGGGTTCCTTAGGACTTGCTGACAAAGAATATGTTAAGTGTTACGCAAATAGTCTAGGAATTAACAAATTATAGCCAAAAGAAAATAGTGAGGGTGTCAGACAACACCAAATAATAATCGCACAGTGGCATGTTTTGAAACCACCATTTTACGGGAAATAGGCCACCATGTTAAATCCTATTTGATTGGCTAGAAGTAAATGTAAGGCGAAACACGATTAGTCGGACTAAAAATACTAATTTTTTTGTTGTTAGGGGAAATGTGAGAAGGGTAAAATTTTTTGAAAAGCTGTGTAAACATGGCCCGATTGGTTAGACCCGCCTATATAGTCAATTAGGAGCGTCAGTTCAGTGCCACATTTTAAAATAAACTTACTCAGAAACAGTGCGTTGAGATCCAGATCATATTTTTCTAAATAAAAGTCTGGGACAGAGGCAGATCGGAATTTGTGCCATATTCATCGCGAGTCAACGTATTTGTGTATTATTTCCATGAATTGTGGTAAGCTTGACATATTTGATATCTTTTTAATGAAAATTGAATGTAAATTGATAATTTATGTCTGTATATGTGTGTGGTTCAGTAGAAAACATGAGGCAAAGCCTAGATACGGCTCCAACCTGAACAGAACGTGTCGGAGAAAAGAAAACTGCATGGAATTGCCAAATAGTACACTAACACCTATCTTATTGACTAGAAGGAACTAATGCTGGAATTGCAGAGGCGTAGTAACCATTAAGGAGGAGTATACTGGTGTAAATTGTTTCAGATGAAGCTAGCAGTTGGCCTACCGCTCTGAACTCAGTGTTTGTTATGTATTGTGTTCAGTGTGGAAATAGATTATAAATTAGATCTGAAGTAGGAGGTACAACCTTCTTGTTTCAGGGACCGTGGTCCTAAGTTATTGAAGCAGCACCTGGTCTGAGTTATGCTGAATCCAGAGGCTGACAGCATACTCCTTGGTCCAGATAGCGACCAGTGAGGTGTCTCCAGAACACAGTGAAGCAATCGAGCAGAGGAGTTTTTTCCTGCCGCCATCACGAAAGATAAGCTTCTGTGGCCAGAGCAGCTCAACATTATGTGCCCCCCCCCCCCCCTCTAAAATTGACATTATATTAAACACAGAGGGACAATAAATTGTTTCAAATGACAGGAACTGTGAACTTTTCCCAATACTATTTCCACGATAATCAAACACTTGAAGTCATGATGACAAACAACAATCTAGCTTGAAAAACAAAACCAGTATTACCTCATAGTACTACTTCACAACTTACACACATAGGATAATACTAATAAATTATGTCAATACAAAGATCATATTTATAAATTGTGATTACATTTGATTGTGATTCCTGATTCACTGTGTAGTTGAATCAGGATATCTATTGTTGAAAGTAATTATTACATATATATTTGAAACTTTACACTTGACTCATTTAAGATAGTCTTATAGAGTGTTTTATGTGTGTGAGTGTCACAGTGTTGTAACGTGTTGTGGAATAAATTAAATTGTTTATCTGTATGTTGTTGTTGTGACTTACACTTCATCATTATCATAACCCTAGACATTCAACGTAGTCATCACAATATTCCAGAATAGGTCTGACTGAGGTATAAATGTGGTAGCAAGTAAGGTCATCTGTAATACACCACACTATTAGATACAGATACCTTCACAGCTGATCTCAGTCAGTACACTAAGTCCCCTATAAATATTTATATCATCCCACTTTACCACATATATTGGGGTCTCGCTCCCGGGATATTGAACTTTCTCCTATATATTGGGAATAATAAAAATTTAAAAGGTATCCTTGGGTGAAAATAAATAAGGTTGAGCTCTCAGTGCCTGTGGTTGTCCTTAGTTAATTAGTCATAGATAAAATTGTTTAGTTAAATATTTTATACATTTACCTGTTAGAAAATGGCGGACCTGGCCAAATTTCGATCTGCTGCTGTGCAGACTGCTAAAGAGTTAGGAATGGACGGGCAAGTTATGATTGCTTATGTCACCACTGAATGTGACAAATTTATTGAACGTGAAGAAAGAAAATTTGAAGCCGAAAGAAAGTTAGAGGCTGAAAAAGAAATTAAGAGGTTGCAGATTGAGGCTGAGGCTAAGAAATTGGAGGCAGAAAGAGAAGAAAGAAGATTGACTGCAGAAAGGGAAGCAGAAGAAAGAAGATTGACTGCAGAGAGGGAAGCAGAAAAGGAGGAGAAGAGATTACAAAGGGAACATGAGTTACGACTAAGGGAGTTTGAGTTTCAAGGCCATGCTCCTGAAAATGGTGCCAGTCCCTTTGCTTCCGATGCTATTGCTAGTCAGGGAGCCTCAACCTCAGCTATGAACTTTCATTTAGATCATTTTGTTGAGAAAGACGATGATATCGAGAGCTATCTAAATAGATATGAATTATTAGCTACCACGTATGGGTTAGAGAGAGAAAGGTGGAGCTTAAAGTTATCTCAAGGGCTTCGTGGGGCAGCTTATGAAGTTTTTGCCAAAATGAGCAGAGGTGATCAAGAAAATTATGACATGCTAAAGCAGGCTCTTTTGTTAAGATATGAAAAGAACGCAGAATTTTATAGGAAAAAAGTTAGGAATGCTAAACTACTGTCAGGTGAAACCTATCACCAGTTCTCTGCACGGTTAGAGACATACTTGGAGAAATGGACTTCTCTGGGGAAAACCCAAGATCTTAAGGAAATGATCCTTATAGAACAATTAAGAGAGTCCATGGCTCCAGACCTGAGAAAGTTTCTCATGGAACAAGGTGCAGAGAGACTGGGTGAGTTACTAAATGTTGCAGAAAGGTATCAAGCAGCTCAGGCAGAGGTAACAGGTAACAAAAGGAAACAGGTAGACTATTTTAAGGCACCACAAAACTTTGATACGTTTGATCCTAGAGATCATAACAAAGGTAAGCACCAGTTTGATAGGCCACGGTATGACAATAAAAATAAAACCCCACAATTCGATGAAAGGAAATATGATGAAAGAAAATCTTTCAACCAAAAAAGGAGGTGGTGTAAAAATTGTCATATGGACAATCATGATACTGACCGTTGTAGAAGGAAACCTGTGTATATGGCCACCCTTCAGGTCAGGTCAACCTCAAGACAGGAGGAGGATATTATGATAAATACCACTCCAGAAGAGATGAGGAAGGCGCAGGTTGGGGATAAGACCCTCAAGCCTTGTTTCAGGAAATTGTCAACTTGTCATACAACTCCAGGCAAGGGAGATTTTTACATGAAAAACAAGTTGATTTACAGGAAGGCCGGAACTAGATCCAATGGTCACGGACAGTTGGTTCTTCCAAAGGCATATAGGGCAGAATTAATAAGGAGCCTACATGTGAAACAAGATGGGGACCATGAGAAAATTGGTACCATCATCCAAAAGGTGGCTCACAATTATTATTGGCCCAAGGCAAGGTGGGACATTGTGAATTTTGTAGAAAGGTGTAGCATAGCACATGAGGGAACACCCACAAGTGGGAACATTGATCAGGACCTGGGCACGCCAAGGGGCAAACGTAGGCCTGACACTAGACAGAATAATAAAGTGGAATGGGAAGCCCCTTTTCACGGACAAGCTTCAATTAACTGTTTTACAATGGCCACTATGCAGAGAGTGCAAAAAGATGTCTTACCCCAGGATAAGCCGAAAATCCCTCAATCGGACTTAAACAAACTGGAGGAAGAGGATGTAGAGAGGAAATCTCTCATCAAGAATTCTAAGTGGGGAGATAGCCCCAAGAAAAGAATTGGTAGCGGTCGTTTTGTGCATGATAATTCTGGGAAGAAAAATCATCACTATAGAGCTTCGAGTGGAAGAGACCATACCGGTGCAGGGACAAATAGGTCCACAAAATTAAAGGCCCATATGAAGCGCTGTTAAGAACGTGGACTGATGAAAAGGCAGAGGAAAATATTACGTTCTCATACCAATATGTGAATGAGCTGACCACTCGTTTAAAAACTGGCTGGAAACTTGCCAATGAAAATTTGAGACAAACCAGGAAGAAACATGCTGCCTATTTCAACAGGAAGGCTAAAGACAGAGATTTGGCTGTGGGAGAGAAGGTACTGCTTCTTCTACCCGGTAGTCAGAATAAATTACAAATTGGATGGCAAGGTCCATATACAGTTCTAGAGAAGGTGTCTAGAACCAATTATAAGATAGATAAGAAGGGGAAAGAAAAAATCTATCATGTGATTCTCCTGAAGAAATATTTGGAAAGAGAACATCAGGAAGAGACACACTTGTTGACCTTGTCCATTGCAATGGAGATGAAAAAGGAACCACTTTCATCATTTGAATATCCATTACACCCCTGTGAGACAGCGGCACAGGTGAAAATCAGTACACATTTAACTAAAAATCAGAAAGAGAGAGTGCAACAGGTTCTAGATAATCATACAGAGGTGCTCACAGACCGACCGGGGCATACAAACATATTGGAATATGATATGAAACTGATAGACCCCACACCTGTCTGTATGAAACCCTATTCGATTCCTTTTGCTAAGGAGAAAGCTTTGAAGGAAGAGATAGACTATTTGTTGAAGGAAGGAATTATTTCACACAGTGAATCTTCGTATAGTTCCAGTGTGGTGCTCTTAAGGAAACCCTCTGGAGAACATAGACTCTGTATAGATTACAGGAGACTGAATGCTATCACAGAAGGACAGGTGGATCCATTGCCGGATACAAATCAGTTGTTTGCCAGGCTAAATAAAGCTAAATATTTCTCAAAAGTGGATCTGAGTAAAAGATACTATCAGATTCCAGTAAAGCCTGAGGTTAGACCGTACCTAGCTTTTAGTACCTCAGAGGGACACTATGAGTTTAACAGATTGCCATTTGGATTGAAGAATGCGCCTAGTGTCTTCTCTAGAATGATGAGAAAATTATTGGACCCTCTGAATAATCCATGCATCACAAATTTCATGGATGATATCCTTATAGCCACAGAAACATTTGAGGAATACATTGACTCTCTGAACATGCTGTTAGACTTAGAGAAGCGAATTTAACAGCCCGACCAACCAAATGTTGCGTTGGATGTAAAGAATTAGAATTCTTGAGACACACAATCCATCAGGGAAACATGACCCCTGACCCCAAGAATTTAGAGAAACTAAAGAAAGCCCCGAGACCACAAACCAAGAAAGACGTGAGATCCTTTGTCTCATTATGTGGTTTCTACCAAAAGTATATCAAAAACGTTAATTCCATATGTGCACCGTTAACTGATTTGACACGTAAAGGAAATCCAGATCGAATTACATGGACACCACAATGTGAATTAGCTTACCAGGAATTGAAGGAAAAGCTCACAAGCAAACCTATTTTGAAATTACCTGACTTAAGTCAAGAATTCATTGTAAGAACGGATGCCAGTAATATCGGGTTAGGGGCGACCCTGTTACAGAAATCAGATGCACTGGATGGGGAATTAAGCCCAGTGGCATATGCTAGCAGAAAGTTGAATAAAGCTGAAATCAATTACTCAACTAGCGAAAAAGAATGTCTTGCAGTAATATGGGCGATAAAGAAATTCAATATTTATCTGTATGGGAAGGCATTCAAGTTGCAAACGGATCACAAACCCTTGTCGTTTCTAGCGCAGGCTAGACATGAAAATTCTAGGTTACTCAGATGGTCCTTACTTATGCAGCCATTTGAGTTTAGCATAGAGTATATTTCTGGAAAAACAAATCTGGGAGCGGATTTTTTAAGCCGCCATCCGTGTGATGAGAATCACCGTAAGCCCCAGAAATAATAATAAATTTCTCTATGTGTATATAGAATTATAGACTGACATATAACGTCTGTTTTAAGAGGGGAGAATTTGTCGTGAAACATTCTAAATCCACATATATAAATTAAAAAGAAAATGTAAAGCCTAACGCATTAATTCAATAAAAGGAAAGAGAAATGGTAAAAGACCAGTGCTGTCACAATGGCGTACAAAAATCCCCCTTTTTCTACTTCGTCTGCATAGTGTAACGCTTTCACGTTTGATAGTAAAGCCTACAGCAGCATACACGCGTTTCAACAAAACAATAAAACGTGTACTGTATTTCTTAGAAAACCTTGAGATACGCAAGCTGATTAATGACCTAGATTAATACTAGCATTAATTTCATTTTATACACTACGTTAACATAAACGAAAGGACAGATGGACTTAGGATAGAAAGAGAGAGGGCTGAACGGAGGACGTATGCAACACTAACACGCGTCTCGCGATTAAAATTAATGCCACCCCCAACGCGAAAGGCATGAAGCACTAGCTTTTTTTTCAAATAGACAGTGATAAAAAACACTACCAATACGAGAGTTAGGTTTAAAAACATGATTAATGCTTATTGGGAAACATGACATTATACTGGTTTACGTTTGAAAGTCTGACAGTACAGCAGACACCATAAAGTTTGGAAGTGAGGAGGTGGTAACAGCACGACTATCCTAGAAGAAAATACATATTTTGAACGCCGCCACTTAGCTCCCTTAAAACTTATATATTTGGGTTCCTTAGGACTTGCTGACAAAGAATATGTTAAGTGTTACGCAAATAGTCTAGGAATTAACAAATTATAGCCAAAAGAAAATAGTGAGGGTGTCAGACAACACCAAATAATAATCGCACAGTGGCATGTTTTGAAACCACCATTTTACGGGAAATAGGCCACCATGTTAAATCCTATTTGATTGGCTAGAAGTAAATGTAAGGCGAAACACGATTAGTCGGACTACAAATACTAATTTTTTTGTTGTTAGGGGAAATGTGAGAAGGGTAAAATTTTTTGAAAAGCTGTGTAAACATGGCCCGATTGGTTAGACCCGCCAATATAGTCAATTAGGAGCGTCAGTTCAGTGCCACATTTTAAAATAAACTTACTCAGAAACAGTGCGTTGAGATCCAGATCATATTTTTCTAAATAAAAGTCTGGGACAGAGGCAGATCGGAATTTGTGCCATATTCATCGCCAGTCAACGTATTTGTGTATTATTTCCATGAATTGTGGTAAGCTTGACATATTTGATATCTTTTTAATGAAAATTGAATGTAAATTGATAATTTATGTCTGTATATGTGTGTGGTTCAGTAGAAAACATGAGGCAAAGCCTAGATACGGCTCCAACCTGAACAGAACGTGTCGGAGAAAAGAAAACTGCATGGAATTGCCAAATAGTACACTAACACCTATCTTATTGACTAGAAGGAACTAATGCTGGAATTGCAGAGGCGTAGTAACCATTAGGGAGGAGTATACTGGTGTAAATTGTTTCAGATGAAGCTAGCAGTTGGCCTACCGCGCTGAACTCAGTGTTTGTTATGTATTGTGTTCAGTGTGGAAATAGATTATAAATTAGATCTGAAGTAGGAGGTACAACCTTCTTGTTTCAGGGACCGTGGTCCTAAGTTATTGAAGCAGCACCTGGTCTGAGTTATGCTGAATCCAGAGGCTGACAGCATACTCCTTGGTCCAGATAGCGACCAGTGAGGTGTCTCCAGAACACAGTGAAGCAATCGAGCAGAGGAGTCTTTTCCTGCCGCCATCACGAAAGATAAGCTTCTGTGGCCAGAGCAGCTCAACATTATGTGCCCCCCCCCCCCCCTTCTAAAATTGACATTATATTAAACACAGAGGGACAATAAATTGTTTCAAATGACAGGAACTGTGAACTTTTCCCAATCTATTTCCACGATAATCAAACACTTGAAGTCATGATGACAAACAACCATCTAGCTTGAAAAACAAAACCAGTATTACCTCATAGTACTACTTCACAACTTACACACATAGGATAATACTAATAAATTATGTCAATACAAAGATCATATTTATAAATGGTGATTACATTTGATTGTGATTCCTGATTCACTGTGTAGTTGAATCAGGATATCTATTGTTGAAAGTAATTATTACATATATATTTGAAACTTTACACTTGACTCATTTAAGATAGTCTTATAGTGTTTTATGTGTGTGAGTGTCACAGTGTTGTAACGTGTTGTGGAATAAATTAAATTGTTTATCTGTCTGTTGTTGTTGTGACTTACACTTCATCATTATCATAACCCTAGACATTCAACGTAGTCATCACAATATTCCAGAATAGGTCTGACTGAGGTATAAATGTGGTAGCAAGTAAGGTCATCTGTAATACACCACACTATTAGATACAGATACCTTCACAGCTGATCTCAGTCAGTACACTAAGTCCCTATAAATATTTATATCATCCCACTTTACCACAATGACCAATAAAAATGTAACTAGAAGTTGATGATACAATCCTTCCTATGATTACATCACCTTTGTGTATAAATATCTTATCTCTGATAAAATTTTGCCATTAGTTAGTGCATTTGTCCTTATCAAAAGTATCGTAGTTAGAAATGCCTAGGACATGTGTGAACAGTGCTAATAATTTCTGTTATATATGTGGTGAGGTGACATTTCTATCACAAAAACGAAATATAACTAAAGTGATTAAGAAGGCGTACAGTTTGTATTTTGGCTGCAGAATAGGAGATCAAGATAACAGCTGGGCGCCACACATATGCTGCAATACATGTGCAGCACATCTTAAACTGTGGTTGACTGGCAAAAGGCAAGCTATGCCTTTTGCAGTCCCAATGATTTGGAGAGAGCCCACTGATCATCTCAACAACTGTTACTTTTGCATGGTCCCTCCAATTGGGAAAGGCATATCAAAGAAGAAAAAATGGACTCTGGAATATCCAAACATCCCCTCTGCAGTACGTCCGGTACCACATGGCGATGACCTACCAGTTCCCAAAGTGCCAGAATCATTTTCAGCTGCTTCCACTGATGAAGAAGAGGACATTGGTGGTCCTGAACCATCAACCTCAAGCGACCCAGATTTTGAGCAATCTACATCCACTAAACCACACTTAATAACCCAAGGTGAACTGAATGATCTTGTAAGAGATCGAAATTTACCGAAGAACGAGGCGGAGCTTTTTTGTTCTAGATTGCAACAGTGGAATCTCCTGGCAGAAGATGTTACAATTTATGTGTATAGGAACCGCCATAAGCCGCTTATTACATTCTTTTTCAAAGAGGATGACCTTTCTGCGTGCCACAACATTTCTGGTTTAATGGCAGCCCTCAAAATCAATTACATACCGGAAGAGTGGAGGCTTTTCATTGATTCATCCAAGGCTAGTCTTAAAGCTGGTTTGTTGAATAATGGTAATGTGTTACCGTCAATTCCAGTTGGTCACGCAGTTCATATGAAAGAAACTTATGAAAACATTAAGCAGCTTTTGAAGTGTATAAACTACGATCATCATCATTGGTCACTTTGCGGTGACTTAAAAGTGGTCGCTCTTTTGCTTGGACTACAGGGTAGATACACCAAGTACTGTTGCTTTCTCTGTGAGTGGGATAGCCGTGCACGAAGTGACCATTACATCTGAAGACATTGGCCAATCAGGCAGTCATTGCAGCCTGGCAGTAAAAACGTTGAGAACCCAGCACTTGTCGACACCAGCAAGATTTTGTTGCCACCCTTGCACATTAAGCTGGGTCTCATGAAAAACTTTGTCAAGGCAACGGAGAAAACAGATGATGCTTTCAAATACCTCATCAGAAAATTTCCAAGACTGAGTGAAGCTAAAATAAGAGAGGGAGTATTTGTTGTTCCGCAAATTCGAAAACTTCTTCATGATGACGAGTTTCTTTGCGTGTTGCATGGCAAGGAAAAAGCAGCATGGTTAGCATTTAAGTCAGTGGTGGACAATTTTCTTGGAAACAACAGATCTGATAATTACAATGAAATTGTAGAAAATCTTCTGAAGTATATGAGTCTTGGCTGCAACACGTCTTTGAAAATTCATTTTCTGGATTCTCATCTGGATTTCTTTACGTCAAACTGTGGAGCGGTCAGTGTAGCGAAATCTGTGAGATAATCGCTTATTTCAGTAAGATTTTAGTCCTATAAAACTAAATACACCAGCCCTCAGGTTTCTGACTATTTTCATCTTCAACGCCAGTAGAGCGCTGCCTTTTATGCAGTGGAAACGCTTAAAAAATGACCCGCCGTAAAAAATCTAACACGCTTTTAGTTTCGGTTTCGAAAACGTACAATGAACATTTTAACATCTCGCCGATCTGCTGCACGAAACGGTGGGAAAAGCTTGTAATTAACGTAATATGTTAACTTTAACACTAAAATCTGTAATAATTCGGACATTTCCCAGTAGTAAGAACGAGACGATTGTAAGAATTAACGCCAACACTACCAAAGTTTTGAAAAACCCCTCTTCGCTCTGCAAGCGGTCGCTTTAATATATACACGCTGTGGGCAAAGCTAGCAGAGACAAACACACAGACAGTTTTCCACTTCCTCCTAGCGGTAAAATTCTGACGTCACTCAAACTAGTTGGTTATTTGAATAATGATAGAGACAGGGGGGGGGGGGGGAGATGGCCGACTTGTGTAAAAGTTATATTTGACGATTGACAGTGACAAAACTGAAAATCTGAACCATAATGAAACTGACCATAAAAATCATATGGTAGTATAGCTTAGAGTCCCCTGATCAAAAATATGTTTTAAAAAATATGGTAGTCCAAGTATTAGCCAAGTTATTGAGAAAATACTAAATGTCTAAGAACGCTTAGACGGACAGACTGTTGTTCTTGCTCGTTACACATAACGTTATTGGGGACGCTAGTTTAAAAAAGAGGCATCGGAGTAATTCAAATCCTATTGGTTGGTATAAGAGTATAGGAGTAAAAGGGGGAGATAGGGAAATGTTAACTAAAACTAAACATCTTTTTCTATTGGCATAACTAACGCAGACTGACCAATGGACTACGAGGCACATAGTTTGTTTGGAATTGTTTTGTTTTTTCAAACTAAATTCAAAATTATTTAGTAGTGCCTGCTTTCATTGGTCGGCTCTAATAGATATTGGCAAGAGGCATAGTGGTCTCGTGGCCATTTGACTAGAAAATTGTATACAAACAACTACGTTGAGAGCAGATGTGATAAATTGTAAAATTAACTACTAAATTCACAATCTGGACGAGGCAGAGCAAAACTGAGGCCATATTCTTTGCCAGTAAACGTTATTTGTGACATATTTCTTTGAACTAGTGGTAAGAATGCTTTATGTATTTACATGCTTGATTAAAACTGAACAAGTTAGATACTGCTATGGGGAAAAGTGAAGGACATGCCGGGAGCAAACATTATTGAGTCCTCACATTGAACTGTATTTGACTGTTGCATATTATTATGATTTTGTATTAACTATTTTGTATTGGAAGATGTTAGGAAGCCTCAGTGTTCCATGAACACTCTTTAACATGCCTTAGAGCGTTTATAATTTAGAAAAGAAAAGAAAAATCATATAAAAGGAGATGTGGTTACTCCACGTTATTGTATTGAAGTAAACTAGGTAAAAGTACAGTGGCGTATCTGCCATAGGGACCTGAGGTGTGGTCACAGAAAGGTGTGAGTCATATAATTAGGGGCTGATGCACATGAATGCACAAGAGGCTGTCCCCATACCATCATGTATACATAGGGATAAGAAGTTGTGATCAGATATGAAAAGGCCAGGGTGTCTTTTTATTGCAGAGTTTTTATTTCCTGTTACCATCTGGTGACAGGAAACCTGATGAGTGAGTGAAAAGTGAAAATTCTCCATTTAAAAGTATATACTGTCAGCTAATAGCCTGAAGGAGCTTGTGTGTGGGTGCTGATCTATTATATCTGCAACGACATCCTGACTTATTATCGTCATACCAAGAATCCCAGGTGACAAGCTGGGACATCTGACACTTCACCATAATAAACTTGTTCTTATTAAAATAAAACTGAATTATATGGGGAATGGCGAAAACAACAGCTCATCATAACCAATGACCAACACTAGCAGTTATTAAAGTTTAGTCTGTGAATACATCTACAGGAACTCTATATAATAACATTACATTCATAGGACCAAGAGTCCATATTTTTTAGTTAAAGCATTATATGTAAATATATTTCCTCATTTTCAAAGACCTGTCCAAAAGAGATGGCTGGACAGGCAGATTAAATTGTACAAAGAAAAAAAACATTCCAATTTTAAAAGAAAACTTTAACCACAGTCTTATTTATTTTCTTATAGTGAGTTAAAGTGTATTGTGTTGATGTACCATCATTTTCATTTCACCCCTAGACACTAGAGACATCATACACCAGCCACTAGAATCAAAATACGGACTGTGTGAGATCTAGGGAGTTAGCGTTAGGTTCCCTGATATATATATATATATATATATATATATATGGCAATTGGAGCCCTTCAATTCTTGCTGATTACTGTTGGACTGTGACAAGAGACACCTCATCGATTGACTACAAGAAGCGAGCAAAGAGTGCTCGAACAGCGACTGAATAATGACGGAATGGGTTCAAATGTGCCTTTTTAAAACATGATATGTGAACTTTAAATAATGTTTTTATTTTTTCTATCATTTTATGTTGAAATATCAATTAATTGAGTATGCAACCACAATTTTTATAATGCTAAAGTAGAAAGACTAGCTGTTCACCCCAGAGAATTAAACAAGCATACATTAATTGTATTACTGTAATGTAAATTCATCATTTAAAAAAACCCAGAGCCAATTGGTGAATTTCATTATGATATTTGAAATCAGCATGTCAAAATCAATAAGAAATGGTATATTTAATTTCTGGTACAAATAACTTTTGAAAATTTGTTGACTAGTGTTATCAGAAGTATCCCCCGTCATACATGCATTTTAGCTCTTTTATCTTCTTTACGTTCTCTGGGACAGGACCACTTGGCGCATGACTACCAAATTCCATCTTCCTGTTGCTTTCTCAGCACAGCTTGCACTAAGGGTCGAGTCCCCTCCGTCGTGTTTCGTTACTGAACTGGCTCTTCATTCCTGGTTTTATCCATTACTTCCATGTTGCCAGCAGATTTGATGCTATTGTCATAATAATAACAGGTGAAAAAAGGCACGTGAAGCCTCGTGGTTTATCTATCTTTTTACCAAGCCTAAAGCATTTAATGTTCGTAATTTTAAAATATATATTTATATAAAATTACATCACAAAGAATTGTATTCTGTGCAAGACTAATATCTTAGTGAAAAGTTAGAACATATTTCAACCAACAATTCTGCTCTAGTCTCATAGTTTTGTGTTTTTCCAAAATCTTCACATCCTAGGGCAGTGGTTACCAAACTTTTTTTTTCTCTGGGCCACACTTTTGGAATGAAAATTAGCTCGCGCCACACCGAATTTTTTATTGCTAAGAAATTCGGTGTGGCGCGAGCTAATTTTATGTAAAACTAAAAACAATGGTATTTCATAGAAATAAAAATACGTCTCTGCCTACGTCCCTTCTACACAATTGTAAATAAGCAGGTATACATACATTTGTACTAGTACACTTATGTGTGCTTTTTCTGGTGTTTGATTGTGTGTGTAAGTTTAAGTGAGTGCGTTTTTTTTAAACTATCTGAGGCGCCAAATGAATTGTTTGCCCAGGACGCCATATGCCGCGTTTGCCTTTGTCGTCAAGTGCCCTAGCACCGGCCATGTTGGCATCCGTCGTCTTCTTGATTTTATACACTGTCGCTTTTGTTATGCTCTTTCGATGATAATGAATACCATACTTAGATTTGGTCATAAAACAGACGAGTGTTTGAAAACTGTAAGAGGGCGTACAGCTTGTGAATCAGTCTGACCGCTGGATTAGTTCAGATCGTTAGCAATACCGAGATGACAGATGACCTAGCGACGACATGTTAGATCCGAGACACTGGGAAAGGCATTTCACAGTAAAAGAAGTATACAGAAGGTAGCTATGGGCATCCGTCGGCTTGTAGTATACTGAGGTATTAATGCCGGGACACGTGGTAGTAACAGTCCAGTAACTTTGGCACATTATCCTGTGGTCGGACACGATGCCCGACGTGCAAGCATGTCATCCAAACCCATAAGGTGTCATTTCCTGAGGCCACCTTCACCATGTCTTAACCCTTTGAAAGTAAAGTTCTTTCGTTCACCAATAGCTTTACATGCAAGTCACGCAACGTCATTTATACAATCATGCCAACGTAGCAGTAAAACCTATACTGGCCAAACAGGCAAACGACTTGGGTACAGATTAGCCAGCATCTTAATGACAACTCCTGGCAAAAATCCACACCAGTTGCCATTCACTTTAATGGTCCTGGCCACCATGTTTCCATCGACATCCAGGTCACGGCGACCAGATCCTGCGCCTCTGATACTGCCAGCCGAGTCCAGCTTGAGTAACGTCTTATCCACCATATTGGGTGCCTCAGACCAGTCGGTCTTAACACCCTACACGCCTTTGTCTGAGGTAACTCTTTCCACTCCTATTCTATTTTTTCGCCGATTGCCACTTCCTTTTTACTTGTTTATTTATTCAATAATTTATTTATTTATTTCTCATTCTGTCCTTTACCACCTCTGCTATCTAAAGTGCTCATTATTATTACATGTGGGTAATTCTTGTTTAGTTTCGTTTCTTAGTATCAACTGTTTACATCCGGAAATGGCAGCCATTTCATTTTCTCGTGGCGCGCTCTCCTTTCGGCGGGCGTGCTAGTCTTGGCGGTCTTTAGGGAAGTACCTAGTATTTAAAATTATTTTTTTTAGATTATTATGTGCCCTACTTAGCCCTCACTTTCTTTCCTTTTCCTGGTGAAGGCTTTGTGGCCGCAACGTTGGCTATTTTCTTTGTCTTTTGTCCTCGTAAGACGAATCACCTTTTTTCAATACCCATCCACCGTACTCCGCGTCTAAATGCAGTTCCCCTTATCTTTCTCGACTAAAAAGTGTACCACTAGAACACCCCACGGACAGTGCAGAGGTCAACTTTGCCAGTGCGATTTATTACCACTAGAATACCCCACGGACAGTGCAGAGGTCAACTTTGCCAGTGCGATTTATTACCACTAGAATACCCTACGGACAGTGCAGAGGTCAACTTTGCCAGTGCGATTTATTTAACAGGACAGTGTCTGAGGCCTGGACTTATTCTGATACTATGCGTACTCACGAACTCGACTTTGTCTTGACCAGTGCAAAACATATACAAATCCAACAGACGGAGATCATTTAAAAAAAGGGGAAGAAACATAAATACGATCAGTAAATCATTGCTGTCAGTCAGAAAACTAATAAACCGATATTGTTCTACATCTATTCCTTGTATGTTCCTTAAGGAGCATGGGGGCCACAGCTACAACTGGTTCAGTGGCAGGAAGTCTGCATCAAAGTATGCATGTGCACGTGCAGCTGTGGTTTCTGTAGCACTGTGTTTTACATGATGAGGTTGCCAGTCTCATGCATAACCTTATAGTAATAGCCTCTTACGACATGCCTGAGGTGGCAGTTGTTCTATACTGTGTTCGTCGGCTCAGACACCCCCGGGGACCAACATAGAACAATCATCATCATCAGTTGCCATCTCCACAACGAAGGTTGGCTGTAATGGATCTCCAACGTCTTCTGTCTCTTGTCTTGGTGGTGCACTCTGATAGACTCTTTCCTGTCCATCTCTTGATGTTGTCTTCCCACTTATAGCGCTGTCTTCCCCTTGCACGTTTGCCTTCAACTCTCCCTTCTGTTATGGTCTTCTGTAAGGTGTTATGCCTTTTTATGTGGCCAAAGTATTTTAGCTGCCGAACTTTGACCTCCCTCATTAGTTCTCTTTTCATACCTAGATTTTCTAGGACCTCCTTATTTGTTTTCATCTCTTTCCATGAGATACGCCCCATTCTTCTATATATCCACATTTCAAGAGCCTCAATTCTTTCTTCCAACTGCTTATTCATCGTCCATGTTTCTGCACCATACAGAAATGCAGAATATATATATAACACTTTATGATTCTCAGTTTTAATTTGTGAGATAACTGTTTGGATGTCAGTATATGTTTCATGTTGTTGAATGTAGCTTTGGCCATTCCTATTCTCTTCTTGATTTCTGTTTCACATCTGCCATCTTCTGTTATTATATGACCGAGATATACGTAGCTCTTGACTTGTTCCAGGATTTCCCCATTTACGCTTATCTTTAATGTGGGTTTATCGTCTGTTTTGCTAATTATCATAGTTTTTGTTTTCTCAATATTAATGTCGAGTCCATATTCATGACTTATACAGTTCACTTGCTTCACTAGTTCTTGTAACTCCTGTTCGCTTTCAGCTAACAACACGGTATCATCTGCATATCTAAGGTTGTTTATTGACCTTCCACTGATGTTCAGTCCTGGTATTTCCTGTATCTGTTTGAAAATTTTTTCGGTGTATAAATTAAATAGGCAGGGGGGACAGCACACAACCTTGTCTGACACCTCTTTTTATGTCTATGTATGGTGAATAATTCCTTCCAGATCTTACTGTGGCAGTTTGCTCCCAATAAAGGTTACTGAGTATTCTTATATCTTTTCCATCAATACCTATGTCTTCGAGGCATTCAATTATTTTCTCATGATGGACTCTGTCAAAAGCCTTCTTATAGTCAATGAAGCACATATACATACTCTTTTGCACCTCTGTATATTTTTCTGCTAATATTCTTAGGCAAAATATTGCGTCTCTTGTTCCACAGTTCCGTCTAAAACCAAACTGTTCTTCCTGGATTTCGCTGTCTACTTTACTTTTTATTCTTTCCTGTATGATTTTGAGCAGTAGCTTAATTGCATGACTCATCAGGCTGATTGTTCTGAAGTCTGAACATTCTGTTGCATTTGGTTTTTTGGGCAATGTTATAAAAACTGATGTCTTCATGTCGTGTGGTATATATCCTGTATTGTATACATCGTTGCATATTTCTGTGATTGTATCTATACCAAAGCTCTCCAGAGCTTCTATCATTTCAATTTTTATGTTATCCATGCCTGCTGATTTTCCTTTTTGTATCATATGAATGGCATTCTCTACTTCTGATCTGAGAATGTTTGGGCCTTCATTAGAATCTGGTGATGGTTTTTTACCTCTGTTGTCCTCGAATAATTCTTTTACGTATTCTGCCCATCTGTTTGATATGTCTTTCTCATCAAGTAATATTACACCATTTTTGTTCTTGATACAGCTTCCTCCTTGTGCAAACCATGACCGATTTGATAATTTCTGTATTTCTTCATGCATATCTCTTGTCCAGTGCTTTGCTTCCAAGTCTTCTATTTCCTTGCATTTTGTTTCTATCCACCGTTCTTTTGCTTCTCTACACATAGTACGTATGTCATTGTCTATTGTTTTATATTCTGGAGTGTTTTTTGCTTTCTTTCTTTCTGCCATTTTATTCAAGATGTCATCTGTCATCCAAATTTGATTTTTCTTGGACTCCTTTTTAGGTAAATTTGCATTTGCTGATTGTATGCTTGTTTTTAAGCATTCCCATTTTGCGGTTGCTTTTTCTTCTGGGTTTTCTCTTCTATACTGCTCCATGCTTTCTGTCAATAACTGTTGATATTTATTTTTGACGTCGATTAAATATTTCTGTTTTATATCTGGTTGTTTCAGCGCTGATATTTCTATCTGGGGTTCCTCCTGTCTTTTGTTTGCTGCTCTTTTCAGCTTTATATTTACTTTGATGACGACTGGATTGTGATCTGAATTTATGTCGGCGCCAGGATGTGTCTTTGCACTTGTGACACTGTTCTTAAATCTATGTTTTATCATGATATAGTCGATTTGATTTCGTGTTATATCTCCTGGGCTTTTCCATGTGTATAATTTCGTTGGGTGGTGTTCAAAAAAGGTGTTACATATGACCAGCTGGTTTTCTTCACAGAACTGGATAAGTCTGTCTCCTCTATCATTTCTTGTCCCTAATCCATACTGTCCTACTATTTTCTTGTATTTTCCTTTTCCTACTTTTGCATTCATATCACCCATTACTATCAACACATCTGTTGATTTGACTGGTTTAAGTGTGTGTTGTAGCTCTTCATAGTATTCTTCTATTTCTTCCTCGCTGTGATCTTTAGTTGGTGCATAAGTTTGTAAGATTGATATGTCGAATGGCTTTGCTCTCATTTTTAGTAACATCATTCTGTCATTGTGTGTCCAGTATCCACATACGTATTTTTCTAACTCCTTCTTTATCAACATTCCTGCCCCTCTTTCATGTTTTTCTCCTCCTGAGTGTATAAGCGTGTACTGGTCTCTTTTTATGTAGCCTGTATCCAAAAGTCTTGCCTCTGCAACTCCCAGTATATCGAGTTTCATGTCTGTTGCGTCTAATATAAGATTGTCAAGCTTTCCTTCTCCGTTCAGAGTTCTAACATTCCATGTTCCTATTTTTAGGCTTCTCCTACTAGTTTTTAGGTGGTCTTTCTCAGAATGCTCCCTTTCAACAGAATTTAAGGAACACTCGTCATTATGTACTTCCTTACTCATTAGAGGAGTTGCCTCTTCCCTGTTAATTTGTACAGTAGATTCTTCCCCAGGGGACAGAGAGTTCTCTACATATCGTTTCTTATCTTGTTGTTGTGATCCCATTACGTTCTGTAGGAAGTACGTGGTAAGGCCCCAATCTCTTCCACGGTGGCTAGCCATTGTCTTTTTCTATGTCCGACACGCCTCTAGTGCGCCACACACTTTGCTGTTTCGCTTTGCGAGCCGTTGATCTTCTCAGATTCCTCCGCCTCACTCACCGTCTCAGTCTTTGTGTACTAGGGATGGACATTCCTCTGAGTAAGATTGCTCCTACTCCACCCATGTAGTTTAGCCAGTCAGCCAAGACTGTTGCCCGGGATGTGGCCACCGAAGTACACAAGCGGTATTCGAGGAGCCATACATGAGCTAGATAAAGAGAGGAGAACCAAATAGGATCCTGACTATCCTAAAAAGGACATGGCTGTCTCTCACCGTGAGGTACTATAGAACAATACGGAACAATAAAGCCGCATTGCGTTCACATAGTCGCAGAGAGGTGTTGGTGTAGCTGGCGATTCCTTTTTAGGGCAAGTCTTTTCAGGGCTTCAGGCTAGCAGATAGATAATGTTAGTCCTTTTCAGGACTTAGTATCTATCAATGCTGGACGGTATAGCAACCTTTTTAGATTGCTTAAGAGTTCACTACAACCGGTGTTCGCTGAACACTGAGGAATTACGGGCAGCGTTGGCGTAGCTGGCGAGTCCTTTTTAAGGCAAGTCCTTTTCAGGGCTTCAGGCTAGCAGATTGATAATGTTAGTCCTTTCCAGGACTTAGAATCAACGCTGATCGGGCTAGCACTCCTTTTCAGGGCTTTTTCATGCTAGCTGATAGATGCTAGTAGTCTTTTTCAGGGCTTAGAGTTTATCAACACATAGTTTCAAATAGCCTCAAACTGACTACTGCTTTCTTTGAGAACATTCAAGTGGGCGTCTGAGAGTGTACGAAGAAGAAGAAGCTTCAGTTAACAGGGTTCACTTATGTTTGAATGGCAAATTGCGCTCTGATATAACCAAATATGTTGAAAGGAGCGCGCCTCGCCACAAGAAGGCAAAACCCACAAAATAAAGAGAAAAAAAAAGTATTCGCAGTGTTCGGCATTACTTTCACCAATAGCGGTTGGGACGGTTTAAAAATCTGCAAGAGGCTGAAGGAACAAATAAATGAAATTGAGAGAGAAAGACAGAGAGAGAGAGAAAGAGAGAGAGAGAGAGTGAAAGAGGGAAAGAGGGAGAAGGAAGGGGAAGAGAAAAAGACATTTACAAACTTAGGTAAATCACAGGAAAAAAATAAATAAATACATATTTATATTTCGTTTTGTGTTTTATCGATTTCTTTCTTCTTCGTTCTTCAAAAAAGTGGGCGACTTAATGCGCATTTCAAATAGAGGTATTCAAGTTTCCAAACTGTGAGGATTTAGCCACTCTTGGCATAACTGGTTTGAAAAAAACAAGCTAAGTCTGGCATTATGAAGACTGTTATTATTCTAAAAACGATTTTGACAAGGAAACAAACTAGAAAGGCAGGCTGGACTAATACCATCACGCGATTGAACAGGTGGTACGGCTATTATGAATTCATCAAACACTTGAAAGAAAATGGACAATTTAAGGATAATCGAGCGAAAAATTATAATTGGCAAGTTAAGGATAATAAACAAGTTAAGGATAAGGAAAGAACAAATGATAATTGACATATTAAGGTTAAAGGACAAGATAAGGATAATGAATGCAAGAATAATAGACAAGTTAAGGTTAAAGGACAAGATGTTGTTCGTCCATCACGGGTGATGAAGACCACTCTGTTCATCCAATTATTAGGATTGTTAGGATAGTCTATGAGTACGAAGGTGATTGATGAGCCCGATGCGGGCCTGGAAGGATCTCGGACAGTGTGGGCAGAAAATGTTTGCATCACAAGAAGGTTTTATTACACGGTCTTTTCTAGCTTGTCTCCGCTGTTCCGCGGCTGCTCTTCTGGAAGATTCGCATGCCGCTGCACCTTTACGAAGAGATGTGCGCCAAGCAGTTCGGTCTTGCGCAGCAGCTTCCCATGTGTCAGGGTTTATGTCAAAGGTTTTTAATGAAGCCTTAAGCGTGTCTTTGAAGCGCTTTTTTTGGCCACCATGGGAGCGTCTACTCTTCTACATCTCACCATAAAAGAGTATCTATGGCAGTCGATGGTCTGGCATGCGGACTACATGACCTGCCCAGCGGATCTGTGACTGCATCAGAATAGTATCGATGCTAGGGATACCAGCTCTGTCAAGAACGGCGGTATCCGGGATCTTGTCTTGCCATTTGATGTTCATTACCTTTCTGAGACAGACTGTATGGAAGTGGTTGAGCTTCTTTACGTGGCGCCTGTATACAGTCCATGTTTCACATGCATAAAGCAGCACTGGAAGCACCGCAGCTCTGTACACCTTCAGCTTTGTCTGTAGACTAATGCCACTTTGATGCCAAACGTTGGTGTATAGTCTGCCAAATGTGCTGCTGGCTTTGAAGATCCTGGTGTTCACCTCATCATCAATGACGATGTTCTAGGATAGTGTGCTACCAAGGTATGTGAATCTGTTCACAACATTCAGTTTCTCACCATTTACCTTGATGATTGGCTCAGTGTTAATTGTGCCAGGAGCTGGTTGGTACATGATTTCTGTTTTCCCCGTGTTGATGGTAAGCCCAAAGTTGGAACAGGCTTCGAAGAATCTATCCATGCTATGCTGCAGATCAGCCTCTGAGCCAGCATTGAGGGCACAATCGTCAGCAAACAGAAGATCCCTGATGGTGTGTGATTTGACCTTGGTTTTTGCTTGAAGCCTCCTAAGGTTAATCAATTTTCCATCAATACGATATCTGATGTCGATTCCTGTGTCCCCATCTCTGAAAGCATCAGTCAGCATAGCAGAAAACATGATACTGAAAAGAGTCGGTGCAAGTACACACCCTTGTTTAACTCCATTTGAGACTGGGAAAGGCTCCGATAGCTCACCGTTTTTTTTAACTCTAGCCTGCATTCCATCATGCAGTTGCTGCACTATTGAGATAAATTTCTTTGGGCAGCCGTATTTTGCCATGATCTTCCATAGACCCTCTCTACTGACCGTGTCGAATGCCTTTGTCAAGTCGATGAAAGCTGTGTACAGGTACAGTGCTGTTTTTGGCATTTTTCTTGAAGCTGTCTTGCAGCGAACACCATATCAGTGGTTCCGCGTTCTTTCCGGAATCCGCACTGACTTTCAGGTAGAAGACCTTTGTCAAGATGAGCCGTAAGGTCGATTAAGAAGGATTCTGGCGAATATCTTCCCAGCGATTGATAGTATGGAGATGCCTCGATGATTGTTACAGTCTTGGCGATTACCTTTACGTTTATAAAGATGTATAATTGACGCATCCTTGAGATTGTGTTGGATGGTTTCTCTCTGCCACATTTGCTGGAAGATCATGTGAAGTTTCTCTATCAGAACTGTACCGCCATCTTTATAGACCTCAACAGGAATTGATTCGGGGCCAGGGGCCTTTCCACTGGAAAGTTGACGAATTGCTTTTTGAAACTCCTCCAGAGTCGGTATATCATCTAGTGCTTCATTTATAGTAATTTGGGGCAGTCGGTTGATGGCTTCGTCATTAATAGATGATGGCTGGTTCAGAATATTATTAAAGTGTTCGACCCAGCGTTGGAGAATTTTTTCCTTGTCTGTAATTAGTGTTTTTCCATCTGCATTAAGGAGGGGAAATGATCATGATGATGTTGGACCATAGACCGCTTTGAGTGCATGGTAAAAAATTTTCAAGTCATGGCTGTCAGCAAAGCCTTGGAGCTCATCTGCTTTATTACTCAGCCATGAATCCCGCATCTGGCGTAGTTTATGTTGGACGATTCTACGCATGTTGTTGAAAGCGTCTTTCTTGGATGTAGATTTTGGATCATTTAAATATGCTTTATGGAGATGGTGTTTCTCAGCCAACATCTTCTTTATATCATCTGAGTTCTCATCAAACCAGTCATTTGGTTTCTTGATGGCGGGACCCAGGACCTCTGTAGCAGTGTTGTAGATCTGCTCGCTTAGGGCTGTCCAATTTGTTTCCGCACTTTGGTCGTCTAACGAGATAGATTTGAGAAGGTCTTCTAGGGTGTCAGTGAATGACTGTTTAATTTTTGTCTTCTTTAGTTTGGTGACATCCAGCCTTTTTTGAGTTTTCTATACCTGAGGGCGCCTGGCAGGTTGGATACGAATTTTAAGTTTAGTCACAATGAGACGATGATCAGTCCAGCATTCGGCACCACACATGGACTTGGTCACCTGGACATCTTGCCTGTCCTTCTTTCTAACAATTACATAGTCAATTAGGTGCCAATGCTTTGAGCGAGGGTGCATCCAGGAGGTCCTGTTGCGGATAGGAAGTCGAAAAATGGTGTTGGTGACAAGGTCATGTTCTGCGCAAGTCTGGAGGAGAAGAAGTCCATTGCTGTTACAGCGACCCACGCCGTACTTTCCGATAGTGCCATTCCAGGAGATGTTATCTGAGCCTACTCTCGCATTAAAGTCGCCAAGAATAATAAGCTTATCTGCTTTAGGAACTGATGCAATGACTGCATGTAGTTCTTCGTAAAACTTATCCTTGACGTCATTCTGGTTTGTCATAGTTGGTGCATACGCGCTAATGATGGTGGCATGTTTCCTTCCATAAAGCAGCGGGATCTTGACCGTCATGAGTCGGTCATTTATTCCCTTTGGGGGCTCCGCTAGCTTGCCAATAATTGCTGTTTTGATTGCAAATCCAACCCCTGCTTCTCGTCTTTCTTCAGTTCCTCTTCCGCTCCAATAGAATGTATAACCTGCACCCTTTTCGCAAAGTTGGCCCTCGCCTGCAAGTCGAGTTTCACTCAGTGCTGCTATGTCAATGTTGTATCTGGCCAGTTCTCTCCCAACCAGGGCAGTTCGCCTCTTGGGTCTGTTTGCGTTAAAGTCTTTGTCAAGTAGAGTGCGCACATTCCATGCGCCTAGAATGAGGGGGACAAATCTGTCCTTTCTTTTTCTTATGTGTCGTCCGCTGAAGTAGGGTACCCACCAACCGCGGTAAGCTGGTTAGGTAATAGTGGAGCAGGCAATGTTTAGGGCACCTTTTCTAGCCCCTTCCTCAGGGGGCTGCCGAATCCCACTGCTGCTCCGATCAGTGGAAGACGACCATATGGCCTGAGCCGCCTGTGTGTAGGTCTGCGACTACGACTGCCAGCGCACCCACACCTGCCGCTTCGCCGCTCGCCCATCGCCACAGGACTGTTGTGAGTGGATGGATGAGTGGATGAAAGAGTGACTTGCGCAGTGATTTGGTTTAAAGTGAGGAAGAGTTGCGCATTTCGTCGACCTCACTCTCTCGCCTGGGTCCATCTTAATCCAGTGGCAAGACAAGTCAAGACGACTGGAGATGAAGTCAGGTGCAGTGGATGACCATGACTTTCTACGTGCCTCGCCATGCTCCTTACGCTCCACAGCGCGTTGCTGGTAATCGCCATCATGCCCGTTGAACCAACAGGTGGTTTCTTCCGCGCAGTCTACCGAATCCAGTCTTCGCATGCATGGGTAGGCAGACCCTAACTCACCGAAGGTTTATAACCAGTCGGCTACCCTCACCTAGTTTAGCCGGCCTGTCAAAGCCGTTTCCCGGGGGTTGGCCGCTGTCGCATGCTGACAGCTACGAGGAGCCACAGGTGAGAGCTGGATGCCAGGTTTGGACCAAAGGTGGCCGAGCTGCCCTCAAAAGGGCATGACAGCTCCTTAACCAGAAGTACTACCAATATCTGACATCCCAAACCCCCCAAGTTAAGGTTAAAGGACAAGATAAGGATAATGAAGGCAAGATTAATAGACAAGTTCAGGTTAAAGGACAAGATAATGAAGCCAAGAATAATAGACAAGTTAAGGTTAAAGGACAAGATAATGAAGGCAGGAATAATAGACAAGTTAAGGATTAAGGGAGTGCCATAACAGGTACTGCCGCAGGGTAGTGAAGTGTTGAGAGTTCAGGATACTAATGTCCAGCTTTGGGAGGTGGGTTGACCAGATCCCTGTCTCGCTGTTTTTACCTTCTCTAACTCAACAGCACCGTCGGATACCCATTTACAGCTTACTAGACTGGAGCACGATCGGTAACTTTGCCGCGAGAGGAAAGCGCTCTAACTACTTTTCCAATAAGATGCTCTTAAGTTAAGGATAGTGGGCGAATAAAGAATAATACACAATGTCGTAGATTTGCGATAGGTGATTAAGACTTAGTTTGGTCCCTTCTGAATAGACATAGAGATAAGCGATAGCTCAGTGGGAGGTGATAAAATAGAAAATAGATTTCACGAGTGAGGTAGAGGAAATATAGTAGATTCTGTCTCTGATACTCGAGAAGCTTCTCTCAGTCAGCCTATCATCTACAACAGAGTTAGATTAGTCAGACAAATCTAATATAATATATATTAATATATATGTCCTCACATACCCACACACATAAGTGACGACAATAGACGCACAACACGTGAACCTATGACAATGAAAATATAGATATTTGGGAACGAACTGACCGCCACACTGATTAAGTTTAATTGTGAAGTTTAATTATCAAAATAAACTTCCATCACAACATATAAAATTACATCAAACATATACAAATAGTCATAAAGTCAATGAATTGCTACAAGAATGATAGACCCGTTGGCATGATCTTTTCCCTCGATGTATAGCACAGTCCTGTTAGAAGAAAAGTGATAGCCCCAAAGAGTCACGGATACATATGATTTAGTCTAAGATTTCCCTTTACAGGTATGAACAGACTTGGATACTCTGATCTATCCTAAGGAAAAAATATTGTTAGCAACAACACTTGCATAAAGAAATTTAAGACAGCAAATAATGGGTGCCAAAATACAACAATAAAAGAATCGCTCAGTCCTGCATTCACTCTATTCAGTCAGCCGTGATCACGTGTTTTCGTTCGTACTTACAGCTTTGGTAACAACTTCTGGACAAACAATTTTTAGGACATGCACATACAGACTCTCCAATGGTAGTCTGGGCCAAGAGAACCCCAGTTCCAAAAAGACGGGTTGAATTCACTGCTTCAGGGAACGTTTTCTTGGTTATACTTATTTTAGGATATCTGGTTCTGTCACATTAAAATTGTCAAGGCACGAACGTTAACAGCGAGCACAGTGTCAATAGCTTAGGTTTCTAGTAACTAGGAATGTCAGGTAACTGCCTTCTCTCAGTATAGGATTTTTATTTGGTCACACCACATACTGGTCACAACTCCGTCGGAATGTTTATTGATTGTAATATTTTACTTGCCACAAGGGCTGAAATGTACTTGAGGTTTCTCTCAGGAAGAATTAAATCTGGCGCGATAGGCCCGTTATTTTATTTAAATCTTAAAGTTTATGGAATGGGTACTCTGTCGTTCTCGATGCCAATGCAATGCCAGACAGGTGTTACTTTATACACCCACGTCCTTAAGAATAAAATGTTTATGTTCTTTACAGATACTACTCAGTACTCAACGCTGGCAAAGTTGGGTCACCCCAGTTTCACTGAATAAAGAGAAAACAACATATAAAATACTTATACAAACTATTCTCTCGGTTATAACTTACATTATAAACTGCAAGCGTAGAGCTTGTCGTATCATTTAAATCTCCCGTGAAATAAGTTATATTCACAAAATCAGTCATCATGAATTAGAAATACATACGTATTTCGTCAAAACTCAATGATGAATCAGTGCAGTTATAAGTTAGTTTTAAAATATTCTCGACTGAGTATTTAGCAGTTAAATTAAATTTATTTATAGCTGCATGAGTTTAAGCTAGAAATTATAATTTATTCTGCTTTCCACTGAAACACGTCACTAGAGAATATAACAGACTTATAGATTAATTTCTTCTGCACAAAAGAAACTAGTGAAATATAATAGGCGGTTTAACACTTAAATCATTCACAAAATACTAGATATATTATATTACCTCCAACCAGAACTACGAGTATCACAACGAAACTAAGAGTTTCACTTATAAACATAAGTATCTAGAACGAAGCGATCACGTCTACTGCAGCTTGGAGATTGAATGAAATCAAGTTTCCACTCCGGGGTAGATATCTGAAAACCAGACAAAGGATGCGTGCTATTTCCTAAACCCCTGTCTCCCCCTCTCCTCTTTCTCTCTCTCTCTCTCTCTTAACACTTCCCATTAACTTAGAAGTTGCCCATAACTGCCAAACGTGCGTCTTCACACCTTCTACGACGACCTGTCTCATTTCTGAGCGATGCGGATGGCAGTTTCCACACCTCGCCGAGAAACTTAGCCGCAGAAAACTCGTGTCAGATGGAAATGCTAGACTCTATGTCTGCCATCCCATGTCTATCGAGACGGATTTCACAGTATTTCGCTCACATCCCCGGGACTGACATCTACGTAATAACTGCGTTACTAGTATGAGAAAAGAAACCGCAAAGTCAGAATGGGAAAATAATATTTTGTCGCAAACGAACGAATGCGAAAAAAACAGGAAAAGGATAAAACAGCGATAATAAAGTAGAGGACACGGGTAGAATAGAAAAGAATATAGAAAATTTATTGATCATAAATCTCTATGCGACACACAAGTTAAGGATAATGGGGGAATAAAGAGTAATAGACAATTTAGGGATAATGGGGGAATAAAGAATAATAAACAAGTTTAGGATAATTCGAGAATAAAGCGTAATAGCCAAGTTAAGGATAATGGGGGATAAAGAGTAATAGACAAGCTAAGAATAATGGGGGAAGAAAGAATAATAGACAAGTTAAGGAAAATGGGGGAATAAAGAGTAATAGACAAGAATAATGGGGGAATAAAAAATAATAAACAAGTCATGGATATTTGGGGAATAACGGACATGTCAAGATGTATTGACTTGACAAGAGGATAATCCAAAAGTACAGGGTTAGTAATACATGAAAGATAACTCAAGAGGAGATAAATAGACATGAAGAATAATGAACGGATAAAGGACAATAAGCAAGTTAAAACTCATTCTAACCTGCGAGCCGTATGGTGCTCCAGACTGGCCTTTACTTTTACCCATTGGCGCATCCTGCGCCAGTTTGATATATGCCGCATTTGAGCGGAAAATTATAGAATATCTGGCGATAAGCCAGTTTAAAATCATTTCATTACATCCAGCACACGTGTGTGAACGTTTGTGAGCGAAAAAAAAAAATTTTGAAGCTGAAATTGTGTGCTTTACATCCGTTGCTAGAGTTTTTTTTTAATCTAGCCGCAGGTCGCGTGGTACGCCCGCTTTATAAGATTCCGAAATTGAACAAAAAAATTAGAAAATAAGTGGCCATAGAGTGTTCATATCATGTAAAAACTTCCTGTGGACATCATATTTTGAACTGATAGCGAAATAATTATATTGGTACTTAGCTTTTCATACTTTTATCAGTTAATGACGTCATGTGGTTATTTGTTTACATGCAGTGTAGTCACATACATAACACTCATAAACTATTAACGAATCAACCTCAATATATAACTTCGAAAGGAATTTTAGCGATATATGTAGCGATAAAAACCTATTTTCGATTCCGATAAGGACGTTGAACAAACTTGATATGTTTAAGTAATACATAAATTAATTTGCATGGGACAGGAATGGGTAAGTGAGATTCCAGTTTAGCAATATGTGACTTCACACAAAAATGTATATAAATTACAATTTTCATTTGTTTTTATCAAACTTCTTAAATTAGTTGTCAACTGGATATACTTTTCAATTCCAGGTGTTTTACTACCAAGGGATTAAGTACAGCTGAAATATTTACGTGTTTGTGCATGATTTTTTATTCATTTTTTATTTTTATTTGTTATTGTTTCTACACTCTACAAGATATAACAAACAAATAAAGTATCACATAAGAACTCATTATTATTTCACAACATTCTGCAGCCAATTTCCTAACGTTTGATACATAATACATGTATCTACTAAATTAATATATGTGTCAACTGTCCGTTTTTAAAACATCACTTGTAGGAAAAAAAAATGTCTGCATAATGGGTCCTGGTTAAAACCGAAAAAAATGCCTGGGTTAGAATGAGTTGGATAATGGACAAATGTGGGATAAAAGACCTGTTCAGGACATGAATTTATAACCGGCAACAATATTTGCTTTCCCTTGAAAATTTAATGTAATGGCCATGTTAGAGTTTATTATTATATATATATATATATATTTTTTTTGGGGGGGGGGGGGGGGGGGCAGGGGGGGGGGGGGGGGGGGGGGGGGAAGAGAGATAAAATGTAAAGCTTGTAATTAAAATAGGAAAGGTATATTAGTGATTGCGTCTTTAAAACTGTCTGGGTCGCCCATGGGTCCTATACCATAGTTGTGAGAGTGTCATGAGAATGACCTCAGCCAATAATGCACTTTTTTGGGGGTACAAAATTGGCTCAGCGTCCATTCACGATGTACTGTCACAGCAAGGCGATGGCGCCGTCTGGTTGGTCCTAGGTTCGATTCCCGGTAAGCCTATCACTTATATTTTCTTTTCTGTTGTCTAGTGTCATCCTTTATGTCCAACGAGTACCTGTTAATTACCTTTATTTATTTATTTACTATCCATGGGACTCAGGTTTCCTTTATTATTTAATTAAAATGGCAATTATTGCAGCTTGATTTGATTTTCTCCATGTATATCGAATATGCCATACAACTGAGGATAATAAATACAAGATAAAGGTAGTCCCAATCAGATACTGCCTTAGGGGAGGGAAGTGCTAGAGACTTCACTATTCTAGTTTCTAGCTTCGAGAGGTGAAGTGACCAATTTCCTTCCTCACTGCCTTTGCCTACCCTAACTGAAGAGCAGAGTCATATACCCATTTACAGCTGGATAGTTTGGGAGACTGGTGTTTCGAATCCAGCACCTGTGCCGCATGAGGCCAGCGCTCAAATTGCCAGTTGGACGTATTCCAAGTGACAACATAAAACTTTAAAAATAGAGTGACTAGTAAAATCGCGCTGTATATTTTGGCACAGGACGCATTATTTTAATAGGGTTGAATGTAAATGACAATGCTGTCTAATTTTGTAAACAGTTGTTTGACTACGATCACCATTCTGTTATGATCAGATTGCTTCCTGTTGTATCGCTCTGTAAAGAGTTTCCTATCATTGAGTATGCGCCAGTATTTGTGTGTCACGTGTCACTTAAAACTGCACTTTATTCTTTTTGTCTTTGTTATGAGTCATGCGATCTTGCCTGATCTTTTGTGAGGGCGTTTGTTATCAAGCAATGCGAGGAATGTTCTCTTAAGATAAAACTTCGGCACGCGTGACAAAGAGCTGTTAGGGCTATTACAGACGAGCGTTTCTTGCTGCGCGTTTCTCGCGCGTGACGAATGAAAGAGTAGGGATTTACAGACAGCGCCGTGAGTGAATGCGATCGCACGTCTCCTTCGACTTTGGTTAAATTTAGAGGTTTAGGAGTATGTGTGTATGAATGTGTGTGCATGTGTGTACGAATGTATGCGTACATATGTGTATATTATGTAAGGTTTTTTTCATCTCTGGAATCCTGCCTCTTTACCAAGCCGCAATTTATTTTGTTATTATTTGCTATTAATCTTAATTTCTTTTGTTGATACTTCCTGTTTTGTTTGTTGTCACGGATTGCCTCTCCTACTTTGCAGTAGTAGTCCAACAATGGCCAAAACTCAAGAGTATCTAAACTGGGTCGTCAAAGGTGTTTACCTTCGAACAAGATTACTCTTGGCAGAGATGAAGATAGAAGTGTAATGACGCTTCTATCCGAAGGGAGGGTTCACAAGATAATTCAGAAGTCAAGAACCATGCGGCACAGCGCTGAGCAATGGTTAACTTATATCTATCCGTCGCCTTTTGTGAAGGATTTAAGCGATGGTTATTAGCCCGTTCATGCCCCAAGCTGAGTTAATTCAGCGAATTCCTCTTATAATGGTATAGCTCTGTTTAGAGTTTAAAAATATATATATATATATATATATATATATATATATATATATATATACATATATATATTTATATATATATATATATATATATATATATATATATATATATATATATATAATATATATATATATATATATACTGAAGCACATTAAAAACGCACCACTATTATATATACTGATGCCGAGAAGCTGGCAAAAAAAAGTGTGGGAATGGATTTTCCCCGTGTTTGCCATGAGGTAGAGAGCGAATGGCTGCTGGAATGGAAAGTGCAAGATTCAACCCATGGGTGTGTGTACAGGCTACATGAAAACGATAAAAGTTACACGTGCAACACGATTCTCAACAGCTATGACCCTGAAAATGTGTACGCGTTGTGGCAGTATACTCGGTATAAAAAGGCCGTTGAGACAAAACACCCAGTACATGTGCTTGAAATGCCACGACTATCTGAAAACGACCGCCAACGAGCCATTGGTATGTTGGAGACCGGAATGAGCTCGCGGGCCATTGCCAGAAGGATGAATTGCCACCACAGCACTATTGTACGTCTCAATGAACGTTACGGAACCACTGGCAGTGCCCGGGATAGACTTCGGAGTGGCCAACCACGAGTTACTACCCCTGCGCAAAATCGTCATATTGTGCTGAGTCACCTAAGGAATCGTACTCTCCCGGCAAGTCAAACAGCAAGAGCAATAGTGGGTAGACATGGGCAAGTCTCTCGAATGACAGTCATACGACGACTCAGAGATACAGGCCTTACTGCAAGACGACCTTATGTTGGGCCAAACTTGACTCACAGACATCGTTAGCAGCGCCTGCAATGGGCAGAGCAACATATCAGATGGACTAGACTGCAGTGGAATGCTGTCCTATTCACAGATGTCGTGGAATATTCTAATCCACATATATTCTACTTCGTCGGCAAATTGTAACGCTTTCACGTTGATATTAAAGGCCTTCTGCAACATACACGCGTTTCCCAAACACACAATAAAATGTGCTGCCTTTCTAAGAAAAACCTTGAAATATGCAAGTTGACCTAAATTTTAAATTCCATTCATGTCTTTTTCTACACTATGTTACCAAAAACAAAAGACAGATGGACTAAAGGATAGCGAGAAGGGAGAGGCAGAAAGCCGAACACTAAACACGCGTCGCGCGATACACAAATGCTGCCATCACGCGTGTAAGACTACATGCACTAACTTTTTTTTCAGACGGACAGTGATAAATTCACTACCCTTCCCAGAGTTAGGTTTTAAAATCACAAAAAACGCTTATTAGGAAAGATAACAATAGATGGGTTTACGTTTGAAAACATTACAGTACCCAGACAGCACATCTTCGAAACAGGAGGTAGAAGGAATTGCATATTTTGAACGCAGCCACGTAGCTCCTTTAAATTTGGATATTTGGGTTCCTTAGGGCTTGCTGACAAAGAATATGTAAAACGTTACGCAAATAGTCCAGGAATTAATAAATTATAACCAAAATAAAATAGTGGGGATGCCTGACAACATAAAATCATTTCTGCTCATAAAATTTTTTTATAACGTGTTTGAAAAAAACCTTACGTTACAGAAATAGCCTACCATGTAAACTCCAAATTGATTGGAGCGCAACAAATGAAAGACTAACCACGATTGGTCGGGCTATAAATACTATCTTTGGTTGTTAGGGGAGACGTAGGAAGGTAACATTTTTTCAAACACTTTTCGAAACGTGGCCTCATTGGCTAGACTCGCTGATATAATCACTTAGGAGCGTTAGTTCGAAACCACTTGTTTAAATAAGCTTGATAAAGCAACAGTGCGTTGAAGCCAGCTCATATTTTGCTAAATAAAAGCCTGGAACATAAGCAGATGGGAATTTGTGCCAGTAAATGTGCCAGAATTCATTGCTAATCAACGTATCTGTGTTTATTCTATGAATTGTGGTAAGCTTGAACCATTCAGTATCTTTTAATGAAAATTGAATGTGAATTGTTAATTTATGCCTGTATATATATGTGTAGTTCAGTGGCAAACAGGAGATAAAGCCTATAATGCTCCAGCCTGAACAGAGGGTGTCGGAGGAAAGTAAAACGGCATGGAATGGCCAAATAGTACACTGACACCTGGATGATTGACTAGAAAGAAATAATGCTGGAAGTGCAGAGGCGTGGTAACCATTAAGGAGGTAAATACTGGTATAAAGTATTTCAGATGAAGCTGACAGTTGGCCTAACGCTCTGAACTCAATGTTTGTGATGTATTGTGATCAGTGTAAAAAGAGAGTATAAATTAGTTATGAAGTAGAAGGTACATCCTTCTGTTTTCAGGGACCGTGGTCTTGATGGTACTGAGCAGCACCTGGTCAGAGCTTTGCTGAATCCAGAGTCGGACAGCATACTCCTTGGTCTTTTTAGCTATCAGTGAGGTGTCTCCAGAGCCCAGGGAGAATTCGAGCAGAGGAGTCCTTTCCTGCCGCCATCACGCAAGATAAGCTGATTTGGCCAGCTGAGCTCAACATTATGTCCCCTCATCTTGAAATGACTTTGTAAAAATAACATTCAGAGGGGAATTTAATTGTCTTAATATCAGGAACTGAGAACATCTCCAATACTAGTCCCAAAAGACAAACTATTGAAGTCATGATGACAAATACCAACAGAGCTTGAACAAAACAAAACCAGTATTACCTCATATTACTACTACACAACTGACACACATAGGATATTTTTAATAATATATGTCACTACAATATTCATATTGATAAAGTCTGTACATATACTTGTAATTAAAATTGATTGTGATTCCTGGTTCCTTTGTATTTGAATCAGGACACATATACCTTTATAACAACAATGAATACATATTGTTATTTGAAAAGTTATCAGTGACTCCTTAAGATATTCTCATAGAGTGTTATATGTATGTGAGTGTCACAGTGTTGTCAAGAGTAGTGGATTAAATTAAATTGTTTATCTGTCTGTTGTTGTGACTTACACTTCATCATACACATACCCTAGACACATAACGTAGTCATCACACTATTCCAGAATAATTCTGACTGAGATATATAGATATGTGGTAGCAAGTAAGGTTATCTATAATACACTACTCTTAATAGATATAGATACCTTCACAGCTGATCTCAGTCAGTACACTAAGTCCCCTATAAATATTTATAACATCCCACTTCACCACATATATTGGGGTCTCGCTCTTGGGATTTTGAATCTTTCCCTATTAAAAATATTGGGGGTAATTCACTTCAGGGAATATAAGAATTAAAAGGTATCCTTGGGTGGAATTAAATAAGGTTGAGCTCACGGTGCCTGTGTTGTCCATTAGATATATTTAGAGATTAAATTGTTGGTTAGACATTGTAGAAATTTACCTGATAGACAATGGCGGACCTGGCCAAGTTTCGATCTGCTGCTGTACAGACTGCAAAAGAGTTAGGATTAGATGGGCAAGTTATGGTTGCCTATGTCACTACGGAATGTGACAAATTTATTGAACGCGAAGAAAGAAGATTAGAAAAAGAGGCCGAAAGAAAGTTAGAGGCTGAGACTAAGAGGTTACAATTTGCAAGCTGAGGCTGAGACTAAAGGTTGCAGAGCTGAGAGCTGAGCTAAGAGGTTGCAGAATTGAGGCTGACAAAGAGGCTGCAGAAAAGAAATTGAAGCAGCAAAAGAAGAGAAGAAATTAGCTGCAGAAAGAGAAGAAAGAAAACTAGCTGCAGAAAGGGAAGCAGAAGATAAAAGATTACAAAGGGAACATGAGTTACGACTAAGGGAGTTTGAGTTTCAAGGCCATGCTCCTGAAAATGGTGCCAGTCCCTTTGCCTCTGATGCCACTGCTAGCCAAGGAGCCTCAACCTCAGCTATGAATTTTCATTTAGATCATTTTGTTGAGAAAGACGATGATATAGAGAGCTACCTAAATAGGTATGAACTATTAGCTACCACGTATGGGTTAGAGAGAGAAAGGTGGAGCTTAAAGTTATCTCAGGGACTTCGTGGGGCAGCTTATGAAGTTTTTGCAAAAATGAGCAGAGGTGATCAGGAAAATTATGACATGCTAAAGCAGGCTCTTTTGTTAAGGTATGAAAAGAATGCAGAATTTTATAGGAAAAAATTTAGGAATGCTAAACTACTGTCAGGTGAAACCTATCACCAGTTCTCTGCACGAATAGAGACATACTTGGAGAAATGGACTTCTCTGGGGAAAACCCAAGATCTTAAGGAAATGGTCCTTATAGAGCAATTAAGAGAGTCCATGGCTCCAGACCTGAGAAAGTTTCTCATGGAACAAGGTGCAGAGAGGCTGGGTGAGTTGCTAAATGTTGCTGAAAGGTATCAAGCAGCTCAAGCAGAGGTAACAGGTAATAAAAAGAAACAAGTGGATAACTTTAGGGCACCACAGAACTTTAATAAATTTGATCCTTAGGATCAAAATAAAGGTAAGCACCAATTTGATAGGCCACGGTATGAAAATAAAAATAAATTCCCACAATTCGATGAAAGGAAATATGATGAAAGAAAATCTTTCAACCAAGGAAAAAGGTGGTGTAAAAATTGTCAGATGGACAATCATGACACTGACCGTTGCAGAAGGAAACCTGTGTATATGGCAACCCTTCAGGTCAGGTCGACCTCAAGACAGGAGGAGGATATTATGTTAGATACCACTCCAGAAGAGATGAGGAAGGCACAGGCTGGGGATAAAACACTCAAGCCTTGTTTCAGAAAATTGTCAACTTGTCATACAACTCCAGGCAAGGGAGATTTTTACATGAAAAACAAGTTGATGTATAGGAAGACTGGAGCTAGATCCAAAGGTCACGGACAGCTGGTTCTTCCAAAAAGATATAGGGCAGACTTAATAAGGAGCCTACATGTGAAACCAGATGGGGACCATGAGAAAATAGGTACCATCATTCAAAAGGTGGCTCACAATTATTATTGGCCCAAAGCAAGATGGGACATTGAGAATTTTGTAGAAAGGTGTAGCATAGCACATGAGGGAACACCCACAAGTGGGAACATGGATCAGGACCTGGACACGCCACTGGGCAAAATTAGGCCTGATAATAAAAAGAAAAATAAATTTGATAAAGTGGACCAAATGGAATGGGAAGCCCCTTTTCACGGACAAGCTTCACTTAACTGTTTTACAATGGCCACTATGCGGAGAGTGCAAAAAGATGTCTTACCCCAGGATAAGCCGAAAATCCCTCAATCGGACTTAAACAAACTGGAGAAAGAAGATGTAGAGAGGAAATCTCTCATCAAGAATTTTAAGTGGGGAGAAAGCCCCAAAAGAAAAATTGGTAGCGGTCGTTTTGTGAATGATAATTCTGGGAGGAAAAATCATCACTATAAAGCTTCGAGTGGAAGAGACCATACCGGTGCATGGACAAATAGGTCCACACAATTAAAGGTCCATATGTAGCTATGTTAAGAACGTGGACTGATGAAAAGGCAGAGGAAAACATTACATCTTCATACCAATATGTGAATGAGCTGACCACTCGGTTAAAAACTGGCTGGAAACTTGCCAATGAAAATTTGAAACAAGCAGGAAGAAACATGCTGCCTATTATAACAGGAAGGCGAAAGACAGAAATTTGGCTGTGGGAGAGAAAGTACTGCTTCTTTTGCCCGGGAGTCAGAATAAGTTACAAATTGGATGGCAGGGTCCATATACAGTTCTAGAGAAGGTGTCTAGAACAAATTATAAGATAGATAAGAAGGGGAAAGAAAAAATCTATCATGTGAATCTCCTGAAGAAATATTTGGAAAGAGAACACCAGGAAGAGACACACTTGTTGACCTTGTCCATCGCCATGGAGATGAAAAAGGAACCACTTTCATCATTTGAATATCCATTACACCCCTGTGAGACAGCAGCACAGGTGAAAATCAGTACACATTTAACGAAAACTCAGAAAGAGAGAGTGCAACAGTTCTAAATAATCATGCAGAGGTGTTAACAGACCGACCAGGGCATACAAACCTATTGGAATATGATATGAAACTAATAGACTCCACACCTGTCTGTATGAAACCATATTCGATTCCGTTTGCTAAGGAGAAAGCTTTGAAGGAAGAGATAGACTATCTATTGAAGGAAGGAATTATTTCGCACAGTGAATCTTCGTATAGTTCCGGTGTTGTACTCTTAAGGAAGCCCTCTGGAGAACATAGACTCTGTATAGATTACAGGAGACTGAATGCTATTACAGAAGGACAGGTGGATCCATTGCCGGATACAAATCAGCTGTTTGCCAGACTAAATAAAGCTAAATATTTCTCAAAAGTGGATCTGAGTAAAAGGATACTATCAGATTCCAGTAAAGCCTGAGGTTAGACCATACCTAGCTTTTAGTACCTCAGAAGGACACTATGAGTTTTATAGATTGCCATTTGGATTGAAGAATGCGCCTAGTGTCTTCTCTAGAATGATGAGAAAATTATTGGATCCTCTGAATAATCCCTGTATAACAAATTTTATGGATGATATCCTTATAGCAACAGAAACATTTGAGGAACACATTGACTCTCTGAACATGCTGTTTGATCGACTTAGGGAGGCCAATTTAACAGCCCGACCAACCAAATGTTGCGTTGGATGTAAAGAATTGGAATTTTTGGGACACACAGTTTATCAGGGAAACATGACCCCTGACCCAAAGAATTTAGAGAAACTACAGAAAGCCCCGAGACCACAAACCAAGAAGGACGTGAGATCCTTTGTCTCATTATGTGGTTTCTACCAGAAGTATATCAAAAACTTTAATTCCATATGTGCACCGTTAACTGAATTGACACGTAAAGGACATCCAGATCGCATTACATGGACACCACAATGTGAAATGACTTACCAAGAATTGAAGGAAAAGCTCACAAGTAAACCCATTTTAAAATTACCTGACTTAAGTCAAGAATTCATAGTAAGGACGGATGCAAGTAATATTGGGTTAGGTGCAACTCTACTACAGAAATCAATGCATTGGATGGGGAATTAAGCCCAGTGGCATATGCTAGCAGAAAGTTGAATAAAGCTGAAATCAACTACTCAACTAGCGAAAAAGAATGTCTTGCAGTAATATGGGCGATAAAGAAATTCAATATTTATCTATATGGGAAGGCATTTAAGTTGCAAACAGACCACAAACCTTTATCGTTTCTAGCACAGGCTAGCATGAGAACTCCAGGTTACTCCGATGGTCTTTACTTTTGGCTCCATATAATTTTAGCATTGAGTATATATCTGGAAAAACCAATTTGGGAGCGGATTTTTTAAGCCGCCATCCGTGTGATGAGAATCACCGTAAACCCCAGAAATAATAATAAATTTCTCTATGTGTATATAGAATAAAGGACTGACATATAATGTCTGTTTTAAGAGGGGAGGTGTCGTGGAATATTCTAATCCACATATATAAATTATTAGGTAAATATAAAGCCTAATAAATACATATAATAAATAAAGGAAGAAGAATGGTAAAGAACAGTGCTGTCACAATGACTGTACTCGAAATCCCCTTGTTTTCTACTGCGTCTGCAAATTGTAACGCTTTCACGTTGATATTAAAAGCCTTCTGCAACATACACGCGTTTCCCAAACACACAATAAAATGTGCTGCCTTTCTAAGAAAAACCTTGAAATATGCAAGTTGACCTAAATTTTAAATTCCATTCATGTCTTTTTCTACACTATGTTACCAAAACGAACGAACAGATGGACAAAAGGATAAAGAGAGAGGGAGGGCTGAAAATCAGGAACGCATGCAACACGCTTCGCGCGATACACAAATGCTGCCATCACGCGTGTAAGGCCACATGCACTAACTTTTTTTCAGACGGACAGTGATAAAATTCACTACCCTTCCCAGAGTTAGGTTTTTAAATCCTGAAAAACTCTTATTAGGAAAGATAACAATAGATGGGTTTACGTTTGAAAACATTACAGTACCCAGACAGCACATCTTCGAAACAGGAGGTAGAAAAATTGCATATTTTGAACGCAGCCACTTAGCTCTTTTAAATTTGTATATTTGGGTTCCTTAGGGCTTGCTGACAAAGAATATGTAAAACGTTACGCAAATAGTCCAGGAATTAATAAATTATAACCAAAATAAAATAGTGGGGATGCCTGACAACATGGCATCATTTCTGCTCATAAAATTTTTTTTATAACGTGTTTGAAAAAAACCTTACGTTACAGAAATAGCCTACCATGTAAACTCCAAATTGATTGGAGCGCAACAAATGAAAGACTAACCACGATTGGTCGGGCTATAAATACTATCTTGGTTGTTAGGGAGACGTAGAAATGTAACATTTTTTCAAACACTTGTCGAAACGTTGCCTCATTGGCTAGACTCGCTGATATACTCACTTAGGAGCGTTAGTTCGAGACCACTTGTTTAAATAAGCTTGATAAAGCATCAGTGCGTTGAAGCCAGCTCATATTTTTGTTAAATAAAAGCCTGGAACATAAGCAGATGGGAATTTGTGCCAGTAATTGTGCCAGAATTCATTGCTAATCAACGTATCTGTGTTTATTTCCATGAATTGTGGTAAGCTTGAACCATTCAGTATCTTTTAATGAAAATTGAATGTAAATTGTTAATTTATGCCTGTATATATATATGTGTAGTTCAGTGGCAAACAGGAGATAAAGCCTATAATGCTCCAGCCTGAACAGAGGTGTCGGAGGGAAGTAAAACGGCATGGAATGGCCAAATAGTACACTGACACCTGGATGATTGATTAGAAAGAAATAATGCTGGAAGTGCAGAGGCGTGGTAACCATTAAGGAGGTAAATACTGGTATAAAGTATTTCAGATGAAGCTGACAGTTGGCCTAACGCTCTGAACTCAATGTTTGTGATGTATTGTGCTCAGTGTAAAAAGAGAGTATCAATTAGTTATGAAGTAGAAGGTACATCCTTCTTGTTTTCAGGGACCGTGGTCTTGATGGTATTGAGCAGCACCTGGTCAGAGCTTTGCTGAATCCAGAGTCGGACAGCATACTCCTTGGTCTTTTTAGCTATCAGTGAGGTGTCTCCAGAGCCCAGGGGAGAATTCGAGCAGAGGAGTCCTTTCCTGCCGCCATCACGCAAGATAAGCTGATTTGGCCAGCTGAGCTCAACATTATGTCCCCTCATCTTGAAATGACTTTGTAAAAATAACATTCAGAGGGGAATTTAATTGTCTTAATATCAGGAACTGAGAACATCTCCAATACTAGTCCCAAAAGACAAACTATTGAAGTCATGATGACAAATACCAACAGAGCTTGAACAAAACAAAACCAGTATTACCTCATATTACTACTACACAACTGACACACATAGGATATTTTTAATAATATATGTCACTACAATATTCATATTGATAAAGTCTGTACATATACTTGTAATTAAAATTGATTGTGATTCCTGGTTCCTTTGTATTTGAATCAGGACACATATACCTTTATAACAACAATGAATACATATTGTTATTTGAAAAGTTATCATTGACTCCTTAAGATTTCACCATCGCTTGCCTCTTCACGTCTTCCGTGGAAATGTTAATGCTGTGACATATCGAGATGAGGTTCTGGATGCACTGGTTGCTCCTGCGTTCACAGTTTATCCAGACTTGCAGCTTCTCCAGCAGGATAACGCACGTGCATTTTTTTGTATTTTTGGTTTTCTCCCTTGCCTGCACAGAATGCAATGAATTTCATAACAATCAAATGTACAAATTAATGACCAGCATGGATTCATAGGAAAATGAATAAAGATTCCAAATATGTAAACTTGTACACACTTATATTTACATTTCACACTCTGTTCCTGGATTATACAGGTGGTGCGTTTTTAATGTGCTTCAGTATATAATAATAATAATCATAGCCCCTTCAGTCATAACTGACTATGGGAATGCGCCCCGGAGGTGACAGCCCTCAGCTGCTTATTTTCCTGGTGCTCCTTTCGACGTTTTCTCCTCACCTCTGCTTCTTGTGTGAGCCTCTCTTCGTCCAATCTGAGGTGGCGCCGTAAATAGCATCGCCACTTAGTGCGATCGGCAGCTTCATCCTCCCATGTTGCTGGATCCATGTCCAGTGCCCTCATATCTCTCTTGCACACATCTTTGAACCTCAGCTGTGGTCGCCCAACTGTTCTCTTGCCATCTGCTAATTGTCCACAGAAGATATCTTTTGGGATGCGACCATCTTCCATGCGGCGAACATGGCCAAGCCAGCAAAGTCTGCGCTGTCTAAGAAGCGTATACATACTTTGAAGGCCAGCACGTGACAACACCTCGACATTTGTCACTTTATCTTTCCACGAGATGCCGAGGATGCGGCGTAGACACCGCAAATGGAAGGTATTGAGCCTTCTTTCTTGCTTAGCATAGGTCGTCCAGGTCTCGCTGCCATATAGGAGTGTGCTGGTGACGCAGGCATTATATACCGCAGCTTTGGTCTTCATTGTGAGTTTAGAGTTTCCCCAAACACGCGATGTGAGGTGGGCAAAGGTAGCTGCAGCTTTGCCAATGCGGCTGTCGATTTCTGTATCCAGTGAGAGTTTGTCATTGATGGTAGACCCTAGGTATGTGAAGTGGTGCACCACTGCCAATTCATAGTTATCGATAGTGATAACTGGTGCAGCACCCACATCCTGACTCAGCACATTCGTTTTCTTTAGACTTATTGTGAGGCCAAAGTCCTTGCATGCTTTAGTGAAGCGATTCATCAAGCTCTGAAGCTCCTGTTGGCTTTGAGTGACGACTGCAGCATCATCAGCGAACAACAAGTCTCTTATAGTGACCCTTCTGATTTTTGTTTTTGCCTTCAGCCTTGAAAGATTAAACAGACGGCCATCTGACCTAGTGTGAAGGCATATTCCTTCAGTTGCATCTCTGAATGCATGTTTCAAGAGTAAGGCAAAGAAGATTCCGAAGAGGGTCGGAGCCAGAGCACAGCCTTGTTTAACGCCACTTCGTATATCAAAGGGCTGTGACGTGCTTCCAGCATATTGGACTGTTCCCTTCATGCCGTCATGGAATGACTTTATCATTTCCAGCATTTTAGAAGGGCAGCCTATTTTCAGGAGGATTTTAAAGAGTCCATCCCTACTAACCAGGTCGAATGCTTTTGTGAGGTCTATAAAGGCGATATATAATGGTCTTTTCTGCTCTCTTGATTTTTCCTGAAGCTGGCGGAGAGAGAAGATCATGTCTGTTGTTGATCTGCCAGCTCGGAATCCACACTGTCCCAGCACTGGCACAGCATCCTATGCAGGGGATGTAATAGCGTGCTCTTACAGCATTTGATTAAATCAGGAGGAATCCCATCACTGCCTGGTGCTTTGCCAGAGGCCAAGCTATCAATGGCCTTGCTGAGTTCCTCTAATGTTGGTTCGGCATCCAGCTCCTCCATAGTTGGCAGACTGTTGACACCATCAAGGGCTGCAGGCGTAACTGTATTGTCTCTAGCGTAAAGCTCAGAGTAGTGCTCGACCCACCTCTCCATCTGCTTACCCTTATCGGTTAGCTTCTCTCCGCTGATGGTTTTTAGCGGTGCCGTCTTACTTTTATGGGGGCCAAGTGCTTTCTTTATACCGTCATACATTTGTCTAATGTTGCCTGTTTGCGCTGCGATCTGGATGCTCTCACTGAGCTGGAGCCAGTAGTCATTTGCACAGCGTCGAGCAGTTTGTTGAACTTTGCTTCTCGTAGCCCTCAGGATCTGTAGGGTTCTGGCACTCGGTGAACGTTTGTATTCATTCATAGCACTGCGCTTAGCTTCAATGACAGGTGCCATCACATCTGATGAAGCATCAAACCAGTCATTTGACTTTGCTGTTTTCTTACCAAAGATGGCAAGTGCAGTACTTTGAATGGTGTTCCGTAGATGCTCCCAGTTCTCTGTAATAGTATCACCATGCTGAGGGCTACTGAGCACTTTCTCGAAGGTCGCGGTGAATTGAGCGATCATGAAAGGGTCTGACATCTTGCTGGTATCAATGCGTGGTTTCCCTTCATGTCTGACACGATAGAGTTTTCTTGGTTGTGCTCTGATTTTGCAGCAAACCAAGGAGTGATCTGTATCACAGTCTGCACTATGGTACGAGCGCGTGGAGAGCACAGACCTGAGGAGTGGCCTTCTGACGAGAATCAGGTCAAGTTGGTGCCAGTGCTTGGATCGTGGGTGTCTCCATGACACCTTATGCTGGGGTTTTGTCTGAAAGTAGGTGTTGGTCACGCAGAGGTCATGGTGGACGCACAACTCTAAGAGCCGTTGTCCATTTTCATTCATCTTGCCACTACCAAACCTGCCCAGACATGAAGGCCATGAAACATTATCGGCACCCACTCTAGCGTTAAAGTCACCAAGGAGAACAAGCTGTTCTTGCCTAGGTATGCTTTTGATAATTGCTGTTAGATTCTCGTAGAACTCATCTTTAGCTTCTGAGGCAGAGTACAGAGTAGGAGCATACACACTGACAAGGGTGATAGGACCTGTGCTAGTTTGCAGGCGGAGCGTTAACAGGCGTTCTGATCCATTCTCGCCTGGTTCAACCATTTTAGTTAGCGATTTTTTGACCGCAAAACCTACTCCGTGTTCTCTAGCTTTATTAAGATCTTTCCCTTGCCAATAAAATGTGTAGTCCTTCTCGCTCACCGTTCCAGAGCCCGCCAGGCGCGTTTCCTGAAGTGCAGCTATATCCACCTGAAGTCGTTTAAGCTCATCATTAATTATGGCTGTCTTCCTTACATCGTTTACATCCTGTAGGTTTTCGGATAGTCCAGTCAACATAGTCCGGACGTTCCAGCATCCCAATCTGAGAGTTTGCTTATTTCTATTTTTTCTATAATTGCTTGGTGCAAAATTTTCTGTCCACAGTTCGGGTTTGACCCTAATCCCCATGCACCCAATGGGGAAAGCAGACAGTGGCGGGACAACACCTTATTGACTGGGGGCTGCCCAGCTTGAAGCGGGCGGTAGCTGTCCAGTGAGATCCTAGAACCTCTCCCACTGTCGGAAGTAGCCCCTGGCGCCATGCCCTACGCCAATTGGGCAAAATGCTTATAACCGGTAACTGCTACTTCCCGTGTTTTGCCGACACCTATAGGGTGAAGCTGGAGTGTCCTCTCCAGGGCGCGAGCTTGGGCACAGTTATATGGAGATCAAGCTGTTGCCCATGCAGCATGTTCCCCCTCTCCACACAGCCGGTGGATCCAAAGGAACGGCAGTAGCCGATACAGTTTGGTACCAGCCATGTCGCAGGAGTTGCCAGAATAATGTCGAATCGACATTAGACTGCCTTAGGGACTCCGACTCCGGATTTATCCTCAGGGTTTACTCCCAAAGCCAATTCCATAAATGGATATTCCCGCAAGGCAGCGGTGGTTTGAATTCAGAGTTCCTTCTCTTAGATAAGCTACCAACCAAGGATCACGAGCCCTATCTGCCCGAAGCTGCTGGTTTTAAGGCGCCAGTCGCTCGCCTTTGCCCATTCTCCCGTCAGTGGAAACAGTTCCGCCGGGCTCAAATTGAGCCACACGTGAAGGCCTGGAGCTGGACTTGGTTGTCAGAGGCTGTTTGAGGCGCGTGCCATAGAAGTATTTTATCTGCAGTGAGAGCTTATCCTCACTACAACTCCCGGCAATAACAACCTTTGGAACCTGTGCTTCAGTATATATATATAGTCTTGATATTTAAAGACCTGGTCCTCAAGTTTTCAGTCTCTGTATTTATAAAGTCGGGCTTACTTTTTAAGGTTTTAAGTTTCCCAAATACTTCGATCTGTCACTTATAAGTATGGAATTCTAGGTCCGATCCTTCTCTTTCTGACTTTTTGGGAGTTGCTCGTTTTAAGTTGCGAAGCTGTCCGTTCTATGTATCTGAGTTTGCTAGATTTTATTTTCAGTTTCCAGTTCACATCACAGATTGTACTTCTCGGCAAACTTGCCAATGAGATTCATTGTATAGTCCGGCTCTCACTTCAATCCAATCGTAAGCTTTTTTCGCACTACGTGGGTTGGGGTGTTTATATTTAAAATATCCCCACGTGTTTAAAATGTTAAATTTAATATTCCAACGCGTGACCCCTTTATAATAAGACGTAATATTTCCCGCGACATATTGTGCACTCTCACAAACAATATGTGACCACGTTTACCTGGCGTAATGTCTTCCGCCACGATTGTATACCCAGACAGAATATCTTTAATAATCACCATTGATGGTCCCGCAAAGGCGACAAACACATATACCACCTGTGTAATCTGCCAGACAAACAGACACGGTCGTCGGCAACCCCAGACAAACAATCTGGTTCTTTTCAGCGATCGGGCTTTTTACCGTCTTGTGTAAACACCGTCATCAGCTTTTCGCCTGGGGTCAAATGTTGGACCGACGCGTTTCAAAGGGTGGTCAGACTGAGAGAATAGATAAGCTGATGACCGGTATAATTACCTGGTGTTATCGCATTTACCTTGCAGAACGTAAACAATTCTGCATGTAAAGCAGAAACGTCCGTAGGGGAGTAGAGTGTTAGAGACATCACCCAACTAATCCAACATGGAGAGGACAAATGAATGAAAAGGCATCAAATTGCCAAATAATAAGCGATCGGAGAGAAAAACGAAGAAGAAGAAATAATACTGCCGGATGGCTGAAGGTGTGAGAGATCACAGAAAAGAGCATGTTCAGACGTTCTGTAACATTTGTTTAATGCCTTCCTTCTTGTTCAGTTTTTTTTTACTGTTAATTTTTTTTTCATCGGGTCTTCTGTGTCCGTGTCCATTCTCTGTTCTTATTTCTCCTTTTTCCTTTCAACTCCCCAGGGAGCATTGGCCTTCAACAGACATATGTCAAGTCTTCCTGTCCCGTGGAACCAACTCAAGTTTCCACAAATGTTCTCCGCATCCCTTTGACGCCCTTCCTTCGCTTTCCTCTCAGTGTGTTCCCCGGCTTTCCTCCACCTCTCTTACCCCAGTGATTCCAGAATAAAGACAGCGTGGTAATGCTATCAACAGATGGTCTCAGCGTGCCCTATCCATTTTCAGCGTCCACTTCTCATTTCCTGTTCCACCGGCGCTCTAGCTCGTCTAGCTCCGTCATCAGCTCCACGTTAGTGATTTTCTCATACCACCTCACTCCCTCCAGGCAAACATCAATGTCTCAGTGCCACGTAACTTTACTAACCCAACACCGAACGGAAAGTGTTTGTGTTGGACCTGATTTCTTGTTATCTCAATATATTTCCCAAAGCAATGAAAGCTCCTCGAGACTTTTGTATTCTTACTTTGATATCACGGTCATTCTGTCATAATCCTTACATATTTCTGGGATTTCCTTAATACACTGAAACAGGCCGCAAGTTCTTTTCTATTTGGACATGCGCCCTAATATAACTAGCGAACCTTGTATCTAGGTTGAACCTGGATCGCCTCAGTAAAACGAGGCAAAAAAATGTGTGTGTGTGTGTGTTAAATTTTGATTGTCTTTTTGTGAGTGTGGCTACAAAGAGCCTTTATGAAATATATTTTACGTTGTACTTTTCATTGTTAAAATTGACTGCCATAGGACTTCAACTATTCTGTTTTTTTTTTTTTTGTTTTTTTTTTTTCGAACGCCAGCTAATACTCGAGGCGAAATCTCAGGTTATTATTTATGTCTAACCTGACATTGATTTTACGTGAGTATCCCTTTTTTCTTGTACAGAGACAGGTGTCCCTCGCCATTCAGGCAAATACTCTCCGATTTCGGAGGTACCCATTACAGCTGGGTCGGCTCAGGAGCCGCCAATCCCTGGTCGACGACACTCCTTCAAATGTTCTCGCCAGGTCTCGAGTTAATCCAGTCCAAATCCCGGTCGACGAAAAAGTTCTGTCGCTGTCTGTTGACTCACTTTTGAAGCCACGCCTATTTTTCCAGTCTTTCTTGCGCAAACGAGTTGTTTACATATTTTCGCAACATGCTAGATAACAGGGGAGCGAACCGGTCTGTTTACCTGAGTTCTCACGCGAGCGGATCTGTCAATCATGGGATAGTGACAGAAAGCACGCGGGGAAAAGATCACACTAGGTAGTAATTCAAGGGCGATAATAATACTTCTCGACCACCTTTGATGTTCACATTTTTAGGGAACTTAAGTATTTGATCTACGGCGGGGGGGGGGAATCTAAGAAGGCCCGTTCGCACGGCATGTCTTCTGACGTCGTTCGGCATCGCGAACAAACAGAGCGAACAGGAAAATCCTTGATCTCTGAAAACGAAGCTCATTAACTTCCCCGGCTAGGCCGAAGGTGTGAATTGTCACGTCCTTTAGAGATATTACCCTGAATCTGTATATATACTGCCTTCTCTTCAAGTCAGTTTTCCAGTCTCTCAGGAAATGTTGGATAGTCTAAACGCGTACGCTAGAACCTATGTGAAATAGTGCGTTAATAGCCTTCGTGGGGACTATTCTGTTTTTCTGGTGGTAATAATATAAGTTGTGCTTAAGTATTAAATGTGTTAAAAGTTTTACCATTTTATTCACTGCTGTTCCCTATCGTTAAGACTAGCGAAATAGCAGACGCGTAAATAATCTCTTACCAGTGGTTCAGTAATGTAAAATCCATCAACCATTTTTTTACACCAGAAGATACGGTTTAGCTGACTTAAGTATAATGCTATGAGTGACGGATAAAGTGACAGAGTAGTATGCGCATTATATTTCTTTGTCTGTAAATTGTTTTAAATGACTAGTGTTAATATCATGTGTCAAAACGATAGACGCCGACGATCAACTAGCTAGTAATGACAGGCGATATTTGTTAAGGGCGCGTAGTCATAATTAAATTATAACTGTCATTGTGCGCTGAGTGTTTTACCGGGTCGGAGGGGGGAAGGCTGTATGCCTAAAACCCAACCCGTACTCGCTAAGCGAAGCGCGATAAGATAGGCTAAGACACTGTGTGCCTTTTAATTTAATTAGGTGACGGAGAGGATAAGAGATCATACCTTACGCTTGATAGCATGGGATATTGTCATTGTGGTTAAATGTTTTGTTTTCTTCCCAATATAGTTCTTGGTCAAAACCTGCGGCCAGCGGTTTTTTTCTATTGTGGTCCTCTTCTCAGTTACTGAAGGAGTAATAGTTGTCATTTTCCTTGGCGTCCATCGCCAGTACAGGTATGTGATCAGGAATTGCGAAAAGCGACAAGCTAACCTATAAACTTTAAAGTTGAGCTAACTGGATTTACAAATACCCAGATTGTTTTATTCAATTTATCAGCCCGCTGTGGCAATATACATAACATTTTTCCCGACTTCTGACAGTCGTTTTCCCAAGTGGATGGTATCCAGGAGAATTCGCTGTTTCATAATCGGCACTCATCCCAGAGAAAGCCGATAGGATTTATCATTATCAGTTTTTTTATATCGTAACAGTTGTCGTAGTACCCAGAGGCTAGACAATACAGGAACTACTTTTCTCTTTTTATAACTGTGAACGTCCCGAGAACGTCTTGCTTCAATAACTATATGCGTGGACACAGGACTCATCCAGGAAAAATTAACCCACCAACTTTGGCGACCACCTTGTAATTATTATTAGATACCAAGGCTGGTCTGGGGCCAGATTTGGGCAACCCACCTGACATTATAGGTTCATACTATTGTAATTTTTCAAGGAATACCTACAACATTATTAGGAAAGCAAGAGTGTTTGTGGCCACAGATGACAGAGTGAGAGACAGAGAGAGAGTAAATATTTTCCTTTGTTACAATCATTGAACTAACTTCTTTTTTTATTTCGCTAACCTGAGTACTTTACTGGATAGCTTAAGTAGGAACGTTGTTGTTTTCTTTACTGTCTATTCTATACCCTAGTGTTAATCTTTGACCTTTTTGGGTTATTAACCTCTTTTGGGATCTTTTATCAGCAGGGGGAGGTGTCACGTAGGGTTTATATTCATTTAATTTCCTACATCTTCTTCCTATTCTTTCACCCGAATTCTCTCTTTTATTATCTCTGTATTTCCTTTTTTCCTGTATATTTTTCATCCATTCGTTTTGCGAATATTATTTTCATATAATTCGCAAACTTTATCCTGTTTTCCTTTCTCTAAAACTGAGAATCGCACCTGGGTGGTATTGCGTACATGTCAGTCGCGCTGGTCGGATGATAGGCGTGAATTTACAGCATTCGCTAGACATTCGTCTGAGGGTCTCTGGCCTGGGGCGTGAAAATTCACCCGAGGGACATGGAAAGTAGACAGAGAGTCTGCATTTCAGTAAACGCATGAGGTTTTTCGTCAGGAAAAAACCCGGCTTAGCGTGAAAATCCACTCCGCACTGCAGACGGTGGTCTGAGATTTGCAACTCATGCAAGCCCTCGGCCACTGATGGCTGTTACGTCACGCGATAAGCGGACGAAGGTGTTATACGGACAGGGAGACTATTTCGCTTGGCGAAATAAGATTAGGATCCTGTGTCCGATTTTAAAGATATTGGCCAAGTTTGAAACTTTAATTTCATTCTCGCTCATAGACTCACAGTAGTTAGGTTGCTTGTAAACAGAATAGCTGTTAGCGAAGATCTCAGTTTGTTTCGGCAATTTGTCGAACTTCTAGACTTCCAGAAATATTTTCAGCATTTTATTCTTAAGTTGTGCGACTACCTGTAATTCTGTGGTTGAGGTAATTAATATGATAGATATATAGATTTTGTGAGTGTTAAAGTGTTAAATCGCTTAATTCATTTTAATCTATTTCTTTAGCGCAGAAGAGAAATAAAGTGGTAGGCTATTATATTTTCTAGGGAAGCATTCAGTGGAAAGCAGAATAAAATTAAAATCTCTAGCTTATAACGAAAATTGTAGCTATTTATGAATTTAATTTAACCGCTAATACTCAGTCGAGTGTATTTTTCTAAACTAACGTATAAACTCTAGAATCGAGCCTCATGAATGGTGACGGAATACGCACGTGTTCCTAATTCATGAGGATTGCTGATTTTTTAAATATAACTTACGTCACGGGAAGTTTAAATGATAAGCAAAGCTCTCTGCTTGCAAGTTTAAATGTAAGTTATAACCTGTACAGATTCTGTTTATTATATTATATGTGTTATTTTTCCTCCACACAGTGAAAGTTTTGGGGTGACCCTAACTTTACCAGCACCTAGTAGTAGTTTCCATACTTGTGAAGAAATAGACAGTCCTTATTTTGAACCACGTGGGTTTCTCAAGTACCACTGGTCTAACAGTGCATATGCAACCCGAGTTAGCCAGAAATACTATCTCCCAATAACGGGTTTTCAAAGACTGTAATGATAAATACTGGACCTTGGAGCCAGATCTTAATTTCTTCTAGAAACTCTACGTAATTTTTCTGCCTGGTGGCGCGAAATACTTCAAGTATTAACTAACATTTCCCGACTATATATATATATATTTTTGTGGACAAATCTGTGGTGTGACTAAAGTGAATCCTATACTGAGGGAAGGCACCGACCTGACATTCATCATTTCTAGAAACCTATGCTATTGACACTGTGCTCTGCTAACTCCCGCGCCTGGAATAATTGTTAGGTGACTTAATCAGACATTTGAACAAATTTGCACACCCAAGTAGTCGTTCCCGGAGACTCCGAGTTAAATACGTCTTTTGGAACTGGGGACTTCTTGGCAGAAGACTGCATTTTTTGAGTCTGTGTAAAAATCTAAAATCAGTGTGTTCCAAGAGGCAGCGAGCAAAGTCGTGAGTACATGTATGAGAGGCCATGGCGGAATGAATGAGTGTACGCTGGTTTGAGTGATATTTTCACTATTATATCTTTGACACCCTGTTGCTGTCCTAATTTTTTTTTTTCAATCTGCATAATTTGTTGCTAAGGCTAGAGTTCTTGTGTTTTTGTCTTAGGTTAAATCAGATTTTTTTCAAACTCTGTGCATATAATTACGAGATAAAACAAAGAAAACTCTTAGACTCAAACCATATGTATCTGTGACTCGGGCCCCATCATCTGTTCTCTTAACGGGGCCGGGCTAAACCTAGAGTTAACACTATAACGGGGCTATCATCCTTGCAACATTTCCTTGAATTTTTATGACTATGTGTATATGTATTTTCCTTGATGTACTTTCTTTGATGTTGTGAGCCGATTTTTCCTGATATTGAAATCGCTCTTGAACTTAATAATCGTGTTTGGTCAGCTCGTTCTAGATAATATATATATCATTGTTATAGTTTTCCCACGTCTGTGTGTTTACCTGTCGTCACGTGTATGTGCGTGCCTGTGAGTGATAGAAATATACGTAATATGTATATTGGTGTAGTCTGTCTGACGCTGTAACAACTGTTGTAGAAGATAGGTGAGAGAGAGAAGAATTCTTTTCGCTTTCAGAGACAGCCACTATATCAAAATCTATCATCTCACGTGTGTGGAAATTCTAGTTACCTTTCACTAACTCTCACTGAGTCTATCACCTATTCAAACCTATTCAGAAGGGACCAAACCTAGTCTTAATTCTCCTATCGAAAATCTACGACAAATGGTCGCTCGTTACCGGGAATTGAACCCAAAATCCTAAGGCGATACGACAAATGGGTTCTCGTCCGTAGGATTTTTGAACTTAGAATAGGAAGACGAGTACGACTAATGTGGACTCGTCTATCTGGATTTTGAACTTAAGATTCTGTATTCTGATATAGAGTAAGAGTGTGATGTCTTGTGACTGTGTATCTTTTAAAAAAATAATTACCCCCTAGACTAGCGATCTGTTTACGGGCGTGCTGACCACACAAACTAATAAGTTTTTTTTTTCCACAGCATCTTTGAATAATATACATTTTGGTTACAGGTTGATTTTGTCGGGATATATATTAACTGCTGATTGTAATACTAGATGCTGGTAAAGTGGTGAGTGTATAACATTCACTGGGTACTGAGGCAGAACGGCGTTTGAACTAAGTTAAGGAGTGTGTTTCGGACTTTTTGTCCAGATTAATTCCCTCCCTTACCCGATCTGACTTCAGGGGCGAACTTATAGTGGATTTTTAAAAATTAAGGGATTATTTTTCTCTTTAATTCTTGCAATATTCTTTTGCTTTTCCACTGTAGCAACTTATTTTTCAGTTGTAATCTTAACTACCATTTAGTTGGCGTAGTCGTGTTTTGCATTAAGTGCTTTATTGCCGATAATAGCAGCGATAGTTAGATTTTATTTTGGAGGAGGTATCCCAGGGTTAAGGATATCATCTTTTGATTTTTGGTAATTTTTTTTTCTCGTAAGTGGTAGGAACCAGTGTATCCTTTTTCCTATTTTCGTTCTCCACTAGTCTCAGTCACTGACATAATATGGCCGAGAGGGCAAAGCTTAGACAACTTCTCAGGGACGAAGCGAGAGAGGAGGGACTGGAAGGAGAGGAAGCGAAAGCTTTTGTCAGAGACGAACTTGAGAGATATGATGCGGAGAGGAAAGCAGCTGAAGCTAAAGAGGAAAAAGAAGAACTCAAGAGGAAAGAAGCAGAAGCTAGAGAGAGGGAAAGGGAAGACCGTCTTTTACAGCAGAAGAAGATGGACGAGGAAATGGAAATTCGCAGGATGCAGCATGACGAAAGAGAGAAAGAGAAGGAGAGACAGCATGAGGAAAAAGAGAAGGAGAGACAGCATGAGGAAAGAGAGAAGGAGAGACTCTTAAAGCTCTAGAACTTCAAAGTCGTGGCGCTGCCTCTACCTCCACCAATGGAGAGTCTTCTCCTCATTCTTCCTTAACTGATCCTTCTAACAGTCAATCTCTTCACCTCACTGCTATGTCTTTTCCGCTAGAATCTTTCCCTTGTCCAAATGAGAAGATTGACACTTGGCTAGAAAAATTTGAAAAAATTGCAACTCTGTACGGTTTAGAGAGGTCGCGTTGGAACATGAAGCTTTCCCAGGCTTTGAAAAGTTCTGCGTATGATGTTTACGCCAAACTGGAAAGCAGCCAACAAGACAACTATGATCTGTTGAAGAAAGCGTTATTGGAGCGCTTTGAAATGAACGCTCGAAAATTTTTGCAACTGTTTCGCAACAGCCGGAAAGAGAATTCTGAAACTTTTCAGCAGTTCTCGTCTCGTTTGAAGGGTTATCTGACAAAGTGCCTAGAGCTCTCGCAGCTCCCCTCTACCTATGAAGGTCTGGAGGAATTTGTTTTAACAGAACAAATAAAGAACACATTGTCTGCTGATACCCGGAGATTTCTCGCTGAGCAGGGGGCAGAAAAACTTGAAGACATTTTGGAAAAGTCTGAGCGTTATCACAATGCGCTGGCTGAACTACCGGCCACAAAGCGGAAACCGACAGAGGAGCATTTTCGAAAACATAACCTAGAGCAATCTTCTCAGGCTTCTAACCAAAATAACCACAGAGAAACTGGACCTCAAAACCCCCCTCCTGAGAAATCCAAGTTCTACAAGAACAAGTACCCCAACCACCCCAAACAGTCCGATCAACCCGACCGCCCTACATGGCAGCGCAGCCAGAAAGGACAAGGTGGCAAAGGGAGAACCCCTGAGCACGGGACATATGATCAGACCGAGCACACCGAGCCTAAACGCATCGGATGCTTATTGACAGTCTCGCAAGGCGGAATTATTGACAGTGATTCCCAACCTGTTGGGGATACACCCTCAACGCGAGGTATTGTTATTTTGAACGGTTCTCAAACTTCATGCTTATTTGACACGGGGCTTTCTTACGATTGCATTGTTGCCAGAAAGCTGGTCAAACCCGGTCAAGAGACAGCAGAGACCGTCCAACTTTGTGGAGTTCGTAAGAGTGAGGCACCTACAGCGCTTCCCATCGCATTGGTGGAGATCCACTCTGATTTCGTCAGAGGTGTGATCAAAGCGGCTGTTATGGATGATCCCATCTACCCAGTCATACTTGGCGGGAGATACGTGTGTATTGGGAAACCGGAAGAGCCGATTGTGGCAGCAGTAACTACAAGAGGGCAAACCAAGAAGGAACGGGAGCCTGCGCCTAATTTGTTACCCATGGAACTTAAAGAAGCGCAATACAAGGACCCTACTTTGGCACCCTGCTTTAGGAAACTGCCCATGGCTAAGGAACCCAAACAGCACGGGGACATTTTTTCTGAGGATGGCGTACTTTATCGGAGAACGGGCAAGCCTGACCAAGGTTACAACCAGCTCCTAGTACCGAAACAGTACAGAAGCCAAATCCTAGAAATGGGGCACTCTCTTCCCTTCAGCGGACATATGGGACAGAACGCCACAAACCAACGTATAACCACTCATTATTGGTGGCCAGGAGTGAATACTGATATTATCAGGTACGTCAAATCCTGTGCCCAGTGCCAACGTGTACCACCCAAGCAACGGACACCCCCCAGTCCACATGGGTGAAATGCCAATAATGGGAACACCATTCGAACGGGTTGTGATCGACATTTTAGGGCCTTTCGAAAGGACTAAAAGAAGGAACAGGTTCATCCTGACCTTAGTCGATACATGCACTTTATGGGCAGAAGCTATCCCGCTAACATGCGCAGATGCCAAGCATGTCGCAGAAGCCCTCGTGCAGATTTTCACTCGGTTGGGATTCCCTCAGCAAGTGTTGACGGATAATGGATCTCCATACCGAAACCTGTTGATGGATGAGATCGTTAAGATCTTGAGGACCCAGCACATCCACACTAAGCCATATACTCCGGCCGGAAATGGGCTCGTGGAACGTGCTAATGGAAACCTCACCATGATGCTAAGTAAGCTGGCACAAGTGAAACCTGAAGATTGGGATCTCTGTATTCCTGCAGCATTATTTGGCTACAGAGAATCTCCTCATACTTCCACAGGATTTCCGCCAGCTACACTCTTATTCGGCAGACCCATTAAGGGCCCGCTTGAAGCCTTACTTCAGTCTCTGACAGACGAGAAGGCTGATGAGACAGTTGTCTCAGCCAGTAAATATGTGTCGGTTTTAAAGGAACGGTTGAAACTAGGGTGGGACCTAGCAACGACTAACTTTAAGCGAGCACGCACCAAGCACGCTAACCGATACAGGAAAGTCGCGGAAGAGAGAGAACTGGAAGCAGGAGAGAAAGTTTTGGTGTTGCTCCCTACCGAGAACAACCAACTGAAGATCGGATGGCAAGGGCCGTTTACCGTCCTGAAAAAGATTTCTAAGGCTAACTACCAGATCTCTATTGAAGGAAAGGAGAAGGTTTTCCATTTAAATCTCTTAAAGAGATACTTGGAAAAACCAGTGCCAACCTCCGACCATCTCCTGACGATCGCCAAAACTGACGAAGATGACGATAGTGGCAGGGATATTCCACCGCTATCACAGGAAATCTTTCAAAAAATGTCAGAAGCGGCGACGCTCTTTCAAGCGCGCATATGAGACATTCCAGGGGAAGGAAACTTTGAGGAGTGGACTTGAGTAGGAATTGGACAGAGATGGAGGGGGAAGAGGAGAGGGAGAGGACAGACACCCTGAAGCTACGGTTATAGGAAATTAAACTCCATAACGTAGACATGGAGTGCTTCCATATCTTAAAGGGGGGAGGCTCTGTCACGTAGGGTTTATATTCATTTAATTTCCTACATCTTCTTCCTATTCTTTCACCCGAATTCTCTCTTTTATTATCTCTGTATTTCCTTTTTTTTTTTTTCCTGTATATTTTTCATCCATTCGTTTTGCGAATATTATTTTCATATAATTCGCAAACTTTACCTGTTTTCCTTTCTCTAAAACTGAGAATCGCACCTGGGTGGTATTGCGTACATGTCAGTCGCGCTGGTCGGATGATAGGCGTGAATTTACAGCATTCGCTAGACATTCGTCTGAGGGTCTCTGGCCTGGGGCGTGAAAATTCACCCGAGGGACATGGAAAGTAGACAGAGAGTCTGCATTTCAGTAAACGCATGAGGTTTTTCGTCAGGAAAAACCCGGCTTAGCGTGAAAATCCACTCCGCACTGCAGACGGTGGTCTGAGATTTGCAACTCATGCAAGCCCTCGGCCACTGATGGCTGTTACGTCACGCGATAAGCGGACGAAGGTGTTATACGGACAGGGAGACTATTTCGCTTGGCGAAATAAGATTAGGATCCTGTGTCCGATTTTAAAGATATTGGCCAAGTTTGAAACTTTAATTTCATTCTCGCTCATAGACTCACAGTAGTTAGGTTGCTTGTAAACAGAATAGCTGTTAGCGAAGATCTCAGTTTGTTTCGGCAATTTGTCGAACTTCTAGACTTCCAGAAATATTTTCAGCATTTTTATTCTTAAGTTGTGCGACTACCTGTAATTCTGTGGTTGAGGTAATTAATATGATAGATATATAGATTTTGTGAGTGTTAAAGTGTTAAATCGCTTAATTCATTTTAATCTATTTCTTTAGCGCAGAAGAGAAATAAAGTGGTAGGCTATTATATTTTCTAGGGAAGCATTCAGTGGAAAGCAGAATAAAATTAAAATCTCTAGCTTATAACGAAAATTGTAGCTATTTATGAATTTAATTTAACCGCTAATACTCAGTCGAGTGTATTTTTCTAAACTAACGTATAAACTCTAGAATCGAGCCTCATGAATGGTGACGGAATACGCACGTGTTCCTAATTCATGAGGATTGCTGATTTTTAAATATAACTTACGTCACGGGAAGTTTAAATGATAAGCAAAGCTCTCTGCTTGCAAGTTTAAATGTAAGTTATAACCAGTACAGATTCTGTTTATTATATTATATGTGTTATTTTTCCTCCACACAGTGAAAGTTTTGGGGTGACCCTAACTTTACCAGCACCTAGTAGTAGTTTCCATACTTGTGAAGAAATAGACAGTCCTTATTTTGAACCACGTGGGTTTTCTCAAGTACCACTGATCTGACGGTGCATATGCAATACGAGAGTTAGCCAGAAATACTATCTCCCAATAACGGGTTTTCAAAGACTGTAATGATAAATACTGGACCTTGGAGCCAGATCTTAATTTCTTCTAGAAACTCTACGTAATTTTTCTGCCTGGTGGCGCGAAATACTTCAAATATTAACTAACATTTCCCGACTATATATATATATATTTTGTGGACAAATCTGTGGTGTGACTAAAGTGAATCCTATACTGAGGGAAGGCACCGACCTGACATTCATCATTTCTAGAAACCTACGCTATTGACACTGTGCTCTGCTAACTCCCGCGCCTGGAATAATTGTTAGGTGACTTAATCAGACATTTGAACAAATTTGCACACCCAAGTAGTCGTTCCCGGAGACTCCGAGTTAAATACGTCTTTTGGAACTGGGGACTTCTTGGCAGAAGACTGCATTTTTTTGAGTCTGTGTGAAAATCTAAAATCAGTGTGTTCCAAGAGGCAGCGAGCAAAGTCGTGAGTACATGTATGAGAGGCCATGGCGGAATGAATGAGTGTACGCTGGTTTGAGTGATATTTTCACTATTATATCTTTGACACCCTGTTGCTGTCCTAATTTTTTTTTCAATCTGCATAATTTGTTGCTAAGGCTAGAGTTCTTGTGTTTTTTGTCTTAGGTTAAATCAGATTTTTTTCAAACTCTGTGCATATAATTACGAGATAAAACAAAGAAAACTCTTAGACTCAAACCCTATGTATCTGTGACTGGGGCGCCATCATCTGTTCTCTTAACGGGGCCGGGCTAAACCTAGAGTTAACACTATAACGGGGCTATCATCCTTGCAACATTTCCTTGAATTTTTATGACTATGTGTATATGTATTTTCCTTGCTGTACTTTCTTTGATGTTGTGAGCCGATTTTTCCTGATATTAAAATCGCTCTTGAACTTAATAATCGTGTTTGGTCAGCTCGTTCTAGATAATATATATATCATTGTTATAGTTTTCCCACGTCTGTGTGTTTACCTGTCGTCACGTGTATGTGCGTGCCTGTGAGTGATAGAAATATACGTAATATGTATATTGGTGTAGTCTGTCTGACGCTGTAACAACTGTTGTAGAAGATAGGTGAGAGAGAGAAGAATTCTTTTCGCTTTCAGAGACAGCCACTATATCAAAATCTATCATCTCACGTGTGTGGAAATTCTATTACCTTTCACTAACTCTCACTGAGTCTATCACCTATTCAAACCTATTCAGAAGGGACCAAACCTAGTCTTAATTCTCCTATCGAAAATCTACGACAGGAGGGCACTTATTGGGTTATTTTTCTATGTCTGTAAACATGATTATATTTATGTCTATATGTTTGATGTTGTCAAGTTTAAATGATAATAAACTAAACAAAACTTAATTTAGTGTGTTGGTTAGACCCATATCCATTTACCATAGTTTCCACGTTTGTGTGTCTTGTCACATAATTGTGTGTAGGTGTTTGTAAACTTATAATTGTACTTATACAGAGGTTTGACAGATCGTCCTCTTCTAAAGATAGTCGTATAGATAGGCTGGATTAGAGAAACCACTCATTCCAGAGACGGATCTTCACCTTAATCTATTCACTCGTGGAATCTATTCTATCACCTTTCTTTCTCATATACCCTCACCTTAGGCTGTACTCAGACCGGACCAAATAAATCTCTATACCTATCTAAAAATGTACGACACTGTCTTCAGATCTCTTTTCTCTGTGTCTGTGTGTGTGTGCGTTTTTTTTTTCTCCCTATACCTCTCTGAACCTGGGAATTCTAGAATAAGGACTGCCTGGTAATATTATCAACAGGTTTCTTAAGTGTTGCTCTTGTCCTGTGCCATCGTCGTCTTCTTATCTCCTGCTCCGCTTGAGAATTGCTAAAGTTTTTTTTTTTTTTGCTAAAGTGTTCAACAGGATGGGAAAGCCGGCCATGCCCAAGTATTTTTAGTCGCCTTTTAGGACATGCTTGGAAGCTTACAGTATTATTGTTGTGTGCTCCCCTTTCGGGCTCCGGTAATACATTGTGCGACTTTTTATTACGTGTGTTTGGATCTTTGTACGGATGTATGTGTGTTAATTTACTTCATCCTCATAATTATTTTCTTTCATGCACCAAAGCATTCCTGTTCTCTGGTAGCAGTGTTTTCTGTAGCATCATGTTTTGAATGATGAAGTTGTAGTCTCTGAGGAAGCAAACAAGGACCACTGCCAACTCGGGCATATCGTAAAAGCCGACTAGCATGAGCTTGTGCATGAGACTGCCAACCTCATCATGTTAAAATATTACCACAGAAAGCACAGATGCAACAGTATATGTATGTTTTGTGCAGGCTTCCTGCAAGGGAACCAGCGAAAGATGTTGCTCCATGCTCCATTAGAAGTGCAAATGATAATGATGAGGACGTGGTGATGATGAGGAGGAGGATGAGGATGTATAGTGCGTGTTGTGGTCTCACGGTTTCCTGGTTTACGTTGGACATTGGTTTCTGTAGTTTGTTTTTGGTTTTTTAATTTTTTTAAAAATCCATTTTAAGTGCCATTCTACTTCTTCTGGAATCCTTAACCCCTGACTGATAAAGCAGACAGTGGCCATCACGCCTAGTGGCGTCTTGTAGGGCAGCAACAAACTGTTCCCATTTTGCTGGTTCGGTGGCCATCTTTCGTGCCGTGCCCCAACTCTGGTTCATGCTTTGCATCTCAGCCTCCACTGTCCTCCGCCAGGTTGTCTTTGGTCTGCTTCTCTTTCGCCGCCCTTCTGGAGTCCTTAGTATAGCAGTTCTGGTGATGGCGTCAGGGTCCCTTCTGTGGACATGACCAACCCAGTTCCAGCGTCTTCCTACAAAGATGGTGTGCATGTCTTTTTGGTTGCACCTTGTAAAAGCAGTTCCTGGCTGGAGATGGTATTCGGCCAAAAAATTCGAAGAATTTCCCCAAGCATGTTGTACCATTCTACAGTATGATCGACAATTCACTTCCTATTTTTAAAATGTGTATTTCTTCTCTCCAATCCAATTAATTATTTTGAAACAAATGTATAAATAACGAGATTTAGCTTTTAGTTTTTTATTACATAAGGTGTTATGTTACATTAACGGTTCAACACTAGATCCGGCATGTTCAACACAAGACCACATAACGGACAACAATTTTCGCTCTCTCTTGGAAGGTCAGATTATTAATCATTTTCGATTTTATTTTGTTTCTGGAAATAAGAAAATAAAACTTAGTCTAGTTATTGTAACTGTTATTGTTGAACAGAATCAACGTCACAGCACTCTGGCAAACCCATAGTTGCTCAGTCTCCCTTAGTATATATCGGAGAGTGTGAATGCTAACTATTCCTGTAGCTCGCTGGTTATATACACGACGGATGCAACCTCTCATACGTTCATCTCTTCTATCCTTACATTTGATGCCAAATTCCAACAGTCTTAACCTTGATGATTCATCTATTGCAGTGCCATTCTCTAACAAGCTATCATTAATTGCTCTCAGTATCTCTCCCTTATCAATATCCAGTGCCCCCACTACATTACCGCGTACTCCTGCATGACCAGGACAGTAGATCCACACCAGCTCCTGCAGATTCGAAGCTCCTATGAAAGTTTACCATTCATACCGTAGCCAACCATTTTGAAGCTTTCGAAGCATCCACTGAGAATCTGACACAATGACTGTCCTTGTTAATGAAGTTTCAGTTAGCCACGTTAGGGCTGCAGTAGCTGCCTCTACCTCCATTCTCATGCTGGAAGTTGTTATCTTGTAAGCCCCGCTATGTTTGGCGACGATTATGCCCTTTACCCTAGCAGAGAAGCCCCAACCAGATTTCTCACCACGGATCACAGACCCATCAGTATAAACAATGACATAAATAAATAATCCAGAAACCTGAATTAGGCTATCATCTGCAAGAGGTTCGGCATTACCTATATTGGTGAAACTGGCAGGCGTTTGGCAGACAGGTCTCGTGAGCACTTGAATGACATCTATCATGGCAAACATTTACCGGTGGCCCTTCATTTCAATAGGCCTGACCATTCAGGTAAATCCGATATCCATGTCACTGCCCTCCGTTCATGTGTCGGTGATGACCGGACTCGCTTTTCGTTGGAGAATCGTCTTATTTTTCAAATGGGCGTTTTATTTCCTGAAGGCCTTAATGTTCAACATCATTTTGCATAAATTCTGGTAGCTTTTCTCTCCTTTTCATTCTTCTTTATTCGTTGTTTTTTCGATCTATTTTCTTATGTTTTAGTTTTGGTTCGTTTCGTATCCTTTTGTATCTTTTTAAATTGTCGCTATCTTATACGTCACTTCCTTCGAGATTTCTTGGAGAGAGTACTACGGCCTTTTATTCTCAGCATCTACGGTTCTAGATAAGTGAACTTTTACTAGTTCCGAAGTTTTGTTCATTTTTTTTTTTTTCGTTTCGTTGATTATTTACTTTCTTGTTTCGGTATTTCTTTTAGGTTTTACGATTTTCTTGTATTATTATTGTTATTTTTTCGCTCATTACTGTGGGTGTTTACTTTTTCCATCTGCTTGTATCGCTCATTTTGTAATGTTTCTCATCATCGTATGTTTTTGTAGTACCTATATGTAATTCTTGTCTTTGTCACCTGTTTGTGGCTGACGAAGGGTAAAACCCGAAACGTCCCTTGTTTCATGTGAACTGTTATTTGTAAAACTGATTCAATACCGTTTTATTGGTTTATATACTTATAAACAATGACATCATTATCCCTAGCATAGTCTAGTGTCAAATGACAGTTATTACTTCTTGGTTTGACATTTGAATCATGTATATCCAATAGATACAAGTCATGATATAAACAATTTAAAATATGGGGGATAACCTGTTAATCGCCCTGTGCATTGTCGACAAATGCTCATCAGGTTGTGTGTGTATGTTTGAGTTATGGACCTTTCATTACTACAGAACCATACTATTAATTGCTAAGAAGAGGGGGGGGGGGAGGAGGATCCCGTTACACGCCCATTGAGGCATAAAGGAAATATGGGGGTAGGCCCATATTTTCTTGACCATCAGCACACTAGGGGTGATGTGGTCAGCATCACGCCGGCCGCCTTAACCTTCCCAGAGTTGCTCTGATATTCATGTGGCCGGGTCGACCCTGGAGCCGTTTGCGGTCTAAAATATCCCACCTCAACTGGGGATCGAACCATGGACCACCGAGCTAGGAAGCCAGTGCACTAACCACTGCGCTAAATTGCTAAGAAGAGATCACGTGATAATTTTCAGACTGAGAACTGGCCATTGTAGACTCAAACAACAAATTGAAAATTGGACATAGGCCTACAGCTATGTGACCGTGTTGGGGAGCTATGTGACCGTGTTGGGGAGCTATGTGACCGTGTTGGAGAGCTATGTGACCGTGTTGGAGAGCTATGTGACCGTGTTGGGGAGCTATGTGACCGTGTTGGGGAGCTATGTGACCGTGTTGGGGAGCTATGTGACCGTATTGGAGAGCTATGTGACCGTGTTGGAGAGCTATGTGACCGTGTTGGGGAGCTATGTGACCGTGTTGGAGAGCTATGTGACCGTGTTGGGGAGCTATGTGACCGTGTTGGGGAGCTATGTGACCGTGTTGGGGAGGACACAGTAGAACATGTACTCCAAACTGTCGGCTTCATGGGAGGAACAGAGTGGCAGCATGGCGTTCTCTAGCCCAGTTGAGGAAGATGCTGTATGGAAGCGAGAGACGCCTGAGACGGACTTACAGCTTTATAAGAGAGATAGATGTGGTTATTTGAAAACGAACGAGGAAGGAGAAAAAGAAAATAACTATAAAAGTTACAATAGGCTAATGATGAATTTAAAAATGTATATACTCCCTTTTAAACAATACTGAAAGGTTCATAGTTCACTTAGCACCTTCCCCCGCAATCGCCGCTCCGGCCTCTCCGCAACCCCCATTTACACCGAGTGTTTTAGTCTGCCCCAAAGTTTGACTTGCTAATCCGGGCCTTGCCAATAGTGAACAGCTAACAATATATATAACAGTTATGTGACAACTTTCGCTAAGTAGGTCTGTCCACATCGAAGTCACAATCTCGCGGCCTCTTCCTGTCACTTCAACCATGTTTGTCTACGTACCAGTGATGACAGCGCTTGTGTGTGTTTTTATTTGTTCATGTCCCGTACGTGAGTGCAGAAGTGGAAATCTAACGTGATTGTACGTGTCACGTACTTGGAGTGGTGGAGGTATAAGCGAAATGGAAATGGTGGAGACGTAAGGCAAGTAATCAATCAATCAATCAATCAAAACCGTTTAGCTCCCTAAGGAGCATAGATCTTCAACAAACACATGTGACGTCATGCTATCACGTGTCATCAGCTCAAGCTCTTTCCACGTTTCCTTCATCATGTTCACTTCTGTCTCCAGTTGTCTTCTCCATGTGTTTCTCGGTCTACCTCTGCCCTCTCTAATCCTGGGGTGCCAGAACAAGGACTGCTTAAGGCACGTAGTAAGAGGCGCCTAATATGAGGTTGTGCACAGTGCTGGCAACCTTATCATGTAATAGGAAACCATACACAGCGTTACGAAAAGAGATTATCTATTCATCCTTTTATTTCTTTTCGTTCTAGGGGGCCGGGCCACTTGTCAATTTTCATTATCTTGTTGCAGCAGCAGCTTCTTCTTCTTCCTCGTTCGTCCTCAAAAGGACGTTGGTTGCGTTGTGTTCGTTTACAGCGAAGCTGCGATATTTGCGTCTTTCGGCCGACACATCCGACTTCAGCACGGCATTTTTGGGACCGATTTTTGCCTTCCTTCTTCGATCCCTACTCTCTCAGCCAGACTGCAGTGATGCAGCCTGTTTCCAGGACCACCACTTGGAGGTGGAGTAGGGTCTTGGTCAGCTCTGGTTCGCTGACCCTGACGCAAGCAGTCAAGCTATGGGTCGCTGACTGCATTCATCACTTTTCCTGTGTCTTCGGTTCCGCAGCTGCAGCTAAGTGCTGCACAACTAACACCGCAAGAACATATGATTAATTTGATGCAAGCTTCTTGTAAGGGAGCTAACTCCAGCAGTGGTTATATGCTCATGAGACAGTGAATTGTAATGATGATGAAATAAATTGTAGCTGTAAGGACGACAGTAAACTAGTGTGGTTGAGCTATCGGTACCACTGATGTTAAACTAGTGTGGCTGAGCTATCGGTACCTCTGATGTTAAACTAGTGTGGTTGAGCTGTCGGTACTTCTGATATTAAACTAGTGTGGTTGAGCAATCGGTACCTCTGGTGTTAAACTAGTGTGGTTGAGCTATCGCTACCTCTGATGTTAAACTAGTGTGGTTGAGGTATCGGTACCACTGATATTAAACTAGCGTGATTGAGCTATCGGTGATGTTAAAAGTGCGATCATCATCACCATCATTTTCTTATTAGCTCGTATGGAGCATGGAGACACCACTACAAAGGCGTTCCTAAAGCACTTGGCACCCGGGGCGGATCCTACCTTCGGCACCCCCCGCTCCCATAAAGAAACACATTCGCAAGTGCACTTTTAACAGTAAATGCTATCATAATAGTGTCCGATATCAACCCCTTCCTGGCTGTCACCCGGGGCGGACCGCCCCCCTCGCACCCCCTAGTACGCCACTGCACCACTGCAGCTGACCTCCTTGCAAGAAGCCTACACAAAGCATTCACATTGCAACTGTAGTTTCTGTAGTAATTCGTTTTACATCCCACGCGCAACCTCAGTTAGTCGCCTTGGACGCATTGCTTAAGGGAGCAGACACAGATTCTTTCTTTGTCTCATAAGCAGTGGCGTAACTGTCGCTCTGTTCGACCGGCCACGTCCCGGAGACCCCAGAAAGCAGTGGTCGGAAGAAACCCGAGCAGATGACGTCAGAAATTATTTAATTATTTATATTAAGACAAAAAAATTATTTTGATACTTTTTTTTGAAAACGAATGGTAATTAAGTTAGTAGTCTATAATTGTTTACATGTTTGAAGTATATATTGATCATGGTTGTTAAGCCTATTAAATAAGGACAGTCCCACTTTACTTGTGTCCGGGGGAGGGGGTGTACATTATAGTTACCAGGGTTGTGGAGTCGGCCAAAAAATGTTCCGACTCGGGAAATTTTATAAGTCCGACTCTACAGTTTTTTTAACCAGTAGTTTGGCAACAATTATGCACTGACGTAGATTTTTTATAGGTATTTAAGATCAATTATGGTCCCGTCTGAATAGAACTAGAACAGGTGATAGCTCAGTGGGAGATAAGGTAAAGAAATAGATTTTTCACGAGTGAAATGGTGAAAGGTAAAGTCTGTCCCTTGATTTGAGAGATAATCTATCCAGCCTATCGGTCACGACTGAGATTCTTAGGTCAGACAGTTTTCCTATATATATATATATATATATATATATATATATATATATATACAAGACAGAGGAAGCACAGACCACCCCATAATTTTATATTTTATGAGAAACAGAAAATAATAAATTATAGTGTCACATATTTAGGACAGAGTCGCTTCCACACGCCATTCCTAATAATTGGGTGATTTCCCCTGACCAATCGGATAGCTCAGATTTACCCCGGGGAATATAGAACAGGACGCCATCTGGCAGTCAGAATGAAGGAGCGAAACTGAATAGGACGTGTCTAGTCCAGCTCTACATATTCCTTAGTTTGAGTAAATCAACTGCAACATTTATTTTAAAATGTGTATTTCAGGACATTGAGTGGTTTTGTATTCCTTACTTGCGTAAGTAGTAACTATCATTCAACGCATATTTGAATAGAGCTTCCAACTCTGGTTGCAGCAGAACTAGGTTCGAAGATTGAGTCAATTTGCAAAACTAGTCTTACACATAAAACCATGCTGAGCTGAAAATACCCTTGTGTTGGAAAATATTTAACTCAAGGAATACCTAAGATAATAAAGAAATCAAAGGACTAATCTGAAGGAATGAGAATCTCCATGCGTATGGTAAAAATGATGCCGTGACCACTTCTCTTTAAAAAGCAAAAACCCACCACTATAAGTCAAACAGAAAATAGCGAAGATGGACCAATAAATGGAAAATTACATAGCAGCAACTACAACAACAACTATTCAAACATGGAGAAGTGTTCGACAACCATACAGAACAGAAAGAAGAGAATAGCAATGAGAGACTTCGCTTCAGAATTAAAACGTTGTAGAAGCTACGCAGTCGATTTCCCTTGCATAAGAATAGTAGACAAATTGGTTGCAAAAGTTTATAAGATTGAAATAAAAGAGATTGTTGAAATCAAGCTACAACCATTGAAAGTCAAAGAAGGGAGACCAAAATTGAACTTGAAACAACGAACTGCGCCTGCAGTCACTAGAAAAGAGCCTCAGACAGAGAATGTCGCAGTACAAACGGATGACAGGTTTAAGAAAAGTCTAATTCCAGTCAGGATAAAATCAAGACAAGTTACAGAGGACTTACTTGATTTGTACAATGTTGAAATGGTCGATAATACAGAAAAGATGACATCTGAAGAAGAAGAGAAGCTAGAATGCACGGGGAGGTACGAAATGATAGCAAAGTACAGAAAAGAAGTGGAAGAAAGATTTAGAGAGAGAGATAGAAGATGGCAGCAAGCAAATCAGATAGAGAAACAACACCAAACAAAAGCTCACGTAAAACAAATTAAAATTGATAATCACCGACCCATTCCGCCTCTGACAACAAATACAAGACCAGTCAGAAAGGCCACCCTAAATTACAATCCATCCAGTACAGATTCATCTGACATATCAGAGTCAGAGACGACAGACTCTGATGAGACCACTGAAGGCTACTTGTCAGACGAACTTGATCATACAACAGACGAAGAGGGCAGAAAATATTACTGGCCGAAAACTGATAAGACAAAGCACAGCAAGACAAAGAAAATTGGCGGAATAGGTCAACCTACAACAGAGGAGCTGACGGCAGAGATAGACGTTATCCTGAGAGATGGTGACTTTGCCGTCCTCTCAATAAGGCTGGTGTATGAATTGCTGGAGAACAAGTTTGCTGTTGATTTATCTACACGCCGAGAAGAATTTCGAGAATTGATAGAAATTGCACTTACACGGTATGAACACAAGATGATCACTACCCCACACGAGAATCAGTTTCCAGCAGCACCCACTAACACTCTGGTTCCAGATGAAGAAATTTGTAAACAAACCACCAACACCCCATACGAGAAAAATTTCACAGATGTATCCATCAGGCCTATTAGAAAGCCAAAATATCGCTATAGACCCACAAGTTACATCTCCCTTAACAACACAGACACTCAAGAAATACCAGAACAACTTTTTCACACCGACGAAATATCCAATATTCGCCCTGTTCAAACGTACGGTGAGATGATAACCAACAAGTATGAAAGAGACTCTGGTATAGATTCGCCTGGTCCTCGTTGCAAAACGGATACATCATTTGCTGGTACTTCATCCCCGGAGATTCAAGCAGCTGGCAAACGTACCTGTTTTTCTTCATCAGACGCATCATCTCCTGTCATTAAATGCATGAAATTGCCACAAAATGAGATCAGACGATTAGTCAAGGCGAAACGCTATCATGTTCCCAAACCAAGCCGAGAAGTGTTAGCCTCAGCTCTACTGGTCAAAAACAACAGTGTGCAAATTACTGCGCCCACTGTCAAAGACGTTAACGTACCACAGGCCCAAGTCAGAAGAAAAATCAAGGCGAAACATATACCTGCCTCAAAACTAACAGATGTTCCAGCCATACAAACCCCTACCACAGTGAAACCATCACCGCAATCAAAAGATGTTAAGCCATCACCGCATTCGCCAATGTCCTCAGAGCCCCAACAATCAGCAAATGCAGTGTCACCCACAGTTACTCAGTATGATTCTCGCCTAACCGGTAGGGAAATCGCAATGCTGGAGATGATGGAAAAATTTTCGAAGCTTTTCTGAAGTAGGCCCCTCAAGTCTTCAATGTACATGCCCTCCCATGTACGGTCAACGCATATGTGAAAAAAAAAAAAAACCTTTTTTTTTAACAATGTACTAACTTTCAAATGTACTTTCGTTTCAGACTATGTTCAAATTGTCAGTTATAGATGACCTTATGCCAGAAAGTTTTCCCAGCCATACCACTACTGATGTCAGAGGAAAATCAAGACCAGCACACGGAGGATTTTCATTGGACATATTATAGTGTTTTGAAATAAAGATGACACAGATGATACAATGTTCTTTGTTTACAGACACCCTTATTAGTCAGACAGTTTTTTGATATTTAGAAGGTTACACAACCTTACCTATAACACATGTGTCACACTATTCTGTTGTAACATGGATCTACACTTTTGTAACTGATCATATTCCACGCTTCCTTCACCAGACTTCTTGTCCTTGCAGATCCAGAGTCCTGTATTTTCGCATCTTAGTGCATTTTCATGCAGACACCTTACACCAGTACTTTTTTCTTACCCCATACTAATATTTCTGTGATCTCATTTATGCTAAACTCCTTTATTCTATCACCTTGACCAATCATACTGTTCCTACTTTGACATCTCCTAACAACATAAAATTCATACCCAAAACTAGTATTGCATGTTATGCTATTTTTCTCCACAGGATTATTTATTTTCAAATGTACATTATTATTTTAGACCCAGATGTATATTAGTACTGTCAAGAATTTTAAACATTCTCCTATAGAGATTCCATATCCCAACCTTGACTCTCTATAATAAGATTTCCTTTACCCCACTGTTACAACATCTTTAACTTACTATTTTTCCATTCCACTATTTTGAGACGACATTCTAGACATGTGATTTTTTGAATCCCAATCATATTCATTCCTTGGAATTACAATCATCAGGAGATCCTTGATGTACCTTTTCCTCGCCACTTATTGACAACAAATACTGCTACAACATTCATTCTATTCTAACCTAAACTATTACTTGCAGCCTATTGGTTTCATTTTTTAGTACTTGTGATACAAACAGAAAAGAAATCACAAGAAAAGAAAAGAAATCACAGAAAAAAGAAAAAAAAGAAATGAAAAAGAAAAAAATGAAAAAGAGACAAAAGACATAACAGAAAAATGAGAAGAGAAAAAACAATTGAAATTTTTTTAATATAAAATGTATTATGTGTATATGCCACCCTCACACATTTTGATGATGATAAGCCAATATTGTAAAACATTGACTGCCCTGAGGTTAGCAGCTGAAGAAGAAAAAGAGAAAATAAATCACCCTATACCAGTTATACCCCCACCAGCATGATCTCTGATACTCCAACAATTTTTGTTGATACTGCCTATCACAAATACCCCAATGACATTTGCGCATGCTGAATTTCTGCAATGAAGAATCCCTTGAGAGCATTAGTATATGCTAACCCCAGATTGAACACATTACACCTATTTGTTGATGATGCCTTTGCCCATGTTAAAGAAATAGCATTTGCACATGCTGACCTAGCAAATGAAATACCCCTCTACAGCATTTGTATATGCTGAACCCACATTGAATACCCCATTACCACATGATAACCACTAATGACACATGAGATGAAGAAGCAACTGTTTAGGTATGATGAAGATGCAATTTGCTATTAAGGTGAAACTTTATGTTGTCACAGCTGAGATTTTGTTGAAATGTTTATGCACAAAATCCCCCACATTAACATTGGAGGAACAATAATCTTAGTCTTTCGTGGATACGAGCAAAGACAAGGAGATAATGGAATATTTTATGAATACCATGGACATGGAACAAATCAGAGCAGATGATTGTTGCACATATGAGGACCATATTTGAAGTCATTATTGAAGGATTGTCAGTAGACAAGAGACAAATAGATTATGATAATCCCATGGAACCACAGGTGCTAAGGACACAAAATGGAGATTAAATAATGAGAGAAAAAATAATGACTGAACAATTGCTACGCCCAGAGGTAAAGGAAATAGAGATACATCCGCATTTTTGGAGAAATCTTTTTTGATTTTTGCTCATTGCCTTTGTAATATGAACATGGTTGTATAACAAATGACTATTCCTTATCACGAATTACAGAATGTTGTAAGATAGTTGAAATAAATTGACAATTTACTATACTCATAATATACCCAGAATTACAAGAGAGAAAAAAAATACATGGTTGATGAAATTGGACGTACTGAGATTCTGCTCACCCCGAGGATATTGGATAAAAAATAATGTTATCCCAAGGACAGACATGTCACAGATATATCATGGAGATATTATGACAAAAAAAAAAAAAAAAAAAGAATACCTAGATTGGAAATGCAGCAAACTTGGTCAAGGACACCATGAAATAGACCCCGCCCCACACTTAAGATAACTGACGGATGAGATTTTTGAATTATAAGTACCATAAGTCACCCATCTGGCTGTAGTCAGCGGATGTTACAGGCACCACATAACTCTGACTAACCCTCGACCTGCGAAGGCAGAGTTGGTGTCGAAATATTGCACATATGTAAAAAGACATGTTTTTTGTTCATGTTTTGGTAAAGTTTAGACATTTGTATAAATGGTTCCATAAATGATTAGTTGATATATTGTTGATAAATATTCGCAGATATAGTACATGGACAATTAATAAGGATGTATTTCCAGTACAGAATAAGAGGAATAGGAAGGATCCACATTTTAAATATTGGAGCACCATGAGCGATGAATTGGACTTATAAAGAAAATGGAAATGGTACACGGTGTATGCAAGGATAACCAGAAAAAAATATGGATAAATAAGAGTCAGAGTACCAGGAACTTTGTTTTATAAGGATATTGTAGACTCCTCACGATCAATTGAATATTTTTTCTTCCCTTCTATGTCACAATTTTTGAGTGATGACCCCAACATTTTTTTTCATCTCATATTGTCACAAGTTCTTACATCTCAGTTGATTGTTCCATAAATAATTGTTTGATGTGTTTTTGAAAAATGTATTGCTAGATAAGGTACATAGGGAGTTACTAAGGATGAATTCTCAAGATAACAGGAGGACTAGAATGGATACAATGATATTGGAACACCATAAATGATACATTGGTGTTATACAAAAGAAAAAAAAAAAGGAGACAAATATAAACTGTATACAAGGATGCTTTGAGAGTGACAACATGGATACATATTGTCAAGAGTATAAGCAGTTGTCTTAACAGAAAATAAAGTAATACGGAACCCAACGTAGAAAATTCATGATGATTTGAAACTATATTTTCCTTTTCCCTTATAATTCATAATATGATAGTAACACATTCGTCTGTTGGTTGCTGAATAATTAGATGTTTGAAAATTGATGTATGGCAAGTCAAAGAAGATCTTTGAAAAAAAAATATATATATATATAAAATAATATTGCTAGGAAAGAGTTCACAGAAAAAAAAAAAATACTGTGTTGACAGAAAAGAAGGAATGATTAGAAATAACTGACTAATGGACAGGATCACCACCAGACGTACGGATATTAGAGACAAACATCACATAGTTTAGAAAAAAAAAAGGAATGTAAAATAGAACATTTTTTCTACAGTGACGGACTTAGAACGAATTTATACACTTACCATTTGGAAAATGTCAATAACAAGGAAACATACAAATAAATAAATAAGGATAAGCCATGAGGTTTTAATGCTTTTATTGTGAAAAAATGATTACTTATAAAAAATGATGCTAGTTATATTATCGTCTGATAAATATGCATATTATGTCTAGAGATGTTTTCTACATGTAATAATGAGCAAGTGGCTCATTCACTGAAAAAAAAAGAGAACATGATGAGTACCCATGAGAACATTGGCTATTTTATGAAAGTGGATTGCCATTACCATAGGAATTGGAGATCCTGGACATTACTAAGGATATTGCAGAGTACTTGGAAAATAAAATAAATAAGTACGCCAGGAAGAAAAAAAAAAAGATTTTTTTTAAGTCTTGCAGACTTATATATGGAGCAAATAACAGGAACAGAAAAGAGATAACACCCCCCACCATATCCAAGAGAATGTAATCAACTATATTGTGAATGAAATGTAATAGATTATGATAATGCAGCCAAGTTCTGCAAATAAGATATTTTATTGTTCATTTCCCAGTGTTGCCACTCGTCACATTTTTTTGGTGATGACCTTATGATTGTTTTTAGGATTTTGTCGGGCACTGTTGCCAATTGGTAAATTTGGTTGAAATAGGTATTGATGTGAAAGATAGTTTGCAATTTTTTGGAGATGATGTCCATCTATAAGGCCCCTTTATAGACGACAGTCCCATATAGACATAGGAGCTCAGATGTAAGAATTTCGTTAAATTTTTCCGAATTATTTTTGGACTTAGAAAATTTTTTTTGAACTTTAAATTTGTCTGAAAAATTTTTTTTTTGAACTTAGGAATTTTGGGGATATTTTTTGTTATTGATAGTACTCAAATGTCTCCCTACGGGATACATTTGCAGGGCCCCGGGATCTGTACGTAGCCGTGTATACCGTGCTTTATTCAGAAAACAGACTATATTCTTACAAGACAGAGGAAGCACAGACCACCCCATAATTTTATATTTTATGAGAAACAGAAAATAATAAATTATAGTGTCACATATTTAGGACAGAGTCGCTTCCACACGCCATTCCTAATAATTGGGTGATTTCCCCTGACCAATCGGATAGCTCAGATTTACCCCGGGGAATATAGAACAGGACGCCATCTGGCAGTCAGAATGAAGGAGCGAAACTGAATAGGACGTGTCTAGTCCAGCTCTACATATTCCTTAGTTTGAGTAAATCAACTGCAACATTTATTTTAAAATGTGTATTTCAGGACATTGAGTGGTTTTGTATTCCTTACTTGCGTAAGTAGTAACTATCATTCAACGCATATTTGAATAGAGCTTCCAACTCTGGTTGCAGCAGAACTAGGTTCGAAGATTGAGTCAATTTGCAAAACTAGTCTTACACATAAAACCATGCTGAGCTGAAAATACCCTTGTGTTGGAAAATATTTAACTCAAGGAATACCTAAGATAATAAAGAAATCAAAGGACTAATCTGAAGGAATGAGAATATGTCGTCGAACCCAAAATAAGACGTTAGGCCTAACCTAAAGGAAGAAAACGGTGGAAAGAAAAAGTTCGCCATTTTTGACAAATTGAGTAGGCCTATGAGATAAAGATGCAAAAGGGATTTTTGCATCGATGAAAGCATCTGATGATATGTTAAAACTTTATTGTGCTTATTATTGTAAAAACGTTCTGAATTCCAGACTTTTGTTGAAATTTGACTTCATACTGTAAGACATTAAAAGATTTGTTTGAAATAGAACGCTGTTGCAAAAGTGAATTTCTATAGTTTGAGATTTAGCTAAGAAATCTATCCATCTCAGTTAAATTTGCTACATCAACACCTAAGAGAAGAAAATCGAACCTGGTGACCCAATCTTACAAAGGAGAGGAAAAAATATCTCTAGCGGTCAAGGCTAGTTAACCAAACCTACTCTCTATAAAATAAACTGTAAACCCTGCATACCCCGACACTGCCACACTCCCTCTGTTGAGACAAGATCCCGTTAGAAGAAAGTTATTAATCCCAAAGAGTCAAAGATTTATATGCTATGGTCTAGTATTTCCTTCTATCGTAAAGAACAGAGTTTATACGTTAATCTATTCTGAAAGGGACAGCATTAGCAAAACTTGCATAAAAAATACACAAAGTGAGTACATGGATTCTACAAGATATATATGAGAATTATTCCTTCATCCTTCCGCTGTTCTCAGACAACCGTGGCCACGAGCATTCTTTCTTACCTAATACTTGTGTTGTATCTTCTGGAACAATCTTTAGGACACACACACACACACACAGCAAATCCAGTGTTATTTTTGGCAAAGAGAACCCCAGCTCCTCAAAGACAGATTTAAGTCCTTTTCTCCGGGGAGCGTTCGCTTTGTTATTTTTATTTAGGATTACTGTTTATGTCACATTTAATTTGTCCAGGTAAGAAATTTAACAGCGCTCACAGTGTCAGTAGCTTGAGATTTTCCAGTACATAGGAAATGACAGGTTGGCACCTTCTCTCAGTATAAAAATTCCTTGTCACACCACAAATGGTCAAACGTCGGGAAATGTTAATGTTTGTTAGGTCACCGCAACGGGCTGACTGTAAATGAAATTGGAAAAGAAATCTGGATCTATATGCCCAGTTACTAAAGTCACTCGTAATGTTCTTTGGGTTGATATTCTGTCTCTTTCTGGGTGTAAACACAACCTCAGACAGGTTTACCTTGAAGAACCCAGATACTAATTAAACTGTTCTTTTGTATGGTTACTCTCAGATTTATATGGAAGCCGCTGGTACGGTTTAGGTTTGAGTCAATACTGTGTAAAGGAGAAAAAAGATACAAATACTTAACCATAATATAGTATTTCCAATCGTATCCTTAACCCGCGTAAAATATAATATTTATCCACTTCGGTTAGTGTCGTGAAACATTCTAAATCCACATATCTAAATTAAAAGGTAAATATAACGCCTAACGAATTAATTCAATAAAAGGAAAGAAGAATGGTAAAAGACCAGTGCTGTCACAATGGCTTACAAAAATCCCCCTTTCTCTATTTCGTCTGCATATTGTAACGCTTTCACGTTTGATAGTAAAGCCTACAGCAGCATACACGCGTTTCAAAAAAATAAAACCGGTACTGTGTTTCTAGAAAACCTTGAGATACACACACTGCGTAATGACCTAGATTAATACTAGCATTAATTTCATTTTATACACTGCGTAACGAAAAGGCAGACGAACTTAGAAGAGAGAGAGAGAGAGAAGGAGGAACGCATGCAATACTACCACAGTCTCGCGATTAATATTAATGCCACCCCCAACGCGAAAGGCATGAAGCACTAACTTTTTTTCAAATAGACAGTGATAAAAAAAACACTACCAATACACGGTTAGGTTTTAAAAAACATGTTTAATGCTTATTAGGAAACATGACACTCTACTGTTTTACGTCTGAAATCCTGACTTTATACTGGCAGAACAGTCGAAAAGGCAGGACAGGTGGCGGTTCTAAAACAATAAAAAATAAAAAAACAAATACACGACTATCCTAGAATACATATTTTGAACGCAGCCACTTAGCTCCATTAAATTTATATATTTGGGTTCCTTAGGACTTGCTGACAAAGAATATGTTAAGTGTTACGCAAATAGTCTAGGAATTAACAAATTATAGCCAAAATAAAATAGTGAGGTTGTCTGACAGCACCAAATCATAATTGCTCAGTGGCATGTTTTGAAACCACTATTTTACGGGAAATAGGCCAACAAGTTAAATCCGATTTCATTGGTTAGAAGAATATGTAAGCCTAAACATGATTAGTCGATTGCAGATACTATTTTTGGTTGTTACGGGAAACGGTAGGAAGGGTACTTTTTTTCAAATACTTTTGTAAACATGGTCCTATTGGTTAGACCATTTGATATAGTCAATTAGGAGCGTCTGTTCAGTGCCACATTTTTAAAATAAACTTACTGAGAAGCAAGTGCGTTGAGATCCAGCTCATATTTTTCTTATGAAAGCCTGGGACAGAGGCAGATCGGAATTGTGCCATAACTCATTGCCAGTCAACGTATTTTGTGTATTATTTCCATGAATTGTGGTAAGCTAGAAATATTTGATATCTTTTAGATGAAAATTGAATGTGAATTGATAATTTATGTCTGTATATGTGTGTGGTTCAGTAGCAAACATGAGGCAAAGCCTAGATATTGCTCCAACCTGAACAAAACTTGTCGGAGAGTAGTATAACTGCATGGGATTGCCAATAGTACTATGACACCTATCTTATTGTATAGAAGGAATTACAGCTGAAATTGCAGAGGCGTTGTAATCATTAAGGAGAGGAATACTGGTGAATGTTATTACATGAGAAGCTAACAGTTGGCCTACCGCGCTGAACTCGGTGTTTGTTATGTATTGTGCTCAGTGTGGAAATAGATTATAAATTAGTTCTGAAGTAGGAGGTACAACCTTCTTGTTTCAGGGACAGTGGTACTAACATATTAAAAGCAGCACCTGGTCTGAGTTTTGCTGAATCCAGAGGCTGGTAGCAGACTCCTTAGTCAATATATCGACCTGTGTGGTGTCTCAAGAACACGGTGAAGCAAGCGAGCAGTGGAGACTGTTTCCTGCCGCCCACACAGAAGTTAAGATTCTGTGGCCAGAGCAGCTCAATCTTGTGTATACCCCCTCTAACAGTGACTTTACCTTAAATCTAGAGGGACATTTATTAGTTTCAAATAAAAAGAAACTGTGAACTTTCCCAATATTATGTCCACGAGAAACAAACACTTGAAGTCATGATGACACACAACCACTTAGCTTGAAAAGCCAGTATTACCTCAGAGTACTACAGCACAACTTACACACATATTGCAATAATAATATATGTCAATACAAAGATTCTATCTATAAATTGTGTACATATAACTTGTGATTACATTTGATTGTGATTCCTGGTTCACTTTGTAGTTGAATCAGGATATCTAATATTTGAAGGAATTAATACATATATATTTTTAAACTTTAACACTTGACTCATTTAAGATAGTCTTATAGAGTGTTCTATGTATGTGAGTGTCACAGTGTTGTAAAGTATTGTGGATTAAATTAAATTGTGTATCTGTCTGTTGGTTGTTGTGAACATACCCTTCATCATTATCATAACGCTAGACATTCAACGTAGTCATCACAATATTCCAGAATAGGTCTGATATATATAATTGTGGTAGCAAGTAAGGTCATCTGTAATACACCACACCCTAGAGTCCCCATATCATCCCACTTTACCACAGTTAGTTAACTTAAAATTGAAACTACAAGCTTAGAGATTGTCTCATCGTTTAAAACCTCCCGTGAAATAAATTCGAGTCATTTAAAAAAATTAATCATCATGAATTAGAAATAAAATGTGGTATACTCAATGCAAGGTCTCTGATTGGTTATAGCATTTAATTAAATTTACTTTATAGTGGAAATAGCTAAAAATTATTATTTACTAGCCTGTAACACAGTAAAACCTAACAAATGACGGACTAGAAAAACTAGTAAAGTTATTTAAATATTTTTACCTTCACACAAACTTCTAAGCCTATCTCCAACGAAAAACTAAGAAACTTCACTAATACAATGGATTCTAGAAATCGAAGCTAGATGTCTTTAAAATCTGTGGAGTACTGAATAATGGATTTTAAAAGCTGGAGAATATATACTAAATTTCCAGAACTTCGCTCAGACTTGCTACTTTTAACGCCTACGTTTAGATTTCGTCTTTTCCTCGGTCTGCAAACCAGAGAGAATTTTCACGCCTTTTACCGCTTGCAGTCTCTGGCAATCGAGCGAAATCGAGCGAAGCCCGTCCTTTGATCTGGCGATTCTCACCGTGTTTAATTACCTTTCAACGAACGGATTCAGGGAAGGGTGATAGAAATTGTCTCCCCTTTGTTCCAAAATTATCTGCTCCTACTTACTCAAATGATTTCCCCTGTTCGCTGTCTAATCCTATTACCACGATTTTCAATCGCTTGCGTTAAATTACAGGTAACCGGCTCTACGTTAGCTAGTAGGTCTGCTGGTAAACATTCATCAAAGGAAATAGAGAACAGAAATAAATTCGGCGTGCTAAATTAGAAAGAGACAGATCTCTGATTGTAGGAGGGTTTTGTGTTAACAAAACGTGCGTAGATGAAAGCTAGGTAAAAGAAAAGTGTAGACAATTAAATAGATATATGAAAGCTATTATCGTAATATGTCACATGCACTTATATGGAGTTATATGTATAAGTATGGTATGTGTATGAATAAATGAAAAACGTGGCTTTCGTAGATTACATTTTAAACTATTCATTCATTCATACATTAATACAAAATAACAAAGCATCCACACCTGCACACAAATGACTACTTTGCCAAACACCATGAGGTAAAATAGTGTCATATTAACAATGATGGGACAATTGACAGTATATATAGTTTATTTTCATTTCTTGTGTGCTTTTTCTAAATGTGCCAACAAACTTCCAATTATCAACCTCAGGCTACAGTGGTACCTTGAAAGTGAAAACCTTCTTGTACCACAGCAGGCGGGCTTTAGGCAGTGTTATTCCACCGAAGATCAGGCAACTTACCTTTCCCAAGAGATTGAGGATGCGTTCCAAGATAAGAAACTGGTACTAGCAGCATGGATAGATCTAAGGAAAGCATTTGACAAGGTTTGGAAAGAAGGGCTTCTGAAGAAACTGAGAAATTGTAGAGTGAATGGTAAGATGTACAAATGGGTGAAAGCATACTTGCATAACAGAAGAGCCCGAGTACAACTAGATGGCCTCAAGAGTAAGAAAATTCTACTGCGTCATGGCGTCCCTCAGGGAGGGGTTCTGTCCCCCACACTTTTCCTAGTCTACATCAACGACCTGGTTGCTGAACTACCACATGGAATGAAAGTGGCAATGTACGCTGATGACCTGGTAATATGGTGCACAGATGAGCATGCAACAGTGGCCACCAAACTGCTACAAAGAGCTATAGATGCCTTAACCTCATGGGCAAATAGATGGTGTGTCAGCATCAACACAGACAAGTGCAGCACTACGCTCTTCACCCTCTCTCCCAAACAAAAAGCTGGTGTCATCAAGATAAACGAAGAGCTCCTGAGAGAAGATAAACAACCCACCTATCTCGGAGTTACATTCGATGATAGGCTGACATGGAAGCAGCACATCAACAAGGCAGCAACAAAGGCCAGGAGGAAGCTAGCCATCCTGAGAAAACTAAGTGGAACCACATGGGGAGCCAGCGGGAAAATACTTAGTAAAGTTTACCAGCAGGGCATACGACCACACCTGGAATATGGGTCAGCTGCGTGGTGTCCAGCATCAAACACCACATTACAAGAGCTAGATAAGGTGCAAAACCAGGCGCTTAGGGTCATCACGGGGGCAATGAAATCAACGCCTATAGTGGAGATGGAAAAAATGGGGAGGATACAAGCACTGAGAGAACGCAGAGACACGAAAGTGCTAACACAGGCAGAAAAGTTCCTCTGTATGCCGAGCCATCCAATGAAGGACAGATTCCAAAACCTAGCAATGGGGCGACTGAAAAGAAGCAGCTTTATCCACCAGGCCAAACGATTTCGTAGACAAACCTCAGACCTGCCTGAAGTTAACAGCCCCCTAAAGTCTGTGCCAGAACAAACCCCTTGGAGAGAGGAGCATGGACTACCAGTACACATCCACACAAAAGTGAAAGGAATATTCGACAGGGATGAACAGAACAGCGTGCAACGTAGGACAGTCACTCTCAGTTTCCTGGATGATGAATACCCACAGGACCTCTGGGTCCGAGTATACACGGATGGGTCAGCACAGAATGCAGTAAAGAATGGAGGAGCAGGAGTGTACATAGAATACCCAAACAACACTAGGGATACGGTCAGAGTACCAACGGGGAAATTCTGTAACAACTATGATGCAGAAGTCCAGGCAATCAAGGTGGCAACTGAGAAACTACTGAACACCAATCTCGGTCCACAGCCTGTAGTATTCCTGACAGATGCAAGATCAGCACTCCAAGCACTTCAGTCCAGAAAATTGCCAGTTATACAGGCCCTACTTTCTGAACTGTGCAACCAGCGCAGGGTCGCCATGCAGTGGATACCGTCTCATTGTGGAATACCAGGAAACGAGAGAGCAGACGGACTGGCTAAAGAAGGTGCTGCAGACGAACAACCGGATGTACCAGTTACGTACCATCAGAAGAAAAAGATGATCAAATCTATCAGAAAGCCACCAACATCAACGCAGGATGACTATCAAGCTATGAACAGATCAGAACAAATAGTCATTCTGCGCCTCAGAACAGGACACAACCGCCTCCGCAGCCACATGTATACAAAATTCAAGATTGGCAATTCAGCCATGTGTACATGTGGACAGGCACCCCAGACAGCGGAGCACGTACTGCAAGATTGCCCCGAATATGATATATTGAGGCAAACCCACTGGACCAGAGAAACAACACTGGAAGCAAAACTATATGGACCTCTGTATGAACTACAAAAGACAGTCAAGTTTATACAAGAAACAACATTGCAGATATAGACAATATATTTCAAGCGAACGAAAGAAGAAGAAGAAGAAGAACTTCCAATTGTGATAAAAAAAAACTTTATTTATGATCAGAAGCAACTGAAATTTTCCCACATTATGTAAAAATTGTATGTATTTTAACAAGAAAGTGGTTTTAGAAGTTGTAATACTTTACAATGTTATTTCAAATTTTGTAAGCTTCCCCCCCCCCCCCTTTTTTTTTACGTGGGTCTGCCTTGACTTAACTCTCGTAAAATTCAAAGTCGGAGTCAGGGCATTTTTTTCCGACTCCACTAAAAAATGACCGACCCCACAGCCCTGGTAGTTACGCCACTGCTCATAACAGATCCCAGTTACATACGGAGCGTTGGGTGACCTGAAACGTAGGAAAGATCCGAACAGGAAAGTGGTGGAAGTATAAACAAAGAGCTGTGGTTGGCGGATCAAATAACTGGGTTAGTGGAAATATCAATAACTGTAATGCTGTATTCCACAAGACAAGCGATTAAACCCTCTTTATTCAGTATTGGTGGAGAAATCAATCAATCAAAATGTAAATTAACAGGAGTTAATGTGTAGGTGTGGATAGAAAGGCTTCATGGAGCCACCGCTGTACAGGTTTACGTGCACTTAAGAAGCCTGTGTCAGGCATTCACATGCTCCTGCAGCAGTGGCTTCTGTGGCAATTAGTTTTACATCATGAGGTTGCACAGCCTCATACTAGTCGTCTCATACGACATGCATGAGGGAGCAGTATTCCAATTTTTGTCTCTGCCTCTTTGTGGTGAAGTGGGATGTTATAAATATTTATAGGGAACTTAGTGTACTGACTGAGATCAGCTGTGAAGGTATCTATATCTATTAAGAGTAATGTATTATAGATAACCTTACTTGCTACCACATATCTATATATCTCAGTCAGAATTATTCTGGAATAGTGTGATGCTACGTTATGTGTCTAGGGTATGTGTATGGTGAAGTGTAAGTCACAACAACAGACAGATAAACAATTTAATTTAATCCACTACTCTTAACAACACTGTGACACTCACATACATATAACACTCTATGAGAATAGCTTAAAGAAGTCACTCGTAACGGTTCAAATAACAATATGTATTCATTACTAGCATGAATGAATATGTGTCCTGATTCAACTACAAGGGAACCAGGAATCACAATCAATTTAAATTACAAGTTATGTACAGAATGTATTTAATCTGAATATTGTAGTGACATATATTAGTACAAATGTTCTATGTGTGTCAGTTGTGTAGTGGTAAAATGAGGTAATACTGGTTTTGTTTTGTTCAAGCTCTGTTGGTATTTGTCATCATGACTTCAATAGTTTGTCTTTAGGGACCATTATTGTAGATGTTCACAGTTCCTGATTTTAAGACAAGTAAATTCCCCTCTTAATGTTAATTTTTATAAAGTTATTTCAAGATGAGGGGACATAATGTTGAGCTCAGCTGGCCAATTCGCTTATCTGGCGTGATGGCGGCAGGAAAGGACTCCTCTGCTCGAATTCTCCTCTGGGCTCAGGAGACACCTCACTGATAGCTAAAAAGACCAAGGAGTATGCTGTCCGACTCTGGATTCAGCAAATCTCTGACCAGATGCTGCTCACTACCATCAAGACCACTGTCCCACAATTTCATGGAAATAAACACAGATACGTTGATTAGCAATGAATTCTGGCACAAACTGGCACAAATTCCGTTCTGCCTATGTTCCAGGCTTTTATTTTAGCAAAAATGTGAGCTAGCTTCAACGTACTGTCGCTTTATCAAGCTTATTTGAATTAGTGGTCTCGAACTAACGCTCCCAAGTGTGTATATCAGCGAGACTGGCCAATGAGCCACGTTTCGACAAGTGTTTGAAAAAATGTTATCTTTTCCCGTCTCCCCCAACAACCAAGATAGTATTTATAGCCCGACCAATCGTGGTTAGGCTTTCATTTGTTGCGCTCCAATCAATTTGGAGTTTACATGGTAGGCTATTTATGTAACGTAAGGTTTTTTCAAACACGTTATAAAAAAAAATTTTATGAGCAGAAATGATTTTATGCTGTCAGGCACCCCCAATATTTTATTTTGGGTATAATTTATTAATTCCTGGACTATTTGCGTAACGTTTTACATATTATTTGTCAGCAAACCCTAAGGAACCCAAAAATACTAATTTAAAGGAGCTACGTGGCTGCGTTCAAAATATGCAATTTCTTCTATCTCCTGTTTAGAAGATGTGCTGTCTGGGTACTGTTATGTGTTCAAACGTAAACCCATATAATGTTGTCTTTTCTAATAAGAGTCTGTTATGATTTATAAACCTAACTCTGGGAAAGGGTAGTGTATTTTATCACTGTCCGTCTGAAAAAAAAATTAGTGCATGTAGACTTACACGCGTGATGGTGGTAATTGTGTATCGCGCGAAGCGGGTTTAGTGTTCGGCTTTCTGCCTCTCCCTTCTCTTTTTATCCCTTTAGTCCATCTGTTCGTTCGTTTTGGTAACGCAGTATAATTAATGTTAGGGTTAATTTAGGTCATTACGCAGTACGTCTCAATGTTTTTCCAAGAAATACAGCACACGTTTCATTGAAGAAGGCGGGTAATAATACAGTAAGCTTTACTATCAACGTGAAAGCGTTACAATTTGCAGACGAAGCAGAAAACAAGGGGGATTTCGAGTACATTCTTTGTGACAGCACTGTCATTTTCCCATTGCTCTTCTCTTTATTAATTTTATTTGTTAGGCTTTATATTTACCTAATAATTTATATATGTGGATTAGGATATTTCATGACACCTCCCCTCTTAAAACAGACATTATATGTCAGTCCTTTATTCCATATACACATATAGAAATTTATTATTATTTCTGGGGTTTACGGTGATTCTCATCACACGGATGGCGGCTTAAAAAATCCGCTCCCAGATTTGTTTTTCCAGATATATATTCAATGCTAAAATTATATGGAGCCAGAAGCAAAGACCATCGGAGTAACCTAGAGTTCTCATGCTTAGCCTGTGCTAAAAACGATAAAGGTTTGTGGTCAGTTTGCAACTTAAATGCCTTCCCATATAGATAAATATTGAATTTCTTTATTGCCCATATTACTGCAAGACATTCTTTTTCGCTAGTTGAGTAGTTGATTTCAGCTTTATTCAACTTTCTGCTAGCATATGCCACTGGGCTTAATTCCCCATCCAATGCCTCTGATTTCTGTAGTAAAGTTGCACCTAGCCCAATATTACTTGCATCCGTCCTTACTATGAATTCTTGACTTAAGTCAGGTAATTTCAAAATGGGTTTACTTGTGAGCTTTTCCTTCAATTCTTGGTAAGTCATTTCACATTGTGGTGTCCATGTAATGCGATCTGGAAGTCCTTTACGTGTCAATTCCGTTAAAGGTGCACATATGGAATTAAAGTTTTTGATATACTTCTGGTAGAAACCACATAATGAGACAAAGGATCTCACGTCCTTCTTGGTTTGTGGTCTCGGGGCTTTCTGTAGTTTCTCTAAATTCTTTGGGTCAGGGGTCATGTTTCCCTGATAAACTGTGTGTCCCAAAAATTCCAATTCTTTACATCCAACGCAACATTTGGTTGGTCGGGCTGTTAAATTTGCCTCCCTAAGTCGATCAAACAGCATGTTCAGAGAGTCAATGTGTTCCTCAAATGTTTCTGTTGCTATAAGGATATCATCCATAAAATTTGTTATACAGGGATTATTCAGAGGATCCAATAATTTTCTCATCATTCTAGAGAAGACACTAGGCGCATTCTTCAATCCAAATGGCAATCTATTAAACTCATAGTGTCCTTCTGAGGTACTAAAAGCTAGGTATGGTCTAACCTCAGGCTTTACTGGAATCTGATAGTATCCTTTACTCAGATCCACTTTTGAGAAATATTTAGCTTTATTTAGTCTGGCAAACAGCTGATTTGTATCCGGCAATGGATCCACCTGTCCTTCTGTAATAGCATTCAGTCTCCTGTAATCTATACAGAGTCTATGTTCTCCAGAGGGCTTCCTTAAGAGTACAACACCGGAACTATACGAAGACTCACTGTGCGAAATAATTCCTTCCTTCAACAGATAGTCTATCTCTTCCTTCAAAGCTTTTTCCTTAGCAAACGGAATCGAATATGGTTTCATACAGACAGGTGTGGAGTCTATGAGTTTCATATCATATTCCAATAGGTTTGTATGCCCTGGTCGGTCTGTTAACACCTCTGCATGATTATTTCAGAACCTGTTGCACTCTCTCTTTCTGAGTTTTCGTTAAATGTGTACTGATTTTCACCTGTGCTGCTGTCTCACAGGGGTGTAATGGATATTCAAATGATGAAAGTGGTTCCTTTTTCATCTCCATGGCGATGGACAAGGTCAACAAGTGTGTCTCTTCCTGATGTTCTCTTTCCAAATATTTCTTCAGGAGATTCACATGATAGATTTTTTCTTTCCCCTTCTTATCTATCTTATAATTTGTTCTAGACACCTTCTCTAGAACTGTATATGGACCCTGCCATCCAATTTGTAACTTATTCTGACTCCCGGGCAAAAGAAGCAGTACCTTCTCTCCCACAGCCAAATTTCTGTCTTTCGCCTTCCTGTTATAATAGGCAGCATGTTTCTTCCTGGCTTGTTTCAAATTTTCATTGGCAAGTTTCCAGCCAGTTTTCAACCGAGTGGTCAGCTCATTCACATATTGGTATGAAGATGTAATGTTTTCCTCTGCCTTTTCATCAGTCCACGTTCTTAACAAAGCTACATATGGACCTTTAATTGTGTGGACCTATTTGTCCATGCACCGGTATGGTCTCTTCCACTTGAAGCTTTATAGTGATGATTTTTCCTCCCAGAATTATCATTCACAAAACGACCGCTACCAATTTTTCTTTTGGGGCTTTCTCCCCTCTTAAAATTCTTGATGAGAGATTTCCTCTCTACATCTTCTTCCTCCAGTTTGTTTAAGTCCGATTGAGGGATTTTCGGCTTATCCTGGGGTAAGACATCTTTTTGCACTCTCCGCATAGTGGCCATTGTAAAACAGTTAAGTGAAGCTTGTCCGTGAAAAGGGGCTTCCCATTCCATTTGGTCCACTTTATCAAATCTATATTTCTTTTTATTGTCAGGCCTGATTTTGCCCCATGGCGTGTCCAGGTCCTGATCCATGTTCCCACTTGTGGGTGTTCCCTCATGTGCTATGCTACACCTTTCTACAAAATTCTCAATGTCCCATCTTGCTTTGGGCCAATAATAATTGTGAGCCACCTTTTGAATGATGGTACCTATCTTCTCATGGTCCCCATCTGGTTTCACATGTAGGCTCCTTATTAATTCTGTCCTGTATCTTTTTGGAAGAACCAGCTGTCCGTGACCATTGGATCTAGCTCCAGTCTTCCTATACATCAACTTGTTTTTCATATAAAAATCTCCCTTGCCTGGAGTTGTATGACAAGTTGACAATTTTCTGAAACAAGGCTTGAGTGTTTTATCCCCAGCCTGTGCCTTCCTCATCTCTTCTGGAGTGGTATCTAACATAATATCCTCCTCCTGTCTTGAGGTCGACCTGACCTGAAGGGTTGCCATATACACAGGTTTCCTTCTGCAACGGTCAGTGTCATGATTGTCCATCTGACAATTCTTACACCACCTTTTTCCTTGGTTGAAAGATTTTCTTTCATCATATTTCCTTTCATCGAATTGTGGGACTTTATTTTTATTGTCATACCGTGGCCTATCAAATTGGTGCTTACCTTTATTTTGATCCCTAGGATCAAATTTATTAAAGTTCTGTGGTGCCCTAAAGTTATCCACCTGTTTCTTTTTATTACCTGTTACCTCTGCTTGAGCTGCTTGATACCTTTCAGCAACATTTAGCAACTCACCCAGCCTCTCTGCACCTTGTTCCATGAGAAACTTTCTCAGGTCTGGAGCCATGGACTCTCTTAGTTGCTCTATAAGGACCATTTCCTTAAGATCTTGGGTTTTCCCCAGAGAAGTCCATTTCTCCAAGTATGTCTCTATGCGTGCAGAGAACTGGTGATAGGTTTCACCTGACAGTAGTTTAGCATTCCTAAATTTTTTCCTGTAAAACTCTGCATTCTTTTCATACCTTAACAAAAGAGCCTGCTTTAGCATGTCATAATTTTCCTGATCACCTCTGCTCATTTTTGCAAAAACTTCATAAGCTGCCCCACGAAGTCCCTGAGATAACTTTAAGCTCCACCTTTCTCTCTCTAACCCATACGTGGTAGCTAATAGTTCGTACCTATTTATATAGCTCTCAATATCATCGTCTTTCTCAACAAAATGATCTAAATGAAAATTCATAGCTGAGATTGAGGCTCCTTGAGTAACCGTAGCATCAGAGGCAAAGGGACTGGCACCATTTTCAGGAGCATGGCCTTGAAACTCAAACTCCCTTAGTCGTAACTCATGTTCCCTTTGTAATCTCTTATCTTCTGCTTCCCTTTCTGCAGCTAATTTCTTCTCTTCCCTTTCTGCAGCTAATTTCTTCTCTTCCCTTTCTGCAGCCAATCGTTTGTCTTCTCTTTCTGCCTCCAATTTCTTAGCCTCTTTGTCAGCCTCAATCTGCAACCTCTTAGTCTCAGCCTCAGCTTGCAACCTCTTAGTCTCAGCCTCAGCTTCAAATTGTAACTTCTTAATTTCCCTGTCAGCCTCTAACTTTCTTTCGGCTTCAAACCTTCTTTCTTCGCGTTCAATAAATTTGTCACATTCCGTTGTGACATAGGCAACCATAACTTGCCCATCTAATCCTAACTCTTTTGCAGTCTGAACCGCAGCAGATCGAAATTTGGCCAGGTCCGCCATTGTCTATTATGTAAATTTATACAATGTCTAACCAACAATTCAATCTCTAATGGACAACACAGGCACCGTGAGCTCAACCTTATTTAATTCCACCCAAGGATACCTTTTAATTCTTATATTCCCTGAAGTGAATTACCCCCAATATTTTTAATAGTTAAAGATTCAAAATCCCAAGAGCGAGACCCCCAATATATGTGGTGAAGTGGGATGTTATAAATATTTATAGGGAACTTAGTGTACTGACTGAGATCAGCTGTGAAGGTATCTATATCTATTAAGAGTAGTGTATTATAGATAACCTTACTTGCTACCACATATCTATATATCTCAGTCAGAATTATTCTGGAATAGTGTGATGCTACGTTATGTGTCTAGGGTATGTGTATGGTGAAGTGTAAGTCACAACAACAGACAGATAAACAATTTAATTTAATCCACTACTCTTAACAACACTGTGACACTCACATACATATAACACTCTATGAGAATATCTTAAAGAAGTCACTAGTAACGTTTCAAATAACAATATGTATTCATTACTGGCATGAATGAATATGTGTCCTGATTCAACTACAAGGGAACCAGGAATCACAATCAATTTAAATTACAAGTTATGTACAGAATGTATTTAATATGAATATTGTAGTGACATATATTATTACAAATGTTCTATGTGTGTCAGTTGTGTAGTAGTAAAATGAGGTAATACTGGTTTTGTTTTGTTCAAGCTCTGTTGGTATTTGTCATCATGACTTCAATAGTTTGTCTTTAGGGGAACCATAATTATTGTGGCAAGATGTGTTCACAGTTCCTGATTTTTAAGACAAGTAAATTCCCCTCTTAATGTTAATGTTTATAAAGTTATTTCAAGATGAGGGGACATAAGATACGTTGATTAGCAATGAATTCTGGCACAAACTGGCACAAATTCCGTTCTGCCTATGTTCCAGGCTTTTATTTTAGCAAAAATGTGAGCTGGCTTCAACGTACTGTCGCTTTATCAAGCTTATTTGAATTAGTGGTCTCGAACTAACGCTCCCAAGTGTGTATATCAGCGAGACTGGCCAATGAGCCACGTTTCGACAAGTGTTTGAAAAAATGTTATCTTTTCCCGTCTCCCCCAACAACCAAGATAGTATTTATAGCCCGACCAATCGTGGTTAGGCTTTCATTTGTTGCGCTCCAATCAATTTGGAGTTTACATGGTAGGCTATTTATGTAACGTAAGGTTTTTTCAAACACGTTATAAAAAAAATTTTATGAGCAGAAATGATTTTATGCTGTCAGGCACCCCCAATATTTTATTTTGGGTATAATTTATTAATTCCTGGACTATTTGCGTAACGTTTTACATATTATTTGTCAGCAAACCCTAAGGAACCCAAAAATACTAATTTAAAGGAGCTACGTGGCTGCGTTCAAAATATGCAATTTCTTCTATCTCCTGTTTAGAAGATGTGCTGTCTGGGTACTGTTATGTGTTCAAACGTAAACCCATATAATGTTGTCTTTTCTAATAAGAGTCTGTTATGATTTATAAACCTAACTCTGGGAAAGGGTAGTGTATTTTATCACTGTCCGTCTGAAAAAAAAAAAAATTAGTGCATGTAGACTTACACGCGTGATGGTAGTAATTGTGTATCGCGCGAAGCGGGTTTAGTGTTCGGCTTTCTGCCTCTCCCTTCTCTTTTTATCCCTTTAGTCCATCTGTTCGTTCGTTTTGGTAACGCAGTATAATTAATGTTAGGGTTAATTTAGGTCATTACGCAGTACGTCTCAATGCTTTTCCAAGAATTACAGCACACGTTTCATTGAAGAAGGCGGGTAATAATACAGTAAGCTTTACTATCAACGTGAAAGCGTTACAATTTGCAGACGAAGCAGAAAACAAGGGGGATTTCGAGTACATTCTTTGTGACAGCACTGTCATTTTCCCATTGCTCTTCTCTTTATTAATTTTAAGTGGCAGTAATAATCTGTTGGAGTGGTGGAAGATAAAATACATTAAGATATAAATTAACGCGAGCTGAAAGTGGATGTGGAAAGATGAGATAATTTATGGAAGGTCATAAAAGCAGAAATGGCTTGAGGCGAATTGGAATGACAACAATGCTTCTCTGCGAGCTAATAAGACTCGTCATTAAAAATGCGACTAGGTTTGTTGATGCGTATTTTAATCACGTGACAAGCAATGAAAGTCATGAAATGAGAGTGTGTTCGGCTCAGTCAAAATAAACAGGCTGTCATCATTAGTATCTTTTTTTTTCTTCTTTGTTTTCCCAGGCACGTAGGACGTTTTCATTCGGTCGCTGTCACAAGAACTGATATTCCTAGACACGTTGATACCCCATGAACGCCATTGTCAAGGTCTGGTTCGGGCACAGTTTCAAGCTTGCAAGATAGCGCAGATCATTTCCACTGAATAACTCCCTGTTTTGGCTTAGCCATACTACTTTCGAAGCGTCTGAAGTGGCTTTCATTAATCATCGCATCAGGTAAGGAATGCTTATTTATCTGTTTATGATTAAAACTTTGCGATAGTAACGCTGATTAGAAGTGATACCCTGTATTCTATAAGCAAATAGTGGCCGTTTATTCTCTGTTGATCCTCTATAATTTTGACTTTCTCGATTAAACACGGCATTGCAGAAAAGTAAAAAGGAATATTTTTGCTACGGACCTTTTAAATAACAAAGGAAATCGGGAGTTTGTGAGCAGTAAATAAATAAACACATTGGTAATTATCAAACACTCGTAAACAGAAAGAAGAAGGACACGAGACAACAGACTAGCCTCGAGAGTGGGGACGATGGATATGGATAAGGGAGAGATACTGAGGACAATTGATGATTGCCTATTAGAGAATGACACTGCAATAGATGAATCAACAAGGCTAAGGTTGTTGGAATTTGGCATCAAACGTAAGGCTAGCAGGGATGGACGTATGAGAGGATGCATCCGGCGTATATACAACCTACAGGAACAATTAACAATCATACCCTTCGACATTAGCTGAGGGAGACTACGCACTTAAGGGTTTACACGGAGCACAGTGACGTCGATTCTGTTCAACAATAACAACATAAAAGTAACAGAAATGATAGGCTCACAGAAGAATCGAACCAGTGACTATCCTTACGACGCCATCGCCTGGCTTTGATAGTGATTAGTGAAAGCTTAATTGGCTGTGTGTGCCCATTCACAAGTCACTCTCGTAGCAAGACGATGACACAGTTAGAATGTTCCCTGGTTCGATTCCTCTGTCAGCTTTTTTGTTGTCTAGGGTCCTCATTCTTTCTATCTTATGAGTATTCACATGCTTTTACAGCAGCTAATTCTGTATCTAGTCGTTTTACATGAGAAGGTAGCCAGTCACATGCTGGAAGGAGCAATAGCTATAATCAATCCTGTTTCCTGTTGATTTTGTGTGAGTGTTTGTGTTTATGAAACCTTGATAATGGATAGTACTGAAAACGACTACTTTGTTCTGCAGTTTGAGCCACCTGCCGCCATTTTATATAGACAAATTTTTACAAAGATTGTGTTCACATGCGCTAGTGGTCTCCCAAGGACACTCTTTCTCAGCCCCCAGATAAGTACTGCTAATTCAGCGGATCCCGCCCCAGAAGTATAGCAACATTAAAGTTGAATGAAATGTATTCTCTTTTTATGGCCGTTTTATTACTTTTGACAGAATTTGGCGCTACCACTGCAGATTTAGCTTCATGCAGAAGTTTACACCACGACTTCTGACGTCTATTTGCAGTAGTTATTTCTATAGATACTTGTTTTACAAGATGATATTGCTAACCTTGTGCACAAGCTGACTTTAGTCGCCTCTTACGACTTGCATTAATGAACGTAGGGTCTATTCTTTCTTGTCCTCAGTGAATTTCAGCTACGGCAGTCGTATTCTCTTGACGATTGTTGGAAGCTAAATTGTATTGAATCTTCTCCTCAGTGAATTTCGGCTACGGCAGTTGTAGTCTCTTGACGATTGTTGGAAGCAAAATTGTATTGAATCTTCTCCTTAGTTCACTTTCAGACATCGACTTGAATACGTGGTCAGCATCAAGGCTGTAGGTATCTCCATAGAGCTTTTCCTGGAATGGTACTGGTGATGACCATATGTGCTTTCTATGTTCCTCATATGTTGGGCATCTTTGAAACAGATGTCCAGCAGTCATTTTATCGGTGCCACCGTTACACTCATCGGTAGGTCACATCCTTAGCTTGTTGAATCAGAGTAATTATTTCTTATGTTTTTATCATCTACTCGCCCTTGTTGCATTTATAACCAGAACTATTTATCAGCAATACCTTACAGCTGCCTGTGCAGTATAAGGTCCTCAAAAAAAATCCCTTCCTGTAACGTGCCATCCATTCAAGGTCTTATCAAGTCTTCTTTATTCCTTTCTTATGTGTCTGCAGTTCTCTTCTGTGTGTCTTATTTATATTCCTCTGTGTCTTTTTTTATATTCTTCTATTTATTTTACACTGGAGATCCCAAAATGGGCATTGCCTTGTAATGCCGCCACATGTTTGTCTTAATGTCTGTCATATCAAACTCCAGCTTCTCCTAACATTTTGTTCCACTGGTGTTTATTTGGTTGTTTCTACCTGGTCCATAGCCAGACCCAATAACTCAACAGGTTTCCTCATCCTATGCGTAGCAAGTACGAAACAAAATTGCTTTACCACACAAACATTGATCATCAATTTTAGTGTAGTGTGTAAAAACTTCACGGCTATCAAAGGGTTAAAAAAATGGAAAAGCGCCTGGTCACGACAATCTAAATGCTGAGTTATTCAAGGCAGACCCTGAACTAGCAGCAGAACTATTAGAACCACTATTTGCACAAGTCTGGGACACTGAGACAACACCAACAGAGTGGAGTAAAGGAATAATTATCAAATTGCCCAAGAAGGGTGACCTTGCAGAGTGCAACAACTGGAGAGGGATTAATCTCCTCTCAGTTCCCAGTAAAATACTAGGCAGGATAATCATCCAGAGAATTTCAAAAGCAGTTGACCATGAACTGAGAAAAGAACAAGCAGGTTTTAGAAAGAACAGAAGATGTGCAGATCATATATCCACCCTCAGGAACATTATAGAGCAATGCTCAGAATGGCAGAGACAGCTATACATGAACATTGTTGATTTTGAAAAGGCTTTCGACAGCATACACAGGGATAGCCTATGGAAAATAGTGAGGGCTTATGGAGTTCTCAGCTGCATTTTTTCCATCATAAAAAGCCTCTATTCTAACTTACATGCAGTGTTGGATTGAGTAATCTAACTTTCGAAGTGAAAACACAGGAGTAGACAGACACATTTACTTACCTATGTGACCGAATGGCTTACTACGCCGCCCTTAGCATAGAAAGTACTTCTGCAAGTCTGATACACTAAGTACTTGTTTAGACTAGTTAGTAAACAAACACTAGCCATAAACCAATGACATTATTTGTCATGGTAGCCTACTCATGAGTCCATGATGTCATTAAATGTTGTGTGGAATTTCATACAAGATATACTGGAAAGTCCTGTCGTGAGACATTCTAAATCCACATATATAAATTAGAAAGTAAATGTAAAGCCTAACGAAGTAATTCAATAAAAGGAAAGAAGAATGGTAAAAGAACAGTGCGGTCACAATAGCGTACGCCTGTATTATAGAACGTCATGCTAGTTAAACAAGAAAAACCCCTTTTTCTACCTCGTCTGCATAAGTGTAGCGCTTTCACGTTTACTAGTAAAGCCTACTGCATCAAATACACGCGTGTCTAAAAATAAAACTGGTACAAAATACTATACTGGTGTTGTCTGACAACACAGGATCATATTTGCTCATAATGGCGTGTTTGGACACTGCTTTAGAGGAAATGAGGCCACCACGTTAAATCCGATTTGATTGGCTAGAATAATATGTAAGGCGAAACATGATTAGTCGATTGCAGATACTATTTTTGGTTGTTAATGGAAACGATAGGAAGGGTACTTTTTTTCAAAAGCTTTTGTAAACATGGTCTAATTGGCTAGACCATTTAATATAGTCAATTAGGAGCGTCTGTTCAGTGCCACTTTTTGAAATAAAACTTTGTAGATGCAAGTGCGTTGAGAACCAGCTCATATTTTTCTAATAAAAGCCTGGGACAGAGGCAGATCGGAATTGTGCCATAACTCATCGCCAGTCAACGTAATTGTTTAATATTTCCTTGAATTGTGGTAAGCTAGACATATTTGATATCTTTTAGATGAAAATTGAATGTGAATTGATAAATTTATGTCTGTATGTGTGTGGTTCAGTAACAAACATGAGGCAAAGCCTAGATATTGCTCCCCCATGAACAAAACTTGTCGGAGAGGAGTATGACTGCATGGGATTGCCAAATAGTACTATGACACCTATCTTATTGAATAGAAGGAAATAATGCTGGAATTGCAGAGGCGTTGTAACCATTGGGGAGAGGAATACTGGTGTATACTGTTACATGAGAAGCTAGCAGTTGGCCTACCGCGCTGAACTCGGTGTTTGTTATGTTCTTCTTCTTCTTCTTGCGATCGCATCTTTGATGATTACACCGTCAGACGAGTTCTCATGATGAATTCGACTGTTGCTTGAAGTTCCTCTTTAACTCCATATAGCTTTGAGTTTAGTGTTGAGTCATTGGGCCAGTATATCTTTCTTAACTGGTCATATAGAGGACAGTCCTGTAGAACATGCTCAGCAGTTTGTTCGTTTAATCCACATGTGCACAGTGGTGAAGCAGACAATCGTAGCTTGTGCATGTGTTTATTCAGTTTGTTATGCCCTGTCCTGAGTCGAAAAATAGTTATCTGTCCCTGCCGGTCGAGAGTGTGATAGTCGTCTTTGGGTTGGTTCTGTTCTCTTCTGATAGTCTGGATAGCTCTCTTTTTCTCAAAGTATGTGACTTCATTATCTTCTTGTTCACATTCTCCTCCCTTTTTTGCAAGTTTATCTGCCTTTTCATTTCCGGGTACACCACAATGAGATGGTACCCACTGAAGTATGGTTCTCTTTTTGGCAGCTACCTTGTTTAGTTCATTTCTCAGATGCGGGAGTTTACCACCCTTGAGAGCTTGCAGGACAGACAGTGCATCTGTGAGGATGACTACCTGGTGGCAGTCAGAGTTGGTGTTATAAATCATATTTGCAGCTTGCTCTAGAGCTTGAACCTCAGCTGTATAGTTGGAACAGAATTTACCAGTGGGAATGTGCCTAGTCTCATAGTGGTTGTCAGGATATGAGATAAAGATACCGGCACCTCCATTCCTAACAGCATTAGTTGCTGATCCATCTGTATAGGCATGTATCCATGATTGATCGGGATAGCTTTCTTGGATCATACTCAATGTAGCAGTTCGTTTTTTGCAGATCATTATACTCACATCCACTTGTGAGACCACTGACTGATGTATTAATTTGGAGGGCACTGCTGGCCTGCTCCCATGGTACAGGGTATAGGGTGGGCTTCAGTGGTGTTGTCTTCATGGATAGGTCTTCTTGATGCTGTCTTATAAGTCTTTTCCCCCGATGCACAAAGCTGCTACGCTTTAGACGTCCCAATGCCAGATCATCTAGTCTTGCCTTCATTGGGTGCATTGGCATACTGTTGTACTTTTCCATCTGGATCATGGTTTTTGTGTCTCTTCTATGGGACAATGTCTGTAATCCAGCAACCTTCTGCATCTCTGTTATTGGTGTAGTTTTCATGGCTCCTGTAATGAGCCTGAGAGCTTGATTTTGCACCTTGTCCAAAGACTGCAGATGTGAGTTAGCAGCTGATGACCATGCTGCTGAGCTAAACTCTAAGTGTGGTCTTATTACTCCATTATAAATCTTCTTTAGATTTCGTTCATTTGCTCCCCAGTTGGTACCTGCTAATTTTCTGAGTATGCCTAGTCGTCTTCGGGCCTTTCCTTCTGCATTTTCAATATGCTTATTCCATGTAAGCCTTTGGTCAAATGTCACCCCAAGATAGGTGGGGTAGCTTTCTTCCTTGATCACGGTTGTCCCTAGGTGTATGTTAGCTGATTTGTCCTTGGGGGCGAGGGAGAACAATGTTGTGGAGGTTTTGTCTGTGTTTATTGTGATAAGCCATTTCTCTGCCCATGACACTAGCATGTCTGCTGCCCGCTGCATTCTATAATTTGCTGTGGTGACATTTTCATCAGCGCACCAAAGTACTAGGTCATCTGCATATAAGGCAGCTTTCACTCCTGCAGGGAGATCTTTCACCAGGTCATTGATGTAAACAAGGAAGAGTGTTGGGGAAATTACTCCTCCTTGAGGTACCCCCTGATGGAGCAACACTTTTCTGCTCTGCAGACCGTCAAGAGTGACTCTAGTTCTCCTGTTATGCAAGTATGACTGGATCCATTTCATCATGTTGCCTTGGATTCCACTTCTCCTAAGTTTTGCAATGAGGCCATCTTTCCACACCTTGTCAAAGGCCTGCTTGAAGTCAACCCAGATCGTTAGGACCTTTTTCTTCTCCTGGAAGGCATCTTCTATTGCTTGAGACAAGTAAGTAACTTGGTCTTCTATACTGTAGCATTCTCTAAATCCAGCTTGTTCCGGCACCAGGATCTGCTCAGACTCTAAATACCATTTCAATCTGTGGTTGACTATTCGCTCCATAGTCTTCCCAACACAGCTTGTGAGACTGATTGGCCGGTAACTTGCAGCCTCGGTCTTACATTTCCCTTTCTTTAGTATGGGTATTGTGATGGCTTCTCTCCATACTTGGGGTACCGTTCCTTTCAACCAGCTGTGGTTGAATATCTCAAGCAGTTTTGTCTTTGCTGCTGATCTCAGATTTACTAGCATTTCGTTGCTGATTTTGTCTGGGCCGGGTGACTTTTGAAACTTAAGCTTGGAAATAGCCTTCTGTAGTTCTCCTAGTGTGATGGGTTCCCTCATTGGGGCAGGAGTATCTGTCTGTCCCATGGTTGCCAGTATTTCTTTTCTTATCTCTCTCTGATGATCTATGTTAATGGGTAAGTTGCTTTCTGAACTGTATCTTCTAGCAAACAAGTCTGCAGCTTGTTTTCCTCTGAAAAGTTTGCCACCTTCATCCAATGTGATAGTCTGCCTAGGTGAGGAACGCTCTTCATTTAGAGACTTGACTAATCTCCAAAGTTTCCTGCCGTCTTTCTCAAGGTTCAGCGATGCCGTTTTAGTTCTCCAGCTTTTCCGTTTTTCTTCTAGCTTTGTTCTCTGAAACTCTGCTACAGCCTTTTTCCATTTGTTGTGAGTTTCAAGTGAAGGCTGAGACTCTGCGTCCTTTCTAGCCCTGTCCATAGCTTCCTGACGTTCTTGGAGTGTGCTGGACCAGTATGGTATGTAGTTACGCCGGCATCCTTTGGGAATGGTTTCTTTTGCAGCTTGTAGTATGCATCTGTTGAAGTCTTTTACCACTTCATTAATGTCTCTGTTCTGTACCTTGAGGGTAGACAGCAGCGTGTTCACCTGATGCCTGAATAAACCCCAGTTGGCTTTTTTGTAGTTCCATCTTGTAATGGCTGGGCCTGTACTGAGAGTTGCACTCTGGACAGTAAGAAAGATTGGGCGATGGTCGCTTCCCCCTAGTTGGTCTCCTACTTCTCTACTAATAGATCCAGCTATATCTGGTGTGGAGAAGGCAAGATCTGGTGTTGAAGTTGTGTGCCATCCTCTGGAGAAGAAGGTAGGAGTATCTGTGGCATTATTGACTAGGATTAGGGAGTGATCATCTTGCCAAGTTTCAACCTCTTCACCTCTGTGATCCAGATGGTTATAGCCCCAGCTCTGGGAGTGGCTATTAAAGTCTCCAACTGCTATAAAGTTGGTGGCTGGTACCTGTATAGAGCTGAGACTCAGGGGTTTGTTGTTCGGACAGTAATAGTTCAGGAGTTCTATTTCCATCTTGTCTACCTTTATCTGCAACAGCTGATATTCTGCTCCATCCATGAAGGTTTTCCTTTCGTGTGCAGGAATGTTATTCCTTACAAGAGTAAGTACTCCTCCTTTTCGTCTATCTTTTCTGTCGGATCTGAAGCATTGATATCCCCTTATTTTAAAGGTTTGATCTGCTTTCAAGTGAGTCTCTTGGATACAGCAAACACTGACTTGCTTCTCATACAAGATGTTTTCCAGCTCTGTCTTTTTGCTGTATCCAGCCTGCTTGCTGTTCACTCCCTCTGCATTCCAGTGCATAATGACAAGTGGCACTCTGGGTTTCTCTTTTTCTGTTTTGTTTTGGTCAGTAGTTCTCCTCCGCCGTCTGCTGACTCCACAAGACGGTCTAGAGGGTCCTCCAGTAGCTGAGGGTGGGCTCTGTCGAGGCTCAGAGCCCGGCACTGCACCTGCCTGGTGGAGCTCCACAGGGCGAGCACCAGTACGAGATTTATTTGACGGTGTACTCTCCATAGAAAAAAAAAGCGAGATGCGTGATACTGTGGTTTCCGGTGCGCCTTCTGGCCCAGTATCTACGACTTTAGCACCTGTTCAACGGGAGAGTGGGCTCATCCCTAATCTGTTTATGTTCCCAGTAGTAGACTATTCGCAAGCAGCCTGGGGGTGTCACTGCTCTGCGTGGACCTTGTTTACCGAGGCGGCGTCCGAGCTCGTATGGTGAAAATATGGTTGCGTTATCTTCAAAATAGCCCTGTCTTTCCCATGGCTTTTCTGCCATCCTGCAACTTTGAGTTAGGGAGTTCTGAGCTCCAGTCTCTTTCCCAGGCATTTTATCCTGGCCTGGCACGCATACAGAGGACCCCACTTCTGGTTCTAAGTTAGCAGTTGGGGATAGGTGGGGTAGCACACTGTGCATTCCCCGTCATCCAGGGGGCTCTCCAACTATGCAGAGCTTGCACAATGCTGTGCTCTGGTTCTGGGCTCTCCCAAGGAATCCTCACGTCCTGCACAGAGCCACTTCCAGATACCCACCACCTGCCAACCCTCCATTGTAGAAATCTCCTGCATGCGGCCATCCAGTCAAGAGCCAGTATTAAGTCTGGTGCCCAAGTGATTCCCCCCAAGCTCAGTGTGCAATGCTGGGTTCTCATCATGCTGCAACACAGGGGGGGATTGTGGTGCTCAGCCATCTCTCTCAACTCTGCACCGATAAGTGACATCGGGGACTTAACTGTGCCTCAGTACTGGGAGGCCCCGTTTCCGGGTACACCACACACAGCCAATTGAGGCAACGGTCGCCGTGGGCGTGTCTTCAGTGGGGAAGTTGTGGAGTCTTCCTGTCCATGTTCTTGCACATCTTAACACTGCCCGCAAGACATCGGAGGTTTGTAGAGTGGCCTTCTCTGCTTTTTTGAGCCGGGGTGGGCTCCCCGGGCAAGTCTCGATGGGGATCAGGACGTGTCCACGCGCCAGTGGGCCCAGCATCGGCCGCATCTGATGGAGGACTTGCTCTGCCAGGTTTGAGTTAGTAAATTCCAACTTTGTCATCTTCATGGCATTGTGATGCTGGGGTGCCTGTGGATTTCCTACCGCCCCGGGTAGAAGCCAGAAGTGTACTGTGCCAGCTCTGGGGGAGATAAAGGGGGTGTTTCTGCGTCTCCTTGTGATACGTAGCCAAGGTAGGGCTCACAGTGCTCTTTCCCCGCCACCAAATTGCCTGCTGGTTACGCCGAGTTCTCCGAGGCTCTAGGCATGTGACCAAGAGTTGAAGGCAATAGGATCGTCACGTCCTGAGTCTCTGTGCCTGTACGATGGGTTCCGATCTTCAGGGAGCACACTCGTTCCCACTCCCAAGACTTGTTCAGTATCCATCTGGCTCCTTCCCACCCACAGAGGGCGTGTACAGTGTAGTGCACCGGTTTTATTATCGAGGTTTGCTCCTCTAGATCCGTTGTGTTTAGCCTGAGGATTCGCACCCTCAGTTACCAGGACTACCTCGAGGAGGGTGTGGCTCTTCACCACGCACAACGATCTTGGGGTATGAGAGGTTTTGCTAGGCCAAGAGACTAACACCGCAATGGTCGCTCCTTTCATGAACAAGAATTCACTAGGCCTAGGGTGAAGCAAGGGGGGAAACCCACTACCCACAACACCAGCACATCATACCCCCTGTCTGTAAAAGACTTTGCCCCTTTGTTATGTATTGTGCTTCAGTGTGGAAATAGATTATAAATTAGTTCTGAAGTAGGAGGTACAACCTTCTTGTTTCAGGGACCGTGGTACTAACGTATTAAAGCAGCACCTGGTCTGAGTTTTGCTGAATCCAGAGGCTGGTAGCATACTCCTTGGTCAAGATATCGACCAGTGTTGTTTCTCAAGAAAACGGTGAAGCAAGCGAGCAGTGGAGACTGTTTCCTGCCGCCCACACAGAAGTTAAGATTTCGTTGGCCAGAGCAGCTCAATCTTGTGTATACCCCCCTCTAAAAGTGACTTTACATTAGATCAAGAGGGACATTTATTTGTTTCAAATAAAAAGAAACTGTGAACCTTTCCAATATTATTTCCACCAGAAACAAACACTTGAAGTCATGATGACAAACAACAACCTAGCTTGAAAAGCCAGTATTACCTCACAGTACTACATCACAACTTACACACATATTGTAACAATAATATATGTCAATACAAAGATCCTATCTATAAATTGTGTACATACAACTTGTGATTTCATTTGATTGTGATTCCTGGTTCACTTTGTAGTTGAATCAGGATATCTATTATTGAAAGGAATTAATACATATTTTAAAAGTTGACACTTGACTTATTAAGATAGTCTTATAGAGTGTTCTATGTATGTGAGTGTCACAGTGTTGTAAAGTATTGTGGATTAAATTAAATTGTTTATCTGTCTATTGGTTGTTGTAAACATACACTTCATCACTATCATAACCCTAGACATTCAACGTAGTCATCACAATATTCCAGAATAAGTCTGACTGAGGTCTAAATGTGGTAGCAAAGTAAGGTCATCTGTAATACACCACACTTATTAGACACAGATACCTTCACGGCTGATCTCAGTCAGTACACTAAGTCCCCTATAAATATTTATATCATCCCACTTTACCACAAGTCCTTAAACTGGAAATATGATTGGTCAACGTCACTTGGTAATAATAAATTTGGTAGAGAGATTTTGTAGTTAGTTAGTTTTGAGATTATCTAAACTGACTGTTACCCCAAGACCAATCATGGGTCAGTTTCCGGTCAACCATCAAAGAGAAAAGAATAACATCCGCCCAAGCGGAGACCAGAGAAGTACATAGACAATGATAGATTGGACACGAAGAGCATTTTAAATGCTCCAATTAGTATTTGATTTCAAGATACCTTCTGCTGAATAAACATTTTTACATAGATGATTCGGACTGATCAAATCAATCTACTGTTTTGAAAACAAAAGAAAGATGGTTGCAGTTTTAAAGTTATGTTGACTATCGATGATCCCTGCATCCTCCACTACACGATCACACCTAGGATGCATAGTAACACCTGACGGCGGAACAAGCAAGGACATTAACAACAGAATGAATAAAGCGAGAACTGCCTTTGCTAGTCTCAACAACATTTGGAAGTCTTCCCAGTACAGCACAAGCACCAAATTAAGACTGTAAGAGAGCTGTGTACTTTCTGTGCTTCTCTATGGTGCGGAATGCTGGAGAGTAACAGAGAAGGAAATGTCGAAACTGTCCTCCTTCCACACAATCTGCCTAAGGAAAATTCTCCGAATCTTTTGGACGAATACCATCAGCAACCAAGAACTGCTTATTCGGAGTAACCAGGAGGACATGCACACCATCATAGCTGGCAGTCGCTGGAGTTGGGTTGGCCACGTCCTCAGAAGAGACTCCGATGTTGTTGCTGCCCTACAGGACTCCAACAGTGAATGCTTTGACAGTCGGCCGCTAGGGATAAAAAAAGATTGAGAAGTATAAATACAATACACAACATTTATCGGGTTTTAACCAAGCAATATGAGACAAGTGTGTCTGGTAGCAATATAGACAAAGTTGGAGGGACAGACAGCGATATCAAAATAAGAATACAAAAGGCAAGAGGAGCTTTCATTGCATTGGGAAATATATGGAGATCAAGAGAAATCGGACCAACACGAAAATAAGAATCTTCAACTCAAATGTGAAGTCAGTCCTATTGTATGGCTCTGAGACATGGAGAACAACAAAGACAACAACCAAAAAGCTACAGACTTTCATAAATGGGTGCTTGCGTGGAATAGAGGGATTAAAATGGTATGACAAGGTTACCAACGTGGAACTGATGACAAGAACTAGACAAGTGCCAGTGGAACAAGAGATGAGAAGAAGACGATGGCGATGGATAGCACACACACTGAGGAAACCTGTTGATAGCATTACAAGGCAGTCCTTGTTCTAGAACCCCCAGGGCAAGAGAGGCAGAGGTAGACCAAGAAGCACGTAGAGAAGAGAGCTGGAAACAGAGGTGAAAATGATGAGGAGAACGTGGAAAGAACTTGAAATGATGGCACGTGACAGGAGGACTTGGCATGTGTTTGTTGAAGGCCTATGCTCCTTTGGGAGTGGAGGGTTATGATATGATGATATACAGGCTCGTATTTTGAATGTAATACTGCTTCACCCTCTTTTGTCAGGCATTTGAAAAATACCAAGATATAATGGATTGCATCATCAATACAGAAAATACTATTATATGACAGCTGTTTATCTCGACAATGTCATTTCATTTTTAGCTATTAAAATAAAACAAAAACATGCATATTTTAAGCGCCATTCCTCTTGACGCCAAGCTTAGATCTTTCCGTACGTACGTTTTGTTATGAAAAGAAGTCTACAACGTTCACGTGACGCTGCGAGTAACGTTGCTGTATGAATAGCTTATTAGCGTTCTTTGTCGCTCCATTAAGCGCTGTTTACTGCTTGCGATGGACACACCGAGGTAAAATCAAACGTCGTCTGTTGCGTTTTGCCTTCATGAACTACCGGTACACGCTGTCAGTTAATTAATGATTCTGCTAATTTCGCGATATTACAAAATGAGGATTTGTGGGGATGACGAATTTCTTAAAAATATTAGATAAGTGTATTATATTGGACTAAATACGATAATGTTAATTTAGTTGTGAGAAGAGTGGCTTAGAATCACCCTAAGATTGACTTAACACTTTGAACTTGTGCTAACGACCTACTAACGTGCAAGTTCAGATTGTTTTAATTGACTTTATTCAAGCTTGAGTATCCTTTGCAACTTATATGAGTTTCTTGTTGTTGTTGTTTAACTAGGAATACTAAGCTTCTCGCACTTTAGCAGCCCATACCAAGTTGAAGACTCCTTGGTATTATCTACACTGTAGATCTAGGCTTTTTCTGTGGCTTTTCTGCCATTCCGAATCGAGTTAAGTTGAAGTAGACAGGCTTATCTGAGTGTTTTGTTGTTTGGAATAGTGTGCTCTTTATTTCATTGATACGATAATTGATTTATTGTGATTTAGATCCGACCAGTGATTAATAGTGTAAGTAAATGAAATTCGGTTGAAATGAAGAACAGTGGACCGTCTGTTCTATACGTCGTTAAAAAAAAAAAAAAAGAGAATTCAGAGACGCAGTGAAAAGGGGTACGTTTAGGAATCTTAAATCTAACCCCCATACTGTTACCATAATTAAAGGTCTTTTTTATATTTACACATGCGCCATAATATAACCGACTAGGTTTAACTGGACGCGCCTCGCCAACACGAGGCAAAATTTTATTTTTTTTAAAAAAAACGTTACCATAATCCTAACCCTAACGACGTTGTCGATTTATTTGTATGGCATCAAAGAACGCGACCCGCTTTTCGTCATTTCAACCATGAAATTCAAGTACATACGTCTAGTATATAAGCACTAGTTACTTACAAACATCATTCATTCATCTCCATTTTCGCTAATAATGGAACATTCAGGCACTACTACAGCGTGTTCTGTTCCAGGAAACCTTCATCAAGGCGTTCGTGTGCTCTGTCAGCGGCTGGTTTACGTAGCAACTTGTTTTACTTGTTGAAGTTGGCAGCACCATGCGAAACCTCACATAAGTCGATTGGTACAACACGCGATAGTGAACAGTAGCTACATTCATGGCTTGTCTCCTCAAGACGCTTACCGATTGGCAGATTGGTTAGAGCGTTGGTCTCTTGCGGCAAAGATGTCGGGTTCGAATCACGTTACCGACACGCTCCAGTCTACCAAATAGGTACCTGACTCTGCTGTTTAAGTTAGGAAAGGAAAAGGCAGCGAGGAAGGGAACTGGTCACACCACCTCTCGATGCTGGACCTAGTATGGTGAAGTCTCTAACACTTCACTCCCCTACGGTATTATCTGATATGGGACTACCTTGACATTTTTTCCACCTCCTTAAGATCCCCTGCACTGGCTTCCTAACTCAGTGGTCCATGGTTCGATCCCCAGTTGAGGTGGGATTTTTTAGACCGCAAACGGCTTCGGGGTCGACCCAGCCTCATGAATTGGGTACCAGAGCAACTCTGGGAAGGTTAAGCCGGCCGGCGTCATGCTGAACACATCACCCCTAGTGTGCCGATGGTCAAGAAAGTACGGGCCTAAAACCGTATTCCCAATATGCCTCAATAGGCTTGTAACGGAATCCTTGACCTTTTTTACCTTTTAAGACCCCCATAGAATTAAATAATATTTAATTAACAAAAATGTTTTTAAAAATTCACAGAAAACTGAGATCTATTCAAAAAAGTTTTAAAAACCAAGCAGAAGTTAATGGTAAGGTCAAGCCTGTTTGTTACAACCCACTTATATTAAAGTGTTATCATTCATTATCATTTTAGAGAAGGGTGATGTGTGGTACAGCATTCATCACGCCGGCCGCCTTAATCTTCCCAGAGTTACTCTGGTACCCAATTCATGAGGCTGGGTCGACCCAGGAGCCGTTTGAGGTCTAAAAAATCCCACCTCAACTGGGGATCGAACCATGGACGACCGAGCTAGAAGTTAGTGCACTAACCACTGCGCTACCACTGCTCCTCAGACCCAAGCACAGACACGTATTACTCGCCTCTTTCAGCACGCTTACGAGAGCAGAGTCTTCTTCTTTCGCTGCCTCTTCAAGACAACCCGGAACTTTAAAGAAAAATTATATTCAAGTTGTTTTTCGAAACCTTGCAGAAGTTTACAGTAAGGTCAAACATGTTTGTTACAAAAAAGGTTGCATTAACTTCTGCTGCTTTCTATAGTAATGATCACGTGGTGTTGTGGTGTGCATTACTCGTATCCTTTATCCCAAACACTTATCTTGTGCTGTGATAACCCGTCTCTGTTTCACGTGTTTCCTAGCTGTTATCGCTAGGCTTTGGCTATGTGCTCGCTTGACTTCCGACATTTATCCCACGTCCACTTGGGTCATGTTTTCAGCAATTATGGTTAGAGCAGGGGTTCCCAAAGTGGTCGATATCGACCCTTTCTACCAGGTCGATAAACCCCAGATGGTCGATCGGGGGTGGATTAAAATTTTGGGGTCGAAAGTCGACAATCATATAAGAAATAAACATGTCTGCTGTGACTTAATTTTAAATCTTGAAATACTGTTACAATATACCCCAAACTTTGTGCAGCAGTTGAGCCGTTTCTACTTACATTCTCAAGCTCGTACATTGCTGCAGCTTTGGTTTGTTTGAAGTTAACAACGGATCTCGGGCTTCTTCAGCTGGTTTAAGCCACGTGTAGTGGGTTTGATGGTATTGAATGGTGGTGATATTTCTAAGTGTGATGCATGAGGTCAGCTGTGAAGGCTCCTGAGATAAAATGTAGCTGTGAATTGTCAGAAGGCCCTTCTCGCTACCACTACGACCTCATACCTATCTTTTTTTACTAATGAATGTGGCTACGTTAAATGTCTAGGGTAATGATGTGTAATGTGTTGTGGTAGTTTACAGACACACACACAGATATTTACTAAGTCTAATAATATTAATAAAATGTTATAATACACGGAACTAACTCAGTTGTGTAAAATTTTGATAGTAATTTTCTTACATTTATTTGTTCTGGACCAAGGTTTTATTTTGGCCAGAACATATGAAAAGTTTTAGAAATTATGAAAAAAATGCATGAATATTACATAATAAATGCAAGGTGTGTACATATATATGTTACTAGACTAGTTAATATTATTACTGGTTATAGTGGTAATCTATGGTGGGAGAACTTTTAATGGATGTGCTGTTGGGGTGGCCTCATCACTCCCTGTCTATGGTGACTACACATTGTCCAGTTATTTGATGGAATTTTTTTGGGTGTGTTAGGAAATAAGTTGAGTTGGTGAACTCTCAGCAGACCAGGCGCTCACGTAACTTGAAGGTGTAGCTCTGGTGCTGAGATCTGGTGGCCCCACCTCTCCGTGCTTGGGGGCAATATCAGAAGTATGGTGGCCCCACCTCTCCGTGCATGGGGGCTATAATAGGCTGCTCTGACCAAATGTTACTGCACGGGTCCACTCTGGTAAAATTCAACAACTCATTTGACACAGCATTGGTGCCAACTGAAACTCACAGCTCTGCAATCAAAGTATTAGTCATGTGTCAGAATTCCATCCTCTAACCATTTCTGGACACTACACTACACAACAACAACACCACATAGACGGGTCAGATCTTTCTGACCAAACAACACATCTTACCAAGTTGGTTTCACATAGGATAAGTTCTCCCAGACTACAGATTCTGAAATATGTTCATTAGTTTCCTGCCATAAAATAGGATAGGTCATATGTTTCACTGATCTCAACACTTGATCTGTCCTTCCTAATCCTTGCTGGAGTTTATGTATTTTATTTGTCTCTAGACCCTGAACTGGGGCGGGGGGTCTAGAGCGAACCCTTACTTGTTGTAAGGAACAGATTATGCTATTGCAGTATCAAATCACTCGAAACCTTAAACAGATATTAAAATGTACAAAGAAATAATTTCAGTCTTACCAGAAATATGAATATAGAACACAGTTAAATAAATGCTAGCAAAACTCAGCTGAGCTGCTGGCCTTATGATGGCGTCCCTCTAAATATTTCAATAGCTTCTGGGAATTACACCACTTAATAATTCACTGTGTCTACAAGGACAGCTAATACTGAATGGCACAAAATGCGCGTCTGAGCGCCGATAATATCTTCATCTAGGGCCAATCACTGCCTTTTCTTTTTTCAAATTCAAATATCCTACCACAAAGTCATTTCAGTCAGACCTCAGTCAAGTATGCCTTATTGTCTGTTGGTCCGTCCGTCTCTACTTGCGTTTCACAAAAAAAAAACACTTGTTTTTTGAACCAACCCTGCTTTCCCCTACACAATTTCGCCTTTAAAGTTATTTTTAGCCACAATTCACCATCCCACCCCGTCTCTTCATTCCACTAGATTTTAGCACTTGCGTCTTCAAGGCCACAATTTTTTGAAAATTAGTGAAATGTTTTATCTCAATGCAGACGCTCGCTGATATGAACAACACAGTCTTTTGTCAATATCTTTCGTATTATCTGTCCGTCGGTATAAATGAAAGCATATTATTTCACTGCTCAAGATGGGCCATCCGGCCAGCTAGGTTTTATATTCCTAACATTATTATTAAGAAAAGTTATTTTTCAAATATTTTTCTAGAATCTTCTGGAATTCATCACTGCATTCAAATAAACGGGCTAAGTTATAGCAAAAGCGTCCAATAAATGACTGTGGCGTATAATATCCAAGGTCCCTTTTGTCGATTTCTTTACTTTATGTCAACTTGGGGGGACGTGACTTTTTCCTCCTTTCCCCACCAATTTGCGTCCTTTTAGCATTGCTAGTTTCAAGCACGCGTTCAGTCAGATTTTTCCTTTTGATCGTTTTGCCTTCAAGTCTAACAATTTAATTTCCATGGCGGGTGCAGTTCAATAAAAAGGTCATGTTAATTTATTGTGCCTCTATAATCATGTCCTTATTTTATTTATTTGTGTATTTATTTATATTGTGGCCTGGGGTCGATTAAGGAATCCATGATTCCATGGAGGGGTCGGGACGCAAACAAGTTTGGGGACCCCTGGGTAGAGCGATCTCCATCAATCTTAATCTTCTACTTTTGGCTACGTACGTTATCCTTCACTTTATTCTCTTACCAATTTCCTTCTTAGTGACTACAGAAAAGTGTCCAATAATATTCCTCTGCCCGGGGTGGTCAGGTGATAACTTAATCCACGGTCCGGCGGGTGTTTTGATTACTGGCTATAGCGCATACTTCCTCCATTGTTTTCCTGACCTGGAAGGTCAACCAGGCGTCACGTATGAACCACTTGTTCACATTTCTGGCGTTTCTCACGTGTCTGAATGTGTGCATACTTAATGTTGATTTCGCCTGGCGCTTGAGAGGTTATTTCAAACAGCGAAATGTTGACAGCAATAACTTAATGGAGGCCGACTGATATTTTGGAAGTTACACGGACTCCACGCTTGATGCCTTCATGCACTAGGTTTTTTTTTAAATTACTTGAGTGTGTGTGTATATATATATATATATATATATATATATATATATATATATATATATATATATATATATATATATATATATATATATATATATATATATATATATATATATATAGCTTATACCATCCGCGATACTATAAGCAAAACTTGCTTTTAAACAACAATGATAAACACCAGTGTCGCCATTCAAAAATTAGGAGCCGTAATGTTTTCATATCTTTCGGAGTTACAGCCGTCAGTGTGTTTGTAATTTGTATCAGGTTGGGAGCACTACAGAGCCCGCGTTGAGTGTAAAGAAAGAGCAGGCCTACTTTCTGCGTGAGCGTAAACAGGAAAAAGGTAAAGGTAGTCTCGTAGCAATATCTGCCGCAGGGGAGTTAAGTGTTGGAGACTTCACTATACTATTTCCAGCTTCGAGAGGTGGGGTAACCGGTTCATTCCTCGCTGCCTTTGCCTTCCTTAGCTCAGGAGAAGAATCAGGTACCCATTTACAGCTGGGTAGACAGGAGCGTGACTCAACTGTGTTTCGAACCTGGTACTTTTGCCCCGAAAGCCCAGCGCTCTAACTACTCTGCCAAAACCCCCGTGCGTGAGGGTCCTAAACGGTTGTAGCTTTTTTATTTTCTGGGTTCCCGGTTCAAAACCTAGCAGCGTCACGCTCCAGTCTACCTAGCTGTAAATTTGGTACCCAACTCTGTTCTTGACTTAGAGAAGGCAAAGGCAACGAATAAATGAACTTGGCACCTCTCTTAACACTTCACTCTCCCACGGCAGCATTTTCTGTGAGACAACCTTTGCCTTTTTTATTGTCTGCGCTGAACATCGAGGTAGTAAAATGCATTGTCTGAATACAACACTCAAATTAAAAGTGTATTATCAACATTGAGAAACTGTGATTTCCTCAGTAAAGATTGACAAACCCCAGCATCACCCTGCTACAGTGAGAAACTCTTGATTTGGTCAGATATTATTTGACGAACCCCAGTATCAGCCTACTACATTGAGAAACTTTTGACTCTCTCATCAAATTTTGACAAACCCCTGCATCAGCCTGCTACAGTGAGAAACTCTTGATTTCGTCATCAAACATTGACAAACCCCTGCATCAGCCTGCTGCAGTGAGAAACTCTTGATTTCTTCATCAAACATTGACAAACCCCAGCATCACTCTGCTACAGTTAGAAACTCTTGATTTTGTCATCACACATTGACAAACTCCAGAATCAACCGGCTGCAATGGGAAACCCCGATGTCTTCGTACTCTGACGTCATTTAGAAATCCCAACGTCTGCTAATGCCTGTGAGAAGTTTTAAACGATTCATTTTTCACGTAACAGTTGTGGCGGTGTATTTCCCATAAAATGTCCAAAATATTGTGTAATTATAAGTTTTGCCATCTGTAGATTCCGGAAGTCTTTGATGATATTTGGCGAAACTGGCCTACTTCTCCCTATGCTTGCCGCAAAGGGTGGATAACTGTTATGATGTGCACGGGGCGGACAATCTCATCAGTCTAACACAAATTGCTACAGACGCCATGACAACAAGAGCACGGGAGTTTTGACATAGACTCCCAGCAAGTAGGCCAATTTCATGTGCGTAACAAAAGAGATAGATGATAATATCGATTCTTGTACACAGCTTTTTTGTGGTTTCTTTTCGCCGAATCACTTCAAGAGCTTGAAGATTTTTTAAATTACGTTGGGCTGGAATGCTGATCTCATGGGCTTTTATACATTTTTGACACCTTTTTCTAGAGTTAATATATTTATATATAGACTTTACTCAACGTAGTTTCAATATTCATTATTGAAGTGCTTATACGCAGTCAGCGCTTTTTAAAATTTAGTATTTGTTTTTTCAAAAGAAAATCTCTATATATTTCAGATACATTGGTGTGTGATCAGCTTTCTTTCTAACAAGAGTACATACTTGGTTATAAACTCTGAGAATATTGTATAACTAACTGTTCAAAGGTGATTAGAATAGAAACGATTTTTTAAAACAGTATCGAACGCTGATTGGATTTAGAAGGATTTCCCTGGTGGCTTTTCTAGACTAATTAGGACTAGGAACACTTAAATTGTTCTGCCAAAGGTACGTATGTTAACATTAATAATATATCATAAAACATTCATTGTCTGTTCTGAGATTTTCGTATGTTTGTTTTTTAATTCCATCTGTGACGTCTGTGTATTTATTTATTGGCTCTACCTGTTTTTTAAAATCAATTTTTGTGTAATCCACAAGGTGTTTTTAAAGAACACTTTTTTTGCACCGTGGTTATCACTTCTTTGTAGCACCTATACTGTCTGTAGAGCATATATTCTCTATGTAAAGCATCCATAAATTTTTTAGCGCATATACTTTTGCTAGCACCTGTACATTCTTACATTCTCTAGCACACATATTTTCCGTGTGTAGCGTCCATATCCTGTGTAGCACCCATATTCTATGTAGCACACGTATCCTATGAAGCACACATATTCTATATAGCAAACATATTCTCTGCAGCACACATAATCTCTGTAGCGCACTTCTTCTCTGTATCACGCATAATCTCTGTAGCACACATCTTCTCTGTAGCACATATATTCTCTGTAGCACACATAACCTCTGCAGTGGACATATTCTCTGTAGCACACATATTCTCTGTAGCACACACATTATATGTAGCACGCGTCTTCTCTGTAGCACATATATTCTCTGTAGCACGCATATTCTCTGCAACGCACACATTCTTTGTAGCACACATATTCTCTGTCGCACACATATTCTCTATAGTACACATATTCTCTGTCGCACGCATATTCTCTACAGAACACATATTCTCTGTAGCGCACATATTCTTTGTAGCACGCATATTCTTTACAACGCACACACTCTCTACAACACACACATTCTCTGTAGCACATACATTCTCTGTTGTACACATCTTCTCAGTAGCGCACATCTTCGCTGTCGCACACATATTCTATGTCGCACACATATTCTATGTCGCACACATATTCTATGTCGCACACATATTCTATGTCGCACACATATTCTCTATAGCACATCTAAGCTTTGTAGCGCAACAGATTCTCTGCGTATAGCACCCATACTCTGCCTATAACAAAGTACTCCATGTTGTCGCACCTAAACGATCAACACACTTCAATGTTTCTTATTTTATATGTAATAAATAATCAGGTTTTAACATTTTTAGTTCCACATTTAAAATGTTATCTGACCATTGTGTAATTAGCTACTCCCCAGCCAAGTAACTCACTTAACACACTAAATCATGAAGGGAAATAATTATGTTGTACTTTCTCTCTGCTGCAAGTCCTGATGATGACGCTACTTCTACCGCCCTCATTTTTTTTCATTTCCATTCTATTTCAACTTTTTTGGATCTTTGTAGTCAAACGTATCATGTTTAAAACGTATTATGGTTAATGGTCAACGAGCAACGAAAAAAAATTGAAAAGTCTCCATGTTCTTTTAATGACTGTTTAATTTTGCTTTCACTGTGCAATGCGCGTCTTTTCCGTATTTTCGCGAAAGGATTGTGGGAATGTTTCATTGTTCGTGACAGGACTTTTTCACGTAGACAGTTAGTAATACGGCGATAACACAGATACAACAGGGATGTAGATTTGTCAACAATGATACTTTTTGTTTTTTTAAGTGTTAACATACAATTCTGCAACACACTACAGCGAAACAAGAATAATCTACGTCAAGTGGAACACGCCACACACTTAGACAAACAGATAGAAAGAAAGAAAGAAAAAAAAGGGGGGGGGGGATTGCAGCTGGTTGAGTGGATTGAAGCGTTCTCGTTCTTATTGCCGGGTTGAAGGTGTCATTACGAATTACTGTGCTACATTACTGAAGTTGACACAATAAGGGGGGGGGGGGGGGGAGATAAGAAGAACACCATACTTAGTTTTACTTACTAACTAAAGTTTGGGTACTTGAACCAAGTGTATAGCATTGGCTGCTCTGAGACCGTGTTGTTGTAGGATGTCTGTGATGTTGTCTGTTGGTCTTTCCCCCCTGCCCTGAAACCAGATCTTATTTACTTAGTCGTTCTTCTTTTACCGTGAGACGGAGAGGTTTGGAAAAGAGGGCGCAATACTATCCTATCGGCTGTCTTCCTCCTGGCCTGGTTCCATTCTATTCCTCGGTCCTTCAGAGAGTGTCTAATATTGTCCTCCCAGCGGACTCTGGGTCGTCCTGGAGGTCTGGATCGCTGGCTCTTAGTTTCCCACACCCTTCGTGGTAGCCGATCTTCTCCCATTCTGCAGACATGGCCAAACCATCTTAGTTGGGACTGTTCTACTTAGGTCTGCATGGGCTGAGTTTTTACGCCTTGACACATCGCCTGGTTGCAGACAATGTCTCTTCTTGTTACTTAACCACCTTCCTCAGATACCTCATTTCTAGGGTGAAACCAGACCGTTTACACTTATTCATAGGGCTCCATTCTCTTGTGATGGCCAGACCACTTAATCTTCTGTCCCTCTATATACGTACTTTAACCAGAATTAAGTTTCTGTAATTTTTCCAATGTTATCATTTCTCATTCTGTCTCTCCTGGTAACATTAACTGATTTTTTTTTAAGCATCTCATCTCACAGCGTGTGATTTTCCCTCTCTTGCGCTTTCGTCAGTGTCCATGTTTGATACTGATAGCGAAGAGTTGGTAAGAATATACTATATATCAGCTGTCGTTTAGTTTCCATAGTGATTTTCTAACGTTTACTGATGTGACAGTTGGTAAGTCACAGCACTGGCTTTTTGACATATATTCCCTGCGGAGCGTTCGGCGACGGTCATTGCGGGATTACCGTATCTGTTATGGGACTACTGTTGCCTTTTCCATCCTTCACTTTGTATTTGTGAATTAATCTTTAATAATATTTCAAGAGTTAACCTCTCACAATTGTGCGGACAGAAACAAATGTAATAGTGACTAAATATTTGTATTCATTCATCACATTTCAGTTCCCCAAGGTGGTTAGGCCTTTAACAAACGTCTGCTAAGTCTTCCTGTCTCGTGCCATCAGTTCAAGGTCTTTTCTTGTCTTCTTCATCCCCTTCATGTGCGTCTCCAGTTCTCTTCTCCGTGTGTTCTTTGGTCTTCCTCTGCCTCTCTCACCATAGGGATTCTAGAACAGAGACTGCCTTGTAATGCTATCAACATGTTTTCTCAATGTGTGCTATCCATCTCCGGCGTCTTCTTCTCATCTCTTGTTCTACTGACATTTGTCTGGTTCTTGTCATCGGTTCCACATTAGTGATCTTGTCATACCATTTCAATCCTTCTATTCTACACGACCACCCATTTAAGAAAGTCTGTAGATTACTATAGAAAGCAGCAGAAGTTAATGTAACATTCTTTGTAACAAACATGTCATCAAGGCACGAAAGGAGAGAACAAGAAAGTATTCAGTGGGGTACTGGAAGATGAGACAGGTCTGTATTTCAGAGCTGGCATTTGCTGATGATGTTGCCCTGATTGCTAAATCAGAGGCACATCTCCAATCCAACCTGCAAGTCTGGAAGGAAGAGCTGGAGAAGAGAGGGATGGTCATAACCAGCTATAAAATAAAATCCATGGTGATATCACGAGAAGAAAGATGGCATCAGATTAAGTAGGGAGAACAGGTCCTGGAGCAGGTCGACCACTTTAAATATCTCGGAGCTATTATAGACCGAAAGGGAGGCATCAAAGAAGAGTTGGCCACTCGAAAAACAGCAGCTGGGAGACTTTTTCAGGCCATAAATCGAGGATTCCTCAGCAAGAGAGAGGTTGGTAAGAAAACGAAGATGACTGTATACCGCTCCACCTATGTCCCAGTCTTGACATATGGATGCGAGTCATGGGCAATGACTACAACCCACAAAAGCCAGATCCAAACCTCAGAAATTAGGTATCTGAGGAAGGTGGTTGAAGTAACAAGAAGAGACATGGTTCGCAACCAGACGATACGTCAAGGCCTAAAATCCCACCCCCTGCAGACCCTAGTAGAACAGTCCCAACTAAGATGGTTTGGCCATGTCTGCAGAATGGGAGAAGATCGGCTACCACGACAAGCATGGGAAACAAAGAGCCAGGGATCCAGACCCCCCAGGACGACCAAGAGTCTGCTGGGAGGACAACATTAGACAATCTTTGAAGGACCGAGGACTAGAATGGAACCAGGCCAGGAGGAAGACAGCCGATAGGATATTCTGGCGCTCTCTCTTCCAAACCTCTACACCTCACGGTAGAAGGGGAATGACTAAGTAAGTAAGGGGGACTCAATCAAAAGAATTTATTTTACCACCGATGAAAGAACAAATGTGGTTCTCTAGATACCAGTCGCGAGTAAACAAAAACGATGAAATAGCAAATGTGGGATGAAAGAGCACAATGTTTGAGAAAATACAATAAGAAAGATGTAGGAAAAGGTAGAGCGATAAGGCCTTGGCGCTCGTTTATCACACCAGACCACAAACTTTTTTAAAATATATTTTGATATGCGCCATAATATAACCTATAGGACCAAGTGCCATGATTGAACGAAGTGTTTGTTATTCATTTTTCTTGAGATCAGTTTTCGTTACAATTTTCTGTACAAATTTGTTCTCAATTTTAACTAGAGAGCAAAAAATTAAATTTCTGACTTTGACGGCTGTTATCGGTATCTATTACTTTCCAATTAGTAATGGTTACTTTGGGCTTAATTCATTCTCTCTCTCTCTCTCTCTCTCTCTCTCTCTCTCTCTCTCTCTCTCTCGCTAGCTATCTCTTTCTATTTTTCTGTTTCTCTCCTTCTCTCATTCTCATCCCTCTCTCACTGAACGGTTATATAACATGAGATAAAAAATTTAAACAAGAAAATTTAGCATTCGGTGAATGCTGTGTACATCGTAGAAAACATAAGTAGGAGCTACGTTTGCAAGATGTTTTCAGATGTAATAGAACCACTGCATAGTCGTATTCTCTCTCTCTCTCTCTCTCTCTCTCTCTCTCTCTCTCTCTCTCTCTCTCTCTCTCGCTCTCTCTCTTCCTGGCGTGGTAGATAAATTTCATGTTAAATTAACCTAATCACTATGTTATAAATTTATTAATAATGTTGCCATCTTGTAAAACTGCTGTATACGTCGCCTCACTCAACCCTGTTACTGTTATTCATGTTCTGTTTTATATTTAGCTACAGAATACGAGCATAAAGATGGTAAACTTCAGGAGAACGAAAAAGTATAGAATGCATTTCGCTCTCCCTAAAGTGTATGGTTATTGCTAGCGATGCACATATACTTTAGGGAGAACGAAATAGTAGTAGGTAATATAGCGACGACGGTATGATTTTGGAGAGCTAAAAGGTAATAGACAGTATAGCGACGACGGTACACTTTAGGGAGAACGACAAAATGTGAGCAATATAGCGATGACCTTGCGCTTTAGGAAGAAGGAAAAACAGAAGATAGTTTATCGAGGACCATATGTTTTAGGGAGAACGAAACATCAGTAGGCAAAATAACGATGAACTTTGTACCTTAGGAAGAACCAAAACAACATTGGGTGATATAGCGAGGACGGTACACTTTGGGGAGAACGAAACAAAAGTGTGCAGTTGTTACGTGTGGTTTTCTTCTTGTAGTTTGGTTTAGAGTACAACATAGAATCACAAACGTTCATGTATCATGCTGACAAACACGAATGGAGACGGGTATGGTCGTCACAGAACATCGCTGGCCGAATAACACAAGACGTCGGGTAGAGGGTCCACGATATATCTTCTTCGGCATTTATTTTACATCAAGGAAACATCTTCATGGTCAATGCATATACAAGGCATACATAGTAGTTAATCTTCCATCTGTCTCGTCTCAATCATTCAGTCCTGGCCGCTGTACTTAGAGGTGCATACGAACGATGACCACCCAAGTAATGTGGACCAGACGACGTGAATATAATAATAACTTGATTTATCTTACTCAGTAAGAGGTGGAACTTCTATATAAGTTCAGGACCATCTTAGAAAACATAGTGGCGGCCTCCGAAGTTAGTTATGCCACTTAAATAAATATCTTCCTCCGCAATTCTTGGAGCTTGAAAAACACGTCTTACTAGGACGACTTGAAGTAACGAAAGGCCACGAATATTAGCCGTTAGAATAAATTAGTGCAAACGTGTTACGTCATAGACAACCGGTGACGTATTAAATATGCAGCGTTCAATATAAGTTAAAAACCCGTGCAAAAACATGAGTTACCACATATTCGTTCTTTAAAAGAAGTATGACCATCATATGAATGTCCCATTTTAGGCATGTTTTCGGTCTTCCTTTTTTAAGATCAGGAGATGCGGTGGCATATCAACATTTAGTTATTAGACGTGTAATTTTAATCTACTAACTTCGGTTCTTATTTACTGCACAATAATGTGTTTGCTGTTTAAATCTGAGATAGCGATATGAAACATTTTGAAAGAGCAGTGTAACAAGGGATAATCTGAATCTCACAAGTGGTCCCTTGATTAAGCTAATGTCTCAACCTAATGTGAATGTGAAACAGCCACACACACTGTCGCTCTCTTGCGTAATTGTGGTAATGACATTTATTCACCATCTTTATTTTCCTTTGCTGTCTTTACGGAGTATGAAACCACCACAGCAGCTGGCCCCACAGGGTGCTAGCGCCAAGCAGTTATATGCTCTTTCTCTGGCAGTTTTTTTACACGTTGAGGTTGCCAGCCCTATCTAAAACTTTGTACAGGTATACCTCGCTTTATTGCGCTTCTCTTTACTGCGCTTCGCTTTACTGCGATACGCAGATATTGCGCTTTTATTTTTACAAATTATACATGTTTATTTATTAGAACGTGCCTTCTTCTTCCGATAGATTTTGGCTCTCCACCAGCAAAAAAATTACGACTCGCTGAAGGCTCAGATGATGATTAGAATTTTTTTAGCAATAAAATATTTAAATTTTATAATACACTGTTCTTTTAAGACCGAGGACGTTGAGGGGAACTGCGGTAAGACGTGGAATACAATGGATGGGTGTGGAAAAAAAAATCGAAAAAAGGTGATTCGTCTTACGAGGACAAAAGAATAAGAAAATAGCCAACGTTACGGCCACGCGGCCTTCGTCAGGGAAAGGAAAGAAAGTGAAGGTTAGATAGGACACATAAGAACCTAAAAAAATATATAAATTAAAACTAGGTAATTACCTGAAGGCGACAAAGTCCCAACGCTTATAGGCGCGTGCCAGGAAAAGGAAATGACTGCCACCACCGGATGTACACAATACATACTTAGAGACTAAAAAACGAAACAGCAATAAACTACCCAAACGTAATATAAGTGGGGACTGGAAATAGAAGGGAACAGAATGAGTCGAAGAAAAATAAATAATAAAATAAAATAAAAAATCTAGACATATTAAAAACAGTGTATTATATATTCATGCGTATAATTAGAGGGCGGCAGAAAATAGAAAAATGAGATAAGAGGGGAAAGAGTCAAAGTAGAACAGGAGAGGAAAGGGTGACCTCAGACAAAGGTGTGTAGAGTGTTGAGCCCATCTGGTTTTAGACACCCCATGCGGTGTATAAGACGGTTCTCAAGCTGTTCTCGGCTAGCAGTGTCAGAGGAGCAGGATCTGATCGCCGTGACCTGGATGTCGATGGGACCCTGGTGGTCAGAGCCATTAAAGTGTATGGCAACTGGTGTGGATTTGTGCTGAGAGATGTCATTCAAGTGCTGGCTGAACCTGTCCCCAAGTCGTTTGCCTGTTTGGCCAATATAAGTTTTGCAGCAACGTTTACATATGATCGTATAAATGACGTTGCGCGACTCACATGTGAAGCTACTAGTGATGGTGTACGTAGCCTCAGGAAAAGACACCTTGCGGGTTGAGATGACATACTTGCACGTGTTGCATCGTGTCCGACCACAGGGTAATGTGCCAAAGTGAGTGGCATTCTCCTTTGGGAGACGGCTGTGGACAAGAAGATCCTTCAGGTTCTTGTCGCGTCTATATGCCACCAAAGGTGCTTCACTGAATACTTCTTGGGTCACAGACTCTGCTTGAAGGATAGGTAAGTGGCGGAAAAGGATCTGTTTGACTGCAGTACTGTGAGGGTGATAGGTCAAGATTAATTTGACTCTATCCGAAGTGGATTTATAATGAGGTTTGAGGGCCTCCTGACGAGAGATGGGGAGAACACGTTGGAAGGCAGAGCTGAGAACATGTTCGGGATAAAGTCTGCTACGGAAGAAATCCAACATCTCATTGGCTCGGAAGTGGAAGTCATCATCGTCTTGGCACAAACGACGGAGGCGGAGAAGTTGTGAAAATGGAAGGGAGTCACGACAAGCCCAATGATGAGAAGAGGTATACAGAAGGTAGCTATGGGCATCTGTCGGCTTGTAGTATACTGAGGTATTGAGGCCGGAGGGTGTGATAGTAATAGTAATGTCAAGAAAGTTGACAGATACTGTGGAGATGAGGGAGGTGAAGTTGATGGTGGGGTGGAAGTGGTTGACAAAGTGGATGAAGCGGGATAAATCAGTCTCGGACATATCTGTGAGACCTATGCCATCATCGATATATCTGCGGTAAAACCCGGGGAAAGGACCGGAGTATTGTTGCCATATCTGATGCTCCAAGTGGCCCATGAACAGACAGGCATAGCTAGGACCCATCTTCGTTCCCATGGCAACACCACTAATTTGGTCAAAAAAACTGACCATTGAATTCAAAGGAATTCAGTTGAAGGATCAGTTCAGCAAGACGGAGAAGAGTGTCAGTGGGAATAGAGGGACAAGTGCGCTGGTCAAGAAAAAACCGAAGAGCTCGGAGACCATCGGGGTGGGGAATTGAGGTATACAGAGAACAGACGTCTAACAAGAAAAGACGGTAGGAGCGGCCTGCTGGGAGTCGGATAGAGGAGAAAGTTGTAAGAGCATGATTTGACAAAGGAGGGAAGATTCTGAACGATAGGTTGGAAAATGCTATCGAGGAAGTCTGAAATGTGTTCAGTAGGACAGGAACAGGCCGAGACAATCGGTCTGCCAGGGTTCTCGATCTTATGAATTTTGGGGAGCATGTAGAATACAGGCTTGCCCAAAGAACTATCATGAATCCTAAGAAGAGATGCGCGGGGAGGAAGAGCTTTACTGGTGATGAGCTGTTTAATGGTGCTGTGTACAATGCGATTGTTGGAGACAGTAGCATCGCTGGTCCTGGGCCTGTAAAAAGAGCCATTGGTCAACTGGTTTTTACCTTCACTTAGGTAAGACCTAGCGCTATTGCGCACTTAATAGACATAGTATAAACATGATTTTAGGCTTTTATATGCACTGGGAAGAAAAAAATATGGGTATGACCCGCTTTATTGCGATATTCGCTTTATTGCAGTGGTCTGGAACCGAACCCACAATATCTACGAGGTATACCTGTATTAGTCACGTTGTACGGAATGCCTGAGATTGCCGTTGTGCTAATCCTTCCTTTGTCTAATCAGAAATCCCCGCGAACTACGCCGTGCTACGCAGAAATGAAATTACTTCTCGCTAAATGAACCAACGCTAAAAATGTATCTAATGCAAAAGAAGCAAAAATTGTGTCCATTCAGAAACTGCTACCTGTGGCGACAGGAAATTAGCTTGCATTGAATTGGCTGCAGGTTTAATTGGCTGGTGTTAAGTGAGTTGAATGGAAACCATTGGAATACGTAAGTTTAAGCAACGATTTAATAATGGCGTAGTAGATGGGCAAACATTTGATCTGCCGTTTATTAAATGAACTTTGATAAGCGTTTTGTAGGTGCACGCATTCACGAGAAGTGTGGGTACAGTATATTTATATAGTAACAATTATGTATGATGGATACTTACTTACTTAGTCGTTCCTCTTCTACCGTGAGGCATAGAGGTTTGGAAGAGACAGCGCCATACTATCCTATCGGCTGTCGTCATCCTGGATTGGTATGACGGATAATGGTATTAATTGGTTATCATGTTTTTCGCTCCTTACGGATCATGGAACCAGCACTGCTAGTGGCTCACCTTGCAGGAAGCCTGCCTCAAAGCATACAGATCTTCCAGCGTTGGTTCATGTAGATATTTGTTTCACATGAAGTAGCTGCTAGCTCAATCCACAGCGTTGTATTAGTCGCCATGTACGACATGCTTGAAGATGCAGTTGCCCTATTCTTTCTTCGTCTCTTCAGAGACCCTTCTTCCCCCCCCCCCCTTCCCCCCTCCCCGGGAGCTACATGAAGCAATAATCCATAATCTCGTGGCTTAAAAATAGAAGTTAAGACACCACAAGGGTTATCAGGAACTGGACAAATGCAAACTAAGGAGAATGAAAAAAAAATTGAAGAACATATGTAAATGTATGCTTCTTCTTCTTCTTTGATCCATAACCGCCAAAGCAGTCAGTGGCCATCACGCCTGGTGGCGTCTTGTAGGGCAGCAACAAATTGATTCCACTTTGTTCGGTCGGCGGCCATCCTTCCTACAGTGCCCTGGTTCTTTCTTTGCATCTCGGCTTCCACAGTTCTCCGCCAAGTTGTTTTTGGTCGGCTAAATGTATGCGCAACATATATATTCATTAGACAATTTACGATAAATATAATTGATGATATATTTTTTTACAACGAAGAAGAAATGTACACATATGGACAGAATACGTCAAAGAATGCGACAGTGATTCGTGCCAATATCATCACCACAGCATATGGCGCTTGAAGGACGGGAACAAGAATAGAAAGCTCGTCTGCCTGATCCATCTCGGATATTTGGCTTCTTCGGTGTCTACCGTACCATGTAATTTTCTAGCTCGATGTTTTATTAAACGATTCCCTCCCTCTGTGCCACTTGGGAGTCCCTTACATTTTTGTGTCGGTCAACTGTGTTTAGGGTTGTACGTGACCGATATAGTTTCGTCCCTGTGTTTCGCTCCCGAGATCAAAAGCTTAACGTCATATTTTTTTTATCCCACATGGATTGAATTCAAAAAATATATACAAAGACAACGCTGCAGAAATTATTTGAGCGAAAAGAAAATATGTTAAAATAGCGCGGACAGGAAACTGTGTCAGTCTTTATAGTATCAAATGTGACCTGCTAAGAAATAATGATGGAAGGAACAATAAATATTTGTTACAGCTTCTGAAAAACATTTCGTCCAAGTACCAAAAATATGAGGTACCTGAGCTGCATAACAATAAGGTTTTTTTATCCCACGGCAGTTGGAAATCGTAAAGAGTAGGCCATAAGGCCGCTGCCCTGACAAAATTTAAAAATTAAAAACCTACCCACCACAAAATTATTTATAGAATGTGTGATTCTTATATGCACACATTGGGATTCTCGCCGATGCTACGGAGTTAGTGCACTGTGCTGAGATCCTCATTGTGTGATCTAAGGGAGGAGATCGGAACACTGATGGAGTTGTCCGTTTGCAATAAGGATACTTCTTAAAACCAAACCAAACAATAAGTTTAAATTGGTACAAACAGACAGACACAACAGTCAAAGTGAAATAATAAATACCAAAATGAAATGCGCTATCACATTTAATGGAACCAGGTATATCACTAATGTGGAGCTGACACAAAGAACCAAACGGCTGCACGTGAAACAGGAGATGACATGAAGGCGAGGGCGATAGATAGAGCACATATTGAAACATGTTGATATCACTGCAAGGCAGACAATCATCTGGAATCCCCAAGGTAAGAAATGTAGAACGAGACCAATAAATACACGGAGACAAGAACTAGGGACAGAAATGAAAGGGATGGAGAAGAAAGATCTTGAGCGGATGGCACAGGACATGATGACCTGCCATTTATTTGTTGAAGGCTTGTATTACCTGAAGAGCTGATTTGTAATAATGATGATGTTTATGCTGCTTAAGTTGTTATGGCTATAATTTTCTACAAGAAGAGGTAATCGACCTCCTTCCTAACCGGCCCCTTGCCTAACCGGCCACATACATAACCCTTCTTAATCGCTTTTACGACCTGGTAACGTACAGCGTTGTTATTCATTGCTCTCCTCTGGGGTTTTGGTTTTTCTTTTTTAAACAAAAGTTTTGCTTCATTTTGGCGAGGCGCGCTCCGTTCAACCTAAACACAAGGTCCGTCAGTTACATCATGGCGTCCCAGACTGTGCAGGTATACATTTTTTTAATAAATAAAATGTTGCCCCGTTTTAGCGAGGCGCTTCCCGTTCAACCAAGTCGGTTATATTAGGGCGCATGTCCAAATATGAATGACGTTTAGGTCTAATATTTATTAATTCAGTTATGCAAGTGTGAAAGATCTTGTGGTCTAGTAATAAGCATCCGGTAGTACATGATCGAGCTAAAAATAGTACGTGTAATATGATCTTCCGGGAATTTCCAACGAACGTAAATGGATTTTACCAAGGTCATGTTTTTAACTTTAACATTATATTTCAAAAGAGTCAAATCCAACAAATACGCCACCATCGAATCTGTATACGATGTCATCAATGTGGTCGCCAATATTTGATGTGGACTGACACGTAGGAAAGCAATAATTGCGATTCCATATCAAAGTTCTGATAGGTGATCACCTAAACAAGAATATGGCACAATACTGTTCCAAATAAATATAGTTAATAAGCTAGATGTACTGTATTTGCAGGACCGTGCCTGTTTTCAATCGCGATCGACGAACAAGTGTGAAAATGTCGGACATTCAAACATTGTGCAGAAATGGGACTAGAGAGAAACAGAGGGAGGCCTGACAGAAAGAAGCACGCAGTCCCATGGCTAGCCACGAAAAAACGTTAACATCTCATGTGACATCAAGAAAATGTCACGATCACAAGTGTTGACAAAGTCTTCAGATCGTGGCTTAGTTATATTGACAGCAATAACACGCTAATTGACGTATGCCAAAACACGTCATGCATATCTTGCCCGAAGAGATGGTAATTCAGTTCGAACGACTCGATACACTGCAGAATCACCTTGAGTATTGGATGGATTAGTGATCGTTAAACATGATTATATTTAACGAAATCTAGTTCCGAGATATAGATCATTAGACCGCATGGGCTTCTATAGTTGGATATTCACCCTAAATTTAACCGACAGACCCTGCGTCTAGATTGAACGGTGTGCGCCTCGCCAAAATGAGGCAAAATTGTATGTACAAATTAAATAATTACGTGATGTTAGGCGCCTCAGAGGTTGTTTAGTCTAGTAATGATTTAAGCTATCTTTGTAATTATTGTGCAGTGTTCTTCATCAGGCGTACCCAGACACCCTAGTGTTCCGCGAATGTACTTAAATTGTTGAGATGGTTAGTTGGTAGTTCACAACACGAAGTCAGTTTCTAAATTGGCTCTAAATGTCTTTCTTATGATTAAGAACGGCGCTGAACAGCCCCTAAAAGAGCTTGGCGTGAATTCTGTGAAAGCCTATTGTTGTGTAACAGAAGTTAATGGGAATAGTGTGGGTAGAGAATAGGAAGGTAGGTGAATGGGTTATTTATTGTTGTGTTCACTGGTGTGAATGCTTTATGCGTGATATTTGGCAGAAAGAGATCTGGTTACTGTTCTCATGCTTTAGGTGTGAGTGAGTGAGCTAACAGTGAGTTGGCTGGGATAGGGAGTTTTTGGGCAGTCTGCATGAGAGATTCTGATGTGTAATGATTTGGGCAGTCGGCTGAGAAATTCGGATGTGTGATGATGTGTTTTCAAGTAGAGTTATGAGTATTGTAGACAGGAGCCGTTTCTGTGTGACTCGGACATGTTGTGATTTAGATTAAGTGCTCTAGTGATATATGAGAGCCGAAAGAAGTATTTGAATATGGGCGTGAGTGCAGAGGCGTAGATACACCACCAATAATTTCTGGTTCATGTTTGACTGACCAGAGATGATTGTCGTTGCTGTAGACGTACTGTAAATCTCATCACTTGTTTCGTCAAATAAATTGTGGTGCTGTTCTACACAGCGTGTTATTCGATGACTTGTGCATGTTCCCGTATCACTGTACTGTGTTGACATTTATCCTAACAGAGCCTATGAACCCGGGCATACGGTGGGTGTTAAACATGAAACAACACCCTATCGTAACATTTATGCTCCACGGGGGAGCTGACGTGTACCGAGTGAATGAATGTGACGAGCTGAAGTGGACCGATTGAATGAATGAGACAAGCTGAATTGTACCGAGTGAATGAATGAGACGAGCTGAAGGGTAATTTCCTATCTTTCGTACCTTTTTGGTCCGCAGTGAATATATGTAGTTAGGTGTTGTTTCGTAGCAGTTAGGGTTAGGATTTGGGTTAGGATTAAGGTTAGTATTATGGTTAACACTAACCCTAATCCTAATCCTAACCCTAATTCTAACCCTAATCCTAACCCTAAGCGCTACGAAACAACACCTAACTACATATATTCACTGCGGACCAAAAAGGTACGAAAGATAGGAAATTACCAGCTGAAGTGTACCGAGTTAATGAATGAGACGAGCTGAAGTGTACCGAGTGAATGAATGTGACGAGCTGAAGTGTACCGAGTGAATGAATGAGACGAGCTGAAGTGTACCGAGTGAATGAATGAGACGAGCTGAAGTGTACCGAGTGAATGAATGAGACGAGCTGAAGTGTACCGAGTGAATTAATGAGAATGTTTAAACTTTAAGTTTGTTGATTTTGATCTCTGTGTATGGACAACAAAACAATACACGATCACTCACTTATTTACACATGCTCATACCTTTTGCTGAGACACAGAACAAATAAGACTATAGAACCTTTAGGCGTACCATAAAAAGCGGCTAATTTGAGATGCATTTCTTCCTGGAGCGCTAATTTGATCGATTCGTTCCCGACCTGCTTGAAGTTTTGTACCTAATTTTCTAATGAATATTTTTTTTTCTTGGCGTCTCTAAAATATACAGTAGAGCGTTGATTAACCGAACTAATTGAGACCAAGGCTGGTTCGGTTAATCAAATAGTTTGGATAATCAAACAAACATGAGAATACCCAGTTTATTTGAAACAAAGTGTAATTAGTCCTACAATTAAATTATTGTACGCAAGACTGTTACTCCTGTATTTTGAAATGTGAAGTATCATTTTTTTTTAATAATTGAATTAGGAAATGATTTGTAAATACTTACTTACTTACTCGTTCCGCTTCTACCGTGAGGTGTAGAGGTTTGGAAGAGAGAGCACTATACTATTCTATCGGGTGCCTTCCTCCTGGCCTGGTTCCATTCTAGTCTTCAGTCCTTCAGAGATTGTGTAATGTTGTCCTCCCAGTAGACTCTGGGTCGTCCTGGAGGTCTGGATCCCTGCCGTGACAGCCGATCTTCTCCCATTCTGCAGACATGGCCAAACCATCTTAGCTGGGACTGTTCTACTTGGGTCTACAGGGGTTGGGTTCTTAGACCTTGACGTATGATTTGTAAATAACAACAAAACAGTTTTGAACAAACTATAGACAACGCTACAAAAGGCAATGACGCATTAATGACACATGAGTCTGTCCTGAGTCACACAGTAGCTAAAGCCAAACTTTGATTTTTTACTCATGTAATAACAAACTAAGACTATTTCTACACAATACTACACATATCTTCGAATAAATAATCGGAAAAGAATGCATATTAATAAACAGAAGTACTACTTCAGCATGACAATTAGTGCACTAAAAGTAGATACAGTAATTGTTTGTTTGTTTGATTTTTGTTTTGTTTTTTTGCCGCGGCGATGGCTCGGTTAATTGACGTTCGGACTATCCACGTTCTACAGTATTAATTAGTAATAGAAGAAAACAAACAAAAACACAAAAAGTAATACATCTTACTAAGATAAAGGACAACGAAGCCTACGTTGCGGCCACAAGGACTTCGTCAGGGACAGACAAACAAAAGACAGAAGGGAAAGAAAGTGAGAATTAAGTGGAGAACAAGAAACTATAGGAATAAGAGACAAATACTCCCTGATAGTGTCACATGTTGGAGCGAAAATGGCCGCTACTAAACCGGAAACCGGAAGTGAATAGTACATTGAAACCATAAATAAAAAATGATGAAAACAAGGACTGGAAAACCGTGTGGGGGAGAAAGTAATACATATTGAGGGGGGAAAAAAAGTAAATAAATAAAATTAAATTAAAAAAAAAAAAGATAAAATAAATATTAATTAATAATAGAGAAGCTGAATATATATATATATATATATATATATATATATATATTTAATATATATATATATATATATAGTATCATATTTATATAATTTTTTTATAAATATATATAATATATATATTTATATTATTATACTAATATATATATATATATATATATATATATATAAAATCTATGTTGTCCGTACAAATCAAACATTTCCTATGATGCCGTATGCCAAAGACGTTGACATCTTATCGATTTTCTAACGGCGTCACAGGAGAGAATAACAGCGATAAAACAAAGAAAGTAGAAAAGAAACATCCAGAGAGATGTCAGGGAAAGGAAACCGGGAATGCACAGTGAAAACAGGAAGCAAAAATGTTCGACATTCACGATTATTAGCGTTGGACGCGAAAAAATGACGTATTTGGTTTGAACTGCTCTGAATTCATTACGTGTTCTTGTCCAACTGCTAAACTTGCGTGCATATCATTTTGTACTTTATCTTCATCAGGTCTAAAATGTCGTTTATATTTTAAATGTCCTAATTAAGTAAGAATACTTCTTCTTCAAGTACCATGCCCTGTGGCGTAGGAGATCATGTCTCTGTACAACTTCCTGTCTCCGGTACAATTTATCAATTTTGTTGGTGACTTTTGTCCATGACACGATGTCAAACTGTTCAGTATTTGCTCTCTTCCCGTATCTCCTGTTTTCCTTCAATCTTACCTGTTGTTACGATATATTCCAGCTTTCCTTTTCTCATAACATGCCCAAAAAAGTGGATTGCTTCTTTCTAACTTGTGAAATGAGTAGAATACATCGCGAGATAATAGGCACAATTGAGGAATTGGTGGAAAAAGTAGACAGAAGTCGACAGAAGGACACAGAAGAGTCAATAAAAGAATTAACATACTGTTGCGTGATAAATTCTCGCAACATCGTTTTATTTCAATATCTATTTTATAACGCAAGGGCAACAACTGCTTGAAATTTATAGTCACTTTTCTCGGTAAGCATTTGTCTTCTCGCGTTGGTATCGATGCAGTTAAGTTTGAGCTGTGGTCATTTTGCGCTGGACTGCGCATGACTTGTCTTGCTTCTTGGTCGATCGGTTTCCGCCCACCACTAGTGGAGTGAGCGATTTGGAATGGCGAAAGAGATGCCTCGTTGAAGAGGGGATCTCCGCTATTTTTTGTTCTGTCAGGGATGTGTAGTCCTCTTATGGATATTTCGTTTATTCGGGATAATACCTCTAGTGTATTTGCACATGCCGGGAGGCGTGATATTTCTGTATTTCTTGAAAGCAAGGTAAATTGACTTTTTCATTAACTCTATCGATTTTGGGTCGTGAGCGAGTTCGATTCATAGCCTGTCTGCGAAAGTCGTCGTCACGAGATGTTTTTTCCCAGCTCACATGTCGCTGCATTGTACTGCATCGGTTGATGCATGTACCAAGGACCATTACTTGCTACTTTGTTAAATGAACTAGGTTTGGAAAACCTTTATTATCTAGAGGATATTTTTGAGGACATTATTTATACGTCGGCAGACGTGTCTGTCTTGCTGAAGTCAAACTAAGGAGAGTGAACTGATCTCATACATCTGGTTATCTCCTGGCTGTTATAGAAAGGGATGGAGTTTTTCACCTGACTACATTTACAGCACTTTGAAATATAACATGCATCTGACTCATCATTGTAATGCTGTCTACGCGTCTTATTGCGGGATAGAATGTGTGGCTGTGATAATTAACGGTTGTGATTGGGTGGCCTAAACATTTGCGGTAACCATTTTTGTCACTGTGGCCGTCCACAATAAATTAGATGAAGAAAAAACGTTCAACGGCTGTTTCAGAGACTCAAGTTGACTTATACGTTCGTGAGTTGACTGACGTTCCAATGTGGATTGCCATGTTATTGTTTGGCATGAAAAAAAGGGGGTGGGGGGGGGGGGGGGGGGGGGGGGGGGGGGGGGGGGGGGGGGGGGGGATATAACATTGTTTTTGGAGCTGATCACATTCTACACACCAAACAAGACCAGACAGGCGGGATGCCAATCCATCATCTTTGGGCATCACGCATTCATTTGGTGGCCATAAAGCTGGTGTTTGATTCTGGTACCTAGCAAACACGGTGTCCCATACCCACTTCATTTTCTACAAGAATTCGATCAGCATCCTTCATGATATTAAACATTTTTCCAATTTCAGTCAACATTTCTTCAAAATTTTTCAAGAGTACACGGCGTTTGCCCGGTCAAAGTCAAAATTTTCAATTTTTTGGTCGGAAACAAGAATTGGACAGTAACACGGCGTTGAGTTACATGTTGACGGATAACTCGGACTGCTGTTATCTTTTACGCAAGTCCTCTCCTCCATCTCACACTAAGGCCAAGTTGGCTGCTGTCAAGGTTCCAGGTTGCTGTCGTTTTTTTGAGAGGTTCAAGTGACGGGTTGAAACGGGTTGTTTTCTGAAGAAGGCCAAGTACCGATTTCCATCAACTTACTATGGGATTAGAAGGTCAAGTGCCGAAACAACTCAACACACAGTATTTCAGAAGCTCTTGTACCATCGTGTTAGCAGTGGAAGCAGTTCAGATGTGCCATCATCGTTGGAGCTTCGCTCTTTAGGACGTTGATTGACATCCGTTTTTCTGCTGTTCTACGATTGGAAGCCTTTAAGTTAAGTGGCCTGTTTGTATGTAAACTGTGCCCTTATACTTCTGCTGAGTCTTCTGTGTATCATCTCATTCTATATGTTATATGGCTATATGTTATTTGTATATTTATATGTTTATATTTCAGCGGGTTCTCGGTTGGGTGGTGTCTCCGTTAGATTATGCCACGTCATAGAGGTCGTCTATTGTGAGCGTTTTCTGTAGGGTTTGCAAATTTCCGATACTGGAATTTGCTAAGCGACTTCTGTTGCTACTTATAATGTTAAGCTTGGGTGTGATGACATGTTTAAATAGTGTTTATCGTTGATTAATTGGCAATTCCTTAGTTTAGTTTTGATTTGTTTGGTATTGTGTTAGCCTACTCCTTGTCTATAATTTTAGTTTACATAACAACATGGTTGTTTTATACACTGTGGTGTCATGTATTTTGTTTAATTCTATCGCAGATATCGTCACATTTTTTGTGATATTTCATTAATTTCTGCTTTATTTTTAGTTGATTTCTGCGAAAGTTTTTGTATTGTTGCTGATCTTTGTTATTGTTTACATTGTTATTGTTTACATTGTTTGTAATGTTTACATTTTCAATGTTTACATTCTGCATGTGTTTACATAGTCATTGTTTACAGTTATAGTAATTAGTTAATGGGCTATGCTAATGCACTGTTACTACTACACTGATGATAAATGAATGATGAATAGTGTCGTGCACTATTGAATGAGAAGTGCACTTATGATCAAGAATTGATTGTTGATATTTCATATCAAGTTCTTTGATTGGAGACTTGTTTCCCACAGAGACTGGGATAATATAAGGTGATGTGAATATACAAGTGCTTAATTAAGACTTGTTACACTTAGGTTTTAAATTAAGTAAGTTTATTTTAATTCAGGTTTTGGTCTTATATGATACTCATCATGTCTACAATTGAGCACTTTATTGAGCAGGGTAAATTGCTTGGGAAGACTGGTGATTAAGTTAGAAGAATTTGCAACTGCTCGATATGATAAAGCAATGGAAGCTGAACAAAAGAAACTGCAGATGCAGGTGGATGAAAAAAGATTCCAAATGGAAATGGAAAAACAAAACAAAATAAAAAAGGGGGGTGAAATATCAGAAGCTGAGGAGAGAAACTGCAGCTACAGGCTAGAATCTGGAAAGACCTTCAAAAAGAGGCTGAGAAAAAAAGATGGCTGAAAATAAAAGACTTGAAAAAGAAGCTGAAAATGAAAGACTTCAAAAAGAGGCTCAGGCTGAGGAAAGAAGGTTACAGAGAGAGTCTGATGAGAGGAAAGAGAAAGCAAAAATGGAACATGAAGAAAAGGTCTTAGCTTTAGAGTTGGAAAAATTGAAATTGACAAGCATGAGTAATGGTAATGATTCAAACAAGGGTTCATCTTCTGGTAAGGCTAATAATGATACTTTTAAGATTAAGTTACCAACATTTAGTCCTTCCAGTGATGACATAATGTTCTATCTGGACAGATTTGAACAAGCATGTACAGCTCATAACATAGACAAAGCAAAATATGTTTATCAGTTATCAGGGGTACTGACAGGTAAAGCTCTAAGTATATTAAATATGGTGGATGAACCTGACAAGAACAATTATGAGGTTGTCAGGGCCGCTTTGTTAAAGAAATATCAGCTTAACGAAGACGGCTATCGTCTACAATTTAAAAACGTGTTACCTGAAAATGGAGTTGAATTCTCCGAGTTTATTGCAAGAATACGCATTACTTTCTCACGATGGGTTGAACTATCTAAGACGGAAAAAACTTATGAAGGACTTATGGACTTAATACTTAGAGACAAAGTCATGTCGTCTGTCAATGAGTCTTTCCTTGCTTTCCTTCATGAACGTAAACCTAAAACAATAAAAGAAATGGAAGATTTCTGTTGCCAATACGTAACTGCGCACCCACACATAACCATGGGTAACTCTAAGGTGAAAGAAGGTTTACCAGTTGCTTCGGCAGCTCCGTATGGCCAAAACTTTGCTCGTAGATTCCAACAAAATTTTGATAGAAAGAGTAGCGGTAATTTCTGTCAAAATCATGGAAATCAATTTCATGGTGATTCTTCTTCGAAGAATTGGAGACAACCTGATAGTACTCGTTACTATCACCCTAATAATTATAAGCATTTCAAAAGAGGATATGGTAATAGAGGTTATTCCTGCCGAAGACCTCAGAACCAAACAAATAGATGTTCGCATCAATGTGAACATGATAGTAATCGTGGAAACTGGAATTCGAACCAGGATAACAATTACAATAGAGACAATAATAACTGCAGAGATAATAATAACTCTGATAACTTCAGAGGTAATAATAGTCGGGGTAGATCTCGACACAAAAAAAAGAGATATCAGCAGGCTAATGCTGTACAACAGGAAACTGAGGGAGCCTGTAATCATGTTGTTGATAGTAAAAACTTTGACGCTGTCACTGGTTCTGCTTTTGACTTTGAGAGAGCAAACAAATGCCCCAATGCAGTACTTTATTCGAACCGGGTACCATAACTACTTTGAGTTGTGGTCACCCACTTCCCGCTCTTCCTGCTGCTGTTGCGCATGACGGGAGGGGTTCTTTAATTCTACATAAGGGTCTTGTTAATGATACTCCGGTCTCACTACTTTTCGATTCCGGATGCACCACTATTGGTGTTAGACAATCGCTTGTAGATCCATCTTGTGCTACAGGAAGGGTTATTAAATGTGTCACATTTGGCGGCACTCTAGAAAAATATCCTACTGCTGTAATTCGCATTGCCACTCCTTTCTTTACTGGAGATGTGCATGCTTGTCTCTTACCTAATCCTATTGCGGACCTTATTATTGGTCGTATTCACGGAGTTAGGGAGTGTACCCCACAGCAGATTGCTGCTTGGGAAGATAATAACATGCAAGCTACAAATGCAGTAGTTACAAGAGCACAAGCTCTACAAACACCCGAAACTTCACTGAATAGTGATAATGAAGTTGATAGCCAAGATAGTCACTTAGTAATCACTCGTGACTCTTTCATAAAATTGCAAGAAGAAGATCCTTCTTTAAAAAAAATTCTTCGTTCTTGCGAAGAAAGGTGATCCGAATCAGGATACAAATAGAAAATCTTGGATTGCAATGAGAAACGGCGTACTTGTACGTATGGTACAAGATTCGACTACGTCGGCACATTCGCAAATTCTTGTTCCCAAGAGCATGAGAGTGCAAATATTACAACATGCTCATGACTCGCAATGTGCTGGACATATGGGTTTTGCCCGTACGAAGTCGAGAGTCCTTGCGGCTTTCTTTTGGCCTTTTGTCAATAAGGACATTCGTATTTACTGCCGATCATGCAAGGTATGTCAGGAGGTCAAATCTAGAGGACCACGACATGCTGCGCCTATCCAGGCTGCTGACATTCCTATTCGGCCGTTTCAGAAAATGGCCATAGATATTATTGGCCCTTTTAAGGTCAAGTCGGCCAGAGGACATCAGTTTATCCTTACATGTGTCGATATGTGCACACGTTGGCCAGAGGCTATTCCTCTTAAGAGCATATCTACTACAGATATCGCAGATGCTCTTTGGTTGATATTTTCTCGCTTGGGGTTTCCCAGAGAAATATTGTCAGACCATGGCACTCAACTCATATCTGACACTATGTCACAGGTAATGTCTACCTTACATATTGAACGATCTCTCAGTAGTATCTACCATCCTATGTCTAATGGGTTAGTTGAGCGTCTGAATAGAACGCTCAAGACTTTGCTTGGTAAGATAACTGAAGATCATCCTCAAGATTGGGACAGGGTTTTACCCGCGGCTCTCTTTGCCTATAGAGAAGTTCCTAATGAACACACAGGATTTTCTCCCTTCGAACTTGTCTTTGGCGCGCGTCCACGCGGCCCTATGTCTTTATTACACGATCTCATCACTGCCGATGATATTAGCGATGAAACTCAATCCTCATATGAGTATGTCATTGCTCTTAGACAAAAGATCATTGAGGCATGTAAGCTAGCAACTGCTTCATCAGAAATTGCTAAAGAGAAGGCAAGGCAGTTTGCTAACAAGAATAGATGTCTACGACAACTTTGTCCAGGTGACAAAGCATTCGTCCTACTCCCCAGTAGGGAAAATAGACTTCTTATTGCATGGAAAGGTCCGTATGCAATAGTCTCTCGGATTTCCGATGTTGACTATGTGGTCGATATTGATGGAAAGCATAAAACTTTCCACATAAACATGCTTTCGGAATTTCACGAACGTCCGGACTATTTGCTGCCTATTTTCCAGGCAACGGATGATGCTCCTGCACCTCACGGTCATTATTCATCCCTGTCTGTCATTCAGGATGAGGAAGCTACCTTCTCTGATGTCAACCTTCCCCTTCCAGTGGTTCCATTACATTCCACGGAATCTTGGAAAAACGTTTCTGTTTCTCCTAATCTTTCTGGTGACGAACATCGACAAGTCTCGTCGATGTTACAAACATTTCAGGATGTTCTCACTGACATTCCTGGACACACAGATGTCATAGAACATGACATAATTCTTACCGACAATAATCCAATTAGGGTTAGGCCGTATCCTATTCCTATACACTTTCAGTCGCAAGTGGAAAAGGAATTGGATGAAATGATTCAATTAAATATAATTGAACCATCGACTTCACCATATTCTTCTTCCATGGTTATTGTCCGGAAGAAGGATAAGAACATACGAATTTTTGTTGATTATCGCAAATTGAATCAGGTCACAAAGTTCGACGCTGAACCGATGCCTTTGTTAGAAGATCTACTGATTAGACTTTCTAATTCTAGATTCTTCACTAAACTTGACTTGTCTAAAGGTTATTGGCAAGTGCCTTTAGCAGAGCATGCCAAACCTCTTACTGCTTTTTTCTACACCTAGGGGTCTATTTCAATGGAATGTTATGCCTTTTGGTCTCATGAACGCCCTGCCACTTTCGTTCGCATGATGCGTCGAATTCTGTCACATCGTTCGGATGTCATCGCATACTTAGATGACATCTGTCTCTTCAGTGATACCTGGGAAGATCACTATTTAGGGTTATATGACTTACTGTCCACTCTACGTGAGAATAATTTGACAGCAAAACCTTCTAAAGCTTTTGTTGGTTTTGGTGAAATCTCTTTCCTGGGTCATCGTGTTGGTCATGGTCTCTTGAAGACAGAAGACCACAATACTTCCAAAATACTGAACATCTCTGTTCCTAAAACGAAGAAACAAGTTAGGAGTCTCTTAGGTTTAATTCAATTTTATGGGAGATTTATTCCAAATTTATCTTCGATCATGGCACCTCTATCAACATTGTTGAAGAAAGGTTCGCCTAATCTGGTCCGTTGGTCTGAAGAATGCCAATCTTCACTAGACCAAATCAAGAATATATTTTCTTCTCCTCCCATCTTAAGATTACCTACTCTTGATAGGACTTTTGTTCTTCGGAGTGATGCTTCATCCACTGGGATTGGAGCAGCACTGATGCAAGAATATGCAAATACTCTGCATCCTGTTATGTACATTTCTAGAAAACTAAATGCGGCAGAGAGGAACTACTCGGTTTTAGACCGTGAGTTGTTAGCGATGGTTTGGTCAATTCTAAAGCTACAAAGATTCCTCCTGGGCGCACATTTCATTCTAGAGACTGATCAGAAAGCTCTTACAGCTATTCAGACTAAGAATTTGAAGAGTTCGAGATCCACTCGATATGCTATAGCTCTTCAACCTTTTCACTTCACGGTACGAGCTATCCGTGGTGCGGATAATGTGATGGCTGACATTTTGTCTAGATGCCCACATGACTCCAACTAATACTTCTGTCCTATATTTCCATATATTACAGAGTCATAACACACCTATATTTCTACAATAGATTAGCACATCTGTACTTACTTTATATGTACACACTATCGTGCTTTGTTGTCATCTTCTTCTGTTCGTTTTTTAAGATGATAGAGGAGGACTGAGTAGTTAATATAAGGGCCGTTAGTTTACTAAACAGCCACAATTATTAATAATGTATTGTACCTTATGAAGCATATTAGTTATTAATTAGCATTATATTGCTTGTACTTTCTCAGAATGTCATTGTTGAGCTGAGGACTTACCTTACTAGTATCAAGCATGACGAGTTCTAGATTGTGTACTTACCCTCGGAATACCAGAGCATATGTCCTGGATCGTCATGTAGTTTAACTTTACTATGTACTTATGTCATTACATGTCAAAGAATGTACTATTTAAATTTTCCTATCAGATTTGTACATCCATTTTTAAAGACAATATTAGAGTATGCTGTTTAATGATGATTATAGTAACTTGCATACGTATATTGTGTTTACATGCTAACGTGATGTGTGTGTTGGTGACACCTCCCCGATGTGAATATTTTTTGAGACATATTTATTTTTCTGTTGAGGTATATCCTCACCAGACACTCTATAATTAGCCTATTGTTTGGCAATTTAGTTAATTATCAGCGCATAATTCGTGCGTTTTGAGCCGCTTATCGCATGCTCTTTGATATTGAAAAAAAAAAAAAAATATGTTCCACATTTTTTTTTTATCGGGAGGAGGTGGTGATATGTTGCGTGATAAATTCTCGCAACATCGTTTTATTTCAATATCTATTTTATAACGCAAGGGCAACAACTGCTTGAAATTTATAGTCACTTTTCTCGGTAAGCATTTGTCTTCTCGCGTTGGTATCGAATGCAGTTAAGTTTGAGCTGTGGTCATTTTGCGCTGGACTGCGCATGACTTGTCTTGGTTCTTGGTCGATCGGTTTCCGCCCACCACTAGTGGAGTGAGCGATTTGGAATGGCGAAAGAGATGCCTCGTTGAAGAGGGGATCTCCGCTATTTTTTGTTCTGTCAGGGATGTGTAGTCCTCTTATGGATATTTCGTTTATTCGAGATAATACCTCTAGTGTTTCCCACATGTCGGGAGGCGTGATATTTCTGTGTATTTCTTGAAAGCAAGGTAAATTGACTTTTTCATTAACTCTATCGATTTTGGGTCGTGAGCGATTTCGATTCATAGCCTGTCTTCGAAAGTCGTCGTCACGAGATGTTTTTTCCCAGCTCACATGTCGCTGCATTGTACTGCATCGGTTGATGCAGGTACCAAGGACCATTACTTGCTACTTTGTTAAATGAACTAGGTTTGGAAAACCTTTATTATCTAGAGGATATTTTTGAGGACATTATTTATACTTCGGCAGACGTGTCTGTCTTGCTGAAGTCAAACTAAGGAGAGTGAACTGATCTCATACATCTGGTTATCTCCTGGCTGTTATAGAAAAGGATGGAGTTTTTCACCTGACTACATTTACAGCACTTTGAAATATAACATGCATCTGACTCATCATTGTAATGCTGTCTACCGTCTATTGCTGTATTGAATGTTGCTGTGATAATGACTGTTTGATGTGCCTACACATTTGCGTAACCATTTTGTCACTGTGGCGTCCACAATAAATAATGAAGAAAAACGTCAACGGCTGTTTCAAGACTCATTGACTTTATACGTCGTGAGGACATTTTCAATTTAGGTATCATTCTCACTAGTATCATGACCTTTTATCATCGTTAGACGTAATTACTAGTCGCGTCCCCTTCTGGGCAGTTTCCCTGTATTTGATCCAGAATAAATACCTTATTCTCATCTAATTGCTCATCTAATTGCTTGACGGAGCAGTATCAGAAGTACCAGCTTGGGGGACAATGTGTTTGGGCAGTGTGGGCTTCTAATGACTATATTGTGGAATAATCTCTTGTCATTATGTACCCCTGTTTTGTTATAACATATCTGCCCCATTGTCGAGGATATTGTGTTTATGACTATAGGAATGAGTCTTTACTGGTTTCGCTATTGGTACTAGCGCCTTTAATAACTTCCATATTCATTTCTTCTTCTCAGTTTTTAATTATCCTTCCTTTCTTATCCTAATTCTTTCAATCTTCTTCTTCTTCGCCTTTATGATCATCATTATCTTCTTTCTCCTCCTCCTCTCTGTCTGCTTCATCTTCGTATTCTGTTTGTACTTTATCTTCTTCTTTTTCTTCTGAATTCTTCTTCTTTTTCTTCTGCATCTTCTTCTTCCTGTATTTGTCTTCCTTCTCTCTTTTTTTCTTTTTTCTTCTTCTTTATTCTTTCTTTCTTCTTCTTCTTCTTTCTTCTTCCTTCCTTCTTCTTCTTCGTCTCCCTTCATCGCCATTACCTTCTTCTCCTCGTCCTCGTTTTTTTTCCTCTTCTTAATTGTTCTGCTTCTTCTTCTGCTTATTCTTCTTCTGCTTCTTCAATGTGTTTGGGCAGTCTGAGTCTCTTATAACTGTATTGTGGCATAATGTGTAAACGTCTCGTCATCATGTACGCTACCTGTCATAGCATTTCTGCCCCATTGTAATGGATATTATGTTTATGACTATAGGAATATATCTTACTTTGTTTTACTATTGGTACGACTGTCTACCCAAAGACGCAGCAATAGAGAATGTAATCAGCGATCCATAGCTTGACTGTTTGCATCAGGGTCAGCGAACCAGAGCTGACCAAGACCCTACTCCACCTCCACGTGATGGTCCTGGAAACAGGCTGCATCACTGCAGTCTGGCTGAGAGAGTAGGGATCGAAGAGGGAAGGCAAACCCGGTCCCAAAAAATGCCGTGCTGAAGTCGGATGTGTTGGGCGAAAGGCGCAGATATCGCAGCTCCGCTGTAAACAGACACAACGCAACCAACGTCCTTTTCAGGACGGACGAGGAAGAAGGAAGAAGAAGAAGTACTACTGTCTTTAGTTACTTCATTATTCTTCTCATTTTTTCATGTTTTATTTTCTGTCCTTTGTATCTCACTGCCGTCATACTTTCCGCTCTTCTTCTTGCGCTTCTGCTTTTTCTTCTTTGTGCAAATGAATCATTATTCTATTTGAAAGTTTCATTTCTATTTGGGGCATCCCGTTACATACCCACTGACTCATGTTGAAAATATGGCGTTAGACCCATATTTTCTTGACCACCGTCGGCACACTAAGGGATGATGTGGTCAACATCACGTCGGCCACCTTAACATTCCCAGAAGTTGCTCTGGTACCCAATTCACGAGGCTGGGTCGACCCCGTAGCCCTTTTGCGGTCTAAAACATCCCACCTCAACTGGGGATCGAACCATGGACCGCCGAATTAGGAAGCCAGTGGACTAACCACTGCGCTAACGCGGCTCATTTCTATTTGTATTAGCGTTAAACCTAGAAGAACAAAGGTCAGTTATGCCCTGGACGTCATTGATTCACGTCCCTGTTCACTCTTTATGGACTATGGAATCACCACTGCTAATGGTCCAACTTCCAGGAAGCGTGCACCACAACATTGATGTGTTCTATACAACTGAAAGTGCACATAAATGCTTTGGTGTAAGTTTTCTACAAATGGCCCAACTCCCAGGAAGCGTGCACCAAAACATTGATGTGTTCTATACAACTGAAAGTGCACATAAATGCTTTGGTGTAAGTTTTCTACAAATGGACCAGCAGCAGTTGTGGCTCATATGCTCCACAGGGAGCGAAAGAGGAAATTGTGTTGACTGGGTGTGTTTTAGAGTATTAATGTACCGGTGTGTAAGTCTGGAATGTTTTTTTTTTTAATCTGAGTTTTCTTGCGCTGTATAATTCTTTCTTTCCGCTGTATCGACTGTCATTCATTCTCTGGGATAATGGGGAGATAATCAAGCTTGCCAGTTATCATGATGTCAAGGGTTGTCTGCCCTGATTTCAAAATGTCAAAAAGGGTTGTCGGTATTGCTCGTTGCTATGGCTTTTTTCGGAACATGGACAAGATATTTGCAGCAAAACACGATAACAATGTTGAAATAAGACAGAAACAGGAAGAACCCAGGGAGCGTATCCGTTATTTAGGGAACAATAGACATAATTAAGACAGAAATAACAGGTTTTTTTTAAATGTGAAGAAATGTTAACATATAAGGAACTTTATTTTGTTTTCCATAGAATAGCCAAGTTGACCTTTAAGATTGATACTTATTTTTTTTTTTAAATCGCAGATCGTTTTTTCCCCCGCATTTGATTTTTGAATAGCACTTTACCACAGCTATAATCTGAGATTTTTGAGCTGATGTAATCTGAGATCTGCCAACTCAAGAAAAGAAAATTAGAAAACTCTGGTTATGGATTGGACACGCGATGAGGAAACCTATTGATAACATTACCAGACAGTCCTTGTACTGATATCTCCAGGGTGAGAGAAGTCAAGATAAGTCAACAGGAAAGAAAGAAAAAAAAGCATGGAAAAGTAAACTGGAGACAGAAGCGAAAGTGGTGAGGGAGACATGACATGACCTTGAGTTGATGGCACGTGACAGGAAGACTTGGCATGCGTTTGTTGAAGGTCTGTACTCTTTGAGTAGCTGAAGGTTAAGGAATGAATTAATTTTGATGACACGATAAAAAGTTTGGCACTATCAGTGACATCATGTGTGCACTATGGTACCGCGGTATAAAGTTAGTTGCTTATCCTTTACAGGACGTGGCAATCAACTCCAGCTTTTATTGGCTGTTTGTGATTTTTCTAGGCAATTTTTTTCATTCAGTGGTTTGCCATTGCTTTCTGAACGGTACGGCGCTTATACCATTGTTAAAAAATCCACACAAAGCGATCTGCTACCAAACCACCCGCAGCAGGTTTCGAACTTGGTATATCTGGATTATGAAACTGCGTTCATATCTATTAGGCCACACCGCGGCATACTTACCTGTTAAACTGGTCTTGGTGGTTAGTTCTTGTCTCTGTAACTGTTATTTGTTTGTTGATGTTTTTGTTCTTGGGAACAGGTGAACAAAAAATGGTTCCTTTACTTGTCACTTTATTGTTACGGGCGTTGGACATGCGTTGAGGAAACAATATAACAATACAGTGGACCCGGATCTCATCGGTTCAGGATGAGTGTAATACTTCTTGTTATGGTCCTGATCTTTGTCTAGGCTGTAACCTGCTATCCGAGAACTACAAATAGTTGTTTTCAGCGCTCGCTGCTTGTCAAAGCTTCAGGCGGAGGGTTCTCTTATGTTTTAGTTGTTTAATTGCTGGTAATTTTTCCATAGTATAAACCAAGGACTTCTTTCTTTGACTGAACGGCGAATGCCTCTCCTAAAAAAAAAAAGGGAAACAATTTAAGGAAGAAAATTATATAGCAGATTATTACGGAGAAATGGTCACACCCTGATACAACTGTAATCCCCAATGTAAGAGAGATAAGGGGGGAAAAAACACATGGAGAAGAGAGCTGGAGGCAGACATGAAGGGGATGAAGAAAACCCTGATGGCACGAGACAGGAAACCTTGGCGTAGTTTGTTGAAGGCCTCTACGTGTTCGTGAACTTGAGGGTGATGATAATGATGATGATACAACTAAATTATCGGGTCCAGTCGAAGAAGAAACAATTTTAACGAAGTTGATCCAGAAAGACGCTCTTGAAAAAAAAAAAATTATTCTCCTAATTGTTGTTGTTTTGTCTAATGACGGAGATAGCATATTTTTCATTTTCATTTTACAAGCATTGTGGTGCGTCATTATTAAATTCATGCTCCTGTTATGTTTTTTTCTTGAATTTTAATTTGTGTTGCTTTTAACCTGACGTGTTTGCCCCTAAGGTTACTCGGTCAGGTGAGAATATAAGGTAGGGATTTGTATTTGCATGCGTTTAAATAAATCCATGTCACCACGGTCGAGAGGCTGTCTCTGTCTCAGAGAAAGTGTTACGATATGCATTTTATTGCGGAAACTGGACATTATTCATTATTATTAGTTTGCGCACTAGAATGCACCAGAGATGAATGAGATGCGCGATTGTAGTGAGATGACGTGCGTTCGTTGAGAAGGAGTCCGGGCCGTGTAGGCTGGAAGGCCGGCAGTATTTATGGAAAGTGTGACTGGCTAGAGCCACGATTAAAAAGGATATGTTTACATGTGTTCATGTACGTACCAGAAGTTAGATTGTGTCCTACCTTGATTATGGCCTCATATAAAGGAATGTGTTCTATAATACGCAATGTATCTAAATATGGACTGTGAGTAACCGCCCAAGTATGACAATGTGATTAAGGAAAGGCGTATGGATTATGATGAACCCACCAATGTTTTGGAAATAATATTATTGAAAATGTCGATCCCAAGGACCATAGCCCTTCAACAAACACATACCAAGTCCTGTCACGTGCCATCATCTCAAGTTCTTTCCACGTTCTCCTCACCATTTTCACCTCTGTTTCCAGCTCTCTTCTCCATGTGGTTCTTGGTCTGCTTCTAGCTGTGCCGTTTTCCCTCGTTCGTTTAATGTTCGAACATTCCAGGTACCAAATCTGGAGGTTCTCTTTCAAGAAGGAAGGTTATTTAGTAACACAGACTCCTTTCGGCTTTCTCTGTGTTGCATCAAACGGCTCCCTGCGAGAGAACCTTCCCCTGTCTTAGATGGCTGAGTTTTTAATCTCCTTAATTGACTTGTCCATGTTTGTTGAAGTTTTTTGTGATTTAACATTTTTTTACAGGATGGGGTAACCAGACCCATGCCCAACCCTCCTTAGTCGCATTCTACAACATGCTTGGTAGGGGAAAATGTTTCTATTCTTTGCTCCCCTTTCGGGCCCTGGTAACGCACGGACGTGAGTTGCGTTTGCTGGTTCAGTATTACTTTTAGAACGCTACAGTGTTTTCTGATTTTAGTTGAGTTTATATCTCTGTTAATAATGAACCCCTACGAGCCAGGCGAGGCTGAGTCTCTGTAGGCTGTTGATTAACGTTCCAGCAAGAACATGGATCCCGGGACTATGCCCCCTTTCTTTCATTTCCCCCATCCCCTCCCCATACTCGTAAGTTGTGTAGATTTATCAAAAATAAGAGCTTTCCAATTGACTCTGATGGTGCACATGCGCAGTCTTTATTTCCGACCTGTCAGAGATTGTATCAACGGTGTCATAATCTCACGGGATAAAAAAACAATGCGGGGGTAAAGAAGAGAAAAGAAAACGAGAAGATCTTTATTATCGCAAAGAAACAACTAGAAATTAGGAAAGCATAAAGAAAATAATTGGTAGTTGTAGAGAATTGTGGTTGGTGGATGGAACTCCGAATCTTTTGTTTTTCGAGTTCCTTGTACCGATGTGCATCATGGTTGAACAAAACGCACCTTGGTAGTGTAGTGACGCTTGAATGTGTATATTGGTTACGAAATATGTTTTTTCTTGAGCAGTGGATCAGTGTAGACGTATGTTAAGAATACCCGTTTTAGATCGACCTTTGAGTGTTGTTGCTTTCTACAGTTCTTATGGAGATGAAGTTTGAGTATAAACTCATTTCCTCAGACTTAAGGGTCTGTTATATTTGGACATGCGCCCTAATATAACCGACTAGGTTAAACGGGACCTGCCTCGCTAAAACGAGGTAAAATTATATATATATATATATATATATATATATATATATATATATATATATATATATATATATATATATATATATATATATATATATATATATATATATATATATATATATATAGTAATCTATAGGTTTTAACATACACGTTACAAATGTTTTTTGTACGTATGGAGTGCAACCCAGATTAACTAGCAGCGCAGGTTTTAACCTCTGTCACGAAATATATTCGTTCACTTTTTCTGTCTTCACTCCTCTCCGGCATAATTACTCTGCCATTCCTTTTGCGTGCTAATTTTTAAAGTATTCGTTGTTTTCGTTTTCATCGGTCAAGGTTATCTTATTATATCTTGTCATATATCTCACCCACCCCTCTATCCTGGTTATTTTCTACTTTGTTATCGGCGACGCTTAGCGAAGGAGCGAACTTGTCGCTAGCTCCAGACGGAGTAAGAGTATACACTGAGCGACATTCCTATTGTTAACCCAGACTTTTTGACTGGGAACATACACGAAATCATGTTGTTGCATGATAAGGTGCTAGTTCGCAAACATTCAGCTGGGTGCTCAGAAATACGAGCGAGAATATATTTCCTCACAGAAAGAGCGGGAGAATAATCAGTTTATGAGAGCTCAGATGATGTCATTAGTCGTGTTTGCTTTTCTTTAAAATCCTGTAAGACTCCCTAAAATAGAAGCATCATTCTTCTATTGATATCTCTGCCAAGAGTAATCTTGAGCGAAGGCTGATACCTTTGGATACCCTCATTATTATATTCCAAGTGTGGCCATTGTTTGACCACTACTGCGGAGCAGGGGAGGCAATACCGTCTCAACCTCAAAATAGAACAGACCAGGCATAACTAATGACCCAGTAGAAGATAGACATAAATGTGAGTGATAATGTTAAAGAAACACAACATGACAGCGCACCGGGCCTTACTCTGCACATCGGATTGAAAACCAGTAATTAATCCCTAAAGCAACGATTTTCTGCATAAGGAATAGATTAAAGATCTCTGGCCTATACGCAAGGCTCTGTGTAGGCCGTGACAATTCCTTGGGAGAGCCTAGAACCAGAGCACAGTATTTTAGCTTTACATATTTGGAGAGCCCCACTGGATGGCGGGGAATGCACCGTCAGCCACGTGCTTCTTCCTCCTAGCTTGGCATCACATGTGATGATTCTTTAAATGCAAGCCAAGCTGGAGAAACTGGAGCTCAGGACTTCAACTCAACACGTTTCGGAATGGCAAAAAAAGTTACATGAAAAGCCTAGATCTACTGTGTAGATAATACCAAGGAGTCTTCAACTTGGTATTGGCTGCAAAAGAGTGAGAAGCTCAGCAGCCATAGTTAAACAACAGCAATACACCTGTAGCGATTAAGGACAAAGATTTAGAGATGTATTTATATCAGGCCTACATGTATTATCTAACATTACTTTTTTTCTGATTATGGTTCCACAGCATTAATATGCGTCTACTGATAGGTAGCTCCACCATAAACAATTGTCTCCTTGGTGGAAAAACACCTGGATGTTTTTGTTTCGTAGCGTAAGTTATTGATTGACCTAGGACACTGTTATTGTCAACAAATACTTTGATTGTATTCATCTGGCTGTAATCTGATTAACCTGAGCTGTCTTTAAGATAACACTTTCTGTCAGACATCGGCCAGTAAAGCTCTTATCTCCAGGCACGGTCGAGGCGTTGCTATGGATGGGAAAGCTTCTTGTCTAATCCTTCAGAAGTTACCCCAGGTAACAGAATTTGGCGTCGCTGTTTGGTTCTTACTTTGGAACAGTAGCATATTCGCTATCATATTAATATTACCACTACGTTCTGAAAATTATGTTTAACATTTAAAATGGTTGGATAGGATGCACGTTTGGAAGACTTGTTGGTAGCCATACAAGGCAGTTTTTATTCTGGAATCCCTGAGGTAAGAGAGGTAGAAGATCGGAGAAAAAAAATGGAGAAGAGAAAAGAAAACATAAACTTTATTTTTCTTCTTGGGAGCCGCGCTGGTGTAATGGTTACCACATTGCGCTGGCGATCAAGTGTTCAAGGTTCAAGACCGGGCGTAGCATTTGAAGGACTGTCACCGACCGGGATTTTGACTGAATAACATGAAGGCTTCTGAGATAAACCCTCTGTAGATTGGAAGGAGCGAAGCTCCTGACCGGGTTGGAGGGAAAGCCCACAGGCTCCCCAGCCTCGTCGCAATGACATGTCATTGGGCCGAAGGGCTAAAAGCCCAAGTGCCGCTGGTTAAGAAAAAAAAAATGTTCTTCTTAGTTCAGTTTCAGAAGTCAAGTTGAATATGTTCAAAGATCACCCTCAGACGTCAATTTGAATATGTTCAAAGATCACTCTCAGACGTCAACTTGAATATGTTCAAAGATCACCCTCAGACGTCAACTTGAATATGTTCAAAGATCACTCTCAGACGTCACTTGAATATGTTCAAAGATCACTCTCAGACGTCAACTTGAATATGTTCAAAGATCATTCTCAGACGTCAACTTGAATATGTTCAAAGATCACTCTCAGACGTCACTTGAATATGTTCAAAGATCACCCTCAGACGTCAACTTGAATATGTTCAAAAATCACTCTCAGACGTCAACTTGAATATGTTCAAAGATCACTCTCAGACGTCAACTTGAATATGTTCAAAGATCACTCTCAGACGTCACTTGAATATGTTCAAAGATCACTCTCAGACGTCACTTGAATATGTTCAAAGATCACTCTCAGACGTCAACTTGAATATGTTCAAAGATCACTCTCAGACGTCACTTGAATATGTTCAAAGATCACTCTCAGACGACAACTTGAATATTTTCAAAGATCACTCTCAGACGTCAACTTGAATATGTTCAAAGATCGCTCTCAGACGTCAACTTGAATATGTTCAAAGATCACTCTCAGACGTCAACTTGAATGTGTTCAAAGATCAGTCTCAGACGTCAACTTGAATATGTTCAAAGATCACTCTCAGACGTCAACTTGAATGTGTTCAAAGATCACTCTCAGACGTCAACTTGAATATGTTCAAAGATCACACTCAGACGTCATTTGAATATGTTGAAAGATCACTCTCAGACGTCAACTTGAATATGTTCAAAGATCACTCTCAGACGTCACTTGAATATGTTCAAAGATCACCCTCAGACGTCAACTTGAATATGTTCAAAGATCACTCTCAGACGTCACTTGAATATGTTCAAAGATCACCCTCAGGCGTCAACTTAAATATGTTCAAAGATCACCCTCAGACGTCAACTTGAATATGTTCAAAGATCACTCTCAGATGTCACTTGAATATGTTCAAAGATCACTCTCAGACGTCAACTTGAATATGTTCAAAGATCACTCTCAGACGTCAACTTGAATATGTTAAAAGATCACTCTCAGACGACAACTTGAATATGTTCAAAGATCATTCTCAGACGTCACTTGAATATGTTCAAAGATCACTCTCAGACGACAACTTGAATATGTTCAAAGATCACTCTCAGACGTCAACTTAAATATGTTCAAAGATCACTCTCAGACGTCAACTTGAATATGTTCAAAGATCACTCTCAGACGTCACTTGAATATGTTAAAAAAAAGCAGTGGTCAGCTTGAGGCTGTTGGCACATCCGTAGTGTTTGTCCAGGAATGGTACTGGTGATGACCAAATGCGCTTTCTCTGTTCCCCTTGTGTTGGGCACTTTTGAAGCAGATGTTCAAAACAGAAATGAAAGCGATGAGAAAAACATGGGAAAAACCTTAACCTGATGCCACGGAACTGTAGGACTGTCACAGGGTTATCCCAAAGGGTAACCAAAGAGAGTTATCTGTGTGGTGCCGGCTTTGTCAATGGCTCAGATTTGCCTGGCAACCGGTTGGAAATAGGCAGCAGGAGTGAAGAAGGCGAATGTAAGACTCTTGGATAAGTTCCCTGCAGTTAGTCCCAGTGATTCTGAATCTCGTGACACTGTAACTCCTACCACTCTATCCCCCTCTCTATATTATAATGCTAACGAGCCCCCACCTCCCCTATTACACTGAGTGAACAGAAGAGGAAGAAAGGAAGAAATGTATGTCTCTTTCGCACACTTTCTTTCCTTCTCTATATAGGTAATTAACGTGTGTTGGTAATGAAAACACAACTACAACATTTATTGAATTACTGAAATATAACAACATTCAATTACACTAATACAAATGCAACTAGGAATGACATTAACTATCCCTGTGAAGAAAGATATTAGTTAATGCAAATTACACAAATGAATCTTAAGACTATACTCGGCGATGATGATGATGGATGTAAGTGAGTCCTAAATACTAACAAAAGGATATCTTGTTTCGGGTCTCTGACTGACTGTCAATATAACTCCGGGTATTTGTATACACTGGACAAGTCTTTGTCTGCATTCAATAATATTGGACTGTCCACTTTATTTCGTCAGGTGTCGATGGCCTGCTCCTTTGTTCTTCACAAAGCGAGTGTTGACATTGCCACGCGCGTCTGAGGTGGCTTGTTCCTAGGTTGTGTTGAAGCAGTGTTATGCAGTGGAGACTTCGTCTGATATGCAGATGTCCATGTGTGGTGAAGATATTTTCCTCAGGTGGGGATGATGGTGAAATCTGGTATATAGTTGAATTTGCTGGCGCATCAGTTTTACGGGGAGAATCTGTCTCTTACTGCAGGTAATTTAGGATCTCGATAAATTTTGTAGGCACTGGGTTTACAAGATCGTCCGTCTACTCTTGCCACTTCTGACCAAGATTTCTCAAAGGCACTTGTTGTAAATATCGTCCGTTTTGCTCTAGCAACTTCGGATCATAAATTCACGTGGACGGCTCTTAGTAATGCAGCAATCCTTCTGGGTAGGTTCTGCTTACTTTTCTGTGTGGGTGGTCGATGACAGAAAGCTCCTTCACCGTCTGGCAAATTCCTTTCTAAACCCCCGTTGAGTATTGGTAGGTTCGTTGCCGTTAATTACATGTGAGATGCGTGTCGTCGCAGTATCTCTGGTCGGCCCTACTCTAAAGCACTTGTCCCGTGATTAACGCCAACAAAATAGTAGACGAAGGCTGAGTTATCTCAAATGGTCCCTGTCTCTACCACTGCGATGGATAAAATAACGAACCCTTTGTCAGTACCCCGTAAACTATGTTACGCCTATCGTGTGTTCTTGTATGTGAAATCTTATCACTATAATGAATGGCTGCGCTGTGTTTACTGCACGGTTAACAGGTAATGTACGAGGCCAAAAAAAAGTGTCTTGTATTTACTTCGTTATAATTACTGGAAACTGTGCAATCTTATAAATATAATAATTCTCTGCATGGTGTTTATTGCAACCTGTACTTATGAGTATGAAATATAATATTATAATAAAAACGTGACTGGTATTTACAGTGTTCTATATATATATATATATATATATATATATATATATATATATATATATATATAGATATATATATATATATATATATATATATATATATATATATATATATATATATATATATATGGAAAATATGTGTATATTATCTGACTGAAGTTAAGATAGATGTATAATAATAATGTACAAACTATATTACACTAACCTTGGTGTCCATATCAAGAATTCACTGACACACGTCCTGATTCTTTCTCGTGAAATCTAGAACCGAAATATGTTGGCGGAATGCAGTCTCTTGCAATGCCGAGCGACAAATTTAGTTGGGTTATATATCGTCTGAATCGCCTATGGCGATTTTTCGGGTCGCTTCTTGTGTCATGTGAAATTTCGTTTGTTTTCCTTTAGTCAGACATTCAGTCCTCATTACCGTGTAAAATTTCTGTAATGTTTTGCTATGGTCGCTCTCATATTTTGCTTATCCGAGACAATCTGTCTGCGTTCGTCTTTTGGGGTATGTGCAGTGTTGTTCTTCTCGTTATAATTTCGTATTCTCACTCTTTTCATGTTGTTATCCGCTCAGACTTTGTGTCTCCGTTACTTCAACATTTTCGGTGCTTGTTCTGACTGAACACAATACGCATTGTAAAATTACTTGGCCTTCTGTCGCCGACTGCACATTATGTTCTATTACTAGCCAAAATAATACTTGGGTATTACTGGCTTTGTGTAAACACAACCGCGACGTCCGTCGATTACTCGTAATAGTCTGTTGACCTAATGTCTCCTTTTTGTGCGACATTTGTGGCTTTCTACAGGGATTACTCAGAGCGCTGTCTCATTGTTATGTAAACATTTCCTGTAAAATTGGTCAATTGAAGACGATGTCTGGTATGAACAATGGGTATAGAAAGTCGAGATACAAACTCATTCGCTCCTCGTGACAAGGACCTGACATGAGATTTATCAAGACCCATGCTCTGACGAGAGTTCAAGTGTAATGAATGAGGAAGGAAGTGTGGAAATCTATGGATATAATGATGTACCAGGAAACTCTAAACAAATCAGTTAAAACCAGCAGTAGGCATATACTAGTTGCTCCATCTTGAGAATTAGTTAAACCAGATAATGATTACCAACCAGATGAAAAACTTCACAAAACTACCGTGACATACAAAATTACATTACCATAGCCATGAATTACGTACTACAGATAACAAAAGACAGGTTTACAGCATACAGTGACTGGTCTGTCTGTTCTTGGGTCTCCATCTGTTTCTTTTACTTTGGATATTCCAGAACAAGTAATGCTATCACTTCAGCGTTTCTGTTCAATTTATGTCCTGTCCTACACCAATGCTGACCATATAACCCCTAGTAAGCCGATGGTCAAGAAAATACGGGCCTAACACCATATTCCCAATATGCCTCAAGTGTAACGGGATCCTACACCAATATCTTTTTCTCATCTCTTGTTCTATTGTTATTTGTCGAAACACAGATGGGCCATGGGTAACACTGGGAGAGAAGTTGACATATATATATATATATATATATATATATATATATATATATATATATATATATATATATATATATATATATATATATATATATCTGTGTGCGTGTGTGTAAATATGTGTACATACGTAAACACAAAAACACACACACATATATATATATACTTAGATACACACATACTCAAGCACATAAAACATGCAAGTAAATCTCCAAATACTATTATACTGTAACAGGGCCAAAGAAAATAAAATGTTTTTTCTTGGAATTACATTTTTCTTTCAACTAATATTTTGATTTCCTTTGAATTTACTTTGCCCCCCCCCCCCCCCCCCCCCCCTTTCCTTTCTCTTTCCGCCCAATTTAGCCTCCCTAGGCAACCGCCTAGTTCGCCTAAGGGTTAAGCCGGCCCTGGAGATAGCGTTACTGTTCTGTACTCCCCTTTCTGCTCCTGCTAACATACGGGCTTCTATAGATGTTAGGAAACACATAATTAGATTAGATGGATTAGATCCGTTTTCGTTTACATAAATATCGATTCTGAGAGGAGTCGAGTCAGATCAAATGAACCACCATCTCTTATAAAGGTTGGCCTTTATAAATAAGTGCCCCAATAATTGAACACAGACTAGCTCAGGCGTTGGCGTAGCTGGCGAGTCCTTTTTAGGGCTTTATGCTAGCAGATAGGTAATGTTGGTTCTTGTCAGGACTTAGTATCTATCAACGCTGATCGAGTTAGCAGTCAACAGAGTTGACTTGTTTTTGGATGGTAAATGCGCTCTGATATAACCAAAAAGGTTGAAAGGAACGCGCCTCGCCAGAAGAACGCAAAAACCGAATCAAATTAAAAAATTAGTGTCCTACATTTACATTTTCAGTCTTCGCAGACTTGCTTCCATGATCAGCCTTCGTAACTGCGGTGCCCGATTTGTACCATTCGAGTGGGACCTCCCTTATTCCTAAGATTATAGCTACTAAATGTAGATATTAATTTACTTTTAAAACAATGTAATAGCATATATTTTCTGATACCTAATTTTATATATATCTTTCCCTTATGTTTTTCAAAGTTGGAGGTGGAAACCCTATTGCGGGGCTTTTTTTTTCTACTGATATCGCTGATGTTGTGCTATCCTCCTATTTTTAGACATTCCCAGTTGTGACGATATGTTTGTGCGATTTCACGTCCTCTCCGTCAGTATAATTTTTTTCTTCATTTTTCTCTTCCTCTCACTCATCGATTTTATTTGGCATAATTTTTGCCTTTTCATTCATTATTTTACACTCTATGCTGAATCTAGTAGGGTGAAGTCTCTAACTCTCTACTTCCCTACGGACGTATCTGCTTTACACGCAGAATTGTTTACGTTCCGCAAGGTAGATGCGATAATAACTGGTAATTATACCGGTCATATGCTTATCTATTCTCTAAGTCTGACCACCCTTTGAAACGCGGCGGTCCAACATTTGACCCCAGTGAAAAGCTGCTGACCGTGTTGACACAAGCTTGTATTGTGCGTACGATGAAAGAAGACAACATTGTCTGACCAGACATCTGTCTGGCGGAGGCACACACATAAAGGCGATAATTTGATAACCTGTCGGGGTAGACATCTTGGCAGAAGACATTACGTCAGGAAAGCATGGTCACAATATTGTGGGAGGCAGATAGGTGCAGCCGGAACAATATTACGTCGTATTATAAAGAGATCACGCGTGGAATTTTAAATTTAATATTAAAACACGCGAGGGGATGTTTTGAATTAAAACTTTCCCACCCAAACAGTGCTTTAGAGATTTGATTGGTTTGAAGTGAGAGCCGGAATGTACAATGAATTCTATTGGAACATTCGGAGGAAACACCATCTGTGATTTGAATTGAGAATGAGAGATGTAATCTAGTGAACTCAGAAACACAGAACAGACAGCTTCACAACTTCATACGAGCAACTCCCAACAGCCAGGAAGAGAAAGATCGGACCTAGAATTCCTATATCAAAAGTGACAGATCGACAGTATTTGGGCAACTCTCAAAACCTAAGAGTAAACCCGCATATTTAAATACACAGACTGTAAAACTTCAGGACCAGGACTTTATAAATACAAGACTGGAAACCTAGGAATTGGATCATCAGTCATAAGAGAAATAATATCCAAGACCAAGTGTATCGCAGAATACCCGTCGAAGATGAATTACTATGTTTCCCATGCCAAGTGTAACACAGAACACCGTCATAAGAGGAATTTCTCAGACGAAATTGATTCGAGAGCATATGCACCGAAATTGCTCGCGTCCATCTGAAAACCTGTGCAATGAAGATTGTGTATTCCCAAAAATTTGGGGTAAGTTGTGAACATTTCTATTATAAACGTGAATTTAACATGCTTTCTTGCTAGTGGATATATGTGAGGCTGGCAACCTCAACATATGAAAATAGTATATTCATGAACCACTTCAGCAAGAGCTGGTGATTGTTTCTGAAAAGTCGTGCGGGAAACCCGACAGCAGAACGACCCCAGACTCCGACTGGAGCAGTGATGAGTGATGACCACATCATATATGCCCCCAGTGTAACATATTATCTTGTGAGATTTATGTAACTTTTTTAATTGTAATTCAGGCAAATCATTATTTACGCACTCCAGACGCAATTTCCTAGTTAACACCTAGAAGGATATGGGTGAATTTTCGTCATATTCCCTGAGTTACACTGTGTGCTCGGGAATTTAATTCTTCTGAGAGGTTAAGATTGGTGGGTGGTGCGCATGACAATGTGCTGTTAGTTTGCGGCGAACAAATGTACTAAGCAGGCATTTGTTTCTTTCTATTTGTCTCAAGTTCGTGGTTACAAGCCATCAGACGATTTGTGGTACTAACGCTGCAAGTGTAAGAGAAAAGCATCCACCATAACCGCCTACAGTGGAAGAGAGTGTGGAGAAAGCTTTTGTCATCACAGAATTGACGAACCACAGCTGCAGGACTCACTCTTACAAGCTAAGTGCTAATTAAAAGGCACCAGCGAAAAGGAGATTTCAGTTAAACTTTAAGTATAAAGTTAAATTTCCACCTACGACTCAATGACGAGAACTTTATATCTATCAAAATTCCACTAATCTTTCCATATTTATTTTAACCTGTTAAAGACTATTTCACTATTCAATTTGTTACCTGTTGTTTTAAAACTAAACAATAATAGTTGATTCAGTTATATGTATGAAAGCAAACGTATGAGCTAGAATATTTAATCTATATATAAATACTTCGACATATATTTTCACTAAACAGAGCTATACCTTATAAGAGGGATTTCGTTTAATTACACCAACTGTGGGCTAGAACGGGCTAAACCATTGCTTAAATCCTTCACAAAAGGCGACGGACCAGATATAATGCGTTAACAATTGTTCAGCCCAATGTAACATTGTTCGTGATTTCTGGAAATATCTTGTGAACGCTCCCTTAATGTAGAAATGTCATTAATCTTCTATCTGCATCTCTGCCAAGAGTAATCTTGCGCGCAGGTAGATACCTTGGAAGCCAATATTAGATACTCTTGAGTTTTGGTTACTGTTGGACCACTACTGCAAAGCAGGGGAGGCAATCCGTGACACCAGTACACGTACTGCCATCATCATCACGTTCCTTTAGGCTCATCATTGCAGCATGGATCAAAACTGCATCTGGCCCTCTTGAATGAAGCACATAGCAAAACATATATACACTTTTGCAGCAGTGGGCTATGTAGCAATTTGTTTTATATTATAAGGTTGCCAACCTCATACTGGTCCCCTCTTACGACATGCCCGTCGGAGCAGTAATTCTATTTTATTTGTGTGTGTGTGTATAGGTGTCATCAGAGACACTTGGAGCTACACGTGGCGGGCAGTACGACAAGCTAGAAGATTGTCTCAGAATAGATTGGGGCGACCCCTTCTTCTTCCTAATCTCTGTTTCACTACGGCAGTAATCGGTACATTTGTGGTACGGATTTTATTGCATGCTTTCAATTGTCGCACTTTCTTTCTTTCTTTCTCTGCTAAGTAGCAGATATTTGATATTGTCAAATCATTTCGACACTCCTTGTACGTGATAATAATCACATTTTGCTTGACGCGGCACAGATTTTTCGAGATTAGAGCAGGTGAAAACCAATGTGGGTTTGCTCAGTTTCGCATGATTCTCTTTGTTCAAGCTGGGCCGGGTTATCAAAGTTATTGGTGGTACCAGCAGAAAGTACTATCCCTGGAACAAGAAGGGAACATTGCCTAAAGCTTTAAGACGAGGGACCAGCTTTGTAAACTCCTTGACATTTCTGGGAAACGAGCTACAGCCTTGACCAGCGACGAGTGTGAGCAGTGTAAAAAGAACCAACCCATCAGCAGGAGCAGAACCGTCATTGGCAGCTAAGTTCAATATATGCTGCCACTTGAACTTCTTGTAACAATTTACCTCCTATCACGACCGTGATAATTACTTTTTCTTGATCCATAACCAAATAATTTTCAAACTGTTCAAACTAAAGCGATTATTAAATTTTGTTATTTGTAATTTTACAAATTTAACTTCGATTTAATCCTTTTAAATGTACTGCATGGTTGTCTCAGCCAATGTACCACACACACTCTAAACAGAGCTATACCAGAATAATAAGAATTCCACTGAGTAAATCAGAGGTGGGGGCTTAACGAGCTAAAATTAATCATTGCTTAATTCTTCACAAACGTTGTCGGCAGATTCTAGAATTAACGTGCTAAGCAAACGCAGCATTGTTTTCGCTTATGTGAATATCTTGTGAAGACTCCCTTTGTGAAAGAAGTGTCATTACCCTTCTATCTACATCTCTGCCAAGAGTAATCTTGTGCGAAGGTAGACACCTTTGAAGGCCCATATTAGATACTCATGAGTTTTGGTCAACTCTGCCTAGGCCGGTCCCAAGGCAGGCTGAAAAAGGAGGAGGGCAGCCTGCATGGAAGCCGTAAGGAAGCAGCCCCTCCACCATGCAAAGACACAACAGGCCAATCACCTGTTTGCTTTAAATCATGATTACGCGAACTTCAAGACAGAAAACCGGACTGATTCTTCTTCTTCTTCCTCGTTCGCCTTCAGACTTCCACATTTATGACTCTAATAAAGGCAGTAGTCAACTCAAGGTTCCCGACATCTCCAAACAGTTTTTCGTTGATAGAAGTGGGTTGTTGCCATATGCTACTCCGTTCATTACTGTAGGTTGGGCAGTACTGCAGTAGGTGTTCGACCATCATCGGGCTGGTACCGCAGGTGCAGAGATCTGTTGCACCAATTTTGTATTTGTGGTATAGATAGTATCTCAATCTGTTGTGTCCAGTGCGTAGCCGAAAAATGATGAACGACGAACTGGAACGGACTACGGACTACAACTTATGGAACTTGGAACACAAGAAGTATAAATGGGAAAGAAGGGAAGCTGGTGGAAGAGATGAGGAAAGCAAAACTAGAAATCCTGGCTATAACGGAAACAAAGAAAAAGGGACAAGGAGTCATGGATCTCGATGGCAACACGCTGCTCTACAGTGGTGTACCCACATCTGAAAGAGCTAAAGGGGGCTTGGGTTGCATTGTGGCCAAAAACCAAAGAGATAGTATCAAGGCATGGAACTTTGTCTCGGAGCGCATTATGGTTGTAAAACTAAAAGAAGGAGAAACCATAGTCAACCTGGTCATAGTGTATGGGCCAAATGAGGATGAGAGAGCAGAGGTCAAGGAGGAATTCTTCGAGCTGCTTCAAAGTACAGTGGATGACTGCCTAGATGAAATTATCATGCTCGGAGATTTCAATGCCAGAGCTGGAAATGACCTTGCTAGATGGGGTGGAGTTATCGGAAGATATGGAGAAGATACTCTCAATGACAATGGAAAGTGACTCCTTAGATTCTACAGTGAGCAGAATCTGATCATTACAAACACAAAGTGCCCCCATAAGCGCATACATGCATACACTAGATGTGAAACAACAAAGAATGAGAAGTCAGTGATCGACTATGCCATTGTTAGGAGGAGCTCATTCAAATATGTCCGGGATGCTAGAGTCTGGAGGGGGCCAGAGATTGGAAGTGATCACTACCTGCTTACAATCAAAAGAACAACTGAAAGAGTTGCTCAGCCTAGGAACTGCTCAACATCACGCATGAAGCCAAGTAAACGAACGAGTGAAATGAGTATTAAGACCTACAAGCTGAGAGAGCCAGAAATTAAGACCAGATATCAGGGGCTTATTGCTACAGCGGTGAGAAACACAGAACAACAACCTGATGACTTGGAAACCCTCTGGCTTAAATTCAAGGACATCATAAAGACAGATGCTGCAGAAGCATGTGGTGAAGTCTGTCTTGGGAACAAGAGAAAGAGGACACCTTGGTGTACAGAGGAAGTCAAAGAGAAAATGAGAGAGAAAGAAGAAAATGGCATGGAAACAATACTTAGGAGCTAAAAACACAGCAGGACAAATAGAGAAATATAGAGAATATGTGATACTCAGAACAGAACCAAAGAACAAGGTGCTAGCAGCAAAACAGAAGTCCTGGGAAGAATTTGGAGAAATGCTAGAAAAGATGCGCAAGAAAACCAGAAATTGTTCTAAAAGACCCTAAAGAACACGAGGAAGGAAAAACAATGCCCTCTCAAATTTATAAAGGACAAGCAAGGCAAATTGCTTACTGCCCCAAAGGAAGTAATGGAAAGATGGAAAGAATATTTCTCAGAACTCCTTGATGGTGAGCAAGGTCAAGCATCAGAAATGATAACCACTAGCACAGAAGAGAAAACAAATAGTGGTGAAGATGACATAAAGATGGAAGAACTGAAGGCAGCCCTGGAGAAAATCAAGATGGGCAAAGCAGCAGGGCATGATGGTATAACACCAGAAATGGTTAACTACATGGGAGCATCAGGCGACCTATTTACAGGCAGCGTGGTGCAACAAGACCATACCAAAGGATTGGGAGATTGCCACCATAACACCAATTTTCAAAAAGGGTGACACTCGACAATGTAGAAACCATAGAGGCATATCTCTTCTCAGTGTCCCTGGTAAAATCTACTCTAGAATCCTAGAGTAGAGACTCTGACGCTTAGCTGAGCTACAACTGGATGAGGTCCAGTGCGGATTCCGAGCAAACCGAAGTACTCAAGACCTAATCTTTAGACCCAGACAGCTGTGTGAAAAGGCCCTTGAGTATAAGAGTTAGATCCATCTTTGTTTCATAGATCTGGAAAAGGCGTTTGACAGGGTCCCCTGGAGCAAACTTTGGGACTGTTTGGCAAGAAAGAACATTCCAGCACCTCTGATTCATGCTATACAGAGCTTCTACAAGTCTTGCAGAAATTATGTGAGGACAGCAAACCATAAGTCAGAAGAGTTCAGGACCACCACTGGTGTAAGACAATGTGATATCCTGTCACCTTATCTTTTCATACTCCTTGTGACGTATAATGGAAAGAGAGCCTACAGTAATCTACACGGATATAAGTCTTTGATAGCGGTCGAACGCCCGAGAAAGTCCGACCGTAAACTTTTATTGCGGGGAACTCATGTTTCTGATTCTCCGTTACTCACACAATAGTGCGAAAAGTAACATCATCTATAGATCAGAGAAACATAATGTTATATAAACTGTGTTTTCTTAAACCTGCTATCAGTCGGCACTCAGAATTTTTGGATAGTCTAAGGACGCAGTTCTAGAACCATTTCGCTAAATAAATTAATAGCATTCGTGGGGATCTTTCATTCTGACTTTTTGGTAATAGAAATTAGTGCTTACGTGTTTAAAAGTGTTAGCGTACCATTATAATTCACTTTGATTTTCTAGCGTTAAAACTAGTAGAATAAAATAACGCGTAGCTATTTCATACCAGATGTTCAGCTATCATGTTAATTTTCACCACCCGCTTTCTCACACAAGAAGAGACTGTTAGCTGACTGGTTAAGTGCTAGGCGCGACTGATAGTGACAGAACAGGATTCACGTTTTATTTCATTGTGCGTATTTATTATAAGTGCTCATTATTCAATATCATTCGACTAAACTATTAGACGCCGACAATTTAATAGCTATTAAAGACAGGCGATACTTATTGTAAGTGCGCATATAGATCATTAAATAATAATTGACATTGTACGCTGATCGTTCCATATATTATTTACTTGTTGCCAGTGGTCTTCCGTATCTGTTTCATCTTCCAGCTGTTCAAGTACTTGGACCTATGAAGATATGACATGTAGAGTTCTTCATGAAGGACAACTTACAGAACCGTTTAGGATTAGAACGGGAGTGAGACAGGGATGCCTCTTGTCTCCATTTCTTTTCTTACTAGCAATAGATTGGGTTATGAAAACATCGACATCGCTCAACAGAAATGGAATCCAGTGGAATCTGACTTAACAGCTTGATGATCTGGATTTTGCAGATGACTTGGCTCTTCTGTCCCATAACCATAATCAGATGCAAGAGAAAATGAAAATTCTCGATGAGAGGTCACAACAAGTGGGCCTGAAAATACACAGGGAAAAGATAAAGATTATGAGAATAAATGCAAGAAATGATAACAAGGTTGAACTGGAAGAAACACCACTAAAGAATGTAGAATCTTACACATATCTTGGAAGTAATATAGACAAAGTTGGAGGGACAGACAGTGATATCAAAATTAGAATACAAAAAGCAAGAGGAGCTTTCATTGCATTGTGCAACATATGGAGAACAAGAGAAATCAAGTCCAATACGAAAATAAGAATCTTCAACTCAAATGTGAAGTCAGTCCTATTGTATGGCTCTGAGACATGGAGAACAACAAAAACAACAACCAAAAAGCTACAGACTTTTATAAACGGGTGCTTGCGTAAAATAGAAGGACTGAAATGGTATGACAAAGTCACAAATGTGGAATTGATGACAAGAACCAGACAAGTGCCAGTGGAACAAGAGTTGAGAAGAAGCCGCTGGCGATGGATAGAACACACATTGAGGAAACCTGTTGATAGCATTACAAGGCAGTCTTTGTTCTGGAATCCACGGGGAAAGAGAGGCAGAGGTAGACCAAAAAACACATGGAGAAGAGAACTGGAAACAGGTAAAAATGATGAGGAAAACATGGAAAGAACTTGGGCGGATAGAACAGGACAGGAAGATTTGGCAAGTGTTTTTTGAAGGCCTATGCTCCTTGGGGCGCTAAAGAGTATTGATTGATGATTGACGCTGATCGTTAAGCGAGAGCAAAGAAGGGGGAGAGTCGCATAACTCATCCGACCGGAAAACTCAGCTAAGCGACGGGCGATAGGGTAGGCTAAAGACACCGTGTGCCTTTTAAATTTAATCAGGACTGACGGAGTGGATAAGAGATCGTCTTGTCCCCGTCTGTGTGCATATATGTAGCTATATAAAGATAGTAGCATTTTTCCATAAATGTTTTTTTAAATATATTTCTGCAGACCTGATCAAGAGCGTCCAGCGGTCTTTTGGTCTTTTCTTTTTTTTACTGATTTGTTAATATTGTCTTTTCTTGGCTTGTGCGTCACCAATTTCATTGGTGAGCAAATATTTGCCAACGATACATGAGAAACATTTTAACGTGTAAAATTTAACTGGACTTACAAAACCCAGCAATATGTTTTCAATTTTATCAGCCCACTGGGGTGGTGAAAAAAATAACATTCATTCCCGACTTCTGACAGTCGTATTCAAGCGTAGCATCCAGAATTTACGCTGTTTCAGAATCAGCACTCTACCATAGAACCAGCCGATAGGACTACCATCATTTATCAATTGTAACATCTTTAGCAACCAGATGTTTCCCAATCATCATCATCTCATCTCAACCCATAACCCGTCATGGGTCGTAGGGGTGCCATGGTGGAAGCATCAGCAGACAGGGTCCTCCACTGCTCTCTATTCTCAGCAATGCGTACAAGTGTGGAGAAACCGTGTCCTGCCCATTCTTTGATGTTATCAGCCCAGGATTTTCTTTGCCTTCCTCTTCTCCGTTTACCTTCGACTGTTCCCTGGAGGATCGTTTTCGAAAGGGAGTCATGACGAGTTACATGCCCAAACCAGGCAAGCTTTCGACGTTTCACTATTGACAAAAGTGGTTCTTGATGGCCTGCATAGGTGTTTATCTTCTCTCTAACATAGACATTTGTTTTGTGCTCTTTATAGCAAATGCGCAAAATTCTTCTATAACATTTATGCTCGAAAGCCTGAATCCTTCGCTCCGTATCTGCAGTGAGTGTCCAGCCCTCACACCCATACAAGAGAATAGATAATACAAGTGATTTGTATAATTTGATCTTCACAGGAAAACTGATGTTACTTTTCCAGATCACATTCAACCTTGTCATGGCAGCTGAGGCCATCTCAAGTCTTGTCTTGATTTCTTTATTTGATCTTCCATCACTACATATAGTGGACCCAAGATATTTAAAGGTGTTAACTTCTTCTAACGTTTGCCCATTTAACGTAATGTTGGTCGGAACATGTTTCTTATGGCTATTCACCAATATCTTGCTTTTTTCTATATTAATTTCCATCCCATATGTTCTTGTTACTTTCTCCAGTCTAGAGGTAAGGTCTTGAAGTTCTGATTCTGTTCCAGCTATCAGATCAATATCATCAGCAAAACGTAGATTACACAGAGGTCGGCCTCCAATCGATATGGTTGATTTATAATCGTAGAGAGCCTCCTGCATAATATGTTCTAGATAAATGTTAAAGAGCACTGGTGACAGGATATATCCCTGGCGAACTCCTACAGTTGTTTTGAAAAATTCTCCAATGTCATTGCTTGCAAAAACAGCACTGCTTGCGTCCTTGTATAGTGCTTCAATGATATCTATGATGTTGGTATCAAAATTGAATTTTCTCATTATTTGCCATAAACCTTCATGCCAGACTCGATCGAAGGCTTTTGTGAAATCGATGAAGTTATGGTATAAATCATGTTGATGCTGGAGATGTTTTTCGATCAGTAATCTAATATTGAAGATTTGTTCTGAGGTACTTCTTTTTGGTCTAAAGCCAGCCTGTTCCTCTGATAAGATTTCTTCTGATTTCTGTTTTATTCTGTTCAAAAGTATCCTTAACATCACCTTACTTGGATGACTAATAAGGCTAATGGTTCTGTAGTTCTTGCACATTTTTAGATTTCCTTTCTTTGGAAGCGGTATTACTAATGACTGCGTCCATTCTTTTGGCCATTTTTTTGTACTCCATATCTTCTGGCAAATTGTTGTCATGATTTTTACTATATCTGGTCCTCCATATTTCAAGAGCTCTGCTGGTATATTATCCACACCCGGTGACTTCCCTCCTTTCATCGAACATATAGCCTCTTCCACTTCTTCCCGTAGTATTGCTGCATTTCCGAGTTCTCTGTTTTCGCACTTAATGTTGTTTAATATGCCTAAGTCAGTGTCAAGTTTACAGTTATATAATTCTTTACAATATTCTGTCCACCTTCTCATTACAGCTGTTTTTTCATTGAGCAGAGCCCCATTGCTATCTTCTATGACAGTTACCCTGGGCTGTTGGGGTTTTGATAGTCTTCTTAATGTGTCAAAAACTGCCTTGCTGTTACCTTTTATTAGCCCCGTATTAATGGACTCACATTGATCAGCTACCCATTTTTTCTTTGGCCTGTTTCATTTTCTTTCTAATATTTTTTATTCACCATACTGTATTGCCATGCTGCTTCAGGAACCTCTTTCTTAACCTTTTTCATTTCCCGTCGTGTATCACATAACTTCAGAATGTCATCTGTAACCCATGGTTTGTTTATTTTTCTTTCTTTTACCAAGTATTTCTGTTGCTGATTCAATGAGCACGTCTTTCATGTTCTCTGTGATTGAGTTGATATCATCCTCCAAAAAGTTGAGAGCTGCGAATTTTCCTCCAACAGTTGCCTCAAAGATTCCTGCGATTTCTGGATCTTTCAATTTGTCTAAATTGAATCTTAACTGAGAACATCTGTTTTGATTATAGTTCTTTTTGAGTTTAAGCTTGAGCGTCATCAATACCATGTCGTGATCACTACCAATGTCGGCGCCAGGAAAAGTCCTAGTCTTGGCTTTATTAATGCTGGACTTGAATCTTTTGGATACAAGAATAAAATCAATTTGGTTATGTATCTCAGTTTTTGGGGCATGCCACGTTGTTCTTCTTGATAACTTATGAGGAAATAGTGTATTTGCAAGGGTTAGTTTATAGTTGCTGGCAAATTCTAGTAGCCTTAGTCCTCGATCGTTGGTTTCTCCAGTCCCAAATTTCCCCACTGTGCCAGCCCAGTGACCGTATGCATCTGGCCCTATTTTAGCATTCCAATCACCTAGAACAATGAGAAGATCTTTCTTTGGAATTTTCTTAATTGCTTCATCCAAATTGTCATAAAATGTATCAATTGCCTCATCCTCATAGTCAGTAGTGGGGGCATATACCTGTATGATGGAGATGTTCTTTGGATGTGCTGCAATACGAATGGTGATAAGCCTGCTATTTATTGGGGTGCAGCTGATGACAGAGTTCAATCTATCTTTATGTACGATAAAACCTACTCCATGCTGATGTTTAGACTCATCTCCACTAAACCAAATTTTGTGACCATCATCCGTTATTGATTCACCTAATCCTGTCCATCTGACTTCTGCTAGGCCCAGGATGTCCCACGAGTATCTAACAAGTTCATGTGTTAGTTCTTTGACTTTTCCACACGCATATAGCGTGCGTACATTCCAAGTATTTTTCTCTTTTAACTGTGAACCCCAAGATCACGTTTTCAACCATTGGCGGTGACATTTTGTTCATCCAGGAAAAACCCACCCCAGATTCGGCGTTCACCTCACTAGCCTTTATCTGACAGAGGGTGGACTGGTGCCAATTTGAGAAATACACCAGACATTTTATATAGTCAGGAAACATTGTAATTCCAAGGGATATCACCAAGAGTAGGTAAGAGTGATCGAGTGGCCACTGTATGAAAGAGAGAGTCTTCTTCTTCTTCTTCGTTCGTCCTGAAAAGGACGGTGGTTCGAAAAGAGAGAGTGAATATTTTTCTTTGTTACAGGAACTTTACCAAAACTGGATTTGCTTAAACTTGTTAACTTTACTGGGCAGCATAAAGGAGGAACCTGTTTACTTTACTGTCTACTCTGTAACATAGTGCTAACCTTTGACATTGGGGTTATTAACTTTTTGGGTTCTTTTCTCCAGAGGGGGAGGGCACATTTATTCTGCTATTTTTCATATGTATGTAACTCTGATTTTATTTGACCTTTCTTTAGATATTCGATGTTGTCAAGTTTAAATGATAATAAACAACAAAAGAAACTTAACTTTGTGTGTTGGTCAGACCCATACCAAATTAACTGTAGTTTTTTCACGTTTGTGTGTCTTGTTGTCACAATGATGTTGCCCTGATTGCTAAATCAGAGGCACATCTCCAATCCAACCTGCAAGTCTGGAAGGAAGGTCTGGAGAAGAGAGGGATGGTCATGAGCAGCTCTAAAACAAAATCCATGGTGATATCACGAGAAGAAAGAAGACATCAGATTAAGCTTGGAGAACAGGTCCTGGAGCAGGTCGACCACTTTAAATACCTCGGAGCTATTATAGACCGAAAGGGAGGCATCAAAGAAGAGCTGGCCACTCGAAAAGCAGCAGCTGGGAGACCTTTTCAGGCCATAAATCGAGGATTCCTCAGCAAGAGAGAGGTTGGTAAGAAAACGAAGATGGCTGTATACCGCTCCACCTATGTCCCAGTCTTGACATATGGATGCGAGTCATGGGCAATGACTACAACCCACAAAAGCCAGATCCAAACCTCAGAAATGAGGTATCTGAGGAAGGTAGTTGAAGTAACAAGAAGAGACATGATCTGCAACCAGACGATACATCAAGGCCTAAAATCCCACCCCCTGCAGACCCAAGTAGAACAGTCCCAATTAAGATGATTTGGCCATGTCTGCAGAATGGGAGAAGATCGGCTACCACGACAAGCATGGGAAACAAAGAGCCAAGGATCCAGAGCCCCAGGTCGATCCAGAGTCCGCTGGGAGGACAACATTAGACAATCTTTGAAGGACCGAGGACTAGAATGGAACCAGGCCAGGAGGAAGACAGCCGATAGGATAGTCTGGCTCTCTCTTTTCTAAACTTCTGCACCTCACGGTAGAAGGGGAACGACTAAGTAAGTAAGAGTTTTGGCCACTGTTTGACCACTACTGCACAGCAGGGGAGGCAATACCGTCACAGATACTCTAGAGCAGCTTAAAAAATAGAAAAAAATGTAGAAGCTGTTTCAATTATTTCTCTATAAAATAGAAATCGCATTCATATGATAATGTTCATTAGATTGATGATGATCCTATAAGCTCGTTGTCGTAATTTTTTTCTGAGAGGGTGCTGATGAATATTGGTCCCTTTAGAGTGTAAAGTGATATTGAAGGCTCTGTGAGAATAAGGATTTAGGAGAATGAGGTAGTAGATTCACAAGCGCTGGGAAGGAGCAAGGACAGTCTCTTATTACGACAATATCTGTTTTCTCACAGACTACTCCTATCTCTCTTCTGCACAAACAATTGTTTGTCAGTTCCAGTCGCTCAACGTACATGAATACAGCCTACACAGATGGAAATGTTTGGAGTTTTAGGCCAACCGACAACCAACACAATTAATGATTAATACCTTTATTATCATAAAGGACTCACACATAATTGTACATTTACAGTCAAAAATCAAAGGTTACAGAATACAAATATGATAAGGGAAGAGGGGGTTTTGAGGAGAAATATCCCATCCACCGTTTCCCGTTTATATTTACTAACGGACAAAAACCCGGTCCAAAAGACCAGAAAGGGGGGGGGGGGGGGATCAGAGATAGGCAATTTAACCCACTGGTAAAGTTATTACTCTGAGGCAAGGGGTTACAGAAAGAAGGGGGGGGGGGGGGGGGGAGAGGAAAGCTAGGGTTCTCAATTGTCTCCCTTTAAATCAACAAATTTTACGGGAGGGGGGAATGAACACAGTTACCCAATCCCGCTAGGAGAGATCCCGTACAAGGAATATAATGCACCTTAGTACAAGGTCGAACTAATTAAAAAGGTAAAGAAAAGATAAATCTCCTTTCATTCAAAAAAACACACTAGGGCTGGCCATCCCCACAAACACACACGCAGACTTACCGAAAGGTGAATTCTGGCACTTCATAGGAAATACATCAAAAAACAGCACTAAACCTTGGCTTAGGTAAAAGTAATTTCTTCCGTGTACAGCCCCAGATTTTGCGGGTTGTTGAAGTTAACAAAGTGTCCCGAAATCGCTGGACGTTGAAGTTTAACGGTACTGTTTATTTATTAGATAAAGTTCCTAAAGAAAGGCACAGGCACTTGGCTAGGCGTGAGGTATGGTGTGGTTCCTAAAATTGGCACAGCTGGTGGAGATAACTTCCTTTTTCCGTAATGTCACAAGTTAAGAAAAACACTGAGGTAAGTTCTTCTTCGGGGAGGGGGGGGGGGGGTGTTAAAATCCACTGAATATACGTGACAGACAGTGTTCAAGTAGATCGATGCTTTTTCTTCACAAATAGGGGCAGTGAATAAAATATGTTCTGCTTCCAGTTTTCTTTAAGGACTCTATATGAACTAGTATTTTTAAAGTGTTTCTTGAATGGCTTTATTCTCAGTTACGTTCAGAGGAGCGGGGCCCATTACAGGTCGCCACAAGTTTAGCTTTAAAAAGTTCATATGTTACTGGAGTTATCGAATTGAGTTTGGCAGAACTCTGTATATAATTAATAATTGCTGGGATGCAGGTTGAATGATCGTTCTGAATGAAAGATAATCAAAACAAGAAATGCATTACAAATCATATTATAATCTGACGCGATAAATTACAGTTAGCCTATTTACTTATTAGCGTCGTCAATTAACAAATCAGGAAAACTTCCCGTGAGTTAAAAAATAATTAAAAGCACATCTATCTATACAGAACTAAACTGTATTAAAGTTATAATTCTCTTTAACGTCTGCAAAATAACTTTACGCGTCAATTGTATTAGGAAATACTTTTAGCTGTAACATTAGTTTGCACTAGAACTTTGAAAATGGGTTTAGTTAATAAGGTTAAATTTACACCGTAATCCATTGAAATCAATTGAAATAACTCGACCACTGATCACTCGAAGCTAATGTATAAATTATCGTCTGCACAGAAAGAATACACTCCAATAGTCACGAAGGTAGATGAAATCCAGCAGGAATCCGACTATGCTAGTGCAACTAGGATTCTGTCAGAGCGAACGATAAAATGCAGTTTCTCGGAGTTCTCTATTTATACTTCTCGAATGTAACTTGAATGGGGCGTGTTAGATTTTCGCACCTTTCTTGAACTTGAGCAAAATTTGAGATACCTCGCCGTTGTGTTAATCGTGGCGATTCCTACATTTTCCCCGGTCTACCGATTTCCTTCCGTCTCAGGCTGCTCGCATAAGAGTGCGAAAATTTCCCGAGAAGCTAACTCTGTGAGCTGAAAGTCCCTGATTCTTTAGATCGCGGCCGCTCCACGTTGAATTCTGAAGATCAGCCTGTTCTTTGATGGTACCGCTGTTCTGAGAGCTTTTGCAACTCCCACCAGGCGGGGTGACAGCCAGGTAAGAAAATGATCTGATGTTATTGCTCTAGAAACAGGAGTGAGTCTGTGGCCCGTCCTCTTTTGGGCCGGCGTTAAGGAAAAGATTGCTATAAATCGTTCTCAGAAATGGTTGTGGGCGGGATTTAATCTCCCATCAAAGGCCATGCGATCTCAAACGTTCGCATAAGATAGCAGGCTACATATTAATGATCCAGCGTGTAAGGTTCTCGTGGAAATGTTGCATGCCGGTAAAAGTTACAACAGATGATCAGGGGTTCTAAAGTTATGAGAGGCCAATATTCTGTTATCATCCATCGAGTCAGGGAAATTCATTTGTCATACTTAGACGTACGTCACAATCGTCCCCACTTTTGAGACATGGAAACTCGTTTTCATGTTTCATTTATGACAATGAAGCTGCCCTGATCGGTAGCTTTAGGATGATTGGCATCGTCGATTTTCTCCTCTTCCTCCGTGGTCCAGTTTCTACTCAAGAAGTCAGCTCCGACATTCTGTTTTCCTGGAATATATTCCACTTTGAAGGAATAAACACTCAATAGCAAGGCCCAACGCATTATCCTTGCGTTGAATTCCTTCTTGGCCCCCAGGAAAGCTAGTGGAGCATGGTCTGTTTGCACCGTGAAAGAAGTACCATACAGAAACTCATGATGGCGTCTGATGCCATGAATCAGAGCGAGACATTCTCTTTCAACGACACTGTAGTTGCGTTCCGCTTTATTCAGTTTCCGACTGCCATAGGCAACTGGAAATAGCATGTTCAGGTCACTGTCATCGGCTTGCAGCAATGTTGACCCGATGCCCTGACCTGACGCATCAACTCTCAGTATGAAAGGTTTCTTAAGGTCAGGTAACCTTAGGATGGGGTATGCCGACAACTGTCCTTTCAAAGTGCTGTATGCATGTTCGCACTTTTGATTCCACATGACCTTATCAGGACAACCTTTCTTGGTGAGGTCAGTCAGAGGTGCTGTCAGTCCGTTGAAGTTCTGGATGTATTTCTGATAGTATGCACATAGCGATATGAAGGAACGTACGTCTTTCTTCGTTCGGGGTCTTTTTGCTGCCACAATTTTCTCCACGTTCTTCTTAATAGGCCAACTGCATCCGTGAGAAATAGTATGCCCCAGGAAGTCTAACTGTTCAAACCCGATGAGACATTTGCTAGGTCTGGCTGTGAGACCCGTTTCCTGTAGTCTCCTGAGGAGCATAGCAACCGTAGCAATATGTTCTTCATAGGTTTCCGATGCAATTAATATGTCATCCATGAAATTATGGATATGGGGACTTTGCAAAGGCTCTAGAAGCTTCCTCATCATCCTGGTGAACACTCCTGGTGCGTTATGCAAACCGAACGGCATCACATTAAATGTGTAATGTCCTTCGCTAGTGCTGAAAGCTAACAAAGGTTTAATTTCCTCCTTGACTGGTATTTGATAATAACCTTTACTGAGGTCAATCTTGGAGAAGATCTTTGCTTTGCTGAGCTTGGTGAACAACTCAGAAGCAGTTTGGAGCGGTTCAGGCTGGAATTCCGTTACAGCGTTTAGCAACCGGTAATCAATACACAGCCGAACTTCCTTATTGGGCTTCTGCAACAGCACTACACTCGAGCTGTAAGGAGATGTAGACTCACTGATAATTCCTGCCTGACGCAGCTTGTCTATTTCTCCGCGAAGTGCATCCGCTTTAGCGTATGGGATGGGGTAAACTCTGGTTTGAACAGGGGTCTCGTTTGTTAATTTCATATCAAATTCAATGAGATTTGTTCGACCAGGTACATCCGTTAAGACTGCACTGTACTGTTTTAGTAGAGCCCTGGTTTCTGTTTGTTGTTCTGGTGAGAGATTGTCGCCGAACTTGACATCTTTAAAGGATTCTGTGGGTTGCAGTGGATACTCCATGCAACCATCATCATCTTCCTCGTCTTCCGTTGCTATGGCGACAGCCAGGAGATGCTCGGGGGATGGCACCGGTCTTTCCAAATATTTCTTTAGCAGATTTATGTGGAAGACCTTCTCCTTTCCTTTGATGGAGATCTTGTAATTGGTACGTGAGATCTTTTTAAGGACGGTAAACGGCCCTTGCCATCCGATGCGAAGTTTATTGCTTCCGGTTGGGAGTAGCAACAAAACTTTTTCCCCTGGTTGGAGCTCTCTCTTATTTGCAGCTTTGTTGTATCTTTTAGCGTGTTTAGCGCGGGCTTTCGTAAGGTTGGTTGTAGCTAGATCTCATCCTAGCTTTAGCCTTTCCTTGAGCTCAGATACATACTTGCTTGCAGAGACGACTGTCTCGTCAGCCTTTTGGTCTGTCAGGGACCGAAGTAAGGCTTCTAATGGCCCCTTTATAGGTCTGCCAAATAAAAGTGTAGCAGGCGGGAATCCCGTAGACGCTTGGGGAACCTCTCGGTAGGCGAATAAGGCAGCCGATATATATAGGTCCCAGTCTTCCGGTTTCTCCTGACCCAGCTTACGTAACATGGTGGTGAGGCTGCCATTAAAACGTTCCACGAGCCCATTTCCGGCCGGATGGTAGGGACTTGTGTGGATATGTTTGGCCCTCAAGATCTTAAAGATCTCCTCCATTAACAGGCTACGGAATTGGGATCCATTGTCCGTCAAAACTTGTTGAGGGAATCCCAACCGTGTAAAAATTTTCACAAGGGCTTCTGCGACATGCTTGGAATCTATGCATGTTAGCGGTACAGCTTCGGCCCACATTGTGCAAGTGTCGACTAAAGTCAGGATGAACCTGTGCTTTCTTTCGGTCCTTTCCAGGGGTCCAATGATGTCGACAGCGACCCGTTCAAATGGAGTCCCTACTATTGGCATTTGCCCCATAGGTACTGGGGGTGTCAAGTGCTTGGGTGCTACCCGTTGGCACTGGGCGCAGGATTTCACATACCTGACAATGTCAGGGTTCATTCCTGGCCACCAATAGTGGGTTTTTATTCGCTGAATAGTGGCGTTTTGTCCCATATGTCCGCTAAAGGGAAGAGAGTGCCCCATCTCTAAGATCTGGCTTCGGTACTGCGTCGGAACTAGGAGCTGGTTATTCCCCGTGTCCGGGTTGCCCGTTCTACGATACAATACGCCATCCTTAGAAAAGATGTCTCCGTTGTGTCTGGGGTCCTTAGCCATGGGCAGTTTTTTAAAGCAGAGCTCCAGAGTAGGGTCCTTTTGTTGCGCCCCCTTCAGTTCGTTCGGCAACAAATTTGGCGCAGGCTCCCTCTCCTTCTTGGCTTGCCCTCTTGTGGTTACCGCTGCCACAATCGGCTCCTTTGGTCTCCCAATAAACACATATCTACATCCCAGGATAACTGGGTAGATAGGATCATCCATAATGGCCGCTTTTATAACTCCTCTGACAAAGTCAGAGTGTATTTCTACCAGTGCGATAGGCAGCGTCCTGGGCGCATCACTCTTAAACACTCCACTAAGTTTGACGGTTTCCTCTGTCTCCTGACCTGGTTTGACTAGGTGTCTAGCAACAATACAACTAAAACTTAATCCAGTGTCAAAGAGACAAGTGGTTGAGGTACCATTCAAAATTACAGTTCCTCGAGTTGAGGGTCGGTCCCCCTCAGGTTGAGAATCACTGACATTGATTCTACCTTTCGAGGCTGTATGCAAACATCCAACGCGGTTTGAACCGGTTTGTTTGCCCTGATCAGACGTTCCTTGTGTAGGGGTCTTCCCTTTTCCTTGACCTTGGTGGCCGCGCTGCCACGTAGGCTTGGTGGGTTGATCAGAATTGTTGTTGGGGGGGGTATCGGGTTTTGTAGAATTTCGATTTTTCCTGGGGAGGTCTCTGGGTATTATTTTCTCGTTGGTTATAATTCTGAGAGGAATTAGAGGAATAGGATGACTGCTCTAGATTTTGTTTACGAGATGGCTCATCTGTGGGTTTACGTTTAGTGCTGGGAAGTTCGGCCATTGCATTGGTATAGCGTTCGGCCTTATTGAGTATGTCCTCAAGCCTGACTGCGCCCTGTTCAGCCAAAAATCTACGGGTTTCGTTTGACAAGGTTGCCTTTATCTGTTCCACAAGAACAAGTTCAAGTAGTCCCTCATATGTAAGAGGTAGGTCAGATAATTCAATGCACTTTGTCAAATAGCCCGTGAGACGTGAAGAGAATTGGGGGAATGTTTCCGTGCTCTCTTTTCGGCTGTTTCTGAACATTTGCAGAAATTTTCGGGTGGTCATTTCGAACCGCTCTAGCAAGGCCTTCTTAAGCATGTCGTAATCATGTTGGTTCGGTCCCAGCTTTGTGTATACGTCATAAGCATTCGCTTTTAGTGACGTCGAGAGTTTAAGTGCCCAGCGGGAACTATCTAACCCATACAGATTTGCGAGCCTTTCGAATTTTTCTAGGTAGCTGTCAATTTTTTCGTTCGGGCTAGGAAAAGACTCTAAAGCAAAAGACATCGCAGTTAATTGGGCAGACTGAGTGCTGGAGAGATCCATTGTTTGAGACTGGGGCGAAGACGGCTCTCCATTATTTGGAGTAGAGGCACTCCGACTCTCTAAAGCCTTGAGCGCTAATTCATGCTGTCTTTCCTTGTCTCTCTCTCTTTCCCTGCGGGCGTCCATCTCTGCCTCAATTTTCTTCTGCTCCAATTGACGATCGTCCGCTTCTTTCTTCCTAGCTTCTGCCCTCTCTTCCTCCGCGTCATACCTTTGCAGTTCCTGGTTGATAAACAGATTCGCGGCTTCTGTGTCTAATCCTGAGTCTTTCGCTTCCTGTCTCAAAATGGATCTTATCCTAATTCTCTCAGCCATTGTCAAAGAACTGGATGCTTCTAAGACTAGAGAATAGTAAGATGGAACAAGAAGGGGAAAAACTCAAAGCCGCTACGAGAAAAACCAAAGTAAAATAAAAATTTACTGAATGACCTCGTGTGTTAACTTATCGCCGCTATTATTGTCACTTAAGACTCGTAACGCAAGCAACTATGCCAATTCAATGGTAAGTTACACTAGAAAAGAATCTACTCTTACTAACAGTAGAGAAAAATTTATATTAAACAATTTAAAAGGAAAAAAAAAAATTTTTTTCCCCAGAAAATGTTAATTCTCTAACAACAAACTCCGTCCCTGAAGACAATTTTTGAGATGAGACGTAGTTAACTTAATTTTTTAAAAATCAGAACAATCCGTCTTTAGCTTAGCTCAACTCAAACGCTTCATAACCTTTAGTGATTGTAAAACAATCACGCAGTCCCAGCAATTATATAACCAAAAATTTTCAATTCCCTCTGCCAGAGAATACAAATGTGACAATCTTTTATTATCACTAACTGCCTGTTCCTGTGGAAAAACAAACCTGTCTTAATTATTGTGTGGTTGGCCCAAAATACTGAACGGCTTTGTCTAGGGGAAGTAATACTTTTAAAGATTATATCCTACTTCACAAAGACAATCAACCACACTCTATTTTAACTAAGTTCAGAATCTCGAACGAGCTAACCATATATTGTCGTAATTTTTTTCTGAGAGGGTGCTGATGAATATTGGTCCCTTTAGAGTGTAAAGTGATATTGAAGGCTCTGTGAGAATAAGGATTTAGGAGAATGAGGTAGTAGATTCACAAGCGCTGGGAAGGAGCAAGGACAGTCTCTTATTACGACAATATCTGTTTTTCTCACAGACTACTCCTATCTCTCTTCTGCACAAACAATTGTTTGTCAGTTCCAGTCGCTCAACGTACATGAATACAGCCTACACAGATGGAAATGTTTGGAGTTTTAGGCCAACCGACAACCAACACAATTAATGATTAATACCTTTATTATCATAAAGGACTCACACATAATTGTACATTTACAGTCAAAAATCAAAGGTTACAGAATACAAATATGATAAGGGAAGAGGGGGTTTTTGAGGAAAAATATCCCATCCACCGTTTCCCGTTTATATTTACTAACGGACAAAAACCCGGTCCAAAAGACCAGAAAGGGGGGGGGGGGTGATCAGAGATAGGCAATTTAACCCACTGGTAAAGTTATTACTCTGAGGCAAGGGGTTACAGAAAGAAGGGGGGGGGGGTGTAGAGGAAAGCTAGGGTTCTCAATTGTCTCCCTTTAAATCAACAAATTTTACGGGAGGGGGGAATGAACACAGTTACCCAATCCCGCTAGGAGAGATCCCATACAAGGAATATAATGCACCTTAGTACAAGGTCGAACTAATTAAAAAGGTAAAGAAAAGATAAATCTCCTTTCATTCAAAAAAACACACTAGGGCTGGCCATCCCCACAAACACACACGCAGACTTACCGAAAGGTGAATTCTGGCACTTCATAGGAAATACATCAAAAAACAGCACTAAACCTTGGCTTAGGTAAAAGTAATTTCTTGCGTGTACAGCCCCAGATTTTGCGGGTTGTTGAAGTTAACAAAGTGTCCCGAAATCGCTGGACGTTGAAGTTTAACGGTACTGTTTATTTATTAGATAAAGTTCCTAAAGAAAGGCACAGGCACTTGGCTAGGCGTGAGGTATGGTGTGGTTCCTAAAATTGGCACAGCTGGTGGAGATAACTTCCTTTTTCCGTAATGTCACAAGTTAAGAAAAACACTGAGGTAAGTTCTTCTTCGGGGGGGGGGGGGGGAGGGGGGGGGGGGGGGGGGGGGGGGGTTGTTAAAATCCACTGAATATACGTGACAGACAGTGTTCAAGTAGATCGATGCTTTTTCTTCACAAATAGGGGCAGTGAATAAAATATGTTCTGCTTCCAGTTTTCTTTAAGGACTCTATATGAACTAGTATTTTTTTAAAGTGTGTTTCTTGAATGGCTTTATTCTCAGTTACGTTCAGAGGAGCGGGGCCCATTACAGGTCGCCACAAGTTTAGCTTTAAAAAAGTTCATATGTTACTGGAGTTATCGAATTGAGTTTGGCAGAACTCTGTATATAATTAATAATTGCTGGGATGCAGGTTGAATGATCGTTCTGAATGAAAGATAATCAAAACAAGAAATGCATTACAAATCATATTATAATCTGACGCGATAAATTACAGTTAGCCTATTTACTTATTAGCGTCGTCAATTAACAAATCAGGAAAACTTCCCGTGAGTTAAAAATAATTAAAAGCACATCTATCTATACAGAACTAAACTGTATTAAAGTTATAATTCTCTTTAACGTCTGCAAAATAACTTTACGCGTCAATTGTATTAGGAAATACTTTTAGCTGTAACATTAGTTTGCACTAGAACTTTGAAAATGGGTTTAGTTAATAAGGTTAAATTTACACCGTAATCCATTGAAATCAATTGAAATAACTCGACCACTGATCACTCGAAGCTAATGTATAAATTACCGTCTGCACAGAAAGAATACACTCCAATAGTCACGAAGGTAGATGAAATCCAGCAGGAATCCGACTATGCTAGTGCAACTAGGATTCTGTCAGAGCGAACGATAAAATGCAGTTTCTCGGAGTTCTCTATTTATACTTCTCGAATGTAACTTGAATGGGGCGTGTTAGATTTTCGCACCTTTCTTGAACTTGAGCAAAATTCGAGATATCTCGCCGTTGTGTTAATCGTGGCGATTCCTACGTTTTCCCCGGTCTACCGATTTCCTTCCGTCTCAGGCTGCTCGCATAAGAGTGCGAAAATTTCCCGAGAAGCTAACTCTGTGAGCTGAAAGTCCCTGATTCTTTAGATCGCGGCCGCTCCACGTTGAATTCTGAAGATCAGCCTGTTCTTTGATGGTACCGCTGTTCTGAGAGCTTTGGCAACTCCCACCAGGCGGGGTGACAGCCAGGTAAGAAAATGATCTGCTGTTATTGCTCTAGAAACAGGAGTGAGTCTGTGGCCCGTCCTCTTTTGGCCGGCGTTAAGGAAAAGATTGCTATAAATCGTTCTCAGAAATGGTTGTGGGCGGGATTTAATCTCCCATCAAAGGCCATGCGATCTCAAACGTTCGCATAAGATAGCAGGCTACATATTAATGATCCAGCGTGTAAGGTTCTCGTGGAAATGTTGCATGCCGGTAAAAGTTACAACAGATGATCAGGGGTTCTAAAGTTATGAGAGGCCAATATTCTGTTATCATCCATCGAGTCAGGGAAATTCATTTGTCATACTTAGACGTACGTCACACTCGTATATTTATTTATCAAACCTCGTTTATAGTCATATCTGCATGCCCGATTGGTTAAGCGGATAGAGCGCTTTCCTCTCGCAGCGAAGTCACTGGGTTCCATGATCGAAACTTGGTAGCGTCATGCTCTAGTCTACCGAGTGGAAATATGTACCTGATTCTGCGCATGACTGAGGGAAGACTAATGGCAGAAAGGAAGAGAACTGATCACCCCACCTCATAAACAAAGCTAGACCTGGTAAGAGAAAGTCTGTAACACTTCACTCCCTTACTGGCTCGCTCTCTTAACGAAGTTCAGGCTAGGTCTTAGTAGATGTTACGTGTAGTACTCATTAATTTCTCAGTTGACCCACTTAGTGCCGGTACCAGGCTATTTTGCGCCCTAGGAAGGCTAGCTACTTCCCCCCCCCCCCCTCCTTTCCCCAAAGTGCCAACTTAAATTTTCACACAGATGTCTTGTAGAAAGAAAAAAATGAAAAGCATAAAACTTGAAACTGCCAAATTTATTTTAAATTGCAAGAATAAGTAATACAACGATCTTTGATAATCTTTTTTCAGATACAACAGATAATGTTTTAGCACACAAATCATTTTGAATAATCTTGTGAAATGTGATGTTAAATTTCAGTCTCTTAACAGTTTCATGTTCAGGCACATCAAAATCTCACTTTGCGTGCCTTTTCCTTTGCAAATGTTGTCACCAGTTCCTTCAGATCAAGTGCTGATGCTTGGGCATGTTCAGTTGATATAATTGCCAAGCCAACTAGTCTCATTTGCAATATTGTTCACCGCATGTAAGACTTTTAAGAAAAAAATAAGTTTGAGCTTTGAGAAACTGCGTTGACCACTTCCACTGACACTGGAAGTGTGAGAAGGATCCTTAGAGCAACAGAAACATTAGGCACATTATCCAGGCGTTTTTGTTGTAGTATGAAGAGAAATACTCCTTGTGGCTGCATGGTCTTCGAGCTATTGCTGTAAGCTCACAGCACAGATCTTCAACATCAGTATCTTTGTTTTCAATGTGCATCAAGGATTTTTTCCCAAATTCTTGCAGGCCTTAACTACATCTTCATTAATTTTTTGTTGTTGATACTGTATATGTCATACAGGAGGCCAAATAGGGAATTATATTGTTGTAGCTGTTGGAATCTCTCTTCAACAGACTGTATGACCATGTCTAAAACAGCGTAGTAGAAACCTAGTTTGAATTTCTGTTTCGGATCTTGTGGTGCCTCTTTTTGGGCCTCATGCTCAAACTGTCATTTTTTTCTCCTTTTTCTAACTTATTTTTGTCTCAAAGCTTGGTAGTATCTTCAGCTCCTCAATCTCAGTAGCTTCTGTCCAAACTCATAGAAAACCCTCATCACACCTCCAGCCCACAATGTAATTTTTTGGTCACTTGCAGTTGCCTTGTAGTTGAATTTAAATCAGCTTCCTTATGTTTGTAGTAGCTTGCTTGTAAGATTGACTTCAAACAGGATGTTGTAGCATGTAATACGGGATACCGCAAACTTGAACATACAAATTTCACCAGCAAGTGCCTTAGCTTCCATTCGGGAAGTATTTCCAGCTGAACCGTTTAGGCCTGTGCCATCAAATATCTCTAATAAAGTATAATTAAAGCATCATATACATATTACAAAGAATCCAAGATGATATCTTAGTGGTTTCAACGCATCGATCCGACTCAATGGCTTAATATTTATGCCGAAATCTGATACTGGCTAGTTAGAATTTGTCAACGCTGAGTAGGTGCAGAGAAATAATTTTAGATCTGTTTCAACCAAACTGAAGAAACTAGCTAAAAATATCACTAAATTTTATAAATATAAAAATAAAAAGAATAAATAAAAACATAATATAGAAATTTTTAATAAGACTTTATAATTAATTATATTCCATAGCACTGTTGTGGTTATTATCTTAAAATTAAAACAATATATAAATTATCAGTTACATTTTTTACATGGGTTACGAAAAACATAATCTGTATAAAACTGTGCCACTCAAAGGTCAGTACTGTACCCCTCTAAGATAAGCACCGGACTTGGTTCCACTCAACGCTCGCTTTCTTTTCTTTCGCTGACGAATGCTTTGTGGCCGCAACGTTGGTTATCTTCTCTGTCTTTGTAAGGAATCACCTTTTTCGATTTATTTATACCAATTCGCCCCACTCCTCTACGGCAGTATATGCGTTTGGCACCACTATTACCATTAACGTTCATTAGAATTAAGAATTATTATCGTATATTTCTGTCTCAGACCTTTGTTTAAGGAACCATATCTGTGTGTAATCTGCTAATTACAACATGTCATATGTCGTCTGCCACCGACTGCAGAATCTTACTGAATATTAAAGCCGGACCGAAAAGCAAAATTGTGAACTTTGTTCTATGGAGACTGTTTCGTTAAAAAAATTCTGACGTAAATTTTAAGAAACTAAAATGAAGAACTCACATAACGTCCCTACGTTCTATTAATGCCAATCCCCCTGCATTACCCGAACCTTCCATAGAAGAAAAAATAATTTAATCAAGTCGGACACCACATGAATGTTAAAGTCAAACCAACCACAAACTTGGTAGTCCATCATGCCATGTTACTGGAGGAAATAAGAAGTTTGCTAGTCGGCCTCCAAATTAATCAGGTAATCTCCCTTGTCAACAGCGATTTCCCAACGCCAGATTTACTTCCCCGGAGAAAATGTCGTTACTTCCCGCAAGTTCGTTGACGCGTTACTGACTTTAGTTTTTCATATATATTTTTTTTTTTTAATTTTCAAGCTTTTTTTCCATTTGTTACGAAATTTTAGAGTATTTTTACGGACATTTTAAAGACATAAATTAATTTTTTTTTTTTTTTTTTTTTTCTTAGTGGTCCCGTCGGGCTTAGAACAACGGCGTTAAACTGGGTAAAACCAGTTTTCATGTGCCGGTTTGTAATTAGGGCCAAAAATATAACAACGACAAGCACTGTTTTTCCCCCTGGCATCACAGTATTTCTGTACCCCATGCATATTACACGATAATGATAGGGTGAAATCGGTGGCTACTTTTTCCAGGAACAGTTAGTGGCAGCATCTACAGTTTAAAGAGATAACAAGTTTTAGCGCTAGTAAGACAATGATAGGAAACTCTTTACAGAGCGATACAACAGGAAGCAATCTGATCATCAGAAGTAGTCCCCCCGTCCGACAAGTGTTTCGGCCCTACATACTCCATTACACTCTAGGGGTGCGGGCCCACTTGGGTCATGACTCCCAAGCGTCTCAGCCTCCTGTTGTCTTGTATCGAAAATGAACCCATTTCACTTATGGTAGCAACTTTAATCCACAACTCCGCCAGCCGTGGAGGCAATTGTGAAAGTAACAAAGAGAAGACAAATTATTCCGTTCGCTCCGTAGCACATCACAACTACGGACACACATTGAGTCACCTGCGCGAAGTCGACGAGACTTGACACTGCGCGCTCGCCACTGAAATTCTTCCTGACACCCCTTATAGTATACATCGCTGTCGCCTCTCAGCCACAGCCAAACTCTTAAACAAGAAAAGATAGTCAGTCTATCATGCTGTCGGTTTTGTGTGAAAGTGTGTCTTCAGTTATTTAAGTTGTTTTATTATCTTCACTATACTGTGGTGGGTTGATGTTTACTTCCACCACTATGATCTCATTCAGACTTATTCTTGATAGACTATAAGATGACTACGTTTGGTGTCTAGGGTTATGAAATGTAGTGTAAGGTTGCATTAACCAACTAAACATATAAACAATTACACAAATTATTTTATTATCTACTACAACACAACAGTGCCACGACAATCACATACAAACTACACTTTAAAAGACTATCTTTAGTAAGTCTGTGGTTGAAAGTTACGGTTTTTCAATTTATTGTCCTGAATCTGATTTATTTGGAATCAGGACTGACAATCAAAGTGAAATCATAGAAATTAATTACATCAATCAATTTATACAATGGATCTTCTGTCCATAATACATATATTATTATATAAGGGTGTAGGTGTATTGTTTAACTGAGGTGACTTCTAGTATACACTGGTTGATTGTTTACTATCATCATCTCTGCATGTTGTTTGTAAGTTTTATGGACACTGATGGAATGTTTATATCACTATTCTCAGGCTCTTATTTTAATATAATGTTAGTTGAGCGATCAGGTGCCGAAACATGCACCTAACTTGGTAATATGCTGTAGGAATCTTCCTGCACTTCGCTGAACGACAACCTTCAGCTCCCACTTCTTCAAGAATGATGGTGGTTTACAGTTGTCTCCGAAAAAGGCAAGACTGTGGCATGAATATATCGGCCCACTGTAGTCTGGCACCAGTTATTGACAGCAACCAAAAACCTCTGAAATCAGAAGGATATGCCTCCTTCGTAATCAACAGCCTACACTAATACTCAACAACCAGGACAGGCACATTACAAACAAACATGCAAGATCAGCTCTTTACGACAATCCCTTTCACCAGTTTCTTTTGATGTGACCAGGTATACCAGTACTCCTCTCCCCTAAAAGTTACAACGCCTCTGCAATTCCAGCAATAATCTGTTGTCCATACCATAGGATAGGTATTATGCTCCTGATGATAATCCTATATAATTTAGTTGGTCTACACCTCTATGATAGTCTTTCATATGCTGGATCTATCTCTAGACTCTGTTTTGAGTCTGCCATAGACTTACTTACTTATAATCGTATGTTAGTATCTCACATTCAAATTTTATTTTAAATAAAATATTAAGAAAATCAATCTTACCACAGATGCAAGGAAATAACACAAGTAAAACGATGACTAGGCAATAGAATCTGGCACATTTTCGATCTGCCCCTATGTCCAGGCTTTTCCTATGTTAGAAAATTTCTCCGCCTGCTCTCATCGATCTTGCGTTGCACAAAATTTTCTTGTAATGGCAGGGAACAGTCCCCGTTTCGTGCCTATATCTACTGCTTTGTCCAATGGGACCATGTTTACATTTAATTTTGAATCTATCGTTTCAAATAACGACTCTCAATATGTTTCAAGGCAAATATATTTTTAGTTTTTGGTCAACCAATCATACTTTGCCTTCCTTTAAAATCCAACCAATCAAATATCCCGTACCTTTTAACCTCATTTACCCAAAGTCGTTTTTTTCAAAACATGCCATAAAAATTTGTAAGCAGGCATGATCTTTACTTGACAGTCTGGTCGGGTCCACTATAGTATTATGGCTATAATTAGTTAATTAATGGACTATTTGCGTAACTATTACCATATTCTTTGTCAGCAAGTCCTAAGGTACACGAATATATAATTTATATGGGACTAGTTGGCTTGGTTCAGAAGTACAGAGTTTTTTTTTTCTATGTTAGTGTTTTTATTTTTAGTCTACTACACGTTCAGTTCTTTTCCATGTGCTGTCGTCTCTATTTACGTCCTAATTACGTCCTTTGAAATAAGAGCTAAGGTTGTTTTTGTGACACGAGGTGTCTACATGTTCTAACTTTTTCGTCGTATTTCGGGGAAACCCCCTATGGCAAGGCTTGCCACTTGCTAGTATTGGCTTGTAGTTTAAAATCAATGCGAAAAGTATTAGCATTTTATCTTTCCTTGCCCCTCCTCGTTCCACAATGCATTTTTAGGCACAATTTTCTTAGAACTAGGAAAAGTGATTATGTCAAGGACGAATTTGAAAAATTTGGGTACCGTTTTGTTTGGCTATTTGTTAGCAAATAATCTGAAGGCGTAGGCGATACCAACAGTTCTAGCAGAAAATTCTTTTATACTTTCTTATTTTGTCGTTATGCCCTATATTGTTATATATATTAATTTAGATATTGTATTTAGAAATTCACTACATATACGGATAATCACCCGTTCGATCATTGTGAAATTATCTTTACCTATTGAAGCTATTATTTGTAGGCATGTGTTTGTATGTATGTGATATATATATATATATATATATATATATATATATATATATATATATATATATATATATATATATATATATATATATATATATATATATATATATATATATATATATATATATATATATATATATACGCGGGGGCTTCAAATGAAAGCCTTAAATGTTTTTTTGTCTAGATTTATTAAGAAAAAGTGACACACAACTGCATCATTTTTCGACGTAGTCACCATTGCGTTCTATACAAGTTCCACAGCGCCACTCATGCACCACCTGCTGCACCTCTTCATCGGACCTGAAAGTCAATCCTCCCATCGTCTCTTTAAGTGGCCCAGAGACGTGGTAATCACTTGGGGCTAGTCTGGCGAGTACGGTGGATGTGGAAGACACTCAAAGTGTAGGTCCTCGATGGTTGCAACCGTTGCATGGGCACTATGGGTCCGAGCATTGTCATGTTGCAACAAGACACCTGTACTCAGAAGTCCACGTCGTTTGGATTTGATTGCGGGTCGAAGATGATTCCTGAAAAGTTCTGTATACGTAGCACTGTTGACAGTGTTCCCCTGGGAATGTTGTGCTCTAAAATAACGCCTCGTTCATCCCAAAAGAAAGTCAGCATAACCTTCCCTGCAGATGGCTGCGTGCGGAACTTCTTCAGTTTCGGTGAGGAGGTATGGCGCCATTCCTTTCTCGCTCTCTTGGGTTCCGGCTAGTGGTAGTGAACCCAGGTTTCATCTCCAGTAACAATTCTCGCTAGGAAACCATCACCTTCTGCTTCAAAGCTCCGCAAAAGTTCTTGACAGACATCAACACGTTGTTGTTTCAATTCTGGAGTAAGCTGCCGTGGCACCCACCTTGCAGAGACTTCGTGGAACTGGAGCACATCATGGATGATGTGGTGTGCTGAACCTTGACTGATGTCCAGAAGTGCGGCTATTTCATTCACAGTCACTCGGCGATTTTCCATTACGTTGTGTTCAACTGCTGCAATTGACTCTGGGGTCACTACTCGGTGTGCTTGACCCGGTCGAGAACGGTCTGTCACAGAACTCACGCCTTTTCGGAATTTCCTACTCCACTCGTACACTTCTTGGAGTGACAGGCATGAATCACCGTGTGGGACCTTCATTCGCCGATGAATTTCTATAGGTTTCACCCCTTCGCTGTTCAAAAAACGGATAACAGAACGCTACTCCTCTTTGGTGCATGTCACTAGTGGGGCGGCCATCTTTAAACCCCTTCTGTGACGTGATGTGGTTCGTCTGCACCGTGATGCCACCTGCAGGACACTCTTAACGTCCTTAGCAACAATACTGCCAACTTACATGACAATGGCACGGTGTTTCGGATTTCTATCGCAAATTTAAGGTTTGAAGCCCGCTCATATATATATATATATATATATATACAAGTACACGGCCGAAAATATGCTACATTGTACTTTCAGACCTGGTCGGGTAAATTAGCTCGGTACGCGGTTCCCCCTATACACCACCACCACTTCTATTTTACCAGGAATACGGATATTGACTTTTCCAAAACCAATGCGACTGAGTTCACAGAGTGGCTCACTCCAAACTTTGTGGTAAACGATATACAGCTATACCTCGCTATATTGCGCTTCGCTTTATTGCGCTTCGCAGATATTGCGCTTTTCTTCAAATTATTCATGTTTATTGTCGTAAATTTATTTGAGAGAGTTCTTAGAAAATAGTGGTCCAGTTTAGAGGGAAGAATGATGGTGAATGCGCAGTGAAAAAAAGGGTTAGAAAGTAAATAGTTGATTCACAGAGTGCTGGGGAGAGTAAGGACAGACTCTATACGACAATCGTTTTCTCTCACTCTACTCCTTAAACTCTCCTGGACAAACAATTATTTGCCAGCTTCCAAACCCACATGCGCTCACACCGATTTGGTGCTTCAAGCACACGGACGTACGTGAATACAAACTACGAATATAACAAGTATGGGGTAAGTTTGGGCTTGGGCCTTCCAACACCATACTAGAAGTTTTACGTGTTTATTTATCATTAAAATCAGATCACAACATTTATCAAAGTACAGGAATAATCAATACTTACAGCAAAATACGAATAACTAAATTGCGGGGGGGGGGGGGGGGGGGGGGAAGAATGGTGTCAACTATGCCCTTCCCGCTTGAATAGACAAGGAAAAACAACCCCAGTCCAAAGACAGGTGTTTTATCAGAATAGATAATGTAACCCAACCCGTAAATTAAATTTACTTTAAAAAAAGAGGTGTTACAATACTAGGTATGGGTGGTAGAAAAAGTCCTGTTATTCTCGAATGTTTTTTCCCTTTACTAAGCAGATGTAAGGAAGGGGGAATAAAAAGTTAAGAATTCCCACTTAAAGATCAAACAAGAAAATACAGTAACAGTATTTACCAGGTAGGCAATTTAAAATGGTTGCAAAATAAATCTCATCTCATTCATGCACGCTCGTGATGGCCAACACTCATGTTCTCACACACACTTACCGATCGTGGAATCTGGCACTCCATAGAAAAATACACAACAGCCGTTAAAAACTAGACAAAATGAAAAAATGTCTTTCCTTCGTTCAGCCCCAGATTAGCGAGGTTGGCTTGTAGCAGATATTCTCGTAATCGCTGGAAGAAGACGCTTAAGTGTTCTGTTGGTTTTTTGATTAGAGGAAAAGTTTCTAAGGGATGGCACGGTCACGGATACAGGTGGTGATAATGGTGTGGTCTCTTTGATTTCACCGCTGGTGGTGAAAAAAAAACTTCTCAAGCTAGATGACAAGAACTGACCAGTGAGGTATGGTTTACTTCGAGGGTTTTAAAATCCAGTGAAGAAAAATATGCACAGTCAGTGTTCAGAAGATTTCTATTCTCTTTCGCAGTAGAGCAGTAACTAAAATATAAATATAGCTCTGGCAAAGTTCTTCTCCAGTTAATCTTAATATAATTGATGACATGGTAAATTGTTCTTGGGGTTGCTTTATTTCTGGTAATTTTAGATAGCGGAATCCCAACAGGATCGCCACAAGATTAAAATTTAAACAGTCTCATCAAATTCTGGAGGGTTTTAAGAACCGAGTCTGGAGGACTCTATACAAGGTTTTTTTGCTCTTTGCTGGGACGCAAAGGTTATGATCACCCTATATGAAAGATAAAAACATGTAATTCACACCGAAAATCAAATAACATTCTAAAGCGCGGTAAATTTACCGTTAAGACTATTATATACACTCGCGTATTTAATTATATATATATATTAAGAAAACACTTCGCGAGTCTAATGGTTAAAACGCACATCTATATATAGAACTTAACTCAATTAGTTAGTTAAAAATTCCTTCGCGACTTTAAAAGTTAATTTAAGCATTTAAGCATCTATTATCTTTTGGAAATAATATAATAGATATATCATTAAATTTACAACTGGAAACTTTTGAGATAGGTACAATTTAATAGATTTAAATTAACACAAAATCCAGTGAAATAAAAATGAATGAACTAGACCACTGATCACTTTAGAACAATATATTATACCGTTTAGCACAGAATAGAATTCACTGCAATATAGCCAAAAATCCAGGGGAAATCTAACAAGATTTTACTATAGCTAGCGCTTCTGTAAATCTCTGGCAAACGAGTGATAAAATTGCATTTCTTCAGGGTCTCTATATATATAAATGGAATGAAAGATCGGGGGGAACATGTTAGAATTTTGCACCTTTTCAGAACTCATGGAAAAATCGAGATTCTAGCCGCCCGCTCCTCGTTCGGTTATTCAATTCTCTGGCCGCTTCGTCTTTCCCGTTCGTTCCGTCTTTCGAGCGATTCCAGCGCTCTCCTCTGGTTCACACTGCCGTGTTACCTGACGACGAGAACTTGCTCCGTCCGTTTTGTGGGGGCCACTACGTATCCCGCTTAACTCGTTTGATTCTGGCACCGCCCTACTAGGCATGGGGGACAGGCAAGGTAGGGAAATAACGGCTTATAATCGCTCTAGCGATTGCGGTTGGCGTGGTTTAACCTCCCCTTAAATCAATGCGATTCTCTGAATGCACGGAAGATAGCAGTCTACATATTAAGTAGCAAACGTGTTGGCAATCTGCGTGGAAAGGTTGCATGCTAATGAGCCCAGGTGATGAGAATTCCCCGTTGACAAAATGTTCCAACAATACTGATGTTATACAAGGGACGTATCATCCTCTAACAATTCAGGGGTACTGATGTTATGAGAGGGTTCTTACCATCATCTAACAATTCAGGGACAGCTGAGTTGTCCGTCACATTTATTTATTAGAACGTGGCTTCTTCTTCCGATAGATTTTGGCTCTCCACCAGCAAAAACATTACGATTCGCTGAAGGCTCAGATGATGAAGATTAGCATATTTTTAGCAATAAAGTATTTTAAATTTTACAATACACTTTTTTTTTTTTTTTAGGCCTAGCGCTATTACGCACTTAATAGACATAGTGTAAACAGGATTTTAGGCTTTTATATTCACTGGGAACCAAAAAAAATTGGATATGACCCGCTTTATTGCGATATTCGCTTTATTGCGGTGGTCTGGAACCGAACCCGCAATATCTCCGAGGTATACCTGTATCAAGTACTAACACAAGTTTGTACGATGTTGGCACAAAAGATAACTGCGTACAGCGTTTGAAGTATGCTCTGTACTTATAGAATCTTCGATCGGCCCGCCCACAAAATGGCCAGTCGAATGAACTGTAATATCGCCCTGTAGAGCTGCCAATCTCAGAGACAAAAATAAAAAAATCCCTCGTCGTCATGAGTTTATTTTACTGTTTGTGGTCCACATTTGCTGTGAAGCGTTGTGATTCTTCTTCTTCTTCCGTCCTTAGCCACAGACTGTCAAAGCAGTCAGTGGCCATTACGCCTAGTGGCGTCTTAGGGCAACAGCAGATAGGTTTTCTTCGCCATTGTTTCCCATCACGCCTATTGGCGTCTTTAGGGCAACGGCAAATCAATCCATCTGCTGTTGTTTCCGTAATCGAAGTGACTGGCAAACGGGTGATCAGCCCGTTGGTGAAGCGTTGTGAGGAGATGATTAAAACTTCAGTTCACCACGAGCACTGGCGCATTGACAGCAGCCTCTTTCCTATGTTCGCCCATGAGGCGAGGAAGTGTTTGCTCATCCACCGGCAACATTCGGGCAGTAAATAAGCATTTGACGCTTCATGGAGGTTAGGTTCCTTGAAAATTGATTCTATGGGACAAAAGGGGTACGGTTACTGCGGGACCCTGTTCACCATACGCTTCTGCTACCGATCACCATAAACTCATTATTTCGTGTACCCCTCATAAAAAACAGCTGATTTATTATACTGTGCATTTTATAAATGTATTTTATGCACTGTTTTCTTTGTAATAGTACAGTATGTACAATCTTTTGGTGCACCAATACTCACTCACTGACCTATCCACTCATACTGTCACTACTCTTTCACTCATTCACACATCCACACGCAAACACACACGCTGGCCACACTTTCCTTTAATAACTCTGGGTTCCTAACCCCTTTAATTGGACAATAACATTGTGTCAGTACGTGTACGGGTGGTGGTGTTGTGGAGTGAGGTGATTTTGCGTGTGTGTGATTGAGTGAAGCCGGTTGTCATTTGTTCTTGTAGTGTTTATGTGATAAATTCCCTAGTCTTACAAAGCTAGTGGAGACAGTATTTTTTTTATTCAATGTTGTGGTTTTTTTTTTCATTCTATAAACATTTTTATATGTGATCTGTGGTCAGAATCTCTTCTCTTCTAACTGTCCCTTGATGGTGTTCCGTATTAGAGATGGCTACTGTGTTTATGTGTCGAAACAATGTGTCGAAACTGCGTCGTACCCGAACTATTCGATGCGCAGATTTTTGCGGTGTCGAAACAGTGTCACGTCCTGTCTGTTTTGCAGAGACACATTGTCTCACGCAGATTCGACACATAGCCTGCTTCGAACAGCAGCTTCAGTTCCCGTCTGCTTCGCTGTTTTGCAAAAGGCATTTTGTAAAGATCAAAGACAACAAAGTAAAATGTAACGTGTGTTCTGGTATTTTATTATTCAAGGGTTCGTCAACTTCAAGTATGACTAGGCACTAGAGATGGCTAGTGTGTGTATGACGGTATGTGTCGAACAATGCTTCGAAACAGCGAGCGATTCGACACTTCCTGCTTGTTTCTTTCGTCTGCCTCGCTGTTTTGCAGCGACACACTGTCTGAGCCTATGTAAAATTTGAATCAACCGTTCGGAACATTAGTATGGAATATCAAACATGTCATATTTTTCAGGGATGTATTATGATGACTTGATTTTACAAGTGATATTATTTTTGCTGAGAAGTTATAGACACTGGAAATTGTGTCAGTGTTGCAGTTGTCAATGTTTTAGGCGCTATGTTAAAGTTGAAAGTGTCAGTGTGTTCGTATAAATGTAATATACACTTTATTAGCTCTGCTGATATGTGTACTCGGTGTGGATTTGAATCATTGTCTACCAAATCTAGCTTACTCTAGTTTGATATCATGTGTTATTATTACTGTTATTATTATTGTTGTTTTTTATTATTTTCCCATATACTGCAGCTATCATCATATCTACGTTTTATTACATCATAATGAAGACTTGTGTAAAAATATTGAATTGTGGTCACACGAAACGCCATAGATTTTCACACACGACAGTAAAAACAGAGGAAAGTGTCTCACACAGTTCATGTATACCCGCGCCGGTACTGTCTATAAGAGACTTCTTTCTCCCCGATACGGGCAATTGTGTCGTTGTGTCGTTGTGTCGACTCACTGTTTCGAAACAGTTTAAATCACTGCGCTAACTGTTTCGAAACAGTTGAGTGTGTCAATTTGCCCACCTCTATTCCGTATGTCCTTACTGTAGTAGATTAGTCTATTTAACATAGGAGGACGAGTGAGAGATTGTCGTGATTTGGATCTGTCTGATCAGCGTGTTCAGTAAATAAAAGCTAGCACTACTAAAAGACTATAACAATATTAAAGAACAGTACAGTGAATGATGCGTTAAAGACATTATAAATCCATCCTATCTACACAGTCAACAACAGTGACATTGTAGTGAAATATAAAAATTATTCTTCGGTATAGAAGATAACAGAGACTTTAGTAATAGATTGTGTTTTGATAATTGAAGTTTCTATGTTTATTGATTTTAAATAATGTAAATATCTTTTGAATTATCGTAACCGAAAAGAGAACCGGTTTATGATTATTAAATTGTAAATATGTACCTTCAGACTTGTTGAGATTACTAGCATTAAGTTCGAGTTCTGTTGGATGCATATTTAGTTGGATAGATTAAAAGATAATTAAATACCCCTAGATAAACTTGTCAACATAACAACACATATTACCAAAGGTGAATCTACGAAAGGAGCAAATAGATCTTCATGACATATCTTTCAAACACCTGAGATTTGTACAGCTGATTCTACCCTTTGATGTCAACACACCCTATTTCTTTTCAGAAAAGGGGGTATTACTTGTAAGACCAGACTCTTACCTGGCACTATCCTGGTATCATCTGATACATCTTTTTGTCCAGGATATTTTACATTTTATAACATCTCAAACCTTTCGTGACAGAGATTGACATCATAAAAGTCAGTCGGAGTATGGCGGAGAAGTAGCCTCACTACTCTCCAGAAGTCAGATCTCTCCCCATAATTTCATTAGTGACTCTATTTTCTCTACTTTCACATTACACATTCATAATCTGTCAAACGCAGACATTCTCTATTTATCCATACTCGCGACATACACCTCACAGTAGAAGAGGGATGACTAAGTACGTTAGTATTATTTTAATGTAAACAACTGTAGTATAATATGTTTGAATGAATGAATGAACGAGGATAGCATGTTATAGCGATATAGGTCAGATACGGAAATCCTTATTGGTAATCGAAAATGAAACGACCTGTGGGTGCTGGAACATAGTGAACCAATGGAGGCTGATAGAGTGATGAAAATGTATGAAGAAAAGATTGATGGTATAGACGAAGACGATATCTACAAAAACGATCGATATAAAATATATCAGAAATAAATAGGATTGAGGAGTTGGTGGGGTCATGAAGGACAGCCAATATGGGTGGAATTTAATTTATTTATTTGCAAAGGGGGGAGGGGGGGGGGACTTAAAATTCGAAAGAAGTACAGAGTTAAATATACAGGCAACACAGGAGCTGTTGAAATCTACTTGATACTGCCAGGATATGTCTGTTTTCACGTTTCTGAGTATTTGGAATTAGAAATAAGCGCAGCGTACATAAAAGGGGTGGGGGGGGGAATCCTGTTACACGCCCATTGAGGCATATATTATCTTGACCATCGGCACACTATGGGTTATGTGGTCAGCATCACGCCGGCCGTCTTAATCTTCCCAGCGTTTCTCTGGTATCCCATTCATGAGGCTGGGTCGACCCCGGAGCCATTTGCGGTCTAGAACATCCCACCTCAATTGGAGATCCAACCATGGACTACCAAGCTAGCAAGCCAGTGCACTAACCACTGCGCTACCGTGGCTTCCAGCCTACATAAGTAATTTTTATCTCTGTTCGTTAATCTGCTGCCTCCTGTAATTCCGGCGAAAGAACGTGGGAAAATTCAAACTAAATTATATTTTGCAGAATGTTAACTTCACTTCAAAATAAAGATCTTGTTCTCATCGTTGGCTGCTCACGACTAAAGCGAATTTTTGTTAGTTATCTTGTGGGTATTTAATCTCATGCGGAGGTGAAATTAGGGTTGGTGGCGTCAGGACAAATAAAAAAATGGCGCCCCTTGAAAACTGTTTTTTTTTTTTTTTTAAATTCTGGCTGAATTCTTATTTTGGTACTCAAACTGGTTACTCGTTATAATACCGGTAACAAAATAATAAAAACAAAATACACTTCTATTGTTATAAAAGTGAAACTTATATTGTTGCTAATATATTTCTATAAATATAACGACGTACCGTACTTAGTTCTCATTTTGGGAAGTGGGATAAATGGCATTGTTGAAAATGAGAAGTACAGTTTGTTTTCAACTTTTGACCATAACAATCGCGCTCTCTCCTTCCCCCCTCCCTCCCCCTCCCCCCTTCCCCCCTCTTTCTTCCCCCCCTCCCCATATGTCCCCCCCCCCCCCCCCCCCCCCCACCCCCCCCCCCCCCCCCCCCCCCCCCCCCCCCCCCCCCCCCCCCCCCCCCCCCCCCCCCCCCCCCCATTTAGGCGCCATGGCACGTGCCCCGCCCTAGTTACGATCTCATGGTCAATTTAAATACCTTTCAGGAATTTTTATTTTGCCTGTGGTTTTCCTGCAGAAGTTTCACAAAATAGAATCCAAGGACATTGACTAGCTGTCTGGCTGTTTGATTTTATATTATAAACATGTAAGGAGGGGAAACCCGAGGCCTGTAAACAGTAAATAAATAAACGTCTGGTCTTCTACTTCTTTATTTTCCCACTGAGTGCCTGATCATACCTTTGTGTGTTGTTTGTTTATTTATTTACTGATTTTATATTACCAGTTACAATGTCCGTTCTTCTTTAGACCAGTCTTTTTCACAGTGGGCAGTCTTGCTCCTGGGTTGAGAAGTGATCACCTGGGGGCACTAAGAGACAAGGAATCAACAGGGGACGATGGATGTGTACCCCTCAGAATGTGTTGTTAGTTTGTTTACTATTGACTTTGCTAGGGCCTAGAGTGAAGCACATTCCTCTCTTTGTCTTTAAAGTTTCGCTGATGCCAAATATGTGCGATTTGAAGATCCACTGTGAGAAGCAAGAAGGAATTACAGGAGACGAATGAAAGAGAGACAGAATACATTAAATCGTGTATGTTGTTATTATTATAATTTTCCTTAAGTGGGTCGTGAAAACTACCATTCTGAACAATTCATTTTATACGTTCAGAGTAGAGACGAGAAAAGGGGAGGGGGCGGGAACTGGGTATAAGTTTAATGAACCTAAGGAGCGAATTTGAAACCACTACTTTAGGCAGAATTATAAGTAGGTTACACATTTTCTGCATAATTAATTTATGTCCATTGTTCATTTAGCTTTAGACAATACCATGTAGGCTATACATTTACTTCGTTATTAAACATTGCTTTTCATTTCGCTTTAGTTAAACAGAGTTCATTTATTTTTCAATGACTATTACTGTCTGATATAACCAACGGACTTATGTCTTCGTTGAAATTTTCGTACCTTGCCACAAGAAGGGAAAATCCTCGTAGAAAAAAAAAATATGGCCTTAGACAGAAAAAAAAACGTGAAGTTTATCTAAACCAGCATGATGAGTGCTGAAGAAATTTAGTTTTTATACATCCATACACGATGGAAAATCGGGGATCGTTCCCCAACCAAATCACTACCCGCGACAGACTTTGCAAAATCAATGGTGTATACTTGTAGAGGTGCGTTAAAGCGAAGTATATTTCACCAATACGCTTAATGGCACGAAGTGAAAATCTATGTAATTTTTATACTCAGTTTTGTTTCTATATTTTCTAATTTCAGTTGATGCCTGCTTACTTCCGGTTCGACTCGTGACATTTAGAAATGGGACAAAGTAAGTTTGTTATTTCGTTATTAACTGCGTGCTTATGTCTGTCAGCTTATATCTTCCTGTTCTTTGTGCACCTTTCTTTCAGCATACTGTTTAGACACTGACTGCTTCAAGTTTAGACACTGTATGGCAGCATCAAGTTTAGACAATATCCTAAAGCATCACGTTTAAACAATATCCAAAATCATAAAGTTTAGACAAAATCATAAAGTTTAGACAAAATCATAAAGTTTAGATAAAAATCATAAAGTTTAGACAATACCATAAAGCATTAAGTTGACTACTGTCTGAATACGTAGCTAAAGTTGCGCTGGCTTCAGAATATGTGCACCATTGTATCAATATACAAAGTTTAGTCACTGTGTCAATACACAAAGCTTAGCCATTGTATCAAAACACAAAGTTTAGCCATTGTATCAGTACTCAAAGTTTAGCCTTTGCTTCTTTTCTTCTTCTTTGATCCTTAGCCGCCGACCGTCAAAGCAGTCAGTGGCCATTACGCCTAGTGGCGTCTTGTAGGGCAACAACAAATTGATTCCACTTTGCTCGGTCGGTGGCCATCATTCGTAGAGTGCCCCAACTCTGGTTCATTCTTTGCATCTCAGCCTCCACAGTCCTCCGCCAGGTTGTTTTTGGTCGGCCTCTCTTTCGTTTTCCTTCAGGGGTCCAAAGCATAGCTGTTCTTATGATGGCATCGGGGTCTCTTCTGAGGACATGGCCACCCCAGCTCCAGCGTCTGCCAGCTATGATGGTGTTCATGTCCTCTTGCTTGCTCCGAGTAAGCAGATCTTGGTTGGTGATGGTATTCGGCCAAAAGATTTGGTGAATTTTTCTTAGGCATGTTGTGTGAAAAGAGGACAATTTCGACATTTCCTTCTCTGTAACTCTCCAGCATTCCGCACCATAGAGAAGCACATAAAGCACACAGCTCTGATACTCGTATAATCTTAATTTTGTGCTTGTGCTGTATTGAGAGGACTTCCAGGTGTTGTTTAGGCTAAAAAAGGCTGTTCTTGCCTTATTCATTCTGATGTTGATGTCTTTGCCTGCCCCGCCGTCTGGTGTTACTATGCATCCTAGGTATGTGAAGGTGTCTGTCTGTACCAGTTGCTGATTCCTTACTGATATGGGCTCACATTGAGCGTCTTGACCTCTGACTTCTTTAAATTGATGTTCAAGCCCACCTGCTGGCTAAACTTATCAAGTCTGTCCGTTTTTTCCTGGATGTGTTGATGTGAATGTGCTAGTAGTGCAATGTCATTAGCCTTTGCATCAGTACACAAAGTTTAGTCTCTGTCTCGATACATATAGGCACTGTTTTGAATACATCAAGTTTAGGCATTGCCTCAGTATAGAAAGTCATTACAGCAGTACGAAAAGGTTAGTCATTGTCACAATAAGCAAAAATGCATCACTGTTACAGTACACTAAGGTTTGTCATTTTCAAAACGCACAATGTTTTGTCACTTTCAGTGAACGTCGTTTAATAATTCCATCATTTCATAACGTTTAGTCACTGTTACAGTAAAGACAGTTTAGTCACTGACCAAATACACATAGTAATTGTTTCAGTACAGACAGTTCAGTCATTGACCAAATACAGATAGTCACTGTTTCAGTACAGAAAGTTTAGTCACTGACCAAATGCATACATTGACTGTTTCAGTACAAATAGTTTAGTCACTGACCAAGTACACATAGCGGGAGTTTTACTCCTGGCAGGTTCAACAAGCTGGACAGGTCTCCGCAGGTATGAATCGGACAAAAGCTGGTACCCTGGTCTTCCAGTTTGGAGGTTTTAGCACAGGTCCGACACCCCTTTCTATGTAATAAAATTACACACGTTACGGACAACTGCAACAAATGAACACGCGAGCACGCTTCGCTGCTGGCTGGACTTCCAGAGTCTGAAGCTCGTATGCCTGTCAGTGGAGAAAGCCGAAAGGAACCCATTGACGTGAAAACGGACATCCTGACCGCAAAACACGAAACCAGAATAGGATTTTGGAATGTAAGAACAATGAACGAGACAGAAAAAGAAACATACTATAATGGAAATGATAAACTACAGACTAAATATACAAGGAATAAGTGAGAGTAGATGTACTAGGGCAGGGAGCGTAAAAACAGCAACAGGGGAAACAGTACTTTACTCGGGAAGAGAGGATGGCCAACACAGTGAAGGCGTATCCATTATCCTGAAGAAGGGCATGGAAATTTCATTATTTAAATGGAAGCCAATCAACAGTAGATTGATAAGAGCGAGTCTGAGAGGGAGATTCGCTAACATCACCATAACGCAATGTTATGCTTCAACAAACGACAGTGACAAAGTGGACAAGGATGAGTTTTACCAACAAATACAAAAAGAAATGGAATGTACACCAAGGTATGATCTGATCACAGTAATGGGAGAGCTCAATGCTAAGGTTGGAAAACAAAATACATACAACGAAAGAGTAATGGGAAGACATGGCAGTGGAATAGAAATAAAAATAGTGATAAATTAATAAACTTTTGTGAAAAAAACAATCTTGTCATTGGTAGAACACTGTTTCCACGTCACAGTGAAATAAACAATCTTGTCATTGGTGGAACACTCTTTCCACGTCACAGTGAAATAAACAATCTTGTCATTGGTAGAACACTGTTTCCACGTCACAGTGAAATAAACAATCTTGTCATTGGTGGAACACTGTTTCCACGTCACAGTGAAATAAACAATCTTGTCATTGGTGGAACACTGTTTCCACGTCACAGTGAAATAAACAATCTTGTCATTGGTGGAACACTGTTTCCACAAAAGGAAATCTACAAATTAACGTGGGTGTTACCAAATGACCGTGACAGAAACCAGATAGTTCACATAATGATCAATGGCAGATGGAGGCATTCTCTGCACGATGTGAAAGTAAGAAGATGCAGATGTGGGAAGTGATCACCACCTAGTACCAGCAAGAATAAAATGAAGATCAGGACTACTGGGTCAAAAATAACAAAGTAGACAAGATTTGACATCAGTAAATTGAAGGATCCCCACATGAAAAAAATTTTTTATCTGATATAAAGAAACGTTATCAAACTGCCAAGAGTCAGGAAGAGACAGTAGTAATAATTCAAGATGTTGACCAGAAATTCAGTACAATTTCAACAGTATGTAGAGAAAGCAGCAAAACCTATTTGGCACTCCAGGAAAGGAAGATACAAGGTTGGATAACACCAGAAACGTTGAAAATCATTGGGACGAGAAACGAAATCAAAAGAAAGAAAATTGAAACAAAGTCACAGAAATCAAATGAAAGAATATTGAAAAAAAGTCCCCCAGGCTGAAGGAAATATACTGAAGCACATTAAAAACGCACCACTATTATATATACTGATGCCGAAAAGCTGGGAAAAAAAAGTGTGGGAATGGATTTTCCCCGTGTTTGTCATGAGGTAGAGAACGAATGGCTGCTGGAATGAAAAGTGCATGATTCAACCCACGGGTTTGTGTACAGACTACATGAAAACAATGAAAGTTACACGTGCAACATGATTCCCAACAGCTATGACCCTAAAAAAAATTCACCGAATCTTTTGGCCGAATACCATCACCAACCAAGATCTGCTTACTCGGAGCAAGCAAGAGGACATGCACACCATTCATAGCTGGCAGACGCTGGAGCTGGGTTGGCTATGTCCTCAGAAGAGACCCCGATGCCATCACAAGAACAGCTATGCTTTGGACCCCTGAAGGAAAACGAAAGAGAGGCCGACCAAAAACAACCTGGCGGAGGACTGTGGAGGCTGAGATGCAAAGAATGAACCAGAGTTAGGGCACTGTACGAAGGATGGCCGCCGACCGAGCAAAGTGGAATCAATTTGTTGTTGCCCTACAAGACGCCACTATGCGTGATGGCCACTGACTGCTTTGATGGTCGGCGGCTAAGGATCAAAGAAGAAGAAGAAGACATTAAAAACGCACCACTATTATATATACTGAAGCACATTAAAAATGCACCACTATTATATATACTGAAGCCGAGAAGCTGGGAAAAAAAAGTGTGGGAATGGATTGTCCCCGTGTTTGTCATGAAGTAGAGAGCGATCGGCTGCTGAAATGGAAAGTGCAGATTCAACCCAAGTGTTTGTTTACAGACTACATGAAAACAATGAAAGTTACACGTACAACACGATTCCCAACAGCTATGACCCTGAAAATGTGTACGCGTTGTGGCAGTATACTCGGTATAAAAAGGCCGTTGAGACAAAACACCCAGTACATGTGCTTGAAATGCCACGACTATCTGAAAACGACCGCCAACGAGCCATTGGTATGTTGGAGTCCGGAATGAGCTCGCGGGCCATTGCCAGAAGGCTGAATTGCCACCACAGCACTATTGTACGTTTCAATGAACGTTACGGAACCACTGGCAGTGCCCGGGATAGACTTCGGAGTGGCCAACCACGAGTTACTACCCCTGCGCAAGATCGTCATATTGTGCTGAGTCACTTAAGGAATCGTTCTCTCCCGGCAAGTCAAACAGCAAGAGCAATAGTGGGTAGACGTGGGCAAGTCTCTCGAATGACAGTCATACGACGACTCAGAGATACAGGCCTTACTGCAAGACGACCTTATGTTGGGCTAAACTTGTCTCACAGACATCGTCAGCAGCGTCTGCAATGGGCAGAGCAACATGTCAGATGGACTAGACTGCAGTGGAATGCTGTCCTATTCACAGACGAGAGCAGATTCAACATATCCTTTGCTGATGGACGTATGCGGATTTGGCGACGGTGTGGAGAGCGCTTTGCAGATTGCTGTGTTCGTCAGCACAACCGATTTGGAAGTGGCAGTATTCACATTTGGGGAGGATTCAGTTTTCACCATCGCTTGCCTCTTCACGTCTTCCGTGGAAATGTTAATGCTGTGACATATCGAGATGAGATTCTGGATGCATAGGTTGCTCCTGCGTTCACAAATTATCCAGACTTGCAGCTTCTCCAGCAGGATAACGCACGTGCGCACACCGCATGCATTACGCAGCAATATCTATAGCAGCAGAACATTGTGACGATTGATTGGCCTGCCCTATCACCAGACATGTCCCTTATAGAACATCTGTGGGACGAGCTTGGACGCAGAGTCTACAGGCAAGGTTCTCCAACAAATCTGCAACAGCTCGAAGCTGCTCTTACACGTGAATGGGACTTGATTCACCGGAATTTCCTTCAGAGACTTGTGCGTTCCATGCGGAGCCACTGCCAAGCTTGTTTGCAAGCACACAGTGGACATACCAGATACTGAGGATAGTGTGAATGAATTTTTTTATTGGTTGCATTTTTGGTTTTCTCCCTTGCCTGCACAGAATACAATGAATTTCATAACAATCAAATGTACAAATTAATTACCAGCATGGATTCATAGGAAAATGAATAAAGATTCCAAATATGTAAACTTGTAAACACTTATATTTACATTTCACACTCTGTTCCTGGATTATACAGGTGGTGCGTTTTTAATGTGCTTCAGTATATATAGTAAACAGTTCAGCCAGCTGAACAAGGAAGTAAAACGTCAAACCCGAGTTAAAACAAGGAAATTCATAGATAACCTTGCAAGTCAGGCAGAAAAAGCAGCACTGATGAATGAGCATAGCACAAAGTAACAAAAGCGATCAGTGAAAAACGGGGTGCAAACAACATTACACTAGTTAGAGACAAGAACGGAAATCTCATCACCACAGAACAGGGGCAAGAACAAGCTGGACAGAACACGTCAGAGAAACACTAAATAAAGAACTTCCAGAGCCACAATTGAACATTCCAGAGGCTGAAAATGATCTAGATATACAGATATTCCACTTAGGGAAGAAAAATTCACAGCTATCAAAGGGTTGAAGAATGGAAAAGCTTCAGGCCATGATAACCTAAATGCAGAATTATGGAAAACAGATCCTGTATTAGCGGTAGAACCACTATTTGCACACATTTGTCAAACAGAGACAACACCAGTGGAGTGAAACAAAGGAATAATTGTTAAAATGCCAAAGAAAGGTAACCTCATTGACTGCAACAACTGTAGAGCAATTACTCCCCTATCAGTTCCCAGCAAAATATTGGGCAGAATAATTATATAAAGAATTTGAAGAGCACTAGATCATAAAATGAGGAAGGAACAGGCCGGATTCAGAAGAAACAGACAATATGCAGATCATATATTCACCCTCGGAACATAATAGAGCAGTGTTCAGAATGGCAAGGGCAGCGGTGTATAAACTTTGTTGACTTTCAATAGGCATTTGACAGCATACACAGGGATAGCCTATGGAAAATACTGAGGGCTTATGAAATCCCTAGGTGCATGGTCTCTATCATTAAAAGCCTGTATGCTGATTTCACGTGCAGTGTTGTTTTGATGTGAAAACAGGAGATCGGCAGGGATGCCCCTTACCAACCACTCTGTTTTTAACTATTGTAGGCTGGTTGATGCGCCAGACAACAGCGGCTGCCCATTAGATGAATAAGATAGGTAGCATTCGCTACACTGGAGGATCTGGAATACGCAGATGACATTGCACTATTCGTACACTCAACATCAACACATCCAAGACAAACAGACAGACTGAATAAACATAGCTAACATGTGGGACTAAACATTAATCTCAAGAAGACAGAAGTCATGACACTAAATATAAGAAATCCTGCACCCATAAAAATAAGGGACCTAGAGCTGGAAAATACAAACACATTTACATACTTAAGAAGCATAGTAACACCAGATGGTGGAACAAGCATAGTAACACCAGATGGCGGAACAAGCATAGTAACACTAGATGGCGTAACAAGCATAGTAACACCAGATGGCGGAACAAGCATAGTAACACCAGATGGCGGAACAAGCATAGTAACACCAGATGGTGGAACAAGCATAGTAACACTAGATGGCGTAACAAGCATAGTAACACCAGATGGCGGAACAAGCATAGTAACACTAGATGGCGTAACAAGCATAGTAACACCAGATGGCGGAACAAGCATAGTAACACCAGATGGCGGAACAAGCATAGTAACACCAGATGGCGGAACAAGCATAGTAACACCAGATGGTGGAACAAGCATAGTAACAGATGGCGTAACAAGCATAGTAACACCAGATGGTGGAACAAGCATAGTAACACTAGATGGCGTAACAAGCATAGTAACACCAGATGGCGGAACAAGCATAGTAACACCAGATGGCGGAACAAGCATAGTAACACCAAATGATGGAACAAGCATAGTAACACCAGATGGCGTAACAAGCATAGTAACACTAGATGGCGTAACAAGCATAGTAACACCAGATGGTAGAACATGCATAGTAACACTAGATGGCGGAACAAGCATAGTAACACTAGATGGCGTAACAAGCATAGTAACACCAGATGGCGTAACAAGCATAGTAACACCAGATGTTGGAACAAGCATAGTAGCACCAAATGGTGGAACTAACTTAGTAACATCAGATGGCGGGAACAAGCATAGTAACACCAGATGGCGGAACTAGTAAATACATCAGTAGCCGAATGAATAAAGCCGGAATAATCTTCTTCAGCCTAAACAACCACTGGAAATCTTCCAAGTAGAATACAAACACTAAATTAAAAATACATGAGAGCTGCGTAATTTCCGTACTTATTTACGGTGCAGAATGCTGGAGAGTAACAGAACAGGAAATGTCCAAATTGTACTCTTTCCACCGCAACCTGCCTAATGACAATGTTTCGAATTTTCTGACCGAATACCATCACCAAACCAAGAACTGCTAATTTGGAACTGTCGTACCGATAGGTTTGGAAGTTATTTATGGTCCCGTCTGAGTAGAGTGGATGGTGATAAGTACGTGAGAAAAAGGTGTGAGATATAGATTTCACGTGTGAATAGTTTAAGGAGAAGATATATCTCTGGAATGAGTAAGTTTCTCTAGTCCAGCATATCTATACGACTATAATTTTAGTACAGTTGACATTCAAAAATCCGGCAACCTCCGGACCTGAGGAGTTCCGGATTGTTGAAAATGCCGGATTTTTTATGGTTATATATGCTGTATATATTTAACAGAAAATGACTACCTGTACAGTCCTTTAAAGAAAGAAAATTAAAAACTAAATCAAAAGTAAATGAAATTTTAATGTTCATCAACTAAATAAAACAGTTCTACAGAATTTTAGTTCAACAGCTGCATCAAAACATAAACGGCTCCAGAAAACAGTGGCGCGCCAACGCGGTAAATTAAAAAATGCGCTCCGAAATCCATGCCGGAAATCTGAAGGAACCGGATTATCGATGGCCGGATTTTTGAATGTCAACTGTACAAGACAATCTTTCCCTCCTCATACATGTAAATATACGTTTTACTACACACACACACACAAACAACTGTGTGACAACAAGACACACAAGCGTGAAAAACTATTGTTAATTGGGTATGGGTCTGACCAAGTTAAGTTCTTTTGTTGTTTATTATCATTAAACTTGACAACACCAAATATCTGAAGAAAGATCAAATAAAATCAGATTTACATACATAGAAAAATAACATAATAAATGTGTCCTCCCTTTATTGAGAAAAAGAACCCAAAAAGTTAATAACCCAAAGGTCAGCACTGTGTTACAGTATAGACAGTAAAGAAAAACGAAAGTTCCTACTAAATGCTACTCTGTAAGGTAAAACAATTTTTAAGCAAAATCCAGGGTTAGTACAATCCTGTAACAAAGAAAAACATTCACTCTCTTTGATATACAGTGGCCACTCAATCACGCTTACCTAATCTTGGTAATATCCCTAGGAATTGCAATGGTTCCTGAATATACAAAATGTCAGGTGTATTTCCCAAATTGGCCCCGTCCATCTTCTAACAAATAAGATAATAAGGTGGACGCCTAATTTGGTGGTTTATTCCTGGATGGAAAAATATCACTTCGAATAGTTAGTGTAGAAACCAAGACCTTGGGTTCACAGTAAACAGAGGAAAATACTTCCAGTACTGGGAAACATCTGGTTGCTAAAAAAAAACTGTTACAATCGACAAATGATGGTAATCCTATAGGCTGGCTCTATGGTGAGTGCGATTCTGAAACAGCGTAAATTCTGGATGATACACCTGAATACGACTGTCAATCGTCAGATAATGTTATTTTTCTGCACAACCCCAGTGGGCTGAGAAAATTGAAAAAATAGAATGCTGGGTTTTATAAGTCCAGTTAAATTTACAAGTTAAAATGCTTCTCGTATATCTTTGGCCAATCCTGTTCACAAATGAGCGTGTGGACGCTCAAGCCAAGAAAAAGACAACATTAACCATTCAGTAAATGATGAAAAAGACCACTGGCCGCTCTTGTGATCATGTCTGCTGGGAATAAAGAAACATTATGGAAAAATGCTACTATCCTATATAGCTACATATAAGCACACAGACGGGGACAAGACGATTTCTTATCCACTCCATCAGTCCTGATTAAATTTAAAAGGCACACGGTGACTTTCTTTACACTTAAACTATCGCTTGCGCCAACGCTGAGATTTCAGGTTGGATGAAGGTATGCAACCCTCCCCGCCCTTGCTCGCGCTGTAACGATTAGCGTACAATGTCAATTATTATTTAATTGTCTATACGCGCACTTACATAAGTATCGCCTGTTGATAATAGCTATTAAATTGTCGGCGTCTGCTGGTCATCGTATGGTATTAAACAATAGTCACTTACTATAAAAACACAAAATGAAATATAACGTGAATTCTATTCTGCCACTATCAGTCGTGCCTAGCATATATATCAGTCAACTAAACGTCTCTTCTTGTGTGAGAAAGCGGGTGGTAAAAACTAACATTATAACTGAAACATCTGGTATAAAATAGCTACGCGTTATTTTATTTCACTGGTTTTAACAGCTAGAACTCTAAGTGAATTATAATGGTAAAAGCTTTAACACGTAAGCGCTAATTTCTATTACCAGAACTTCAGAATGACAATCCCTACGAATGCTATTAACACATCTTCCACAATGGTTCTAGACTACGTGTTTAGACTATCCGAAAAATTCTGAGTGACAACTGATAGCAGGTTTAGGAGACCACAGTTTATATATCATCATGGTTATCTGATCTCTAGAGGATGCTACATTTTACACTCTTGTGTATAGCAGAGAAACAGACAGTCCCCAGATAAAATTTTACGGTCACTCTTTCTCAGCGTTAGACCGCCATCAAAGACTTAAATCCGTGTAACGGGTTCTCGTAGATTTTGCCCGTATGTGAAGATCAAAGCTCGGGGTTTTCCCCTCAGTGTACGAACATCAAAGGGTACTCGGGGAAAGCTTTTTGCCAGTGAGTTTACTTCGAAAGGTCCGGTGTTATTCTGTTAGGTATCCGATGATTGACAGATCAGCTCGCGTGAGAAACTTGATAAACAAACCTCATTCGCTACCTGTTATGACTGGCAAGTCACGAACGTTTATAAACGCTTCGTTTGTTTATGTTCAAAGAAAATAGGCGTGGATGAAAATTAAGCTTGTGTGAGTAAGACAGGCAGAAAAAGCGTGGTTTTACTAGCAAATCGTAGGACGCTAACGGAATTACAAAGGCTGTCCGATTACTGTAGGCTTTATTCCATTATACGTCACAGGAACCACCAAGAAGGCATGCTCACCATCGTAGTGGGTAGACGCTGGAATTCGGTTGGCCACATACTTAGAAGAGACCCTGACATCATCACCAGAACTGCCATGCTAGGACTCCAGAAGTAAAGCGAAAGCAAGGACGACCAAAAGCCACCTGGCGGAGAACTATGGAGGCAGAGATGATAAGCATGAACTATAGCTGGGGCACCACATGAAGGATGGCTGTCGACCGAGCAAAGTGGAGGCAGTTTGTTGCTGCTCTACAAGACGACACAGGGCGTGATGGTCACTGATTGCTTTCTCAGTTATCGATCAAGGACCAAAGAAGAAAGAAACACACATAGACACTGTTTCAGTACACAAAGTTTAGTAGTTGTCTTCGTATACAGCATTTATTCTCTGGGACTGGCACAAAATGTTTAGTCACTGTTTCAGTTCAAAAAGCTTTAGTCATTATTACAGTACACAAAGTTTAATAATGCATCAGTGCACAGAGTTGTGCCACTGTTCCAGTATACATAGGTAACTGGTTGTCTCATTAAACGTTTAGTTATTATATCAGTACACAAAATTTTAGTCCACTGCCTCAATAAACAAAGTCTTAATATGCACGTAGTCAAACAATGACCCAAATTCTCAGCCTGTAGGGTCGCGACCCAAATTGAGGTCGTAGGAAACATTAGGATGGGTCGCGTCCCTTAACGTTTCCCCTGCTCGAAGTTTTAAGAGGCATGCCTTTGGTTGAATTCCTACTATTAATTTTTACTTACCAATTTTAGTAGATGGGTCGCCAGCTTCACCAACGGTGAAATTTAGTTTGTGTTAGTAAAACAGGTTGAGAACCATTGACCTAAAAGATACGAAACTGTTTACTGACGTGTTTTTGTGCTGATGTGTGCAGTGACAAACATTTACTGAGTTAAAATATATGCAGATTCGTCAAAGAGACGATTGCGTACATCAGGGAAAGACAAGAATGGAAGCAGCGCCTCCTCGCCACGTACAGACGGCGATGACACAAATGGAGGCATAGAAACACGCCAAGATCATGACGTCAGTGGTACTTCCGGAAGAGGGTATGGTACTCCTACATCACCGACATCCGGGTCACCTTCAAATGCCACAGGTAATATTGCTGCTTCTCTATAACATGGTCTCTTGTTTATTCCAAGGACACAACAGGCTTGATCTCCTAATATTCATCCATAAATATAATTCATCATCAAGTAACATGGCTTGTGACGTAGTTGATCATGTTTCTCCACAACTTCATGTTCGCAGTACAGTTTATCAGTTATATTTTTGAATTCTTTCCATGCCATGACGTCTAACTATCCTGTATCTTCTCTTTTTGTCGTTCTCTTCTCTTTTTGTCGTTCTCTTCTCTTTTTGTCGTTCTCTTCTCTTTTTTCCCCACCAGTCTTTAATACTGACACGATATTTTCCACCAGTCTTTAATACTGACACGATATTTTCCACCAGTCTTTAATACTGACACGATATTTTCCACCAGTCTTTAATACTGACACGATATTTTCCACCAGTCTTTAATACTGACACGATATCTTCCACCTTTCTTCTCATAACATGCCAAAAGTAAGTTAGTTGCTGCCTTCAAATGTAATTAATAAGCTCATGTGCATACAACCTTCTTTCAGAACATCCTCGTTACTCTCTTCAGCTGTCCAAGGTATTCTTAACAATCATCTGTAGAGCCACATTTGTGTGATACCCAGGTGTTTTCCTGCTTGTTTGTTTAATTGCCCATGACTCGCTTCTCTGTGTCAGGTTTGGCTGAATGTAACACTGAAGAACTTTTCTTTTCACGACAAATGACAAACATTTCTTGCATAAAATACTTTTCCTTTGATCGAAAGCTACTTTAGCCTGGGCTATTCTACTCTTAACCTCTGGGATATATCTTCCATATAATGTTATTAACGTGCCTGTGTATCTTAACTTGGTTCACAACTATCCCATAAGTATAATTATATTCCTTTACATAAATTGCTTTTAAAACGCATTCAGTAAGAGCCACTGTATATTAATGCAACATTTTGTAGTATATAAAATGTGAAGATTGTTTTTTTTTTCTCGATATTTATAGATATGTATAGTTCTTTCACTGCAGATTATTTTCTGTGTGTTTGAAGCTTTGTGCTATCTTCTTCATTCGTTAGCCTTAAATAGACAGAATTACCCTGGCGTCTTATCGTCTGCTTTTGTCAGCTTGTGAGAGTTCTCCTTCTTCTGTCTTCAACTGGCCTCGTATAATACCCGGGGGTGTCGAAGGAGACAATGAAACAGCATGACAACTGTTCTCTCGGGGCATGTCGTAAGAGACGACTAATATGAGGTTGGGCATGGGACTGGCAACCCCTCATCATGTAAAAGAGATACCACCGCTACAAAAAATAGGGGTTTTGACGAAGGCGCCACGCAAAGGGCCAAGCTATAGTATAGTAATGGTTGCATGCTCCGTGAAGAGCTACAAGGTAAAATAATGAATGAAATGAAGTATAGACAGTTTCTGATCATACTATATGTCGCAGAGTGAAGATAACTTGCCTATTTGAAATTTTCTGTCCATCCTGTATATTGCTTTATTTTCTGTCTATCCTAAGTTTCTGAAAAAAAAAATGTTTCTCACGCACCTTAACCTAGGTGAAGCTTCGGTCAACCCGTTCCTTAGGATTTTCCAGACTCGTCTGTCTAGAAATTTATGGCCTGTCTTCTTCCTCATTGTTAAAACTTCTGAGCTCGGAAACCACAGCACGTACAAGTGACATTCAATATGCAAACTAATTTGCGGCAATAGTTTTGGCTATCGTGGGAACGTTTAAAATGTAGCGGGTAAATCGAAAATAATTCTTTCTTTCTTTAAGAAACTAGTTTTTAGACTTCACTTGGTGATAAGCATACTGGAAGAGTAAGACGCATTTCTTAGTCTTGTAAAGTAAAATTTTGCATAGGGAGACTTGAGTTAAACACACAAAGTGCCCTCTAGTTTAACTTTACAGACTAAAATTCCGGAGCGGGTATGTATTCGCTTTTCCAGTATATAGGAAATTAGCTCAAATATATAGATATGAAATATATTATTATCATGGTGAAAGTCTAATGAAATATATTACTATCATGGTGAAAGTCTAAGTGTATTATATAAACGGGTTTCCTTTATCATGTATGTATCATAAATGCTTACGAAAATTCATTTATTTTCACTGCTTGTATTTTAAAGCGATGTTATGTTACAATGTTTATATCATTCATAATTTCAATGATCATTTTACTTTTCAATGTTTGTAACATTAATGTATGAGCATATTATTATGAATGCGGAAAGGAATGAACGGTGGAAAGCACAGGAGGATTCTCTAGCGGACCCTCGTGTAACTTTGTCTGACAGGGGAGGAAGCAACAATCTTGTTATTGTGTATGTACCTGGACTGGCCAGCTAATTCATTCACAGCAGACAGGAATGTTTAAGAATGGACTGACCTATTTTAGGAACGAGACGCATGCATGGATATCAACATGCCGACGCTGGACACTGCTTAAATTGTTTCTGTTGTAATCTGCATGTTGCAGCAGAAGAGTAGTTACACATGTATTTTTGTTTTGTCTAACAGATTTATGCAATGCAAAGTCTTGTCTCTTATTGCTGAAAAGAGGTTACCTTTGGCCAGTGGCCATATAGTCCTCGTCCACCAGTCACAATAATTCCCTTCAATTATTTCAATTACTGCAATTATTGGATTTGTACCATACTCCACCCATTTTAACCCTCCATATTATTTAACCGTGCAAACCTTGTCTCTTATTGCTGAAAAAGATACTCCACCCATTTTAACCCTCCATCCCACCTTTGGAAGCAACAAATTCTTATCTGTGGATATCCATCACCTTTGGAAGCAAATTGTGGATACGTTACACCAATCTTGGATTTATAAAATCGTGTTCAGATTCTGTGCCCATTGTGGATACCTTATTCGAACAGTGAAGTTAATTTCAAAGTATTGGATTACGTGATATTTTTCCAAGAGAACACCAGGATATAAGTTGTTTCCAACATTCACACCAAAGGAACAAAGGAACAAACATTCATTTACACACAAACAATATTTCACATATTTTCCAGCAAAAGCTTATCAGGCCTGCCGGGAACTTTACTAACACAATTCATTCATAATCCTTGTTTTCACTATTTGTGTAATAATTTTTTTCTTCTTTAAAAATCATCAAATTGTTGTGAGTTTGTTTTCTCGTGATAATCTTTATTATTATGTGCTGTAAAATCCTTATTGATTTATTTACATTTCTAACTTGAAATAAATTGAGTTAACCTCGATAGGATTGTTCGTTCAGTTCAGACTACCAAATCCTCAATCTTACTTTACTTCTTTACCCTACTATTTGTGAGTGACACAGTGTGTGCAAAAGAGTAATATTGTCGACAGAAAAAACAAGAAGAGCTGTGTGTGTGGTTTTCTTAGTGAAGAACTCACTGACTCAGCCTGTGCCTTCTGCCTATCTCTCTTGCGCACCACTATCACACGTCCGTGTGCACTATTGTCCATCACGCCTATACAGCTGTCAAGCTTACCTACTATTAATTATATTTTCATGCGACACTATAGTACCCTCATATGGTACCAACAACAACAACTATGGTCAAAGAATAGAAACAAAACGCTCTCCTGAGTATTGCGTTGTCCAACCCATAGAAGAAGATGATGATGATATACCGCATATGCCTTTCCCAGTATTCTTTATGTCTAAGATGAGAAGTTTTCTTCGTTCTGATTTATTCATTTGGCCTTAAGGGAGGTACTGCTTTGCGTGTTCTGAGGAGTTGTGAAGTTCTTGCGCTGTTTCGAAAAGTCTAGAGAGTTTACCCACACAAAATGTATCTGTTCTTGCACATTTTTGTTACTTCTTATTCTTCCTCGTACACTCTCAGACGTCTACTTTAGTATTTTCAAAGAAAGCAGTAGTCAGCTTGAGGCTATTTGCATCTCCGTAGAGCTTTTCTAAGAATGGTACTGGTGTCGGCCAAATACGCTTTCTCTGTTCCACATGTGTTGGGCATCTCTGAAGCAGATGTTCAGCAGTCATTTTATCAGTGCCACAGTTACACTCATCGGTAGTTCCTATCTGTAGGTTGTTGAATAGATCGTATCACAATCTGTTGTGGCCCGTGCGAAATCTGAAGATTACCACTTGTTCTGTTTTTGTTGAGCTGGTATTGTGCATTTTTGCTTCGCCTCTATACTCTCATCCCTCTCTAGATACAGAAATTTACAGCGTCATTGACACAGCTGCAATTATCTTTGCCGGTCTCACATCGCGTGTCTGGTGAAACCCATACTTACTATGAAGATTAAGCCTGTGGTATATGATGCCTGCGTCACCAGCACGCATCTGTATGGCAACGAGACATGGACAACCTATGCTAAGCAAGAAAAAGAAAAGGCTCGGTGCCTCCCATCTGCAGATCCTTGGTAATTCGTGGAAGAACAAAGTGTCAAATGTCGGCTTTGGCTCACTCGTTGGCCTTGAAAGCATGAATAGACTGCTTAGACAGCGCAGATTACCCTGGCGTGGCCATGTTCGCTGCACTGAAGATGGTCGCATCCCCACAGGTATTGGCTACGGATAACTGGCAGATAGCAAATGAACAGCTGGGCGACCGCAGCTGAGGCTCATAGATGTGTGAAGGAGAGACTTGAAGGCTTGGACATAAATCTAGCAATCTAGGAGGACAAAGCTGCCGATCGCACCAGGTGGTGATGCTGCCAACGGCGCCATCTCAGATTGGGCTAAGCTTTTACAACAAGCAGACGAGAAAAGAACACGCCGGAAGGAACTCCAGGCAAAAGCAGCAGTTGTGGACTGTCATCTCAAGTGCGCATCTTCCCCATAGTCAGTTATGACTTTGTGACAAAACGGGGAGGCCCCTATCGATCTTTGTTTCTCTCTGGCAGTATTGGTACATTTGTGGTACTGATTTTTATTATGTGCTGTCAATTATCGAACTTTTCTTTCTTTCTTCGTTATTTTTCTTTGATTTTATCAAATCATTCGACACTAGTCCCTGTGATGTCACTTGTTTGCTTACCCGGTCATCCTAGCTTGCGGTGAGCAACTTAGATAAGATTGTTGCCGGCGTGTTTACATTGAACAGCTGATAAGACGACTCGTTTGATAACCCAGATGGGCAGACACGGAGTTTTTGCGTACTCATACGACAGATAACGAGATTACTGTCTGTGTGACACATGTGGGCAGACAAGTGTGACATAATCGCTTCCGGGCCGACTTTTTATGACAACATTACTTTCTAATAAAGTAATAAGCATTACAGCTTACACATGTTGTCAAGTGAATTCCCCGATCTGTCTGTAAGTTTGTACACAAGGGCATCGGACATCATATTACCATATATGGGAGAGTTGACCTCTGCCTTACGTACAAAATTATCCGATGTCGGAATATTTCTTAAATCATCACACCCTATCTGCATGATTTGAAATGATTGGATCTTTCTGATTAGATTCATAACAACAATGCGTGGGAAGATAGGAATATAGTCTGACCATTTCGCAGTTTTATTTCACTGTGAATTTCAAGCTCGCCAAGACAACATCACACCTCACCAGAGTGAAGACTAGATTCATAATTCCTTTTTTTAACCGGACCTTTTATTGGAGAACCAAATAAGACTTACAGAGCACAGGAAATCTCTACATTTTAATAAGGAACACCGGGACTAGGAAACTGAAAAAACACACGGAGTATGAGAGGGAATCTATTGTCAAATTAAAGACACCCAGACGCGTGTAATAGACCGACTCGCCTCTTTTATTCATCTGAGCAACAAGTCTGTAGCCAAGATTGGCTTATTGGTGGTACCAGCAGAAAGTACTATCTCTGAAACAAGAAGGGAACTGTGGCCTAAGCTTTAAGACGAAGGACGCACGAGGTAGACTCTCCTGGACGTTTCTGAGAAACGAGCTACCCCCGACAACCTTGATTAGAGACGAGCGGGAGGAGAGTGAAAAGAACCAACCCATCAGAAGGAGCAGAACCGTCATTGGCAGCTAAGTTCAAATATATGCGGCCACTTGAACTTTTTGTAATATCTTACATTCCTTAAAGACCGTGAAGATATCTTTTCTTGATCCATAACTATTCAAATTATTTCCAACTGTTAAAACCTAAAGTGATTATTAAATTTTGTTATTTGTAATGTTACAAATGTAACTTCGATTTAATCATTTTAAAGTTACTGCATGTTTGTCTCAGTCAAATTACTACACACACTCTAAACAGAGCTACACTAGAATAACAGAATTCCACTGAGTAAATCAGGGGTGGGGGCTTAAACGAGCTGTAAGTAATAAGTGCTTAAATCCTTCATAAAAGCGTCGGCAGAAGAGTTAACATACTCACCCAAAGCAGTATTGTTCTCGCTTATTCTGAATATCTTGTGAAGACTCCCTTTGTAATAGAAGTGGCATAACCCTTCTATCTATATCTCTGCCAAGAGTAATCTTATGCGAAGGTAGATACCTTTGAAGCCCATATTAGATACTCTTGAGTTTTGGCCATACTGCAAAGCAGGGGAGGCAGTACCGTCACAGACTTGAGGAGTCTACCACTATACTCTTATATAATAGCCCCTTCAGTCATAACTGACTATGGGAATGCGCCCCTGGGGTGACAGGCCTCAGCTTCTTATTTTCCCGGTGTTCCTTTGGACGGTTTCGGCTTTCTTCTAATTGCTGTGTGAGCTTCTTTTCGCCCAATCCGAGGTCGCTCCGTAGATAGCATCGCCACTTGATGCGATCGGCAGCTTCATCCTCCCAGGTTGTTGTATTTACGTCCAGTGCCCTCATGTCCATCTTGCAAGCATCTTTGAACCTCAGCTGCTGTCGCCCAAGTGTTCTATTGCCATGTGCCAGTTGTCCGTAGTTGTCTATACTCTTATACACTATTATTCTCATGTATACACCATTCCCTGTCGTTGGAATATTTCTTTTGTTCACTCATTTTTATCTTGTGTATTCCTATTTCTGTCGTATCAATTTGTTTCTGTTATACATTGTTATTTGCATCATATGTATTTTTCTCGCACCGTTTATTTTTCTATTGCATTTGTACTTCTCTGCTACATTCTTATTTATTTTCTACATTCATATCTTGTACACAATTATTTCGCTTGTGTACTATTATTTCACACCCTAACTCTCCTCACTTAACAAGTCATTATTTAAAACAAAAATGAAATGAGATCAGATATGTGAACTTAAACGCAAAGGAATCCTATTTGGTATGCGTCTGCCATCACTCTAATCATAACACTTCGTTAATTGTTTTGTTAGATAGCACCCATTCCGTAGTCCGCATTTTTAGTTGTTGTCAGACGTCAACGACGTCTGCCTTGTCAGTGCACATTAATCTTACATTCGGAAGTGACGACATGTAATTTAGTAACTGCTCGATGTTCACTGACCTTTGGTCTTCACTCTTCTCGTGGTGTTATAAATTAGACCAGTGGTTCTCAAACGGTGGGGGCGCTTCGCACTGGTGCGGTGCCAGAGGACGGCAGTTGTCGCAGGAAGAGTCAACGACAATCAAGGATTTATAGACATTTTCAAAACCTTTATATGCCACAAATAAATATTAAGGTCATTTTCTTATTTATTTTGTTATAATATGGGAAAGACATGGATACCCGTAGAATTTTCAAGAAGTTTCCAGATTTTATTCAGTAATATAATTTATTTCATATCAAATTGATTTTAATAATAATAATAAATAGTTTAATATAATGTAGTTTATTCAATAAAGCACTGCTAGAAGTTGATTTTTTTTTTTTTTTAAATTTTTGAAAGTATTTCTTATCAATAAATAATTAGTTCAGTGCATGGCCGAATTATCCATAAGGCTAAGTAGACTGGAGCCGAGGGGCCCGGAACTCTTTAGGGCCTGTGCATAAGTTAAAAAAAAAAATGTCAATGCATAGATTTATGGATAACCAGAAAATGTTTGTACATTCAAATCGCATTCATGACGTTCTAAATAGATAGTAAAAACAAAAATAGCTTAAAGGACATAATGCACACCGGCATAATCATAAATAATACTAGAATATACCATCACCATGCTAAAGGATTTGAAAAAAAAAATTATTATTAGGTGAAGGGGGGCCCAAACACTAAAAAGCCTAGCGGCCATTCTTTGCTTAACTCTTTGACTCCGCAATTATTGTCCACCCTGTGCTGTAATTTTAATTCATGATAGACTGAAAACAACGCCCAGAGAGTTGTTTTGGCACGGGTGTCAAATCTGACCAACGCTCTGAGCGTTGTTCTGGAGTCAAAGAGTTAATTAATCCGGTCCTGATTCAGTGTGGCGTGAGCAAATTTTCATTTCGAAAGTGCGGCCCAGAGAAAAAAGTTTGGGAACCACTGAATTAGACTGTTAATGTAACAACGAATCCATTTTTGCCGCGAAATACTTGGGACAGAGAAAGCAGACGAGACTTGCCGAAGAGATTGGAAGGCGAACATTAAACTTGAGTAGAGGACAATATATGAAGATATTAAAGCAAGAACAAAAATACTTTCAATGAAAAGTGATACAAAGAACAGTCAGAGTCTGATAAAAGAGAAACATATTACTATTTTCCGAGAAGAGGCGGCGTGATATTCATTTTCAGGCGGGGGGGGGGGGGGGGGGGGGGGGGGGGGGGCGCAACTGTAGCCTTAAATAACTTTTAAGTCGATTCTGGGATATGTGGTATTTTTATTAATTAATGCTTTTTTCCCTCAAATTCTTTTGAGAGGTTAATGAAGATGTAAAGGTTGACAATTCAGTAGTGGTAACAAATGCATAAAAGGGTGATTGGACCATACTTTTTTGTATCTCGAAAATAACGTAGGGGAATCAGTCAATGTTAATGGTGAAAAGTAAATGTCCGCAGGACAATTAGTGTCGTCATGAGGACATGTTATTACCGGTGTTTGATGAACAATGAGAAGGTACGGACAGCGTTGGCGTAGCAAGTAGTCCTTTTTAGGGCTTCATCCTGTTAGGCAGATAGATAACGCTAGTCTTTTTTAGGTCTGTCGACGCTGGGCGGGCTACCAGTCCTGTTTCAGGACTAGTCCTTATCAGGGCTACTTCACGTTAGCTGATAGAAGCTGTTGGGAAAGAAGGCTTGACATGTATAATATATTATGGTGACGTCAAAATTTCAGAACGATAACGGATTTAAAACACTGGTCAAAACTGGTCGACCAGGTACTGGAATAACCTGAACGGCTCCTGAGCCGACCCAGCTCTAATGGGTACCTCCGAAATCGGCGAGTATCTGCCCGAATGGCGAGAGGACACCTGTCATTGTACAGGGAAAAAAAGGTATACTCACGTAGAGTCAGTCTCAGGTGAGACACATTAACCGGAGATTTCGTCTCGAGTAATAGCAGGCGCACGAAAAAAAAAAAAAAATACTGGTCGTGTAATTAATAAAGTCTGTTAGAAATATGTATCAGTCTGTAAACCGTGTGATTGGGAGCAGCGCTGCTGTAACGATTACCACATTGCGCTGGCGATCAGGTGTTCAAGGTTCAAGCCCGGGCGTGGGCATTTGAAGATGTGTCATCGACCGGGATTTTGACTGAAAAACCTGAACGGCTCCTGATATAAACCCTCTGTGGATGGGAAGGAGCGAAGCTCCTGACCGGGTTGGAAGGAAAGTCCACAGGCTCCCCAGCCTCGCAATGACATGTCATTGGGCCGAAGGGCTGAAAGCCCAAGTGCCGCTGGTTAAGGAAAAAAAAACCGTGTTAAGCCCCCATAGTCCCCGGGAGTCTCTGATGAAACAAAGAAGAAATAGGACTACTATTCTCTCAGGCATGTCGTACCAGTCACTAAAATGAGGTTGTGCATGAGGCTGACAACCTCATCAGGTAAAACAAATTGCTACAGAAGCCACTGCTGCGAGAGCATACCAATAATTGATACAGGTTTCCTGCAAGGATGACCAGCAGTGGTGACCCCATGCTCCATAAGAAGCGAAAAGGTAAATGATGATGATGATGAAACTTTTTGGATTTTGCTTTTTTAAATTAAGAACTAGCTGGAAAATAAAGACAAGAAATTATATAACTTTTTTTGGTAAAGGGAGACGCAATTACGTTTCATCAGTAAATGTTCAAAGAATATAAATTAAAATTATCAGCCTTCTCATCCGCAAAAAAAAAAAAAGATTCTTCCAATGATTCGACAGGCGAAATTACAGACAATATGTTCCGACTCGTTTTCTGATTCTAAATTTGCAAAAGTTTTTGATAGAAGAACTAAATGCCTGTGCTGATTTTTAAAAATGCTTTGGCGAAAAAGATAAACACAAGAATGATACAAATCGTGTCATTTAACATTCCTAATTGATGAGTCTATTAATATAAGCAACACCGAGATAATGCCTCTAATCAATATAGATTTTGACACCGATATTGATAAAGTTCTCTACATATTTGACTGGTTACCGCTGGGTTTCTGAAGCTGTGGTCCACTGATCATTTGGGGATCCGAGAATGGATTCTAATGGATTCATAACCTAAAATTTAAAAGATAAAACGGTTAATTATACGTTTATGTAAATTGTTTGCCTAAGAAGAAGCCCGTAGCATTCACTGGGCAATCAAAGGGGTCATTGGCGCAGAAATCGCTCAGAAGCCTTAGGTTAGTGGATTTACAACATATTTTCTTCTTCGTCTTCATCCACTCTCAGACGTCAACTTGAATATATTCAAAGAAAGCAGTGATCAGCTTATGCTATTTCTATCACTATAGCACTTTTCTAGGAATAGTACTGGTGACGGTAAAATGTGCTGTCTCTCTCATATGTTAGATATCTTTGAAACAAATGTTTAGCAATCATTGTATCGGTGACACGGTTACACGCATCGGCAGTTCCTGTCTTTAGCTTGTTAAATAGATTGTATCCCAATCTGTGCGGAATCTGAGGATTGCCATTTGTTCTCTTCTGCTGAGCTGATAATATGCATGATGTTTTGGCGGCCTGGATGTTCAGCTTCCCATTTGTTCCTGTATCTGGCGTCTGATAAAAACTCGTTGCGTCTTTAAAAGCTATACTTGTATCAGTCTGAGGTAGCTTTCCACCTCTACGGCATACAACAGCAGAAGTCATCTTTGAGCTCACCAAGGCAAGCCTCTAAAAATGATATATTAATAGCCATTGTAATGGCGTTGGGTACTGCATACATACATATTTAATGTTGTAGTGGGGAAAACAAGTTCAGCGGTGGCTCTTTGTGTGTGTGTGTGTGTGGTTTTTTTTTTAAGGAAGTGGGAGAACGTTCTTTCATCCTATTATCGTTTGCCTCTTCTCATCCCCCATCTTGGTCTACCCCGTTCAACCTAATTATCGGTTATATTACTTTTTTAGGTTTCTCTAGCCTTCTAGTTGTAAGATTCGGTGCATTTGTCACGTGACGGCTTTATGCGCCGTTGATTGGTAGCGTGGTGTTCTGTAAGTTCACAGAGTAACTTTGATGGAATATTCACAAATATTCTTCATATAACTACAGAAGAAAACCGTTGTGAAAACAAATTCGGAAATATGTACTCAAATTATCTGTCGGTCTGTCTGTTTGTCTAATCTCTGTCGGTCTGTCTGACTATTTATACATACGTTCCTGCCTGTTGTCTGTCTCTCTGCCTGCCTGCCACCTTCATAAAATGCTAATCTCCTTGAATCGGAAAATCGAGCTATACTCTCTCTCTCTCTCTCTCTCTCTCTCTCTCTCTCTCTCTCTCTCTCTCTCTCTCTCTCTTTTCCCCCTCCCCACCCCCACCCGTCTGTCTGTGCAGCTGCTTCATCACAAAATGTTTTATTAATCAAAAATATATTTTCTGTTGCGACAAGGCAAAAAGATGACACCTTATTTCCATCACAAAACTTCATTGTTTTTTCACTCGCTTCTTTCACGTATTCGTATAGCAACAGCAACCCTCATTTACGCCTCGTGTCATTTTAAATAACTTTTTTCAGCATTTAGACTAGTTTTCTCGTTCTTTTCCTCCAAAGTTTTTATGTGTTCTTCCCTGATGAAGACTTTATGGTGGTAACATTGGCCGTATCTTTGTCTTTTGTCCTAGAACAGGGTTGTTAACTTGTGGTCCACGGAACACTATGTGTTCGTGGACGAATTCTAGAAGGTCCGTTTACATTACCTAAAAATTAAGATGTAACATTTTTATTAATGCGTTTATGTAAATGTGTTTTTTTAAGAATGCGTCCGTTTCATTCACCAGACACTCAAAGGAGTCCATGACACCATCGATATTAAAAAGCCCGGTCTTAGAAATATATACATCACCTGTATATGTTGACCCATCGTTTCTCATATTCCTAAGTGTTGCATATATTTTTTTTTTCCTCTTTGGCAAGAAAACAAGCTTTTATCTCGTATTCCTTTCTCATTCAACGTTGCATTTTTTCCGCCACTTTTTTTATTTTCACAGACAAAAAAGACAAACGGAAACGATTTCGAGTCGGTTTTTCTCTTAAACGTACGCCATCCGGTCGATGGAGCCGGAAAAAGAAGACACCCGCTCAAAACGGGATCAGGCCGGTTTCATGTCCAATTCCACTTAAGCAGGAACAAACCGAGAAACCAGGCAGGCCACAAAGTATGTGATTGATTGACGTTCTGATTGATAGAATGGTTTTTCTCATTGTCACTTTGATCATTTCGTTTCATACTGTGTGCATTTTAATTCAGTTTTTAAAAATGTATTTCCGCGGTGCCACTGGCTGGAATATTCTTCGTATCTCTCCTATTATTCACCATAGAAGAAAGTAATCCACTTTCTTCAGAGTTGTTATGAGGAGGAGAAAGTTGGAATATTTCGTGACAACAAGAAAGATTGAAGGAAAAAGAGATAGAAAACGGTAAAGAGAAAAGCGGAACAAGAGTTAGGAAGAAGACGCTGTCGATGGATAGGACACACATTGAGGAAACCTGTTGATAGCATTACAAGGCAGTCCTTGGTCTGAAATCCACGGGGAAAGAGAGGCAGAGGTAGACCAAAAAACACACGGAGAAGATAACTGGATACAGAGGTGAAAATGATGAGGAAAACATGGAAAGAACTTGAGCGGATGGCACGGGACAGGAGGACTTGGCATGTGTTTGTTGAAGGCCTATGCTCCTTGGGGAGCTAAAGGGTATTGAAAGAGAGAAGATATTAGAAAATTTGACATCGTGGTATTGAAAGAAGTCAAAAACTAAATTGAGACACAGTGTGGGAGCATGAGCCGTTTTTAGCCTAAACAACATCTGGAAGTCCTCCCAATACAGCACAAGCACAAAATTAAGATTATATCAGAGCTGTGTGCTTTCTGTGCTTCTCTATGGTGCGGAGAGCTGGAGAGTTACAGAGAAGGAAATGTCGAAATTGTCCTCTTTTCACACAACATGCCTAAGAAAAATTCACCGAATCTTTTGGCCGAATACCACCACCAAACAAGATCTGCTTACTCGGAGCAAGCAAGAGGACATGCACACCATCATAGCTGGCAGACGCTGGAGCTGGGTTGGCCATGTCCTCAGAAGAGACCCCTATGCCATCACAAGAACAGCTATGCTTTGGACCCCAGAAGGAAAACGAAAGAGAGGCCGACCAAAAACAACCTGGCGGAGGATTGTGGAGGCTGAGATGCAAAGAATGAACCAGAGTTGGGGCACTGTACGAAGGATGGCCACCGATCGAGCAAAGTGGAATAAATTTGTTGTTGCCCTACAAGGCGCTACTAGGCGTGATGGCCACTGACTGCTTTGACGGTCGGCGGCTAAGGATCAAAGAAGAAATGGGAGCATAGGACTAGCATTCTTATCACATTAAGCAAATTGTTACAGAAACTACCAGTACAAGAGCACGGGTACTTTGACGCTGGCTTCTTACAAGGAGTCCACCTGTAGTGGTGGTTCATTATCCGTAAGGAGTACAAAAGGAAATACATTGAACTGAAGCCAGAAAGTTGTGGAGAGACATGACCTGCTACGTCACCTGGCATGGTACCTGAAGAAGATTTCGCTTCCATTTTTGTTCTTTAAATGGTTGTTTTTTGCTGTTCCTTTTGCTTATCTTTCATCTCTTTCTTTCCTTTCTCTCATTATCGTCTGTCTGACAAAGATCTCCAGTTATGCTAACATGCGTGTTTTCTTACAGGTTTGTTTCTGGATGAGCTGGATATTCACGAGGATGACCATAAGATAGAGACTGTTGACCTCTCAGACAATGGTAAAGAGGTTTATTAATGGCTGATTGTTGGGTGATTGGTTGTGTCTTGATTGGGTAGATTGTATGTAATTGATTGATTGGTTCTTCATTTAGTTAGTTGCGTAGTTAATCAGCTGGTTCTGTAGATGGTTTGTTGGCTTATTTGTTGGTTGCGACTAGCATTGTAAACTCATATATAATTGTGTGTGAATGTTTAAGTATACATTTGAATTTCCGAAATATGTCTTCATTAACTTTCAGTTCCAAGTGGAGCATCAATCCTTAACAAATTCATGCCAAGTTGTTCTGTCGTGTACCCTTCGTCCAGGTCTTTCCATGTTAACCCTATGCATGTTTCTAGCTATGGTCTCCATGTTCGCTTCAGCCTCCCCTTTACCTGTTTTAATTATTTGCTTTGTCTGACCTGTCCGTCTTTTGTTTTATGTAATGTGTCTTACTGAGCTTGATTTGATTACGTTTTTGGTATGTTAATCTGCTAGCTTGTCAGCAAAGTCCAATACTCTATGGAATGTTGTCTTCGATTTTTATGTTTTTGTTTTGTTTTGTTTTTGAAATAAGCTATCACACGATTTGCAAATTTCTTACTCACTAACACACTTCTATTAATATATAAATAAAAATAAATTGCCTGTTAATCAACTAATCAACATCCATTAGTTTCCCAAGGAACACAGGACTTCAACGAACACATGCCAACTTCGATGGCGTGCTATCAGCTCAAGTTCTATCTATAGGTTCCTCATCATTTTCATGTCTGTCTCCAGAATTCTCTTCTCCATGTCTTTTGTGGTCTACCTATGCCTGTCTTACCTGGTGATTCGAGAACAAGAACTACCTTGTAGAGCTGTCAAAATGTTTCCTCAATTGTGTCCTATCCTTCGCCTGTATCGTCTCGTTATTAAATTGCGTATTAAAGACTCATTAAATATATAACTATATATAAATTACCTAATAAAGACTCATTAAATATATAACTATATATAAATTACCTAATAAAGACTCATTAAATATATAACTATATATAAATTACCTAATAAAGACTCATTAAATATATAACTATATATAAATTACCTAATAAAGACTCATTAAATATATAACTATATATAAATTACCTAATAAAGACTCATTAAATATATAACTATATATAAATTACATAATAAAGACTCATTAAATATATAAACATATGTACAAATTTCCCAGTAAGACTCACGCTTTTCTTTATGTTCTCAATCAGAAGAGAAGGAGAAATCCACGGATGGTGATAAGTCAGCTCCCAAAACTCCAGAAAAGACAAAAGAGAAATGTGGCTCACACAAGAAATCACCAAGCAAGAAGAAGAAAAAAGAAAAGCAAAATCCTCCCAAGAAAGATAAAAAGAAGAAACAAAAAGCTGGAGAAGAATCGATTGTTCTTGTGAGCAAACCAGAAGAGACAAGAGACATTCACGTGACAGCATCAACGCCTGCTGATAGTGGGCTAGAAAAAGAGACAGTTACAAAAGAAGGCGTGAAAGATACGACTATTATAGATGTACAGAAGGAAGCGATCGTACAGAACCAAGAGCTCATGCAACAGCAAGAGATCATACACAAGCAAGAGATTGAACAGCAACAAGAGATTGTACAGCAACAAGAGATCGATATTGAAAGGATTGCATCTTCTATTGTGGCTCAGACGGTGAAAACTGCACAAGAACGTCTAAGAGCAGAAGCTTGCCATGATCGTACCAGTACCTCACCAATAGAACAAACTTCTGAACCAATGACTACAGAGGCCAGTACTGTTGAAACTATGAATTCATTTACTGAGACAGAAGTTGTATCATCTGCTAAAATACCACTAGAAGCTGGTGTAGATGTTATGACACCAGAATCCGAAACATCTGAATCAGCAATCAGAATAGCTCAATATATAATTGCAGACATTATGGATAAGTCAGTTGAGACTGTTCGTGAATCAGACGTGGATGTGAATAACCAGCGAGAATCCCAAGACATCGAGAATGAAGAAGCATCAGTGCTAGCTACATTTGTTAATGATACAAAGGCGCGAGTGGAATCTGAGAACTTTGAGCAGACTAGGACAGATTTTTCTTTCCAACTCAAAACAGATGATGCAGGTGAAATAAAGTCTGAAGTAGCACATACAAATGTAGCTTCAACAACGGAATCTGCTCATAAAGATGTAGGCAACATTGTCGAAGAAAATGACAGTGTCGTTATTGCTAAGAAAACAGTGGAAAAAATTATAGCAGCTGCCATAGAAGTTGTGCATGAAGATAAAGACTCTATGGGAGTCAGTGAAAAGATCAGTGATGAATTTAAAAACGACATTGAGAAAGAGGAGGGAAAATTGGAGGGACAGCTCCTGGGGAAGGAGGAGGGGGAGAAAACAACCGAAACTGTGAAAGAAGTGAAGGGAACAAAAATGAAAGAAAAGGGAGATGAGAAGAAAGAGGAAAAGGAAAAATCAAAAAGTGAGATGAAGATCAAAATTCCAAAGAAATTGAGTAACTGGTTTCACAAAAGGGACAAACGACCAAAGGTAGTCGGCGAAGTCGAGATAGGTACTACTGGTTCAGAAGAAGCAGTTCCTGTTGCAGGTACATCCAGTCCTCAGAATAACTCAGAATCGAACCGGGAGCAGGTAGTAGAATCAATAGCATGCCATTTGGACAATCAGCCGGTGGAGTCCCAGCAATCCAGTCCACCTAATTCAGCCACTGGAAGTCTCATCATAGACGTCACTAAAAAGCATGAAGTCGTGACAACCTCAGCTCCAACAGAATCCAGTCCAGATTCCAATGTACAGACTAGTCCATCAGTTTCTGTGAGTCCAACAAGCCCGGTCTCTGACTCAAGTGAACTTGCTTCACCATCTGCAGCTGGAGAAAAGGCAAGTGGATCTGGATTTCTGAAGAAGATATCTCTAGGACCGCGACTTCGCACGGCAATTCTCAGAAAGAAAAGTAGCGGGGTGTCAGATAGTCATGAGAAAAATAAACTTTTCTTAACACCTCCAAAGACAGCTGAATCAACTATTTTAACACCCCCTCCAAGGAAGTTACGCCACAGAAAATCAGGAGAACAGTGTTCACCTAAATCTCAAGGAATCGATAATATATCTTCTTCTACTGAGACCAGTCCCCAGTCTCCTCCTGAAAAACCGCACTTGGCACGTGAATCAACTCCTGAGTCTGAGTCATCGCAGGCAAACGTCACCGTTGACGACAGTGGCGTTGCAGATCTAACATCGCCGGAGGTAGATAAGTTGGACTTCAGTTCTGATGATGAACATAAAGCAGATTGTGTTGCAGGAAAAGTAGAAGAAACGGCAGCGGTTATCAGCCCTGCTTGTGAAACAGCCGCCGAACTGTTCACAAATAATTCCACAGACACCAATGACAAATCACAAAATGACCATATCTACGGAAATTTATATACTGATGAAGATGACACCCGTCCTTTCCCGCAAAGAAACAGCGATCATGTAAGTTTTTCAGAACCGTGTGTGAACTCGATAAGCATGGCCTATTTCTCACCACTGGAATCGCCAACATTAATTTCAACAGCAGTGATCATTTTAAGGTCCACAAGCAGCGAAGTTGAACCGCGAGATAAATTATCGGCAGCAGAAACAAATCTAGACATTGAGAAGTACCATGAAGGCTCAGATGTTCCCTGTGAAAATACTGTATCTAAAACATACACTGGATACTTTGCTTCGCCGACATCCACATCAGCTTCATGTTCTTTGTCCTTTAGTGATCAAAGCAATACTTCCATCGTTCAGAATGCTTCTGAAGCTCCTGCATTGTTTGGTAAGGAACACACAACTGAACACTTAGATACAGTGACACAGAACACTTTTTTCTTTGCTGCTCAGACAGCGTCTGAACCAAAAGTACAGTCGAATTCTGTGGAAGATAAATTCGAGTGGCATTTGAAAGATACACTTCCTTCAGAAGTTAAAAAGGAAGAACATTTTCAGAAGCAGAATTATCCAGGCGTGAGGACAGTAGCTGAATACAAGATTGGTATAACAGCTGAGCCGGAAGATCAAATTCTATCAAAGACGCTACAAGAATATCATAGTGGCCGCATTGATGAGCTGGAGTCGTCTAACAGTTTCAGAGGTACGCCCTTAAGAAAACAAAAACTCTTTACTGTTGTATGTTTGTAATATTTTTGATTGTTAAACATCTGTTGATCCTGATTGTCGTATGGTATTTTATTAAATGCTAATTATTTTCATTGTGGCTATTTGACGTATTTACAGCGCTACTTTAGTTTACGAGTGCTTGTGATAGTCCTAACTTTTATCGTTTTTCCAATTGTACTCTCATCTTCTTTATTTTCACTGATTCATTCTCCAATGCTTGTCCTCATGTTTATGTTCTCAGTTGTTGTTCATTCCTCGCTAGCGTCTCTTTTCTGAAGCGTCACATTTTTTCTGAAATAATAAATAGTTTTGTGATAAAGTTTAAAATGTTGGATCAGGTGTGAGTGTCGGGGTATGACTTCAACATTTATAATACGAAACTGTCAGTAAACATTTAAAGATGGCTTTCACAATACAAAGTGTTGAAGTTCAGTAGTTCGGCACTGTATTCTTCCTTTTAACAAAAGGGTTGTTCACATTGTCATCTTCCTCATTCGCCCTCAGACTTCTACATTAATGACTCTAATAAATGCAGTAGTCAGCTCAAAGTTCGTGACATCTCCAAACAGTTTTTCGTACAGAGAGGTGGGTTGTTGCCATATGCCACTCCGTTCACTGCCGTTAAGTTGGGCAGGACTGGAGCAGATGTTCGGCTGTCATGGGGCTGGTGCTGCAGGAGCAGAGATCTGTTGGGCCAATCCTGTACTCGTGATATAGCTGGTACCTCAACCTATTGTGATAACTACGTAAGCGGAAAATGATGACCTGGTCTCGCCTAGATAGCTGGTGATAGGCATCATCTTTTATGTGACCTGGGTGTTCTGTCTCATTAGAACTTCAATATGGTTCACGTTTTGGAAGAGCATATACACCTGTATTACTCACATGCGTGTGTGTTTGGGTGGGTGTATGTGTGAAAATACCAAAAACAACATACAGCCTCGTCAGTTATATGAAGGGCATAAGTCAGCAACTTCAGTAGGAAATGTAACACACAAGAAATAAGAAACAAACTCATCTTTATTACACGTCTGCTCCCCATTGAGCATAGGTTTTCAACAAACATGTATCAGGTCCTCCCGTCCAGTGTCATCCGCTCAAGATCTTTCCTTGTCTGCTTAATACCTTTCATTTATGTCTCTAGTTCTCTTCTCCTTGTGGTTTTTGGTCTCTCTCTACTTCTTTTACCTGGAGATTTTGGAACAAGAACTGCCTTGTAATGCTATCAACATGTTGTCTCAATGTTTGCCGTGCCTGTCACCAGTGTTTTTTTTTTCTCATCTCATGTTCCACTGGGACCTGACAAGTTCTTTTCATTAGTTCTACGTTGATACTCTTGTCTGGTAATCTTGTCATAGCTTTTCATTACTTCTGAGCACCCGTTTATGAAAGTCAGTAGCTTTTTGGTTGTTGTTTTTTGTTGCTGTCCTTGTTTCAGAGCCATATAATAGGTCTGACGACATTTAATAAGATTAATTTAACGGATTCACGAGAACATACATCTATCATTATCTAGCGATGTCATACGTCAGCACTGGTTCGTAAATGATAACGTACTTGCTTGATGTATTATTGGGAGGTCTGGTGAAGTTCTACAACCCATCTTTTGTGCTGTGTGATGGCCTCCTTCTCTCTGACCAAACGTTTACGTATGATTACTCGAATCTTATGGTCGAATACTTTCGCCATTGACACATTGTTTGTAGAAACAAAGATGGAAATATTAAATTCTGTGGTCGAAAAAGGAAAGTCGCATCTCCACTTCAGCTTGTTTTGAGAAAAAAGCGTTCAAGTTTTTGGGTTATTAGTTGATAAAAAAAGGATATATCACATTAAAATGAAAGTTTTCACGATGAACTGAACTGTTAACTGTAAGATATTGTGTAGGATCGTCGATTAAACTACCGTATCTGAAGTCGATTTATGACCTCAGGTCAATTTTGACCAATAGTGGAGATGGAACAAAGCTGTGTAGTTTCTGGGGGGTCTATGAATAAACAAAGAGGGAATAAGACTGTTGCTCCCTCAGCACAATCTCCGTACAAGGGAACTAATATGCGGTTGTGTATGGGGGTTGGCAACCTCATCATGTCAAACAAATTACCACATAAACCTCCTCTACAAAAGAATGTAACTCTTGGTGCAGGCTTCCTGTCGGACCAGATGCAGTGGTCGCCTCATGCCCAGTAGGGGGAAGCAAAGGAAAGTGTTGATGATAATAGTACATAGTGTAAATACCAGAAGACTTTACAACGAGCCATTATCACATGAACACCGCCGAGAAAATGAAAAAGAGAGCGCTGTAAGAAACATAGAGACAAATAATAGAGAAACAAATTTAAGAAGTGAGCAGACCAACGTGTATGAAAGACCCTTGCCGAAGCTTCCTGTGCAGTGCGCACCCGAAGTGCTGAATGAGTGAAAATTTTTTTTAAAAGTGAATGATTGAATGTATGAATGAATTATGCCAGATCCTCTTATCTATTAAACGTTGTCTGATCCCTCTCTCTCGTTCATATTATTGGTCAACCTCTGACCCCTCTCTCTCTCGTTCATTTTATTGGTCAACCTCTGACCCCTCTCTCTCGTTCATTTTATTGGTCAACCTCATGCCATTCCTATCATACCGTTTTAGATTTGATCTCTTATTTTCATTGTTAAAATTCGCCCTTTTCAGAAACCAAAGAATCAGCTGTAGAATCCCATTCGTGCCGCTCGGGGGTGGAGCAGAATGAAGACAACGTGACAAAAAATTCATCAGCTGGTGACACATGTGGTGCTGTAACTCTAAACGGCTCATCGCTGCCTGTAAATGACAGTGTGAACCCTACAGAACAATATCAAGATCTGAAACTTCAGAATGCAGGAAACAATTTTGAGACGCGGGACTCTGCTACCTCAGATGTAGACAGGAAAGTTGGTTTAAAGATTTCTCAAATTACTACATGTACAAATGGCACACGCGACGAAGACATTCCTAAAAGGAATGGATACCCGGAAACAACCTCAGATGGATCAGGGTATGTGAAAGAGTCTGAAAATGTTGGCCTTTACTGTTGCCCAGATACAAACATATTCAAAGAAAAAGTCAGCGTGAATGATCACAGAGACATTAACATCATAGACGGTAGCGACGATATCAGCGATACAAATAATGTGGTAGGTGTGACCCACCAAAAACTTCACAATGGTGATTTCATCAGCGGGCTTGACAGGAACGGAAGCTCTTCATTTGCTGTCGGAAATAAAGGTATGTCTTGTCAAGTTTATTATAGTTACTCTGATAACAGTAGTGGGTTTAGGTAGTGCAGAGGCCATAGGCAAGCGTGAACTTGCGATACCCCTTTTAGATAATTACCTGTTGTATGGACAAGCATATATTTGTGCCCGAGGCCCGAGCCTAGGTTGCCTATGGCTAAAGCCGCTACTGACTGATAATAATGATTAATATAATAGAGACTCTGATAGTTAGAATAGGGATTGAAGAAATGTCCTTTCGGGCTCTTTGACTCCGGAACAACGCTCAGAGCGTTGGTCAGATTTGACACCCGTGCCAAAACAACTCTCAGAGCGTTGTTTTTAGTCTGTCAAGAATTAAAATTACGGCACAGGGTGGAAAATAATTGCGGATCAAAGAGTTAAAGACTATAGTACCACCACTGCAATAGGATGTCATGTAGGAAATTTGTGACAAAACATTTCATGTGTTTTGGCTGTAGTGATTTTTGTTGCAGTTTATTTTACATAATGGGGTTACTAGCCCCATGCAGAATCTCACCTTAAACAGGTAACCATAGTTCCAGTGCAGATACTGCCATAGGCCATTGAAGTGTTAGAGACTTCATCATACAAGGTCCTGATTTCTGATTTGTGATGACCATTTCCTTTTCTCGCAATAAAGCAGGGATCTAAACCGTACTCATTGAAAATGGTCACTGTTCTATAATTATTTTTAAAATAACATATATTATAACAAGGGTAGGCTCTTGGACGATTAAAAAAAAAATTATAATAACATCATTAACATTTTAAAAGAACAAGAAAATTTCAAAGTAAAAAAATATTTGCTAACTTGAAACTAATAGTTTTCCTATGTATGTATTATTCCTTTTTTTTTTTTTTTTTTTTTTTTAAACAGGGCATAGCGCCCATATATGTGATTCTACGCGAATAAAGGAAAATATATTACCCACACTGAAATGTCAAAAAACGTACAAGAATTTTTGTTTTAGTGCTGCAGTTAACATCACTTGTGGAAATTACAGTTTGGTTCAACTCAATGGCCTGAAATTCATTCTCATAAGAGTACAAACAAATATTTTAAAGGGGGATGGGGAAGCAGGGGCGCCATCATGAGATCTCACACAACATTAACAAATCCCTAGGGCAGGCCTTGATTCTCACATTCCTCAGATTGAGCAGGTCAGTATCGCTAGAACGCCTTGAGTAAATTAAAGATAACAACGTTTGGTATGAAAATAGCAGCGAGACAAAGAACTATTACAAGGTATATACCAAAGTCAGATACAAGAGGAAGCGGGCGCCTGACAACAAGATGAATGGGCATCATACTGTTGATCTAAAAATAGAAATAAAAAGAATGGTTATTAATAAGGTTATGTAGTGCACACGAATAGAAAAGGAATCGGACTACAGAACGAACAAACAAACGAACGTTTTTTCAAAGGGTTGAGAATTGGGCATTCTGGCCCGTCTAACATTCTAAACTTCCTTACTTTCATCTTTTATTAATTTATTCTCACGTGCATTTAAATATTAATTTCAAGAAATCCAATGTTATAAAAGTAAAATAACAGAATGCTTACATTTACATTAACTAATTTTAATAACAAACAAAAATCAAAAACAAAAAAAAGTTGAGAAACACAAAAATGATAAACAAAACTGACATGCAATATTATATAATGACTTTATAACATAATCATATTAGGGAATATGTAATCAGAACCCATGAAGTACTCAGCTGTATTCGAGGTATTATTCCATAAAGGAAATAAGACATATGTCACCGGTGGTGTGTTGTAGTTTCACGGCGCCACTTAGTGAAATGTCACCGTTCACAGTACTTAGAAGTATGTGATCATTATTTTGGGAGTATTCTACTAGGTGGCTGATAGCAGGCTTAGTATAATTTTATATTTCTTCTTTTATCGTTCAAGTTATGAGGTACTGGACCAATCTTCCAGAGGTGTCAATTCTTGATCGAAAATTCTTATTATTCCAGGTTCGTTCGTGTCCTTCTTTGATATTAAATAGTGTGAGTATTAGTGGTAATTGATTCTGCCAACAATGATAACTCTGTAACTGTAGTGATCAAGACAACTGCCTGTAGTTCAAATTAAAATATTTATTGAACAAAATTTAACATCCAAGATCAAAAGTCAAGTCATTTACAGTTGTTGGATTTCATCCACAAATGTGGAATCCGCATACATAATCCATTTTCCATCTCTTATCTCAAGTACATTTGGTACATAAATTGCTTGATAATATTCTGACTTTTCCTTATCGTTTATATCTTTCTTCGGGGTAACAGTAAGGGAGGCTTCTACCTTCTGTGTTATCTCTGGTAATTGTCGCTCAGTAGCAGTTACTTCTTGTGACTTTTAATATACATTTCTGAGCTGAATATTTCCTGAAAAATGACTATGTCAAATCAAGAGGTACTTACAATGGAATAATTTCTTAGAGAATGCACCAACTGCGATTCTCTGCCAATGTAAAAACTTCTGTAAGTTTCGTTTCTGATGTCTTCATAATATACATAAGAAAGCCGTCGCCACTGTAGATCTGAGAAAAAACTCGAATACGGATTCTTCAACAGAATCTACAAGCGACCATCACCAACGGCTTTCTATCAGGGACTCTGGTGAAAATATTCGAGCAACGCCGTTTGCCTGGAAAAGCTTCCAGCCAAAGGTAGCGTTGGGCGGCCCACCTACGTCATTAACACTTCATGGCTAAGGGAACACTACGGCTTTCACGTCTAGTTTCTGGAGATTAATCTGTTCTAAACTAGACGTTTTAGTAAACCTCGGGTTTTTGAAACTTAAATGATTAAGGGGAGGTTAAACCCCCAAAATGAAAAACACAGAATTATAAGTTAATATCTATATCTGGTCACTTCTTCTAGCACTATTTCGTTTTTTTTTTTTTTAATGGTTAATGTTATTGTTATTCTCTAATGTTGTTTAGCACGAATAATGCTATCATAGTAGGACATCCGGTCACACATGAACAGCGGATGAAGGAGTAGAAACAGAAAGAAGAGAATAAAACAAAGAAGAATGGAAAAAATGGTTATTGATTTCTGATTCCCATTTCCTCGACGATTCTTAAGACTGACGCGGACTCGTTACGTCGCAGACGGTCGTCCAGCGCGTGCTTGGCCCTTTTATTATTTCCTTCAATTTTTGTCAATATATAAGGTGTTAACCTCATTTAGTCGCTAATTCCCTGGTGAGTTTCTCAGTGGTAGCCCAGACACGTCTTCAGGGGAGGCAATGCAAAGTGGCATTGTGAACAGCATTTCTAAAACACCGTTACAGCTAACGTGTTACCTTCCCCTTATGCAAGAATCTACCGAGAATCCTAATGTTTTTGTCGTATTTTTATTTTCAAACAATATTTGGATTCTTATTTGGTCTTGTCTTTAAGTTGTCCCTTGTCTTTTTCTTCTATTTCCATGATATCATGATTCGTGTGTATAAAATTAAACATTGAGAATGCATCACATGTATATCAGTCAGTCCTATTGTATGGCTGTGAAACATGGAGAACACAAAAGTAACCAAAAAGCTACAGACTTTCATAAATGGGTGCTTGCGTAGAATAGAAGGACTGAAGTGGCATGACAAGGTCATAAATGTGGAACTGATGGACAAGAACTAACAAGCGACAGTGGAACAAGAGATGAGAAAAAGACGCTGGGTGCGAATAGGATACACATTGAGGAAACATGTTGATAGCATTACAAGGCAGTCCTTGTTCTGGAATCACCAGGTAATAGAGGTAGGGGGAGATTGAAGAGCACACGGAGAGTAGACCTGCAGCCATACATTAAGGGGATGAAGGAGACATGGAAAAACCTTGAGTGTATGGCACAGGACAGGAATACTTGGCATAAGTTTGTTGAAGACGCATGCTCTTTGGTGATCTGAAGGTTGCTGTTGTTATTGATGATGGTGATGATGATGATGATAAGAAGAATATCTCTCTCTGTCTTTCTATTTTTCGAATCATCAGTCTTTCTGTCTGTCTGTTTATTCATTTACCTACCTAATCCACCTCTGTTGCTACATACCACACATCGCGTTGGTCTTCCACTATAGATGTTCTTTCCAGATCTTACACTTCTTCACAGGGTTCACACGGGAGTATCCCATAGTTTCTACTGCAGTTTTCACATGCATTGTCTACGTTAACGGTTCTCAACCTTTTTGTGTTCATGGTCCCCCTTCTGAGCCTTATTTACCTCTGTGCGGCCCCCCCCCCCCCCCAATAGTCACTGTTAGCTGGAAAAAGGTACTCTACCATCTTACCGTGGCCCCTAGAAAAATGGCTTGACCCACGCTGAGAACCACTGATTAGTGAAATTAACAGAGATACAACGGTAAAATACCTCCAAAGATAACATGTAAGGATAAAAACATAATGCGTAGGCTGCTGATAGTACATGATCGCCCAGACCGCGGGTCATCACCCTCCATAAAAATTGACTTGCTAGACAGGAGGGGAACGGCGGATAAAAAGGAAAAAATATGACTGGAAAGATTGCGTGAGACTGGCAAGGCTAAGGAGACGCAATTGGGGGGGGGATGGAGGAGAGTAAAAATTCACGTCCCCCAAAGTGACACGAGGTACGGAATGGACGCTTTTGCGATACCAAGCCCTTGATTTGAATTCAGCGGCTAAACGCAGATGTTCGAAATATTACAAAATTTAAAAAGTATTTTTTTTCTTAATATTAATGTTAGGAATATAAAAATTAGCTGGCCGGATGGCCCATTCTGAGCAGTGAACTAATATGTTCTTAATTTTACAGACGGATAGATAATATTGAAGATAATGACAAAAGACAGTGTTGTTCACATCAGCGACATGACTGTATTGAATAAAAAGTGTCGCTATTTGCACAAAAAAACACGACCTCGAGACGCAGGTGTTCAAATCTACTTAGTATGGAAGAGAAGGGATATTGTGGTGGCGGTGTCTAAAAATAACTTTTAACGACAAAATTTTGGAGGGGAGAGAAAGGTTGGTTCAAAAATCAAGTACATTTTTGTAAAAAACGCAAGTAGAGACGGACAGACTAACAGATAAAAATCCATACTTGACTGAAGCATGACTGAAATGACTTTAGTGTAGGAAATTTGAAATTCAAAAAAAAACCTAGGCAGTGATTGGCCACAGACAAGCATATTGTCGGCGCTTAGACGCGGATTTGGGGTCATTCCTCAATAGTTGTTCGATGATAGACACAGTATTTTAAAGTGTGGTGATTTCCAAATGAAAGAAAGTGAAATAAATTCAGGGACGCCATACTATAGCCAGCAGCTCAGCTGAGTTTTGCTAGCATTTCTGTGTTCTTTATTCATAATCTGGTAAGATTGAAATTATTTCTTTGCATATTTTGAATATTGTTTAATGTTCGAGTGATTTGATACTGCCATATCGAAATCTAGCCTTACTAACAAGTAGGGATTTGCTCTAGACCCCCCGCCCTAGTCAGGGTCTAGGGACCAACAATATACATAAACTCCAACAAGGGTTAGGAAAGACAGATCAAGTGTTGAGAATAATGAAACATATTACCTATCCACTTTTAGGGAAGGAAACTAATAAATATTTTTCAGAATCTATAGTCTGGGAGGACCTATCTGATGTAAAACCACCATGGTAAATGTGCTGTTTGGTCAGAGAGATCTGACCTGTCTGTATGATGTGGTTGTTGTGTCAGTGTTGTGTCCAGACGTGGGTAGAGAATAGAATTTTGACACATAGCCAATACTTTGATTGCAGAGCTGTGAGTTTCAGTCGTCAACAAGGCGGTGTCTATTCAGTTGGTGATTTACTCGAGTGTATCTGTGCAGTACGTTGTGACAGAGACCACTATTATTGCCCGCCAGCACGGAGAGTTGGGACCACCAGATTTCAGCACCAGAGCTACTTCTTCAAGATGAGTGAGCCTCTGGTCTGCTGGAAGTTCACCAACACCTTTTAGTTACTAATACCCCATAAAATTCCTGCAATTTACTGGACACTGTGTAGTCAATATAGACAGGTGTGATGAGGCCACCCCAACAGCACAAGCATTAAATATCCTCCCAAGTAGATGACTACTAGAACATTTTAATAAAACTAACTAGTCTAGTACTTATATATGTACACTCTTGCATTTATTATGTAACATTCCATGCATTTCTTTCATAAATTTTAAATCCTTCTTTTAAAATAAGTTCTGGTCAACATAAAACTTGATCCAGAACAAATAAATGTAATATAATTCTATCAACAATTTTACACACGTGAGTTAGTTCAGTGTATTTTAACATTTGTTAATATTATTAGTCTTCTTAATTATCTGTGGGTGTATTTATAAACTATCACACCACACTACATATCATTACCCTAGACACTTTACGTAGCCACATTCATTAAGAAAAAAAAATTAAGTGTGAGGTCGTAGTGGTAGCAAGAAAGGCCTTCTGACAATTCACAACTACATTTTATCTCAGGAGCCTTCACAGCTGGCCTCATACATTACATTTAGTAATATCACCATCATACAATACCATCAAACCCACTACATATATTGGGGTCTTGTCCAGGGATAATTAGCCCAACAGTAATATTAGGATCTCCTGGTGGGAGAAATAAAATTAGGGAAAAAAATTGTGAAATTCCCTTTAAAATTAAAAGTGTCCCTGCAGATAAAAGTTGGTGAATCTTCACAGCCAGTGATAATTAATTAGTTAACTGGTTAGTTAGAATTAGTTAGACTATAGTCATAAGAAGTACTTAGTGTATTTACTGGTTAGAGATTTAGCTTGTATATTATTATATTGTCTAAAAAGTATGGCGGAGCTAGCAAAATTCCGATCAGCTGCTGTGCTGACCGCAAAGGAGATGGGAATGGATGGTCAAATTTTAATTCAATATGTAACGGCTGAATGTGATAAATATATTGAAAGGGAAGATAGAAAGTTAGCTGAAGAAAAGAGGTTACAAATTGAGGCTGAGATTAAGAGGCTGCAGATTGAGGCAGAAGAAAAACGACAGCAAAGGGAGGCAGAAGAAAAAAGGTTGACTGCCGAAAGGGAGGCAGAAGAAAAACGACAGCAAAGGGAGGCAGAAGAAAAAAGGTTGACTGCCGAAAGGGAGGCAGAAGAAAAAAAAGTTGACTGCCGAAAGGGAGGCAGAAGATAGAAGGTTGCAGAGGGAGCACGAATTACGACTAAGGGAGCTGGAATTACAAGGCCCGGCTCCTGAAAATGGTGCCAGCCCTTTTGCCTCAGATGCTACGCCCAGTCTGGGAGCCTCAAACTCAGCTATGGGGTTTCATTTAGACCATTTTGTTGAGAAAGACGATGACATAGAAGGGTACCTAGGACGTTTTGAGTTATTAGCTACTACATATGGGTTAGAGAGAGAGAGGTGGAGTTTAAAGCTATCACAGGGATTGAGGGGTACTTCTTATGAAGTATTTGCTAAAATGAACAGGGAAGACCAAGACAATTATGACATGTTAAAGCAGGCTTTGTTATTAAGGTACGAGAAGAATGGTGAATTTTATCGTAAGAAATTTAGAAATGCCAAACTGTTGTCTGGGGAGACATACCACCAATTCTCTGCCAGACTAGAAACCTATTTGGAGAAATGGACGGCTCTGGGGAAGACCCAAGATCTTAAAGAAATGATCATGATTGAGCAATTGAGAGAGTCCATGGCTCCAGACATGAGAAAATTTCTCATGGAACAAGGTGCAGAGAAGTTGGGGGAAATTTTAAATGTTGCTGAGAGGTATCAGGCAGCTCAGGCAGAGGTAAGTGGTGCTAAAAAGAAGCACATAGACAATTTTAAAGCTCCACAGCAATTTAATAAATTTGATAATAGAGAGCAGGGAAATAAAGGTAGGACAAACTTTGAGCGGCCAAGAAATGACTATCGCGACAGAAACTCACAGTTCAATGACCAAAAGTTCAATGAAAGAAAACCGTTGAACCAAGGAAAAAGATGGTGTAAATGGTGCAAGAAGGATAACCATAACACCGAATTTTGTAGAAGGAAACCTTCAAACATTGCTGCAATGAAGTCGGGGACGCAAAGATTAAAGGTTAATCCTAAGGGACAACAGGAACCTTATCACCCCCCAGTTTGTGAGGATGTTATTTGTAATGGGGTCACCATAAGGTGCCTTTATGATACAGGTTTGGATTATGATTCAGTTGTGAAGTCTAGCCTAGTGGACCCAAGTCAGTATACCACAGAAACAGTGGAAATACAAGGGGCGACTAAGGACATACCACTCATGACACTTCCCATCGCAAGGATAACGGTGAAAACTCGCTATGTGGAAGGAGAAATCAGAGCAGCAGTGATAGATGAACCAATCTACCCTCTGATATTGGGGTGTAGATACGTCTTCTTGGGGAATCCCGAGAAACCTGTGATCATGGCGACAGTGCAGACCAGGTCACAGAAGAAGGAGGAAGAAGGTGAACCTATAAATGCTCATCCAGAGGAGATGAGGAAGGCGCAGGCTGAGGATAGGACACTCAAGCCCTGTTTTAAAAAATTGCCCAAATGCCACACCCCTCCGAGCAAGGGGGAATATTTCATGAAGAACAAACTCTTATACAGGAAGGCCGGAACTGGAACAAATGGTCATAACCAGCTGGTTCTTCCCACTTCATATAGAGATAAAGTGATGGAACTCGGGCATGCGATTCCCTTCAGTGGTCACATGGGGATCAGCGCCACAGGACAGCGTATAGCTTGTCATTACTTCTGGCCAGGGATAACGGAGGATATAAAAAGATATGTCAAATCCTGCCCAGAATGTCAAAGGGTAGCTCCAAAGCACTGGACTGCTCCTGCAACTCTAGGGGAAATGCCCATAGTGGGAACACCTTTTGAGAGGGTTGCAGTGGATATTGTAGGACCTCTCACTCGGACCAAGAGGAGGAACAGTTACATCCTTACTCTGGTGGACACTTGTTCTATGTGGGGAGAGGCGGTAGCCCTGCCATCAATTGATTCAAAACATGTAGCAGAGGCACTACTTACAATATTTACCCGATTAGGATTCCCGCATCAAATCTTGACGGATAATGGTTCTCAGTTCAAGGGGAAACTAACGGAAGAAGTTTTTAAGCTATTTCAAGCCAGACACTTTCATTGTAGTCCGTACCATCCACAAGGGAACGGCCAGGTAGAGAGGTTCAACGGGACTCTCATTTCTATCCTGAGAAAGCTGGCACACGAAAAACCGGATCTGTGGGATCAATTCCTGCCCGCCGCATTGTTTGCTTACCGGGAGGTACCACATAGTTCAACCGGGATGGCTCCCGCAACTCTGCTATTTGGGAGGCCAATAAAAGGTCCTTTAGAAGCTTTATTAAGGACCTGGACAGATGAGAAGGCGGAAGAGACTGTTACCTCATCGTATCAATACGTGAACGAACTGACCACTCGTTTGAAAGCTGGATGGAAACTGGCAAATGATAATTTGAAGCAAGCCAGGAAGAAACATGCAGCATATTTTAATAGGAAGGCAAAGGACAGGGAACTGGCAGTCGGAGAGAAGGTGCTGCTTCTACTACCCGGAAGCCAGAATAAATTACAAATTGGTTGGCAAGGTCCATATACGGTTCTAGAGAAGGTGTCTAGAACAAACTATAAAATTGACAAAAAGGGGAAGGAGAAAGTTTATCATGTAAACCTGTTAAAGAAGTATCTGGACAGACCACTCCAGGAAAGCACCCCCTTATTGACCTTGGCTATTGCAACCCAGATGCAAAAAGAACCACTCACCTCACATGAATACCCATTACATCCTTGTGAAACAGCAGCACAGGTAAAAGTCAGCAAGCACCTGACTAAAAACCAGAGGGAGAGAGTTCAACAGGTTCTGGAGGAACATACAGATGTATTAACAGATAAACCAGGCCATACAAATTTGCTACAGTATGACATGAAACTGGTAGACTCAAACCCAATCTGTATGAGAGCCTATTCTATTCCGTTCGCGAAGGAGAAGGCATTGAAGGAAGAAATAGAGTATTTGTTGAAGGAGGGGATTATTTCGCACAGTGAATCATCTTTTAGTTCTAGTGTCGTTTTGTTGAGAAAACCGTCTGGGGAACACAGACTGTGCATAGATTACAGGAAACTGAATGCTGTCACAGAAGGACAAGTGGATCCATTACCAGACACAAAACAGTTATTTGCCAGACTGAACAAGGCAAAATACTTTTCAAAGGTGGATCTTAGTAAAGGCTATTACCAGATCCCAGTGAAGCCTGAAGTGAGACCTTATTTGGCTTTTAGCACTTCGGATGGACATTATGAATTCAATATGCTACCATTCGGACTGAAAAATGCTCCGAGTGTGTTTTCAAGGATGATGCGCAAATTGTTGGATCCCCTGAATAACCCGTGTATCACGAATTTCATGGATGATATTCTCGTCGCCACAGAGACATTTGAAGAACACATTGAAGCTCTGGAGATGTTGTTTGATAGACTTCGGGAGGCGAACTTAACTGCTAGGCCAACAAAATGTTGTATTGGATGCAAAGAGTTGGAATTCTTGGGACACACTGTATATCAGGGTAATATGACCCCTGATCCTAAGAATTTGGAAAAACTGCAGAGAGCACCTAGGCCGCAAACAAAAAAGGACGTGCGATCATTTGTGTCGTTATGCGGATTTTATCAGAAATACATCAAGAATTTTAACGCTATTTGTGCTCCTCTGACTGATCTGACTCGCAAGGGACTTCCAGATAAAATTATTTGGACTGCACAATGTGAACTAGCGTTCCAAGAGTTAAAGGAAAAACTCACTAGCAAGCCTATTCTCAAACTGCCTGATTTGACACAGGACTTTGTCTTAAGAACCGATGCAAGTAATGTAGGACTCGGAGGGGCTTTGTTGCAAAGATCATCTTCACCTGATGGGGAACTGAAACCAGTCGCTTATGCAAGCCGCAAATTGAATAAGGCGGAACAAGGATACTCCACAAGCGAAAAAGAATGTTTAGCGTTAATATGGGCAATAAAGAAGTTTCAAATCTATCTGTATGGTAGGACTTTTGTGGTGGAGACGGACCATCAGCCTCTCGTATTCTTATCTCAGGCTAAGCATGAAAACGCAAGATTGCTGAGGTGGTCTTTATTGCTTCAACCTTATCAGTTTAGTATCCAATATATCCCAGGCAAATTGAATGTCGGTGCAGATTTCCTCAGTCGGCACCCCTGTGATCAAAATTAGAGTAGTGGCAGACGTGAGGAGTAATTTTACCTATGTGTATCGCTGGTGTTGGAACTTGCCATAGGCATGTTTTCAAGTGGGGAGATGTGTAGTGAAATTAACAGAGATACAACGGTAAAATACCTCCAAAGATAACATGTAAGGATAAAAACATAATGCGTAGGCTGCTGATAGTACATGATCGCCCAGACCGCGGGTCATCACCCTCCATAAAAATTGACTTGCTAGACAGGAGGGGAACGGCGGATAAAAAGGAAAAAATATGACTGGAAAGATTGCGTGAGACTGGCAAGGCTAAGGAGACGCAATTGGGGGGGATGGAGGAGAGTAAAAATTCACGTCCCCCAAAGTGACACGAGGTACGGAATGGACGCTTTTGCGATACCAAGCCCTTGATTTGAATTCAGCGGCTAAACGCAGATGTTCGAAATATTACAAAATTTAAAAAGTATTTTTTTTCTTAATATTAATGTTAGGAATATAAAAATTAGCTGGCCGGATGGCCCATTCTGAGCAGTGAACTAATATGTTCTTAATTTTACAGACGGATAGATAATATTGAAGATAATGACAAAAGACAGTGTTGTTCACATCAGCGACATGACTGTATTGAATAAAAAGTGTCGCTATTTGCACAAAAAAAACACGACCTCGAGACGCAGGTGTTCAAATCTACTTAGTATGGAAGAGAAGGGATATTGTGGTGGCGGTGTCTAAAAATAACTTTTAACGACAAAATTTTGGAGGGGAGAGAAAGGTTGGTTCAAAAATCAAGTACATTTTTGTAAAAAACGCAAGTAGAGACGGACAGACTAACAGATAAAAATCCATACTTGACTGAAGCATGACTGAAATGACTTTAGTGTAGGAAATTTGAAATTCAAAAAAACCTAGGCAGTGATTGGCCACAGACAAGCATATTGTCGGCGCTTAGACGCGGATTTGGGGTCATTCCTCAATAGTTGTTCGATGATAGACACAGTATTTTAAAGTGTGGTGATTTCCAAATGAAAGAAAGTGAAATAAATTCAGGGACGCCATACTATAGCCAGCAGCTCAGCTGAGTTTTGCTAGCATTTCTGTGTTCTTTATTCATAATCTGGTAAGATTGAAATTATTTCTTTGCATATTTTGAATATTGTTTAATGTTCGAGTGATTTGATACTGCCATATCGAAATCTAGCCTTACAAACAAGTAGGGATTTGCTCTAGACCCCCCGCCCTAGTCAGGGTCTAGGGACCAACAATATACATAAACTCCAACAAGGGTTAGGAAAGACAGATCAAGTGTTGAGAATAATGAAACATATTACCTATCCACTTTTAGGGAAGGAAACTAATAAATATTTTTCAGAATCTATAGTCTGGGAGGACCTATCTGATGTAAAACCACCATGGTAAATGTGCTGTTTGGTCAGAGAGATCTGACCTGTCTGTATGATGTGGTTGTTGTGTCAGTGTTGTGTCCAGACGTGGGTAGAGAATAGAATTTTGACACATAGCCAATACTTTGATTGCAGAGCTGTGAGTTTCAGTCGTCAACAAGGCGGTGTCTATTCAGTTGGTGATTTACTCGAGTGTATCTGTGCAGTACGTTGTGACAGAGACCACTATTATTGCCCGCCAGCACGGAGAGGTGGGACCACCAGATTTCAGCACCAGAGCTACTTCTTCAAGATGAGTGAGCCTCTGGTCTGCTGGAAGTTCACCAACACCTTTTAGTTACTAATACCCCATAAAATTCCTGCAATTTACTGGACACTGTGTAGTCAATATAGACAGGTGTGATGAGGCCACCCCAACAGCACAAGCATTAAATATCCTCCCAAGTAGATGACTACTAGAACATTTTAATAAAACTAACTAGTCTAGTACTTATATATGTACACTCTTGCATTTATTATGTAACATTCCATGCATTTCTTTCATAAATTTTAAATCCTTCTTTTAAAACCAGTTCTGGTCAACATAAAACTTGATCCAGAACAAATAAATGTAATATAATTCTATCAACAATTTTACACACGTGAGTTAGTTCAGTGTATTTTAACATTTGTTAATATTATTAGTCTTCTTAATTATCTGTGGGTGTATTTATAAACTATCACACCACACTACATATCATTACCCTAGACACTTTACGTAGCCACATTACATTTAGTAATATCACCATCATACAATACCATCAAACCCACTACAAACATTACTGATCTTGTCATGGAATATACATTTTTCAACTCAACAAATACACAGATCGACTTCAAGTTTACATAATCCTACACCATTCGTCTACTCTGTTGGCACTCACACACACCTACACATTTAGTTCTCATGCACATAAATGGTGCATACAGATCCAGCATATACGTCAACAACACAGACACACAAGATTTACTTACATGCTTACTTAATTCTAGCATGTTCATTTACTGTGCATAGGCACATATGTAAATGATCCCGTTACACGCCCATTGAGGCATATTGGGAATATGGTGTTAGGACCATATTTTCTCGACCATCGGGCACACTAGGGGTGATGTGGTCAGCATCACGCCGGCCACCTTAACCTTCACAGAAGTTGCTCTGGTACCCAATTTGGGGCTGAGTCGACCCAGGAGCCGTTTGCAGCCTTAAAAAAAATCCCACCTCATCTGGGGATCGAACCATGGACCACTGAGCTAGGAAGCCAGTGTACTAACCACTATGCTACCGCGGCTCCCATAGGCGCATGTGTACTTACATCATATTTCTTTATTTTTTGTCTTTTTTAGCTCCTTAAGGAGCATGGAACCATCATTGCAGCTTGCATCAACGTATTCATTGCTCTTACAGCGGTGCATTCTGTAGCAGATTGTTTTACATAATGATGGCGCCACGCCGTGTACAACCTCATTTTAGTCACTTCTTACGATTGGCCTTGGGTTTTGTTAGTCCTAGTCTCCCTTTGTCTCTCCAGAGACCTGCGGGAAGCACACAGGGTTCAAGGTTACTTAATTCTACAATTTTCATATGCTCCACACACAGAGTGACATTTACTTTCCATGCGTTCTGAATAATTTTCGCGCCCACTGGAGTATACAACTATTGCTTACAAACTCTACTGGGTTCAGAATTAAGCGAGTTGTTTCCCTTCTTCTCCACAAACAACAAACCCCTCTCTTCTTCTCCCCCCCCCCCCCCCCCCCCCCCCCCCCCCCGCGCGAAATAAAACAACCCAAAAAAAAAATATATTACACTTATTTTTATTGGAAGTTGTGGTCCAGAGTTCTTCATCTAACCTTTGAGTTATCTTCCTCTTTCCATTTGTATCATCTGGTTGTGCCAAATAAATACTGTCTAGCCATATTGAATTATTTTTAGTTATTGTTAGAAAAATCTCCCATATGTTGTTTTTTTTTATTTTTTAATCTTACAAGTTAATATATCTTTCGTCCCATCTTCCTTAACAGTATTTCTGTAACATCTCTATTTCTGAAACATCTCTGTGGTAAAATTATGTCTTTCTTCTTCTTCACATTCCGTCCCTGGTAGCCATGAGTTATCATGTCTCTTCACAACTTCTTGTCTCCAGTAATATTATTCAGTCATGTTGTTGACTTCTGTCCAGTAATATTACTCAGTCATGTTGTTGACTTCTGTTCAGTCCATGATGTCAGACTGCCCAGTATCGTCTCTCTTTGTCATTATCTATCCCTTTTTTCTTTCAATCTTTCCTATTGTCACGATATGTTCCAACCCCAGCAGCCAGTAGGCCTCTGAAAGTAGTGCTCGGAAAGAACGATGACCTTTATATATAGCCTTTCAATTTCCTTTGTTCCTATATCAAACGTCAAAGCATGGCCCCGTGTCTGAAAACAAACATGAAAGAGATTTTTTATAAAAAGGCATTAAAAAATCTTGAGTACGTGGCGTAGTACAGTAGACCTGGCACACATTTGTCGAAGGCCTATGTTCCAAGAGAAGCTGGATGGTATTAATAGTGATGAAGTAAAACAGGTTAAGTTAGTCCCATAGCAGATACTGCCGTAGGGAAATCGAAGTGTTAGAGACTGCACTACTAGTAGGTCCAGCGTCGGGAGGTGGGATGACCTGTTCCCTTCCTCGCTGCCTTTTCCTTCCCTAACTCAAGTGCAAAGTCAGGTACTCATTTACTACTGGGTAGACTGAAGTGTGTCAGTTCCTTGAATCAAATGCGGCTCCGTTACTGCGAGACCAGTGCTCTAACCACTCAGCCTGACGGGTCATGACGTAACTAGCTACATTTTTTAATACAGATTCGCCGTAGATTGATTAATATAGTCGTTTCACCCATTATTTAAGGAGGACCCCACTTAATTTGATCCCAGGGGCACCTTAAATTTAGGTACGCAACTGGAAAACAACCACACCTCCCTACAAGACAAATACAATTTTTCAGTCCCTTTCATTCCACGCCGAACATAAGGCCGAGACTGTTACTCGTGGCCATTTTTGTCTCCTCTATTTTGAGCAAACTTGTTCAGCTCTGGTAAGATCAATAGGGCGTCTGATTAAACGTAGACCGAGAGCATGGACATGGACCTAAGAGTGCTAAGAATTGTAAATTGGCAACAGGCCATCAAGGATGGGAAATAATGGAAGCTGCGCTTGGGGTAATGAAGACTTTAAGAGCTCGGAAAGATGAAACGATTAAGAAGGCGGGGAAGAGACAAAACACCAACCAATAGGAATCTTTGTTGCAAGCCTTTGGAAGTAAAGTTCTCTGCATTCTATAGCTTCTATATTATATTGTTCCATGTAGTGTCCGGGTGTCTCTCAAGAGACAGGGAAAGAAAATAACTACTACACTCTCATGTATGTGCGAATATTATAAGGCTGTGCGTGTTGTCGTAAAGTCATGCGTAAACCCACTTCTTTGTTAATACACTATGTCGATATACAAATATGCACAGCCAATCCACGTTCAACAGACTCTGAGACAGATTAAATTAAACGAAGTCACGTTCCCGCAAGATGGCGGCAGACAGAATGAATTAGGAAAAATATAAAAGAAAAAAACTGTTGCTTCGGAACTCGGTCACGGAAAGTACGAAAACGCCGGTAATTAAAAAGACTAAAACGCCGAGAACCAATCAAAAGGGTTCCTTACACACTGGCAGTTACCTGCGTTGACCTATATATATGGGGGCGCGTTTTATTCAAATCACACAAACACGAAAGCCAGCCTGAACGACCGAATGTGGAAGAGAAAGTTGTCAAGATGAATTCCTGCTTACCTGCATGACCGGGCAAACTTGCTTCACTAGTCGAGTCAAAATTCTGGCTTGTATTAATCTTAGAGGGTAGGTAAACTTACTATAAACATTTATGAGTTTTAATATGCCTATATCATATATAATGATTGTATTTTATAGAATCGTGTATAATGATTGTGTATGATTGTTGAAAAGGGAACCTACCTGAAAATAACCTACACCGGTATATAATATCACTTAAGTATTTTAGTTTTACTATGAATGTATCAGGTATACTGATTATATCTTAGGGAATTATGTATAATGATTGTATTTCCTGGTATGATTGTTGAAGAAGAAAACCAACCCAAAATATAACCTAACAGTCCTTGTTAGGACTCATATAACTACAAAAGTATTGTTAGGATATATTTTACCAACCAGTATAGCACTTATCAGAGATGGCCTGGTATATTATAGGGGGAAGGAAACGGTTGTATCATACCTAGGTGTACAAATTATTGGATGTATTCATGTATTGAATTATCAGAAAGAATGTTTTGCAAGTAGACACCTGTCGTGTCTCGCTATTGCTAAATCATACTGAGCCATGTTGTCATTCATCCTACATGCAGACACCTGAGACACGCTCATCTCATATACACTAGAAATAGGTGGGCTTGATGACAGAAATTATCCCCTATTTTTCCTTGTTACAGGTTTATTCGTGTCATCCAACCTGAGGTCGTATGTTTGGGTCAATCCAGCTGCCTGGAACTTCGCAGGAGCATAGTGGTTGTATCGAGCTACATCCTTAGTCCCCCTCAGTCTTGGGTGGGCTAAAGGAACGATCATCAACGGGTGTTGTGTGCATCAAATTAAGAAGGACAGAACTGTTTTAAGAGATGAGTACACATTAGTACCATTTCCGTCGGCAAGTGTGAGCAATTAACTGTCAATGAAGAAAAAGTGATTTAGCGTAGTGAGAGACAAGATTAACAGCATAGCTGATAAAGTTTCTATAATTTTTTTCCTATAATTGGAAGACGTTGTAATATATATATATATATATATATATATATATATATATATATATATATATATATATATATATATAAGACTTTTTTTTATATATATATATATATATATATATATATATATACTCGTATATATCATATGTAAACTTACAAATCCATTACATTCCATCTTCCAACATCCACCCTTCAGCACAAGAGTAGATAGTGTATATACTTAATAAATAAGGAAATTGTATTTGAACGACTTGTCAAGTTTATAATTGTTAAGTGAAATCTGTTTCCTTGTTTTAATATCACAGTTAGTTACACAGCGGGGTGGCATTTTATGACTGTCTCCATTCTACTAATTTTTTCGAGATCAGATCATTCACAGCCGTAACTAATTTGTGATACCAGTAGTTCTCTCATACACTGGGACTTGACCATTTTCCTGCAGAAATTCTATTTCTGTACTGTCAGTACTTACTGATCCTAGAGCCAATAAAAACCTCTCGCTACACGTCTGGCTGGCTGGCAACCTTATTATGTAAAACACATAAACCACTGTTGTAATAGCATGTGAATGTTTGGTGCGGGCTTCATACAGGAGGATCAGCTGTTAGTGGTGTATCCTTGCTCCATTGGGATCAGAAGACATCAAGCATCAACATGTTTTAAACAAAAGGGAACGAGAAGGAATATCTTTACATCGTGTCTCGGCATCGTTCCGCCTGGATTGTTTGTTGTCACCAGGATTGTGGAGTCGTCCAAAAAAGACTCCTCGCGTATTAGAAGTCCCACTCCCAACTCCGACTGCAGTTTTTTTACTAGACTCTGACTCCAGTAAAAAAATTAAATAAAAAAAACCACCGACTCCTACTGCATAGCCCTGGTTGTTATAGCCAATGATCTATCGTTTATTATTATTATTATTTTTTTTCATTTCTGTTCCCATTTACCGTAATGGCCATAATGGGATCTTCGAAGGTGGCATGATAGTCGTGCCCACTTTCTTTGCAGGTTTCAGGTAATCCTGTTTTCTGTATTTTCATTCGCAGCCCGCTTGTATGTTCCTGCCTGTTTTTAGATATCTCAAGAAGCGGACTGACTTCATTTGCAACATGACTGCATGGTCATTATCTCTGTACTAGCTAGTATCACGTCTAACCTCGCGCGTGACGAATGAAAGAGTAGGGATTTACAGACAGTCTCGCTCGGCTGAGCAGCCTGTAAATCCCTACTCTTTCATTCGTCACGCGCAAGAAACGCTCGTCTGCACAGGCCTAAAAATGACGGAAATCAATTATGGTGTGCGATGTCTGTCTCAGGTCCCGAGGATGGCACTGTATTGTATTCAGTGTCTTGCTTTATATTTCCTGACATCTTTTACCCTCCGCCGAGCAAGTAAGCCCCGTCACCACACGCAGACAATTAAACTATAATTAACAAAAAACACACTTATAAAAACTGACAACAGCTGTATGAATGTTAAAATAAACACGTTACACCTCTCCTGGGAACTGGATGCAGAACATTTGCTCAGAAGACAGCCATTCTAACCACTAATGCGTTTTGGTACTTTTTTTTTTTTTAATTGTGTTGCTAATAGAAGCGAACAAAAAATGCGTTCTTAAGATATAAAATAGTGGTAGTTGGAAGTAATAGTTTTTTTAAAACGTGTCAAAAAACATTAACCAGTGAATGATTCGGCTGATCATTGCTTCTTTCAGACACATGCAGATTTACATCTAAATGTGTTGGAAGAAAGAAATTTTTTGCCCTCGCTTAGATTTTTTATTTTTAAATGATTGCCCTGTTCATTTGGGTGTCGCTCGTTACAGACCAGACATATCTAGAAAACTATTAAAGGTGATAATTTACAAGTAAATAATTAGCATTATAAGTCTGTTTCTTACTATATTTTGTTTTTGATGTGTTACCTTTCTTAAACGATATGTTGATCTCAGTTCATATAACATTGAATCTTTGCTGCTATTGTTTACACATGTATTCATAAATGGTTCATTATTTTTAATTATTATTCACACCCCCCCGCTTTCCCCCAGGCGTATAATGGTAAAGTACATATATAACCTATAATACAGTACATATGTCTTGATAGTCATAATAAACGCCTATGTTACTGGCCTATGTATGTACTGTACTGTACTTACTGTCGTTATTTTAATGTGAACTTTCGACAATACTTTACCGTGAAGTGCATCATGGCTCCCAGACGCATCAAAACCAGTTCTAGTGATAGCAGCAGCAAGAGACAAAGGAAAAGTATCGATTTGGAAGTGAAACAAAAGGTAATTAAACATGACGAAGGTGGAAAACAAGTGAATGCTATAGCTCGTGATTTGGGCATGTCGCACTCGACAGTCACGACGACCCTTAAGAACAAAGAAAAATGTCTCCAAGCTGTTTAAGGATCGGCTCCACTGAAAGTTACAAAGCTTACGAAAATACGAGAGGGACCTATATCAGATATGGAAAAATCGCTAATGACATGGATTGAGGACCAAACACAGAAGCGAATCCCTCTCAGCACGTTGACTATCACTGCTAAGGCACGAAGCTTGTTCGAAATGCATAAAGAAAAAGCAGGACCAGACTACAATATCGAGTTTAGTGCTAGTTCTTGGTGGTTCAAGCGCTTCAAACAACGTTTTTTGCTGCATAATGTGAAAGTGAGTGGTGAGTCTGCGAGTGTTGATGCTAAGGCAGCAGAAGATTTTGTCGAAACCCTAGATAAACTAATTGTAGAGGGAGGTTATTTGCCCCAGCAAATTTTTAATATGGACGAAACCTCCTTATTCTGGAAACGAATGCCTGAAAGGACCTTCATCCATGAGGAATACAGAACTGTATGTGTACAGTATCTTGGCTATTTAGTCAATACAGGTACCCTACAGTATCCCATATAACTTTGATAAGTATAAAGTATGGTGTTCACACAACGTCCAAATCGCTTAACGTCCTATTTCACAGAACGTATCGTGGACATTAAGCGGCGCATGACTGTACACACACACACACACACACATATATATATATATTTATTATTATTTTTTTTTTTCCTTTTTTTTTTTTTTCCTGTGGTAATGGTCACTAACACTGACAAACTTCAGCTATTGTGGCCGCTTACTATCCTTCTGTTCGTTCACATTACCCTGAAAGTCAGCAGTACTGTGATAGAGCTAATGGTCGTGGTGGTGGTTGCAATAGTAGACGGCTGTAGCGTATTTATGCGCTTGGTTGACCTATGACCATAATACAATCATAACATTACAAAACGGTTAACGACTGAGTCTTTCTGTTACTAGAGAGTTACTAACACGTTACCACCCATTAGAAAAAAGTCGTGTCAAATATAACTGTATAAAGTATGTAAGTTGACGAAAAGGTCGTGTTACTATAGGTCGTTTGCTGTTGTATCGTGACTGGGGCCAACAACGAATGTAATTTGATGTTACTAGCTGTCACTTGCTGTTGTTCCGCAATAGGGGACCGTCTCCAGCTCTGGCAGCATAAGCACAAAGTGACTGGCCTTGAAGTGTTGCAGGATTATGTGAGGTGATACTTGATTGACAACCAGTATCGATCGTATCAGTCGTCTGCCATCAATTTGCCTAAGCGTCGATCAGTAATCGGCTTAAGGCTTTCCTTGGTGTTACCATAGCGTAGACAGAAGAAGCACATACAATTAAATCAAGTGCCGTCTCCACACTCAAGGTTGACTGTGGTGGATCACAAACAATTTCTCTCTCTCTCTCTCTCTCTCTCTCTCTCTCTCTCTCTCTCTCTCTCTCTCTCTCTCTCTCTCTCTCTCTCTCTCTCTCGCCTTAATGGTTCCTCGTCTTCTTCTTGTTATTTTTTTGTCTTCTTCTTTGTCGTCACGTCTTCCTCTTCTTTTTCTTCTTCTTCTTCTTCGACGAAAACCTCCAGGCGTTAACCTGAATATGCTTGAAGGCAGCAGTAGTCAGTTTCAGGTTGCTGACATCTCCATAAAGTTTGTTCTCGACATCTTCTGGTGCCTACCATGTGGGGGTTTTTTGTTCTCCTTTGTCGGGGCACTCCTGCAGCAGATGTTGAGCAGTCATTTAGTCAGTGCGCATGTACACTAATCGGTAATTCCCGGTGATCTCTGATGAATCATATAAAGATTACGACTACTGCACCCTCATGCATGTCGTAGAAGGCGACTAATATAAGAGTGTGCATGTGGTTGACAACCTCATCACGTCAAACAGATTGCTAAAGAAGACATCACTGTTACAAGAGCGTGCGAATGCTCGGTGCAGGTTTCATGATGATATGTGCACTTATCGGTATATAGTTCCTATTGTTAGTTTATTAAAAAGATGGTATCTCTGTTGTGTGAACTGTCCTTTTTTGTTTTTTTTTTAAATTATGACAGTTTATGTTCTCTAAATGTTACTGATCCACACTCATTTTTCTGTTGCCTGTTTGTTACATTAGTTCTTGTAATTATTGTTAGCTTGCATCTTCTATTTTTTATATTGTTTATTTCTCCGCCTGTGATGTTTAGGATACTCATTTCTTTTACTGCCTACAAAGCATGCTTAGTCCATATTCATACAATCGCAGACTTTTCAAATACATCATGAGTGCAGATTATATGCCACCCTAATTTAGTTATGTTCCTAAATCATTATACAGGGTGTTTATAAAGTCGCTGTGCAGTGAATTTGAAAAATATTTTAGAAATTACGTCACGAATGATGCAAATTTACGTCATGATATTCTGTGTTCCAATGCTGTGTTCCACAATCCCGTGTGCAGCATTACACAACAAGCCCCAATTGAAAACCACATTTCTGGTGACGTAGTCTCGCCCGGGCGTAAATTTCACTGCACAGCGACTTTATAAACACCCTGTATAATCTTATGTAGGTTTTAAAGATAATTTTGTCCTGTTTAGAATTGATCATGATAAGGTACTGTAAATGCGTGTACTGTTTTCGCACTGTTACAATGTTGGGATTTGATTTTATTGTATTTTATTATTTCAAAAATAATATTTCAGACGCATGTCAGAATAAATGTATAAAGGATGGAAAACGAGAGAAAGGAAGGGCAGAATGTTAGATGGGCAAGCTTGCCTAATTCTAAACCCTTTGAAAATAAAGGTCGTTCGTTCGTTCCATCTGTTTGAATTTTTCCTGGTGCAGACGAGCGTTTCTTGCTGCGCGTTTCTCGCGCGTGACGAATAATCTCTGCATAGATCTTAACTGATCACAAACACAGAACATAACCTTGACCCCAGCCTCTTTCAAGAAATATACTACTGGACAAAAGTTAAGGGCCACCAAGAAAAACTCCACTATGGACCAATTAAATGCAACCAGGTGTAAACAATTTATTACAAAATAAAGTTGATTCATCCGTGGAAAAGATCAGTCAAGTGTCTTTTAATAATGTGTGACTAACAAAAAGAAATTCAACTCACTTTTTCACCTTTTGAACTAGTGGGGCGTGTTGCAAAAACCACGAGTTTTTGCAGCAACAATGGCAATTTTCACGTGCGGGTTAAAGTGACCCAGTTTTTGGACATTAAAAAAAAAAATAACCTAGTGCACACAGAAATGTGAAAAAGTGAGTTGAATTTCTTTTTGTTAGTAAGTCACATATTATTAAAAAACACTTGACTGATCTTTTCCACGGATGAATCAACTTTATTTTGTAATAAATTGTTTACACCTGGTTGCATTTAATTGGTCCATAGTGGAGTTTTTCTTGGTGGCCCTTAACTTTTGTCCAGTAGTATATTATCATCATCATTATTGTCGTCTGCGCTCCTAACGATGGCATAGAGCCACGGCTTTAGCTTGTCCCCTTGTAGGAAGGCTGCAACCAAGCATTCAAACGCTCCTTCAGTAGTGGTTTATGTGGCAATATGTTTAACGTCATGAGGTCAACACCTCAATGTCATGAGGTCACAACCTCAATGTCATGAGGTCACAACCTCATATTAGTCACTTTTTTATGACGTGCTTGAGGATGAGTAGTCCTGTTCTTTCCTTGTCTCTTTAAAGACGCCTGGAACATTTTTATTGTTAATCAGAATCGACCTCCCTGCACTCCGGGCAAACCCATAGGTGCTCAGTCTCCCTCAGTAAATGTCGAAGAGTTTGAATGCTAATTGTACCTGTAGCACGCTGGTTGTACATACGGCGGATGCATCCTCTCTCATGTCCATTTCTGCTAGTCCTACGTTTGATGCCAAACTCCAACAGCCTCAGTCTTGTTGATTGATCCATTGCAGTGTCATTATCCAGCAGGCGATCATTAATTGCCCTTAGTATCTCTCCCTTATCCATGTCCATTGTCCCCAGTATGGGTGCTCTCGAGGCCAGACTGTCAGCTCTCTCATTGTCCTGTACCCCTGCATGACCAGGACCGCAGATCCACACCAGTTCCTGAAGACTTATGGATTCTATTGATGTTTTCCGTCCCTGTCGCAGCCATCCGTTCTGAACTTTCAGAAGCATGGCTTGAGAGTCTGACAATATATCTGCCCTGGCTGATGGAGTTTCAGACAGCCACCTCAGTGCTGCAGTAACTGCCTCTACCTCCATTCTCATGCTGGAGGTTGTTGTCATGTAGGCTCCACTTTGTTCAGCGCGGACCCTGCCTTTTATTCTCGCAGAGAAGCCCCATCCTGATTTATCACCATGCACTACAGACCCATCAATTATATATATCAGCCTGGAAAATACACGAGGCATATGCATATCTAATATTGTTTATTTCTCCTCCTCTGTTGTTTCGCTTACTCACTTCTTTGATCTTTTTGAATTTTTTTTAAATTTAAGTTTCCGGATAGATGTTAATTGGACAAAAAGACACAGCACAAAAAAGATGTATATGAACAAATGGAAGTTCCAGTAAAATTATCTTCCAGACCTTAAGATATTTTATACTGGGACATAAAAGATTGACCTTGTGTCTTTGTAGAAAGGGACATGCCTCGCCAAAGCATCTAAACAAGCAAATAAGAATGGGAGTTTTGGCAGAACTGTTTTTTTCATATAAGCAGTCCGTAACAGTAACAAAATTATGCAAGAAAGTACACATCGTATGAAACTTTATGAAACCATAAAATGACAGTAACAAATAATAGTCTTTTTTCTGAAACGATAATCTTCATTATGTTCCTTTCTCAGTGTTACATGTTGCCTCAAGTGATTTCTGCTTTGGGTAATCCTTCTGAGCTCTGCCTTCAAGTTTCTAGTTGCCTTTGCTTCCTCATCTACCATTATTCTCCAGGTTCTCCTTGGCCTCCCCACTCATTCTTTTTCCCTTGTTGGTTCCAGTCATTTTTCCCTTGTTGGTTCCAGTCAAGGGCTTGTCTGGTTACATTGGTTGTATGAAACTATACTGATTTAAATAACCTCATAAAGCTGAGACCTAGTACAGCTGTATAGTGAATCTCTAATACTTAACTCCCCTATGGAACTATCTACAATGGGACCACCTATCTACAACTTGTGGCAAGTGCATGCGAATGCAGTTAAATATTCCTGCATTTTCTTGACAGCACTGAGGAAAGAAAAAAGGACCCGATTAAAAGTACAGTTTAAAAATACTATATTTATAATTTGTAGCTGTCTGTTTATAAAATATTAAATTTTAGAAATATGTTAGACAGCTATTCCTGAAACTGCGAATTCTCCTTCTTATTTCAGAAGAAATTTCAAAGGCTGTGTCTTCTGATGTCATTGAAGGAAACAGTCCTGAGCTGATGTAAAAACATCACTACTGTAAACAGCCCTTGAGTGACTTAGAAACATCACTGAAGGAAACAGTCCTAAACTGTCTTAGAAACATCACTGAAGGAAACAGTCCTAAACTGTCTTAGAAACATCACTGAAGGAAACAGTCCTGAACTGACTTAGAAACGTCACTGAAGGAAACAGCCCTTGAGTGACTTAGAAACATCACTGAATGAAACAGTCCTAAACTGACTTAGAAACGTCACTGAAGGAAACAGTCCTGAACTGATGTAAAAACATCACCACAGGAAACAGCCCTTGAGTGACTTAGAAACATCACTGAATGAAACAGTCCTAAACTGACTTAGAAACATCACTGAAGGAAACAGTCCTAAACTGTCTTAGAAACATCACTGAAGGAAACAGTCCTAAACTGTCTTAGAAACATCGCTGAAGGAAACGGTCCTGAATTGACTTAGAAACAGCACTGAAGAAAACATCCCTGAACTGATTTAAAAGCATCACTATTGAAAACAGCCATTGAGTTACTTATAAACATCCCAGATGAAAACAGTCCAGGGTTGACTTGGGAAGAGATATGAGAATGAGGGCTCAACATCTGCTTATACCAGCACAAAGACTTACAATTTTACCTTCCCAGTTTCTCACTTAGTACTTAGTCTCCTAATATTTTTAGAATTAACGTTTGAGAAGTTGGGGAATTATTTATATTAATTGTGACATTTCAAATATTGTATCCGTGGATTTTAATAGTTCAAGTTTTAATGTAACGAAGTAATAATTTATTGATTCAGGTAAAAGAATTGCTAAAAAATTATCTTTTAACATTTTTACAAATGTAAGTGTATCTTTGTAACCATATTTGTACTTGAATAACTTGCATTGTTGATTTTAATGGTTGAAATATTAATTAACTGATAGGTAATGGTTTATTGCGTCACAAAAATATTTTTGAATATAATCTTTGATAATTTTACAGATGCCAGTGAAAATTCTTTAAAATATTTGTGTGTGAGTTATTATGTGTTGCTGATTTTAATTGTTTAAATATTAATTTAACGGACAAATAAGTATTTGACTGAATTCAATTTATAACGTTTTTACACATGCCAGCTTTTAATCAAAATTATACTGAGAAACAACACATAGTATCATTTGTTTCAAATTCAGTATAATTTGTTTCACATTTTTTCGCTATTCTTATTTTTCATAATTTCACATTGATATGACCACAGCCATCTCCCTGACCGTTTATTCCAGGTATTTCTGTTGGCCATACTGCATATTCTGCTCCGATGTAACTCCCAGGGGTCTCAGGTGAGACATAGAAAGAAGAAAACTACTGCTCCTTCAGGGCATATCGTACAAGGTGATTAATAATGGGGGTTAGGCGTGAGGCTGGCAACTTCACCATCTAGTCTTAAATTTCTCTAGCTTAAAAATTCTTCCATTTTTGTCCTCCATCATTCAGAGATCTACCAAATAATCCCTTGATTGAGATCTACTGGTAGATCATGATCAAGTGGTTGCCGGCTGCTGCGGTAGGACTTCTAATTCTGCCCTTCCTCTCTCTCTCATCATGTATACTATATCCTTTCATCCTCACATTTACTTTAAGCATTATTAAGGCATTTATCATTATAAAGGTAATATTATATTTGCAATAATAATCATTATTAAAGTATGTTTTTAAAATAAAGAAAACAAAAATAAAAAAATAAAGAATTACAACAATAACAGCAACAACAAAATTAACGAAAATGAAAAAGAAGGTTTTTGAGCCAGTAGAAGAAATACAGAAAATTACTACATGAACAAGTAGACTTAACCTAAGATTTCACCTCCATAATTTGTTTGTAAATGATTAATTTATTGGTCATGTGTGTTGCACTCAAAGTATGAATTTCAAATATTATGTATAAGCTGTAGAGAGCAACTGAAACCAAGAGTTGTAAATTAGGAAATGAATGTGGCAGTAAACCATGGGCTAAAGCTAGCAGAATATCAGCTTTTGCCGATTAATAAAACATGGAGAGAAATGTAATCTAGAGGCTGATATGCTGCTTGTCTGTGCAAGTGCTTGTGATCTGTATAGATGTAGTAGAGTGTCTATGTATGAACAATAATGGATATTAATTTCTAGTTCTGTACTTTTATTCACATTTCATATCATTGTTTAAAAATAAGACATTTTTTTGCAGAAATGTGAATTTCTGTTTATGGCTGATAATTTTTTTTTGGTTCTTTTTCATTAATTACCTTTATCATGTTTTATTATTATTTTCATTGCTATTTATCAGTTAGTGTTTGTAATTATTTTTTTCATATATGTGGAATGTTCTTGCAAGATTGGTTACATGTTGGCATATTTAATTTTGAGTAAAATGTAAAAATTATTTAAATTGTAAACAAAAAATACTGATTTTGAGTTGTTCATTTTTATAAAACCTTAGATTCTGTACTGCATACATGCCACATGCTATGGTTTACCCATAATTTGTACAAGGTGTTTGCGTTTTCAGATGTGTACACTCTGTACATAATTTCTGTACAGGTTTTCTAACCCATTCCCCTTATTACTGTGTCTCAGAGTTCTTTTATAAGGTCCTATTGAACACAGGATTTCCCAGTCTGTTAGTGATAATTAAGCACAGAAATAAACTAAATGATGACACCATCACATTATTTTTACAGTGTAAAATAAACTCAAACATTTATTGTTTGGGTTTTAAAATAAGTGAAGACCTGCTTTAAAAGGCAAAGTCCCCGTGCCTCATTTATAAAACAGCCCACTGTAATTGAAAATATTTTTACACGAATTAACTCTTTTGATATGTTTTTTTTTTCAGTCTTTGTACAGGTTTTGCGGGCCTTTGTACAGGGTTTTGGATTTTTTGTACAGGTTTTTTATCTCCAAAGTGTGGCATGTATGGTACTGTCGAATGATGTACATAATGTTTGTCAAAAATGGACCTAGATACATTTAATATGCTTTTAAAGCACTCACCCATTTAAGAAAATGCTATTGACTGTTAAACCAAATGTGACATCTTTGGTATAACATGTTCAAATGTGCATAACTTTGCTCTAAATTTTCAAATTTAAATATTCTTTTAACAATTACTAAGGTCTATTAAACTTGTTTCTTGTCACAGCAGTATCTCAAAGTGCCAACAGATTCTGTTAGATTTTGTCACATGTTTAATCCCATTTTTGTCTATATTTTCATATTTCTCGCTCTGTGAAGTTCACATTGGCATAATCACTTTTAAGCAACCTAAATAAAAATGTAGATGAATCAGCAGCTGCAGTAAAACTCATATAAATAAAGTAATAATAATCTGAATGTTAGTTTGACTAAGGAACAATACGATAGCGTGTGAAACGTTTCAGGAAAAAATCACTTTCAACAGCCACGACAGAAAACAAGGGACAAGGTAAATAACACAAATACATACAAAGCAGGTTTGCAGGAGTTAAAAGTGGGAGTTAAGCCATGGAGTTTAATATTTTTTAAGTAAAGCTAGAGTTGGAGTTGCTGTTATACTCATAGTCAGATTTGTAAATTTTATAGGATCGAAGTCGGATTGGACATTTTTTTTTTTAATCAACTCCTATATTCAGAAATAATTCAATAAATATGCAGTTTATTTCCCAAATATAAAGGAAACTGTATTTGACTTGGAAATCTAGATGCTTCTTATGATCTAGAGGATAATAAATACACACAAAAAAAAAGAAAAGAAATACAAAAATCTATTTAGGTCCTTGTTTATATATCTATATTTTCGTGTTTCTTATTTTAGACATCTACACCTCACAGTAGAAGAGGAATTACTAAGTAAGTAAGTTTCTTATTTTGAATATTTATTAAACCTCTACACCTCACGGTAGAAGGGGAACGACTAAGTAAGTAAGAATATTTATTAATATCCATGTTGCTATTGTACTGTTCCTGTGTAAAACTGTACTTTTTAAAAAACTAAATGTATGAAAGTCTTGCATGCCTTATCATAAATTTGTCTGCACAAGGTGATTTTTTTATATGAGAAGTTCAGATCCAGTAACCTGGCAGTATTTGAGAGATAACTATTTTATTCTTGTACTTGTTCTTTTGTTGTAAGTGGCATTTATTTTTGTACTTATATTTTTTTTACAGTACTCAATTTAATAATCTTCCATGTAAAAGCATTTATGTCATATTATGAGTTAATAATTATTAAGTACATTAAATGAGACTTATTCAATGTGTTTAAATACAAAGGGAAAACAAAAAACAAGTCTTGTGTCATTCAGAATCTAATGTGTAATAAATTGCCTGTTGGGACAGGTATCTGTGGGAAAAAAAACACTGATACTTCCTAATTTTGAAGTGATAACTTCTGAGCTGAGCAAAGGGACACTTAAGCAATACTGAGAAATAAATATGCGGTTTATTTCCTAATTGTAAAGGAAACTGTATCTGACTTGGAAATCTGGCTGATTCTTATGAACTAGATACACTTTTGACACATCTCATATATTTGTGAAAGTATACCATGTGACATCTTTTTTTTGTTTGTTTTATTTTTGCATTGCAATGATCTGTGTTTTATTTATAAGTGTTTGTATTATTGAACAAACAAAAAATGTTATTTGTTTAAATATTAATTTAAATGATTTTTCTCTGTATTATATAATATTAAGAGCACAATTTATGTAATAAATTCATGTAACATGCATGCACCATACCCTTTGTTGTTTATGCTTGTGCTAAATTTTCTGAATGGTAATATATCAAATTTTGTGTTTCTTTGTTTGCAGTTGTTGAATGCTGATCATCATGATTAAGAAAATGATTTTAACAATCTGTTTTTTTTGTTCTGCCAAATATCTTTTTTCTTTGTGTGATTGTTTTAAGTCAATGTTTCTTCTACTTACTTACTTTTTTGGTCCACTGTTGCCATGAAGCATAGTGAAGATGTAACATTTGAACACTTGTTTCTGTTGTCAGATATCTCATTTCACTGTATGGTTTTTTAATCAATACACTTTTGTTTGAAGTACCTAAAATCCTTTTCAACTATATGATTTTTGGCACATTGATGTAGACTGCACTGCAAACCCTAAGTGCAAGGGGCACAGGATGTAATTTCACTAATAACAACAGGGAAAATGATCCAGGATTATTGAATTGTGAGGGATGGGTGAGAGGCATGAATGGGTTATCTACACTACAGTGTATGTACTATCACAAACATGTATTTTTTTATATATTTGTTTTTTGTATAATTGTTTAAATAGCACTGTTTTGTAATGCCAGACATGATTTTGTTGCACATTCGTCTAATTTATATGATATATTTTGTACTTCTTTAACCTTTCATACAACTCATATTTTATTTCATTCTTAAGAACATAGAGCTGAGTTCTTGTTTTTAATCAAGATGTATTAGTACAAGAGCAATTTATTCCATATAGTTTTACAATACTGGCCAAACTTTGAAGCAAAAATGTAGTTTATTTTTTATTACATTTCATTGTTGTTGTGACGTTTGCCTCTTCTTGTGTTTGCGTTAAGTATTTCCATATGTGACATTATGATACATTTTAAATCATATAAACCATGTGACAATAAACCAAAAAAATAGTTCATTGGTATGATAAATCAGTTTTTGAAATTTGTGTGTGTCCACAAGCTTCACTTTCTCTTCTGTAAACTGGTATAATGAGCAGATAACTGAACAGATGCTCACAAATGTGTTTAGACAATGTAAGTGAGAGTTATTCAAAGAGAAATAAGTACAGAAAAAAAAATCTCTGTTTTATGTTTAGTGGTGATCATTCTTTTCCTTTTGCAGACATAAATCCTGGTGTAATTTTTAATTATCTATCATTCATTTTTGCTTTTTACATGCTATCATTTGAATTTTTTAATTTTTTTCCCTCATCCATGTAATGTTAATTATTTATTCTTTTTTTTTTCTGTCTTCCCTTTCTCTTTGACTTCTGCTGTAAAATAATTTTTGCTGTACTATTTTATCTTGAAATGTGGATGTTAAATGATGCCTTTCACGTGACTGTTTTTTGTCATCATATCAGCATGATATTTTAATTGGTACTTTACATGATTTTCCATTTTATAACTTTTAAAAGCGCTGTATTAAAAGAAAATTGTTCTAATGCTTGTGACCATTACTTAGATTTCCCCTGTTTCATCATTATCAACAATTTTTGTTTCCTAAGGACAAATGGCTGCACTTATTGCTCACCACTTATTTATTTTTGAGACATCTTCTTCATCTCTGGCAATGATGGTTTCATCACTTTGGCTTAATCTTCCACCATTTTACAGCTTCTCTTCAGCTGTCCTACTCTTCTCTTCAGCTGTCCTACTCTTCTCTTCAGCTGTCCTACTCTTCTCTTTGGCTGTCCTACTCTTCTCTTTGGCTGTCCTACTCTTCTCTTTGGCTGTCCTACTCTTCTCTTCGGCTGTCCCACTCTTCTCTTTGGCTGTCCCACTCTTCTCTTCCCCTGTGGATATACAAGTTTACTGTCAATTTTTTTCAGAACTGCATTGTTTAGCCACGTCTTCAAGCAGTGAAAAGTTATTGTCCGTATGTAAAACTGACATGTACTTTGTCCTTTTTTTAAAAGAATTTTTTTTCATGTTTCATATTTGCACAGCCTGACTTTTATAGTATTGCATGCATGAACACTATGATCTTTATTATTCCCAACAGCCATAGTATGAATTGTATCATGTTTTTACATTCATAATCTGATATTTATAATCTCTTACATGCACAGTCTGAATTTTATCATATTTTTACATTCACAGTCTGATATTTATCATTCTGTACATGCTGAGTCTAATCTTTTCTGATATTTATCATTCCATACATGCTCAGTCTAATTTTTATCATGCTTTTACAGGTAAACTCTGATTTATTTTTATATTTTCACATTTACACTCTATCTTTATTAGTTTTCTTACATGCACAGTCTGTCTTTCATCATTTTTCTTGCACGCACAGTCTGTCACCAAAGTGTTAGGTCTTGAAAGATACTTGAATACCAGATGCAGTAATTGACAAGGAAACCTCAAGGAAAAAGAAAAAGGGGAAAACCTATGAGCACATGGAGAAGACAGACCAAGAAAGGCCCAAGAACAATGAAAGGTCAAGGTCAAGGATCCCGTTACACGCCTATTGAGGCATATTGGGAATATGGTGTTAGGCCCATATTTTCTTGACCATCGGCACACTAGGGGTGATGTGGTCAGCATCACGCCGGCCGCCTTAACCTTCCCAGAAGTTGCTCTGGTACCCAATCGGGGCTGGGTCGACCCAGGAGCCTGAGCGGCCTAAAAAAATCCCACATCATCTGGGGATCGAACCATAGACCACTGAGCTAGGAAGCCAGTGCACTAACCACTATGCTACCGTGGCTCCCAAGAGCAATGAAGAGACACAGAAAATAAATTCAAAGAGACACAGAGAGACACCCGGAGAATACCTTGTCTGTGTACTAAATTCCCAAAATATTCAAAATATGTAAGGGAAAAGAAAGGCATTCATTGGTTGATTGATGATATTTATACAGTAATTGTTGTTTTTAAGAGATAAAATTTGACCAGTTTTTTAGTTACTTCACTGCTTCAAAATGTTTGCAACCTGTCAAGCACCTGATTGCACTATGTCATGTAATGCATACAAAATGTTGTTATGGACATATTTATCACTAATATTTCAATATGACACCTTGTATGACAATGTGCTGCTGTTAATATATTTACTGAATCAGCAGCTGTACCTGTTATATACCTCATAGCAAGAAATCAAACTGCATATATGTTTATTAAAATCTGAAATGGTGAGCTTCATCATTCATTATATTTTGGAAGTACTCGACGAATTTCTTCTTAAGCATTCACAACTTTTTTCTTTTCTCATTTTTTCTAAGAAATTAAATTACAGTTTGTAATAGGGTACAGAGCATCCAACTGGCTAAGCAGTTCAAGCGCTTTTCTCTCGCAGCACAGTTACTGCCTTCTGGCATCAACACCTGGTAGCATCACTCTTCAGTCTGCCCAACTGTAAATGAGTACCTGACTCTGCTCTTTAGTTAGGGAAGGCAAAGGCAGTGAAGAAGGGAACTTGTCCCCCACCTCATAAACCTGGACCTAGTATGATGAAGTCTTTAACGCTTCACTCCTCCTGTGGCAGTTTATGCTATAGGACTACCTTTTAATAGAGTACTTTACAGGTAGTATAAGCCTTAGAATTGTAGACATAGAAACTAAAACTATGGTACAAGTGTTGAGAATAGACTGCACAGTACATAGTCAAACACAATTTAAATTCTTTTTAAAATTAATACAAAGTAGTTGATAAAGGTGTAATAAGAATGTAGAGGACTATTAAAGATCCAATGGTACCCGTTACTAGTGGCAAATTAAGAGTAAAATAAATATTGTCCCACTTACTCTAAGCTTTCATGGCCTCCTCTCCACCACAACCACCATCAAGGTAACAAACAAGTATTAAGAATCGACCATTTTAGGACAAAGGAAAATAAAAATACACCCATACATGCACATTTTCATTTACCTTATATTTAATAGTTGACCAGAAGGGCTAATGACATAAACAAGACAACAGCAATTGACCATGCCATCTAAAATTATGGACAGTGTATATCCTAGTTATAATAAGTGAAATGTTGGACAGGATATTTTTCTTCATTAATTAACAACAACAACAACAAAATGTAGCCCTAGAAACTACATTTTCGGAAATGAATACACGCAGGAATAAACATATGGGGGAGAAATAAGGCAGTTTGAAAATAAAGGCCTTCAACGAAGACTATTCATAGAAATTTTAAAAAATAAATAAAAGAGAGAAACAAAAAGACAGAAACATTAACTCGGGAATATTTGGTGAGAAAATATGGATTACATAAAATATTTGACCAATAAATACAATGAAAAAATTAGTAATAAACACCAGACTAGAAAAGGTGAAGTCAGGGGAGAGTTTCTTAGCATAACATATGTACTAGAAGTAAACAAAATGTATCAAGGAATTGATAATAGAGAATCTGTGTTGTTCACCAGAAATGAAATACACTTCATGAAAAAAATTATCAAACATTGTTTGATCTAGTCACATATATTGCTGCTATAGGCCTATCGAGAAATGTGCACATAGACAGGTGATTCATAGATGATAAATCAGTTAAACATGTAAAAGTAATTATTTATCTGCTGACAAAATTTCATAGATTGGTAAATCACAACCCTCTGTAGGGTAGAGGGCCTTCCATCTTGTGGTTTCACACCACCCCAACATTTTGGCAGGTCTGGTTTGTGATACCAGTGTTGAGACTGCTGAGTTGGTGAAGCCCTCTGGGTTTAGAAGAAAACCCTGGATTTCACCTCAGACAAATGGGAGCCGCGCTAGCGTAGTGGTTACCACATCGCTCTGGCGACCGGGTGATACAGGATCAAACCCGGGCGACGGCATTTGAGGATTTTTTGTCGACCGGGATTTGGACTGGATTAACTCGAGACCTGGCGAGAACATTTGAAGGAGTGTCGTCGACCAGGGATTGGCGGCTCCTCACGTAAAATCAATGTCAGGTTAGATATTAATAATAACCTGAGATTTCGCCTCGAGTATTAGCGGGCGTACGAAAAAAAAAATACCTCAGAAAAAAAATTGAAAGAGAGTGAAAAATATGAATACTCCTAGAGATCACTACAAATAAACAGCAGTAAATAAGTTCACGTCAAAGACATTACCTGGCATAAACTGCCTCAAATGGGAATGTACATCATAAAACTGGTGTTATTTTTCTGCATAAAGAATTTGTTGCTCTTAAAGGAATTTATTAAAAAAATCTCACACAGTGCACTAAAAACATCATTACACAGAAGTGACAAATTAATATTATTTTATGAGTACACTAGAAGCAAAGTCTTACAGCATTTTTATTTCTTTAAACCAGCGGTTGGCAACACTGGAGCTATGAGGATCTAATTTGGATACACTGAGCTCTATAAAGGTCTACCATAATAAAATCATATCTGATTTCAGAGTACTTGGAATGTGGTATAAGTGCAGCCTATATGTCCAAAAAACACATTGGAGAAGAGAACAAGATACAGAAGTGAAATGATGAGGAAAACATGAAAATAACTTGAGCTGATGACATGTGACAGGAGGACTTGGCATGTGTTTCTTGAAGGCATATGCTGCTTGCAGAGCTAAAGGGTATAGATTGATTGATTGATTGATTGATTGTTTGATTGCAGCCTTTATGTAACTTTTATCTGTGCTGGAAAGGAAGAGGGCAAGTCTTAACTTTGCCTAGCTTACAAATTCTTTCTTTTTCTTCCTCTGTAACCTAGTGATCAAATCACCCCCTGTGATCTACCAGTAGATCACCATTGACTCGTTGCTGACCACTGCTTTAAACAGATAATTCAGTAATTATTATAAATATGAGATTTGGAAAAAAACATTTTTGCAGGGTAGGTCCTAGATTAAATATTTTTTTTTAAAAGTCTTAAAAGAGAAATGTGTGTATAAATCTATGATATTAAGTTCTTGGTATCAAAGTAAGATATTCACTTATAATGTCATATTCTGTATACCTCCCCCCCCCCCCCCCCCCCCCCCCCCCCCCCCGCCCCTGCCCCAACCTCCTGCCACAAACAGACCACTTCCCTTCCATGCTTAACTGTTGGTGGAAAAATTTTGACAATGCGAATAAGAAAAGTCCTGGTATTAATGCTTAATTTCTGGTATTTTTCTAAAAAAGCATTTTGGCTCAGTACTCTCCCTTTGAAGTCAAGTGTTTGAGATGACAGTAGTATTTCTTAATCCATTAAATGCAGTTTGAAGCATTTTTTTTTTTTCAATTAAATCTTAATATATTTATATTGTTTATGTGCATGACCTCAGTTCTGTTATGTTGTGTCAAATGTTATTTTCATTTTACTTAAAGAATAATGCTCAAGAAGATGTGTGCAAGAACTGTTATGAATTAATGAGTACCAGTAATAAATATTCTTAATCTTTCTTAACTGGCTTTTGTTTGTTTTGTGATAATTTTAAAAAGTATTCTTCGTCTTTTCTGATTGTGCTAACAGTTTGTCAGTTTAAAGTTTTGTTTCTTTAAAATGCTATTTTATTGCACTGTGTTATTGAAATGACTTAAAGTTTTCTAATTCCGTTCTAATATTTCTAGAAAATAAAAAATATTTAACAAATGTTTGATGCTTATTATTTGTTACTCGGAAGGAACACTTTTTTCGTGTACACTGAAAACTTCCACTGGCAAATTTTGTAGTATTTATTATTACTTCGTTGTAAAAAATACTGTATTTTTTAAATTTGTATTGAGTAGTTCCATTAAATACATTTTGAGAAGAGCAAGACCCAAAAAAATCACAAAAAAGAGGAAAATTTTATGTATAGCCACTTAAGCCAGACACATGAGAAATAATTAGTAGGATACAGTTTTAGAAAAAAAAAACATTAAATAAGAAGGCAGAGTCATAAATAAAGATATCTAGAGTTAAATAAAACGTAGATCCATAAATCAGTTAATAGAGAAAAAAAAAGAATAGATACAGATTTGACCTGCACCAAAAATATTAAACCATAACATGGTGCAACAGGCGTCGATACTAGAACTCCAAGAAGGAAGGAGAGTGAGAATAACTTGAGAGAAGGGGGATTTACTAACTCGTATGGAGTGACATATGAAATAAATCCAAGAAGAGAGATGCGATTACATATGCTACTTGGCGAGACACCTGAAGAAAAATAATAGCTGGAGAGACATAGCTGCAGTGATCTTAACAGTGACCAGTGCACCCAAAGATATACAGATATGGTAGAGAAACAAAGAGCAGTGACTGACTGTGAATTAATTTATTGTGATTTGTTTATAGGAAAAATTTCATTTCGAGTGGGTAGGCGAAACATGGTGTTCATGATGGACAAATTATGTGTGGCACACAGGCTGAGTAATAGGAGCCCATTACTATTACATTTGCCTATGCCATGTTTTCCAAGTATTCCTTCCCAGGTGTTGTGGTCAGTGCCTACTCTGGCATTGAAGTCGCCGAGAATAATACGTTTCTCAGATTTAGAAACTGATGAGATAATAGAGTTAAGTTCGTCATAGAACTTTTCTTTTGTTTCCTCGGGGTTTGTCATTGTTGGAGCATATGCACTGATCAGTGTGGCACTTCTGTTGCTTCCTAGTGGGACATGAAGGGTCATTAGGCTATCATTAATGCCCTTAGGAGATTTGACAAGTTTACGTACGATATGAGATTTAATGGCGAATCCAACGCCAGCCTCACGCTGTTCCTTGCTGTCCCGGCCACTCCAATAAAATGTGTAGCCACCTCCAATTTCAGTAATCTGACCTATTTCTGGTAGTCGCGTCTCTTATGTTATGAGACAAAGGAAAGAATAAAATGACTGCTCCCTCGGGCATGTTGTACAAGGTGACTAATACAAGGTTGTACATGGGACTGGCAACTTCATCATGTCAAACAAATAGCTCCAGAAACCATCACTACAAGAGAATATGAATGCTTTATGTAAACCTCCTGCATGGGGGCCAGATGTGGTGGTGGCTTCATGTTCCATAGAAAGCGAAAAGGAAAATTATGATATCATTAGCAGAAACCTTTGAAATTATGACAGCACATGTCAACCTTTTTGTGTGTAACACACATGTGAATTAAGTGACACTTCAAAAAAAATTCTTGGTCTTCTGAGATATATGTCTGCATGGGCTGTTAAGGGTTTTAGAGCTATGGAAAACAGAAGTGCTTAAGTGATAATACTGGAACACTGGTCCAACAGTGGCCAAACTTCAGAGTATCTATTGAGGGTCTTCAAAGGTATCTACCTTTAGCTCAAGATTACTCTTGGCAGAGATGTGAATTGAAGAATGGTACTTCAATTCTAGGGAGCCTCATAGGAATTTAAAAAATCAAGTACTACCTCTGATAGGATCCAGACTGTGTAAACTTTCTATCTTCCTTGACCTTCTATGAGGAGTAAGAATTTTGCTCGTTTTGATAAGCCCCGATTGATTAAACTCAGTAAAATATTACTTTAATAGCTCTGTTATTGGTATTTAAAATGACTGAGACATACGGGTGCAGTCACTCAAAATGACTGAATCAAATGTAAATTTGTATATATACACATAACAAATTTAATAAGTAGTTATAGTTAACAAGGTAAAATAATTAATGGTGGGGTGAATTAATAATCTTCTTTAAAATTCATCACTGGTGATGATCTGGATATGGAGTTAAGAGAAAAATGTTCTTAAGGAAAAGAGTTCACTTGGCAGCTCTGAATGTGTACTAAGCTGCCAGTAAGATGTCAGTTGGCTTCTGCTCCAGCCGATGCTTGTTCTTTGCAGGTTATGAACTGGTTCTTCTCATCACTGGTCAAGTCTGGTGACTGCAACATGTCCCTTGTTGTATTGTGAGGTAATAGCGAAGATGGTCCAGCATCTTTTACAACCCATCTGATGTTGGTGTCTATCTTTGACTGAAGTACACTTGGGATTTCAGAATAAGGACAGCCTTGTAATGCTATCAACACATTTTCTTCAATGTGTTTCCAATTCATCACCAGCATCTTCATTTCAGGAAGATGCTGAGATGGAAAACTGTGCTATTTTAGCACAAAACTATCATATCTGACAAACAGTTATAATAAAGTAAGCTAGATAAGTCATAAACGGTAGTCAGGTTAATTAAAGATATTATTGTTTTTAACTCATGAATAAAGAACATGAAGTATTATTCATGCATGGAATACCTATTTCAACCTCATTTGGGTTATAATTTGGATATGAAGTGTTCTTTGCTGAAAGATGTTCTCAGACGAGAGTTTCAAGTTTCATTATGTTACTGAAGGAAGCAGCTAGAATTAGGAACAGACATTAAAATTAGGTTCTTCAGTTTCTCATGATCAAGACCAATACAAAATGAAGATTTGATGTCACCATTCACTCATTCTGTTTCTTAATATCTCACTCTTGAGTGCATTTCCTCTTTTAATATTAAAAAAAAATAAATTGACAGTGGATAATTGCTAGTCTCTCATGTTCAGTATCAATCTCTGAAAATGAAAATTTTGTTTGTTTGTTTTTGTTTTCGTTTATATACCCACAATGGAAAGTGGAATAATTTTATAATAAATGCATGTGAACTGAAAAAAAAAAGGATTATAATACATAAAATTGTATTGTTGCAATTTAACATAATCATAAATATACTCTTGTAATTACTTCATAAGACAGAGAGAAATATTAGTTGCTATTTCCCAAGAATTTATGATACACATTAAGTTTGTATACATAAAAGAAGTGTAATAATGTAACACTGTGTTAAGGCAGTGAATTTTTGCATCACCGTAGTATATGTGGGTGAGTGTTTGTATTTCTGGTCAGTACATACGGGTGAGTATTTTTGTGTGCATTCCTGGACATTACATATGAGTGAGTTTTTGTATTTCTGAACAGTATATGTGGGTGAGTTTTTGCACTTCTGGACAATCTCTTGTGCGTATGGAGGATAGTTATTTACACTTTATTATATTGTTTAAGTATGCTGTATGCATGACGAAGTGTTTATCACAGTATATATATATATGTTACAAGTTTCATATTTTACAATAGATCATCATATAACAGTGTCAGTAAATTTTATATTTGATTCATGCCTGGGATAAGCAAGATTTTTTAAATCAACATTATCATTATTTATATTATTGTTAATCATTTTACTTAAATGCTTTGAGAATTCCCATGTCCAGTAGCTTTGATAATTAACCTTCTTTAGTGGCAACATCTCATTATTACCATCATCATCATGTGAAATTTATTTGTGGAGCATGTGAAAAAACTTAGATAACTCCCGCCAGATGGCGCTCTTGCAGGAAGCATGCACCAAAGCACTTCTCTTGCGCTGGTGGTTTCTGTAGTTTTTTATTTACATGATGAGGCTGCTAGCTTGAATCCGCAACATCTATCGCAGGTCTACAACCTTTTTATTAGAACATCCGAAAACTTAAATATTCTGACAATCAACAGTTTTTTTGGGCTACTTTTCTATCATAATTTGGGTAATTTCTGACTTCTTTAGGAAATATTGGGCTGTTTTCCGATCGCAACTTGGGCTATTTTGAGCTATTTGGGCTTCTTTTTTAACGCAATTTGGGTGACATCTTAAAACCTAAAAAAAATGTGATTTCCGAAGCACAGCTGTACACAAGGATTTTGCACAAAAGGTTAAGGAAGATGAGGCTAACTGCTGTAAGACGTGGAGTACGATGGATGGGTATGAAAAAAAAATTCGAAAAAAGGGGATTCATCTTACAAGGACAAAAGACAAAGAAAATAGCCAACATAACGGCCACAAGGCCTTCGTCGGGGAAAGGAAAGAAAGTGAGGGGAAAATAGGACACATCAGAATCTAAATAAAAATAAATATAAAAACTGGGTACTTCCTTAAAGGCGGCTATGACCTACCATGCCTGTTTAAGGGAGAGCGCGCCACAAGAAAATGAAATGGCTGTCACTTTTGGATGTAAATAGCAGATACTAAGAAGCTAAGAAATGAAACTGAACAAAAAAACTACACAAACATAATAATAATGAGTACTAGAGATATTAAGACGACAGAATGAGTTGGAAAGAAATAAATAATTAAATCAAAACATAAGAAATATAAAACAAAAGGGGGAATTGACGGAGAAATATAAAAATAGAATAGGAGTGGAAAGGGTCAACTCAGACAAAGGAGTGTAGGGTGTTAAGACTGCATGGTTTGAGACACCCCATATAATGGATGAGACATTGCTCAAGCTGGACTCGGCTTGTAGTATCAGAGGAGCAGGATCTGATCGCAGTGACCTGGATGCCGATGGGACCACAGTGGTCAGGACCATAAAAGTGAATGGCTACTGGTCTGGATTTTTGCTGGAAGATGTCATTAAGGAACTGGCTAAATCTGTCCCCAAGTCGTTTATGTGTTTGATAAGATAAAAGATTAAAGGAATGTAATCTGTTAAATATATTTCAACAGACCTGGGTTTAGTTACCAACTGTATTTCTAACATGGTCTTGTGCATCTGAAAAGCTGTAACGATAAAAAAACAACAAAGCCAACACATAATTATATTAAAAAAAAAAAAAAAGAAAGAAAGGATAAGAACAAATGGCTCTGGCAGCAGTGAAATAAGGAACCTTCTCATGCCTATAGAGTAGTATCCCAGTCAGGGTTCCGTAGAATTAGAGGGTTCTGCAGAATATTATCTGGTTTTGGTTGGAAATGGAATAAGAAAAAACTTTAAATACTATACATGTTCAAAATATTCTCAAAATATCAGAACAATTTTTGTACAGCAATTGGCAATATTCATTTCTGGCAAACATTAGAAGCAAAGAATGAAATTATTCAATGTGTTGCGAAATAACTGTGATTGTGGTTGTAACATTTTCAGCCAAATATTTAATAAGTGGTAAGATGAAAGTAAAACATATACTGCTTTTAATTTGAACTTTATATTGATGTTCATTTAATTCTATACTGGTTCTATTTTGCAATACCTGGAACAAAAATAGTATTTAATTAAAATATAAGTATTTAAACCAATTTTTTTTTTTTCCCCGTACGCCCGCTAATACTCGAGGCGAAATCTCAGGTTATTTTTTTATGTCTAACCTGACATTGATTTTACGTGAGTATCCCTTTATTTCTTGTACAGAGACAGGTGTCCCTCGCCATTCAGGCAAATACTCGCCGATTTCGGAGGTACCCATTGCAGCTGGGTCGGCTCAGGAGCCGCCAGTCACTGGTCAACGACACTCCTTCAAATGTTCTCGCCAGGTCTCGAGTTAATCCAGTCCAAGTCCCGGTCGACGAAAAATCCTCAAATGCCGTCGCCCGGGTTTGATCCTGTATCACCCGGTCGCCAGAGCGGTGTTGTAATCACTACGCTAGCGCGGCTCCCACTTTAAACCAATAAAACGGTATTTAATCAGTTTTACAAATAACGGTTCACAAGAAACAAGGGACGTTTCGGATTTTACCCTTTGTCAGCCACAAACAGGTGACAAAGACAAGAATTACATATAGGTGCTACAAAACTAAACGATGATGAGAAATATACAACAAATGGGCGATACAAGCAGATGGAAAAAGTAAACAACAACAGTGATGAGAGAAAAAAAAACAATAATAATACAAGAAAATCGTAAAATCTAAAAGAAATACTGAAACAAGAAAGTAAATAATCAACGAAACAAAAAAAAGAGAATTAACAAAACTGTGGAACTAGTAAAAGTTCACTCAGCTCGATCCAAAGAATCTATGAAAGAAAGCAGTAGTATACTGTCGTTAATTATTTACTTTCTTGTTTCAGTATTTCTTTTCGATTTTACGATTTTCTTGTATTATTATTGTTCTTTTTCTCTCATCACTGTTGTTGTTTACTTTTTCCATCTGCTTGTATCGCCCATTTTTTTTTTTTTTTTGGTTGATCGTCAGGCACAGTGGCAAGGCAACATTCTAGTCATTAATAAAATGACAAGGTATTGTAGGATGGTTTATTTTAGTGAAAAGTATGCAGACTGTTTTCTTCACTTTTCTGCATCAAGTAGCACAATAAGTTACAACATATATCATCATCAGCTGCAATGGACCTTCAACGTCTTCTCTCTCTTGCCTTGATGGTGAATTCTGATAGACTCTTTCCTGCCCATGTCTTGATGTTATCTTTCCACTTATAGAGCACTGTCTTCCTCTCACACACTTGTCTTCAACTCTTCTTCCCATTATGGCCTTCAGTAAAGTGTCTTTTTATGTGGCCTAAATTATTAAAGTATCTAACTTTGATCTCCTTCATTAATTATCTTCTCATTCATAGGTAACTAGGAGCTCTTCATTTGTTTACTCCTCTTTTGAAGAGATGTGACCCATTCTTTATGTATAGATCCACATATCTTTCTTCCAAATGCTTGTTCTGTTACAACACACAACTGTCAAACAATGTCAAAATCAGGACAGAAAGTTGAGACACATGGATGATGATTGAAGTGGATAATTTTAATTTGAGCACAGTTTTCATTTACACCTTGAGCTCAATTTTGTTCACCTTGTTTCTCAGAGCAACATTATGAAACCTGTTAATGTATTTATGAAACATTGGTATATTTTTTCTGTATTTATTTTAAATGTCTTAAATGTTGTAGCTGTATGCTCCAATGCTATGTGAAGTTATTATTCTGCAGTACTGTTAATTATAGGAAAAAACTTTCCTACTGCTTGTAATTTTAATTTAATACTGTTTGACTGATAGCTGCTCAGACGTGAAGTTATTGGACTGATAATTCTGTTAGAACTGACATGATAATTTCTGCAGAAAATAATGACCATTCTTTCATAGACTTGACTTTGATCCACTGTCACTGAGCGTCAGCTCTTGGTGACCACCATTCTTTCATAGACTTGACTTGACTTTGATCCACTGTCACTGAGTGTCAGCTCTTGGTGACCACCATTCTTTCATAGACTTGACTTGACTTGACTTTGATCCACTGTCACTGAGCGTCAGCTCTTGGTGACCACCATTCTTTCATAGACTTGACTTGACTTTGATCCACTGTCAATGAGCGTCAGCTCTTGGTGACCACCATTCTTTCATAGACTTGACTTGACTTGACTTTGATCCACTGTCACTGAGCGTCAGCTCTTGGTGACCACCATTCTTTCATAGACTTGACTTTACTTGACTTTGATCCACTGTCACTGAGCGTCAACTCTTGGTGACCACCATTCTTTCATAGACTTGACTTGACTTTGATCCACTGTCACTGAGCGTCAGCTCTTGGTGACCACCATTGTTTCATAACAGTCATTTTACTGAGTGCTGTAGCCCTGTCTAGTTCCCAGGGGGCCCTTATGAGACAAAAAGAAAAGAATGGAACTACTATTCCCTCAGGCATTTTGCAGAAGGTGACTAATATTGGATTGTGCATGAGGCTGGCAACCTCATCACTGAGGTGAAACAATTTGCTACAGAAACCACTGTTGTAAGAGCATGTTAATGTTGGCACAGGCTTCCTGCAGTGTGACTAGCTGTATTGGTGGCTCCATGCTTCATAAGGAGCCAAAAGGAAAATGATTCTAGTTCATATTTTAAAATTATTTTATTCATTTAGATTAGTTCTATCTTTCTTTTCTCTACTGTTTGTGTGCATCTGTCCCTGAAGAAGAGGTTTTTGTTGTAACACTGGTAATTTCTCTGTCTTTTGTCTTAGAAGACTTAAAAACCTATTTCCATTCAATTTACCACTATTATAATGTAGCAGTTCTTATAGTCCAAAGTGTGATCTTGATTTTTTTTTTGAAGATTGTGGCTATATTTCACAAAGAGTAAAGTTGCATAGATGTGCTTTTTTTAAAATATATATTTATTTTTAATTTTTAAATCAGCCATTATACTATTGAATGTCTTAACAGACTACAAAGCAACTCAATAAATAAGAAAAATAAATTTTAATGACTGAAAAAACAAGCAAACAATCAAATTTTATATAAAATATATTTTATAAATCTTTATTTGATTTGGTGTAGATTTTGGTGTCATATTAATTGTCTAAAGGCCTGTTATTTCCTCATGATTCTAATGAAATAATTTGAATATATATGTAATGAGGTGATAGAAGTATTGTCTTCTTGTTACAGATTGGTAGCTGTATGAATAGTACAAGCCTAAGAATATGAGATGATTGGTTGTAAAGCAGCTGTAACAGGCTATGGACTATACCGCAGGGTATGACATTTCAAGTTGTGGGACTTCATTGTGTGGTGTAGAAACGTAGACAATGAAAAAAGCAACTGGAAGAAAGAATTGAGGATCCTTGAGATGTGGTTATAAAGACCATCAGGCCACATTTCATGGAGAGAAAAGAAAACATAAAGAGATCCTAGAAAACCAACGAATGAAAAGAGAATGAAGGAGATCAAAATTAAAACAGCTAACATATTCTGGGCATGTAAAAAGACACAACACCTTGCTGAAGACCATAATGAAAGGCAGTATTAAAGGCAAACATGCAAGACGAAGACAGCGCTGTACATGGGAAGATAACATCAAGAGCTGGACAGGAAAAAGTCTATCAGAGCACAACATCAAGACAAAAGACAGATGATGTTGGAAATCTATTACGGCCAACCTTCATTGTGAAGCTATCAGCTGATATTAGCCAGACTAACAACTTTGGCCAGCACTATACTAAAACAAATACATCCTTTACTCAACATCTGGTTGCCCTACTTAAATTTCATGTCACCAGTGATAACCTGATGACTATAAATTTTGTATCCTGAAATAGAAGAATGCTTGTAATGACTTTATAAAAAGTGACAACTTATTTTCCAGCACAATGTTCCATGAAGAATATAAAAAACAAATGATGACAATGAGACTTAAAGTGCCATTAAAGTATTTCTCAGTAGCAACATAGAATTCACAAAGAAAAAGAAATTATATCCTATTCCTTTTAGTTTATTTACACAATGTTAATTTTGTTACAAATTTGCTGTAAGAACTTTAAAATTGTCAATCTGATATGTATGTTCTATTTTTTAAAATCTATCAGTGCCCTTTTGGGGGTGCAGGGGAGAGAATGATGGCTAAATTCCTCTTATTAAACAAAATAAAACATATTTTAATAATGATAACACAATATGCATAAACTGAAATTACAGAAGTTAGCTCTTCGTAGCTGAAGACAGATCTTGGTCTACCTCATAAAAAAACTTGTAACTGTGGCTGTAAATAAAATTTCTTCTATTTCGTGTACTATCATTATTGTATTGTTAACACGTTCACAAAAATGGTATTAAATACGCTTATATTATTAAAGTAATATGGTCTTGCTGATTTAATTTAATATTTATATGTTCTTGTGTATTACTGTTATGTTTTTTTTTAATAATGCTACACTGTTGCAACCGTAATGCAGTATAAAACACTAGATTTCCTGGTTGAGATGTGTGCTGTCTGGAACATTAGACACTGAACTCTATAGTATCTACTGCATTACATGACTCTATGATGTGCATAACACCAAAAACTAAATTACAGTTCAGTTTAGACATAATAAGGAGCCGCACTAGCTCACTGGCTTCCTAGCTCGGTGGTCCATGTTCGATCTCCAGTTGAGGTGGGAATTTTTTAGACCGCCAACAGCTCTGGGGTCAACCCAGCCTCATGAATTGGGTACCAAAGGAATTTCTGGGAAGGTTAAGGTGGCCGGCGTGATGCTGACCACATCACCCCTTTGAGTGCGGATGGTCAAGAAAATATGGGCCTAACACCATATTCCCAATATGCCTCAATGGGCGTGTAACGGGATGCTTTACCTATTTTTATCATTAGACATAACAGACTTACTAGTTTCTCCTGGAAGACATGGAACATCATGGCATGATGTCAACAAATTATCAAAAAAAGCTTAGTCACAGTACAGAATCAATTTCTTAAGTCCATGATGATCTGAGACTTCCTTTTCTTCAAGTACCTTGCCTAGTGGTGTAGGGGATCATGTCTCTCCACAACTTCCTGTCTCAGTTCTGTTGTTAACTTCTTTCCATGCCATGATGTAAAACTGTCCAGTTTTTGCTCTCTTTGTCTTCCCCTAGCTCTCTTTCCTTCAATCTTACCTGTTGTTACAATATATTCCAGCTTTCCTCTTCTCATAGCATGCCAAAAAAGTGGATTACTTCTTTCTAACTTGTGATTTGAGACACTATAGACTAAATCATTAGCTCCAAAAAAGCTTTGCTACATTGGATACTGAATTTTATGACAGCAAGAAGCTCTGGGACAATTGAAGCAGGATTCTCCAGTATTAGAGCACCTGTCTCCATACAGCTTCCACGAGTGTCTGAGAAAACAATGAAGGAACAGATCCATAAACTGTCTTAGGGAAGTGGTGACTAATATGATGTTGTGTCCAGGACAGGCAGCCTCATCATTTAAACCAAATTGTTACTGTGTCCACCACTGTAAGAACAGAAGAATTATTTTGACGCAGGTGCCAGAGGTCAGCGACCAGCAGTGGTGACTACATATTAAAGGACAAAACAAAGAATATTCAAACACTATAAAATATAACATTTTCACTATTTTATTTCATGGGATTTTGCATAAAAATTTATCCTATATTTGAATGTAATGGACATTACTGTATTGGTCAGAGTTTCTGCATGTGCAGAACATGCAAGTCTATTTTATTATTGTAACACCTTATCACAATCATCTACTAGCATTCCTTCAACCAGAAGCATTTAAGCTTGTGACAGAATAAGCAAAGAAGAATTTAGCATGCAGAATCAAAGAACATTTATAGGTCTTTTTTTTTTTCTTTTAACCAGCGGCACTTGGGCTTTCAGCCCTTTGGCCCAATGACATGTCATTGCAAGGCTGGGGAGCCTGTGGACTTTCCTTCCAACCCGGTCAGGAGCTTTGCTCCTTCCCATCCACAGAGGGTTTATCTCAGGAGCCGTTCAGGTTATTCAGTCAAAATCCCGGTCGATGACACTCCTTCAAATCCCCACGACTGGGCTTGAACCTTGATCACCTGATCGCCAGCGCAATGTGGTAACCATTACACCAGCGCGGCTCCCATTTATAGGTATTATCAGCCATATAGAAGAAACATGTTGATAGCATTACCAGGCAGTCTTTGCTATGGAATCCCCAGGGAAGGAGAGGTAGAGGAAGATCAAAGATCACATGGAGAAAAGAACTGGAGACAGACAAGAAGGGGATGAAGAAAACATGGAAAGAGCTTGAGCGGATGGCACAGGACAGGAAAACTTGGCGTATGTTTGTTCAAGGCTTTTGGCCTTTTGGAAGCTGAAGGGTGATGATGATGATGATGATGATCAAGCATGTTATTAAAAAAGTATTCCCATAGCAAATACTGCCATAGGGGAGTGAAGTGTTACAGACTTCACCATACTAGGTCCAGCATCGAGAGGTGGAGGTGATCAGTTTTTTTTCCTCACTGCCTTTTCCTTCCCTAACTCAGTCAGATACCCATTTACAGCTGGGTAGACTGGAGCATAGCTGTACAGTGATTCAAACCCTGCACCTTTGCTGAAGAGACCAGCGCTCTAACCACTCTGTCAATCGGAAGCATGTTATACATTTTAAAAATAATTCATTCTCTTAATTTATTAAGTGCCTCAATTCTACCAAACATGACATGTCAGTCAATAATATAGTCTTTGCTTTCTTCTTCCTCTGACATCTTTTTGTCTTACAAAACAATAAAGGATCCACTGACAATCAATGTTTCTTCAAAGCTCAAGTCTAGGAAAACAAGTTACAAATCTTCACAGCTACTTATATTTCTCTCTTCACCTCACTGCTTGAGCCCAACTAAATGCTAAAACTATATTAATAAGAGATTTGGCTGTAATTTGTGTTGTAGGCATTGATTAAAATATTGTTTTGGCAAAGTAGATTAAAATTACCACCTTATAATCATACACTGGTTTTGGCTAAGATTATAAAATTAACTTGGGAAATCATATGCTGGTTTACGAAAAGACAATGAAACTACCATGTACTAGTTTTGGCAAAGTAAAGTATATTTTCATATCTTACTTTTCTAAAAAGATAATAAAAATAACTTATTAATCAACACCAGCTTTGGAAAAGGTAATAAAAGCAATTAATATAATCATATACTAGTTTTGGCAGATACAGTGAATATAAGATATATTTGTGAACTATTTTTGGCATAAAAGATTAAAGAAACTAATAATTATATATTGTTTTCACAAAGAAGACAGAAGTAATGTTTACAGTTCATGATAATTAATGTTTTATAACAAATTGTACACAGGAAAATATTGTAATGACTGCTAATTCTCAGAATTCAATAATCAAAAAGGTATCACAAATACTGGTGATTAGCATCACTTCAAAACAAATCAATTATAAACATGTTATCAGTTATATGTTACAACTAGAAAACTCACAGCATAACCAACAGGGTAACATAAATGGAGGAAGCCAAGGAACACAAAATACATTAGGCATTATAACAGGATTCTGGAAAGAAATTGAGATAACAGCAGAGAATAGTGTGAATGAACAATCATGTTCTCACACTTTTGCACAAGAAAACCAAAGGTACTAACTGATCAATACCACAGCTTTCTAAGAAAAGGGGCAGGTGTAAATTTTATCTGACAGATATTACAGTTCTGTAACAATAATTGGCAGGTCCACAACTTGTCTGGCTGCTAATATAGTTCCTTAGACATAATGTTTACACCCGGAAATATTCTGACCAAATACCATTATAACCATCTTAATGGCAGCAATATAAATTATACATCTAACTACAATGGTCAAAAGGAGATACCTTGGTTCAGTATGTTCCAGGAGACTTTAACTCTTTATATTCCAAGCAGTTGTTATGCTTTACTCAGGCACAAAATTGGATACCAAGTTCATGTTCCTATCTCATGCAGTTCATGAACATATTTTAGTAGCCAACTGGAGAGATTTCATTGGGAATGTGGAAAAAGTACCTTTGTCTCTGGGACACTGCCATTTTAAATGCCGGCGGGAGAGGTCTAGTCCGAAATGTCCCTAGTTTAAAAAGTCTTTCTTTTTGTTTTCCTGCCGCCGCATAAAGATCTACCAAATCATCCACTAGGTTCTACTGGTAGATTGGGATTGACTCGTTGCCAACCCCTGAAATACAGAAGTAAATTTATTTTATAATGTTTAAAGTGCAGACATGAAAAATCAGTGTATAATGAAACAGGCGTACCAGGTGGCTTTTGGGAAAATAATGAACTATATTGTGACGCACCATACGAAGCATGGTGTAGATACAGTTAAGCCACCAACAGAATAATGGACGACACCAGATGGGTAAATAGAATAAAGGTCAGTTAAAGGACATAAGAAACTTCTGACATAAAAGTATAGTCTGGGTAAACCTGGACGGACTCTAGCTACAAGTGCAAATGGAAGAACCTTACAGCAGCACTGTATGTCATGAATACGTATGGACCTTAATGAATGTCCTAGAGTGTTTACATAAAGAATAATGATAACAACAATCATCAAATAAATCATTTCTTTTATGAGGTTGTGCACTTCTGTAGTGTACGGGGTAAAAATATTTAAAACCTTAATATAAATAGGTTATATAAGATATTTCTGAAAATTCATACACTCCACACAAAATCTTCAACACTGACCAGTAAATAATACTTTCCTGCATTAAAATAATAAAATATACAATAATTTTTTTTTTTTTTTTTACATCACATATTTCAAAATTAGAACATTAAAACAACCTGGGTTATAAAGTCATCACTTTTTTGAAACAACAAAGTCAGAATGTATTCTAAGGTATTTGGAAAGAGATACATGTTTAAAAGAATTTTTTTTTTAATTTAATGACTTGTACCACAGGTCTTATCTATGCAACAAACTGGCAACTGAAGTTGCTAAGATGAAGGTTTTTGACTGTGTTAATCTGCTCATTTAACTCAGTTTCAGAACCAAATAATTTAAATGTTGTGAGTCATGATTAGTAGTTAAGGGCACAGAGCAAAGCAACACCCCTCTTAATCCAGTGCTCCTGCGGCTTGTCGGTGGGAAGTTCCACAGAGAATACAAAGTTTGTGGAGTGACCAGTTGTTGAGAGTGTACCTGAAAAATAAAATAATGCATTCTCATTTTTTTTATGAAACTGGTTTTTTTTTATACATAAAAATAGATGTAAAAGTGGATCAATCTCCTCCCCCCCCCCCCCCCCCCCCCCCCCCCCCCCCCCCCCCCCCACCCCCCCACCACCACCAAAAACAAAAAAAACACCAAAACAAAATCTCCATAGATAAAAAAAAAACCTGACACACAACAAAATGAGTGGAATAAAGAAGTGAAGTCTCCAATATTACACAGTGTAATATGAATACATTAAAGTACGAACCACACATTGTAATATAATGCGAATCTTGACATGTACGATATTCTGTAAATAAAACATGGCTACAAACTGAACATGCTTTTACTGAGTGCTTTCTGAAACATGTGTGTGCTTGTGTAGATGACGAGGTAATGCTTATATACATACATCATAACATTACATGGTGGCAGCGGTCGATACCGGACCGACGCAAAACAGCTACACGATAACACGTGAGTACAGTTTGTTCGGCTAAAATTCGTCATTGAGGTCAACCATGGAAACTAAACACTACCGCAGCGCACCGCAAATGCGATTTGCCGGTCGAGGTGATAAGAGTGAAGCTTTCTTGTTATGGCGCCAACGCATAGATCTATATTCCAAGACCACTGGTCTGGAAGGACAAACCTTAACTCCATATATCCTAGAAGCATTGGACGATGAAGGTTTGAAAATTTACAAGTTTTGCTACCGCCATGCCTGTTGAGTCAGCGACCGACCCCGTAGCCATATTGGACGAATTTGAAAAACGTCTGATAATAAAGCACACGAACTTTAGAACGGCAAGATTAGAACTTCACCACCTGCGACAGAAACCTGATGAAAGTTTAGATGATTTCTTCACTCGCATCAAGGAGAAAACAAGTGTATGTAAATTTAACAAAGAAGAAGAAAAAGAGCGAATTATCGAACAGATCCTTCTCAGCACACCAATGCCAAAGTTCCAGAAATGGATACTGAGCCAGAGTGATACACTAAATTTACAACAACTTCTGGATGAAGGCAGGAAACACGAGGCACAAGCACTAAACATTAAACAAATTCAGCAAGGTACATTAGCAGCCCAGGTGGATGCAGTGAAAAGCTATAAACCTAGACACAACAAAGCAACTCGTTCGAAGCAACAAGAAAAACACAACACAAGCAGAGGTGCTATGTGTAAATGTTGTGGCCTAAACCACATACAAAACCACTGTCCAGCTAAAGACTCTACATGTCATTACTGCAGAAAGAGGGGCCACTGGATAAAATTATGTTTCAAGAGGAAACAAGACAGTGCTCAACACAAGCTTCACAGCAGAAAGTCGTCAAAACAAACACACTCTATGATGACTGAGGACCTTGACTCCAGTGAAGAAAGTGATCCTTCCACTTTTGATACTGTGAAGATACTAACTTTCAGTAATGAACCAAAGAGAACGCAGGCTTTCTGCAAGGTACAATTCCGAATACCAGGAATTATAATGCACAAAGAAAGATATATTCGGTTCAAGATAGACACAGGTGCCCAAGGTAACACTCTACCCTTAAGAATATTCAGACAGATCAGGCCTGACAAGGTGGATGAGCAAGGATTTCCCACAAGGGATGTAAAAAGTAGGAGTGGCAGGACAAAGCTAAGAGCTTACAATGGAACAAGTATAGACTGTTTCGGAGCAGTAACACTTGAATGTTCATACAGAGACTCTGAATGGACATCGTCAACATTTTACTTGGTAGATGTTGAAGGACCTGCAATTTTGGGTTTACCAATGTGCGAAAAGCTGAGTGTGGTAACTATTAACAACATTAAAGAGGATATAGGTCTTGCAGATGCTCTCAGCAGACTACCAAACCCCAACAAGACAGCAGATCTTACCCCAAACATCAAAAATGATTTTGTCAAGTTTAGCGACAATCGGCTTGAACACATCAGAGAAGACACGATGAGAGATCCTATCCTTAACTCTCTCAAAGAACTGATATACCATGGATGGCCAAGCTCTATCAGAGAAGTTCCAACACACATCCGTCCATACTACTCTATGAGGGATGAGTTAAGCATCGAAGATGGTCTGATCCTTAAAGGAGATCGCATTATTATACCAGAAACACAACGCGATATCATCCTTAAACAGCTCCATAATAGTCACCTTGGTATTGTGAAGACACAACTGAGAGCAAAGAAAGATGTTTACTGGCCACAGATAAACAAGGACATAGAAACACTATGTAAAAACTGTTCAATTTGCCAAGAACATGCAAATAGGCAGTGCAGAGAACCTCTCATACCATCAGACATACCATTGAGCCCTTGGAGCATTATAGGAACTGATATTTTCTCAATCGACAATAATGACTATCTTATTATTGCTGATTACTACAGCAAATTTCCCATCATTGAGAAACTTCCACAACCCTCAAGAAGTATTGCAGCATGTTTGGCATCCCAGATGAAATTAGATCAGACAACGGTCCACATTTCTCAGGTCAAGCATACAGAAACTTCACTAAGGACTGGAAGATCAAACACACAACATCATCACCTAGATACCCTAAATCTAATGGTTTCATTGAGAGACAGATACAAACTATCAAGTCAATCATGAAGAAAACAAGAACAGAGGATGTACACCTAGCACTCTTGAGATGGAGAACAACACCGGTAGACAGTAAGATCGACAGTCCAGCAGAACTTATGTTTGATAGAAGAATTAAAGACCTTCTACCATCTAAGGTCCATTTCCGTCCACAACATAGAGACAGCACATACGATCAACTTCAGCATCGTCAGCAAGTTCAGAAATCCAACTATGACAAATGTGCTAAAGACTTACCACCATTATATCCTGGTCAGCATGTGACTACCTACAACCACAACAATGACACATGGTCAAAAGCAACAATCATTTCCAGAAACCCTGAACCCAGGAGCTATACTTTAAGACCAGACAGCAGCAGCAACCTCCTGAGGCGAAACAGAGTGGACATAAGAGAAATCCCACAGAATACAACAGAACAGAGAATTCCCATGCTTTCAACAGACAATGCAGTAACTCCAGACCTTGGTGCCCCACAAAACCAACAAGCGCCAAGGCCGAAATCACAACCAACTCAAGCTAAACCAGGGACTTCCGCAGAACCACCAGCACTTTACACCACTCGTTCTGGCCGTACAGTGACACCTCCCAGCCGATACAGACAGTGACATATATACTCACACTGAGCATTACACATACTTATCCTTTCTCACATGAAACATTTCGTTGGAAATGTTTGCACACATTTTTTTTTTCAAAAAAGGGGGGATGTAATATGAATACATTAAAGTACGAACCACACATTGTAATATAATGCGAATCTTGACATGTACGATATTCTGTAAATAAAACATGGCTACGAACTGAACATGCTTTTACTGAGTGCTTTCTGAAACATGTGTGTGCTTGTGTAGATGACGAGGTAATGCTTATATACATACATCATAACATTACACACAGAACATATACTGTTATACAGAAGCAAATTGTAGACAATGAATAAATTATACTAAACTCTATATACATCATTACAACAGGAGAGAATCTGATCATCAGAGGTGGTACCCCCCTCTCGTCAGACAAGTGCTTCAGTCCTTTTATTCCCTTAACACTTTAAGAGAGAAACTGAGCAGACTAGGGTCATGACCCTCAAGTATCAGCCTCCTGTTGTTTTTCTGCTAAAAAACTATACCACATCCACTAAGTACCATACAAGATGATGATGATGCCCCAGAGACATTGGAAAAGACCTAGAACTTTTAAAAAGGTAGTCCCATAGCAGATACTGCCATAGAGGAGTGAAGTGTTAGAGACTTCACCATACTAGGTCCAGCATTGAGAGGTGGGGGGTGACTAGTTCCCTTCCTCACTGCCTCTTTCTTCCCTAACTCAGTCAGGTACCCATTTACAGCTGGGTAGACTGGAGCGTATCGGTAGAGTGATTTGAACCCGTCACCTTTGCCGTGAGAGACCAGGGCTCTAATCACTCTGTCAATCAGACGGCATCTAAAGAACTTATAGGAAGTTAAATTATCATAGAAATTCATGTCGATTGATTTAATTTTTGTCCCTGTTACCATCAATGTTTTTTGATCCTGTAATAAACATATATTTGTAAATATTATTAAGAAATCAGAGTCTTTGACTCAGTGCTTATTCCAGTTCAGTCTTGTATCTTCTGTTTGGACAATATTTGTCTATGACTGTTTAGTTCTGGGATAATGTGCTCCTGTTTAACAATAAATAAGGGGACTGCATTAAAACTGGTAAGGGAAGTAATCTATAAATCTATAAATTAAAAGAAGAAAATGGTATGGAATCAGTTTTACAAATTGATGGTACACTAAAATGGGATAATTTTCCCCAGTGACAACAAATTGTATACAATATATTCTTCTCTGGTCCTTGGAAACTGACTGACAATGCAATCAGGTTGTGTGAAAAGAGGTTGTGCACAATACACTGGGGATCCCATTACACGCCCATTGAGGCATATCGGGAATATGGTGTTAGGCTCATATTTTCTTGACCATCGGCACACTAGGGGTGACGTGGTCAACATCACGCCGGCCGCCTTAACCTTCCCAGAGTTGCTCTGGTACCCAGTTGGGGCTGGGTCGACCCAGGAGCCGTTTGCGGCCTAAAAAAATCCCACCTCATCTGGGGATCAAACCACAGACCACTGAGCTAGGAAGCCAGTGCACTAACCACTATGCTACCACGGCTCCCCTTAAAAAAAATACAATATACTGAGTGTATGTAAAATCCTGTTTGTTTGATTAAGAAACGTCCCATGTTCATACCTGTCAACCTGTACGAATTTTTCGTACAATGTACGGATTTTTGATACTTTTAGCAGTGTACGGCCGTACAGACTCGTTGTACGGATTTTTCTCCCCCCCCCATTATTATTTTTTTTTTTTTAAATTCTAAAAATATTTTCCAACCCAAGTTATTTTAAATCAGAAAATATTTTCTAGCCCAGGTTTTTTTTAAACCAATTTTTTTTATTTTTAATTCTGGGAATCTCGGCGTCCGTTTTTAAACTGAGGTCTCTCCCAGCAACCAATCAAATCCTTTTATACACAACAATTCGGCAAAAACTTTGAATTTGGCCTCAAACGCTTTTGGTTTTCAGCGTGACATGACGTATTTTTAAAGTTACCTGTTATCAATGACCACGCTTGCTTGCCGCCACACTTCGACGCCATTTTGTTTAAAAAAGCTAAGTACTTATAACTTGGTTAGATATTGCTGTTGTTTTGCTTTGTTGCAATTTAATCGCTGTCTTAATCTTTCCAGTTATATCTTGCCCTTCAATATATTTCTGATAAATTGTCATAATATTCTGTGTAGGCCCTACATAACTAGAAAAAAAAAGTTCGTTTGCGTTGAGTAGGGCTACTTTATTCCAGCGCTCGAGATTCGCTGCTTTATTTTTTAATAAAGTGGCAATCTGTTATCACTGGTCTAGGCTACCAACTCTTAAATAATAATTTTGAAAATTTTTGGTGGTACGTTTTTTTCTTCCTAGATTTGATATTCTGTTCATAATTTTGTTTATTTTTTTGTTGTTGCTGTTAGCCGTTTGCTTTGTTCGTTGTATTTTTTAATCATTCTCTACTGTATGTTGTCTGATGTGTGTGTGCCTCTACTGACAGATAGTGGTCAGAAAAAGAGCTTCTGTAGATATTGGCTGGAAGTTGTGGACCAGAAAACTAGTACTGGTGCCATCCGCTTCCCTAATTTGAAAGTCATCATTCAGCGACTGCTGATACTCCCTCACAGCAATGCTGACTGCGAAAGATCATTTTCAACGATGAAAAAAATCCACACAGACTGCAGGAGGTCCATGAATGCGCACACACTCACTTCTATTTTACAGTGTAAGATTAACATTGATACATGCTGTGCAGACTTTAAGCCCACAAATGCAATTCTGCAAAGTGCTAAAAGTGCATGTGTTGATTATAATACAAAACACTGTACATCGAAAGAATAGTGCACCTCATGATCAGTAAGTTTTTTATATGTAAAGAACAGCATGAGACTATTAGCATGTTTTATATCACAATAATTCAAACGCTAATAGATTTGTCTATGTCATTTCTCATTTTAAAACTGCATTGCGTATAATTTATTAATATATTTTTTGCGTAAGGATTTTTGGGTGTTTGTAAGGATTTTTTGGGTCCGGCGTACAGATTTTTGTCTCAGGAGGTTGACAGGTATGCATGTTTCCTGTGTACCATGAATTTGTAAAACAGATTCCACACCATTTTATTTTTTAAATTTATATATTACTTCCTGGTTATCACATTCATTCATAATCTCCTCTACCGTGTCTCCACCTTGGCGAGGCAGAGGAGCCTGTGTGTCCCCATGACCCCAAGAGCTATGCTGGCGGTAGCTTAGCTACCAGCAGGGTCTCCCAAGCCGGACAAGTTGAAGGGTAGGGACCAGACCAAGAGGCGCACACACTTGTTGCCTTGCAGGCAGGATGGGGACAGTCAAGGGCTAAGCAAGGCAACCCTACAGAAATACCTGTTGAAATCAGAAGCACTGGGCCACAGGCTTAACGAAACAGTGCAATGTACTTTACTTAATGATGACATCATGATAGGCCCTATTCATTCATTATAGGCTAGAAGTAGTTGTCTTCCCCTCTATCCTGGTAGCCTATTCATTTAAGAGTCTCTCAAGGCTACGAGCCATAATTATTTACTGTGAGATCAACTTTGGATAATTCTGAGAACTATCTTTTATTCTGTATTCATTCTCGAGAGATATGTTCCTTCTAATTTTTAATGGCATGTGTGAGTACAAATGTGAAAGTTGTGCAACTTTTCCCCAGTGACAAACATTTCTGTGCAATAAATTGAGTGTATGTACAACCTTGTTTGATTTATTGTTGTACTTTTTAAAATGGTTTTTATTGTGTGTGGACAGTTTAATTTCCTATGTGTACTGTTTTCATAACCTGTATGTGTGCCTATGCATACCACCACTGTTCCTAGTCCCCTTACAGGAACTTACACTAAGCTTCATATACTCTTGTGATAATGGCGTATGTGGCAATTTGTTTCACATGCTGATGTTGCCAGCCCAGTGCAGTAGACCTATTCTTTATCTGTCACTTCAGAGACCCCCAGGAACAACAAGGGGCATGATCTAGTGCAACAAACAGAAAGAGAACATGACAGAAAGCTATACCTGCTCTAGTAAGAGTCTTGTAGACAGGGCAGTCATAAATACCACTGGTTGGCACTTTACGGTTGGCAACAGGAGTTAACCAGATGACTGGCATGTCTGTATAGAGCTCTTTGGGGCGAGACTCAGCCAGTATGTGCTGGGCGCTTTCCCAGCGTGCCCCTTCAGCAAACAGACCACGGATATAGCAACCATCATCTGGAGCAGCTATCAACTCAGTATAGGATTCCTTCAACACCTGAAACAAATAAGCAAACAGGTGTTTTCAAGACAAAGCCAGGTAAGGTAAAGGTAGTCCCATAGCAGATACTACCATAGGGGAATAAAGTGTTAGAGACTTCACTAGGTCCAGCATAAAAAAGTGGGGTGACTAGTTCCCTTCCTTGCTGCCTTTTCTTTCCCTAACTCAATTGTAAAGTCAGGTACCCATTTACAGCTGGGTAGACTGAAGCATGCCGATACTGTGGTTTTTCATGAACTGATCATTACTGTCAAACCATGTTGTATTTCATCTGAGCTCCATCCTGAAACTGTAAATTGTGTCTTATTTAAAAGAAAGAGAAAAAGAAAGAGTGAGAGAGAATGAACGAACGAACGAATGAACAAACTTTATTTTCAAAGGGTTGAGAGAGAGAGAGAGAGAGAGAGAGAGAGAGAGAGAGAGAGAGAGAGAGAGAGAGAGAGAGAGAGAGAGAGAGAGAGCAAGAAAGAGAGAGAGCAAGAGAGAGAGAAAACAGAAGAGAGATCACAAATGAACAACACTCATAAACAGAAGCAGGTTTTTCATCTTTTTCCCTTTCAACTCCCAAAGAAGCACAGGCCTTTAACAAACTTATGCCAAGTTTTCCTGACCTTTGCCATCAGCTCAAGGTCTTTTCATCTCTTATTGATCCCCTTCATGTCTGTCTCCAGTTCTCTTCTCCATGTGTTCTTTGGTCTTCCTCTACCTCTCTTACTCTGGGGATTCCAGAATAGGGATTGTCTGGTAATGCTATCAACAGGTTTTCTCAGTGTGTGTCCTATCCATCTCCAGCGTCTTCTTCTCATTTCTTATTCCACTGGTGTTTTTCTAGTTCTCGTCATTAGTTCCACATTAGTGATCTTGTCATACCACTTCAATGCTTCTATTCTACGCAAGCAACCATTTATGACAGTCTGTTGCTCTTTGGTTGTTGTTTTCCTTGTTCTCCATGTTTCAGAGCCATGCAATAGGACTGACTTGACAGTTTTTTGTTTATAAGCAGTTTTAGGTCAACAAAAATTACAAAACACCAAATCTCAACCAATACTATGAGGAACGTGCACTTCCTTCGGTACAAAATTTTCTAATCAAGGAAATGTTTGAAAACTAAAACAAGAAACTGATCAAATCTTTGTTGATCATGTCATCCATACTGCACCCCAAAAAAAAGTAAAAAACAAATTAATATTCTTATTATCAGCAACTCTAAGATAGCCTGTTTTAGTACTATCTTAAAGAATTTAATTTCTCTTAAGTAAAAAAATCGAACACAAGTCTACCTGAAATTCAAAGCTTATGGTATCAATGGATATGATGCTCTTTCTGGCAAAGTTCTGCAATGTTCCAGTCAAGAAGGCTTGAGGAAAGAAAAATCCAGAAATCCAAAATACCTGATAGATAAAAAACGTAATATTAATATACAGGTGATTCTGGGTAATCTGTTATTCAGTTTTGTGACAGGTTGTAATATCTCCATACCTGTCAACCTCCTGAGACAAAAATCTGTACGCCGGACACAAAAAATCCTTACAAACACCCAAAAATCCTTACGCAAAAAATATATTAATAAATTATACACAATACAGTTTTAAAACGAGAAATGACATATACAAATCTATTAGCATTTGAATTAGTGTGGTATAAAACATGCTAGTAGTCTCATGCTGTTCTTTACATATAAAAAACTTAGTGATCGTGAGGTACTATTCTTTCGATGCACAGTGTTTTATATTATAATCGACACATGCACTTTTAGCACTTTGCAGAATTGCATTTGCGGGCTTAAAGTCTGCACAGCATGTATCAATGTTAATCTTACACTGTAAAAAAGAAGTGAGTGTGTCTGCATTCATGGACCTCCTGCAGTCTGTGTGGACTTTTTTTTATTGAAAAATAAAGCAGCAAAGTTTATGCAAACAAACTTTTTTTCTAGTTATGTAGGGCCGACACAGAATATTATGACATTAATTTATTGGAAATATTTAAATGATCAAAATATAACTGGAAAGATTAAGAGAATGACAAAAAAAAAAAAAAAAACATACAACAAAGCAAAGCAAACAGCTAACAGCAAAACAAACAAAAAAAAATTTAAAAAACTATTTTTGTGAATGTTGATAACAATGTTTTACATACTGAAAGGATTATCAACATTCAGAAAAACAGTGTTTTACTTAGTGAAAAGGATTATCAACATTCATAAAAAACAATGTAATACATACTGAAGGGATGAATCAACTTTCACAAAAACAATGTTTTACTTACTGAATAAATTATCAACATTCACAAACTTACTGAAAGGATTATCAACATTCACAAAAACAAGGTTTTACATACTGAAGGGATGCCTTCATCAATCCAGGTCTGGATGAAGTTCATTCTGGACACAAGGTCAGTAACCCATGATGCCAGTGGTTTGAGGGATGGGTAAGCCTGTTAAGTAGATATAGAGGTGGGATTTAAACAGTCTTTATTTTCAAGATTGACAAGGTTTGTATGCAGGCAGACATAATGAGCTAATGTATTTGAAGGTACTGAAGTTGCTAAACATGTCACAGTCTTCAAAGATGAATGAGGCTGCTTTATAAAAATAGAAGCAACTAAGACAAAATTAGCAAATATTTCAAGTAAAAATGATAACATTAAAAGGAAGGAAATGATGAGCTAATGACGTTAAAGAGGAATGAACATGCTCTAGAACTGGGGTAATCAAACCTTTTTTGCTCATGGCCCCCTTCTGAGCCTCATTTACCACTGTGGCCCCCCCCCCCCCCCCCCCGCCCCCCCCCCCCCCCCCCCCCCCCCCCCCCCCCGCTAATCACAATATGGCCCATGTTGAGAATCACTGCTCTAAATAACACAAAAAGCTAACTTCTTCAAAGATGGACATGCCATAGGCATCATTTTCCTTAGCGCTCTTTATTGAGCATGGAACCACCACGGCAACTGGTCCAGCAGAAAGACAGCAGAAAGACAGCACAAAGAAGTTACATGCTCTTGGAGCAGTGGTTTCTGTAGCAACTTGTTTTATATGATGATGTTATGTACAGATACTATAGTAGGACATAATCTTCTCAGAAAGATAAGCCAGTTTACACATTCAAAGTAAGGAAACCTTATCACAGAGAACAGTAAAATAAAGATGGCTCTAAAACAAAGAATCTGGTAGTCTAGTGAAAAATGGCTGTTTTAGAGAAACGCATGGTAACTAAAATAATTTGAATACTAAATACCTCATAATAACATTCTTTACAGAATCACATAGTAACAACAGCATACTTCAGGGAATTATATAGTAACTTAAAGCTTCATCAGTGAATTATATATGCAACATGAAGCATACCTGTGAAAACCATATAAAAAATGTAACTATATCTCAGAATGTCTCATTTAATTTAAAGAATACCTCAATAATAGCATGTGATAACTGAAAGCACACCTTATGAAACTAAACTTACAGAATCAACAAGTCACTTTAAAGTATACTGATTGTTCCAACAGAACACATGCAGATTTTAAATGCTCAAATTATTATAATACATTTTTTTTAAGTTAATGAATTTTCAGGATATAAATTTCTGGAATAAATTTGTGTTTAAATTTGGTTTGTTAAAACAAAAATGTGATTTGTCTTTTACTTTCCAACAAGAAATTGACATTCAAAAAAAAAAAAAAAACTGGATCACCCAGAGAGACAAAAGTAGATGAATCAGTAAAAGAAATAAATACATGACCAAGGGCAAGGACACTTAAAACAACAATAAGCAAAGACAATTAAAAATGACAAATATGGTCAAGAATAGATAAGTCAGTACCTTTGTTGCCCATACTGTTGGTACTGCATTGTTAAAGAGACTGTTAGCCATGTCCTCAAGCTGCTGGGACATTACCACAAGACCTTTCAGTGCTTTCTGAAGGTCACGCAGGGATTGGTGGATCACTTGCAGAAGTCGGTTGTAGCTGGTATGCGGACAAGATAACAACAGTAAATTTTACATTAAGAAAAATTAAACAAAATTAATGCTCTTTTAAAATAATAAGAAGAAGTTGAAGATCCCTGTTTTGTTGCATTGTTGTGAGTTCTCTGAGTAAACCAACAAAAAAAAGTATTGCCACTGTTCTCACCAGCCATGTAGTAAGTTACTTAGATGAGGGGAAATGTGGGGCTAGCAACTTCATTATAAAAAACTAACTGCTACAGAAACCATCCCTGCAAGAGTAAATGAAGTGATCTGCTGCAGGCTTTCTGAATAAGAACCAGCTGCAATGGCGGCTCTTTGTCCCTTAACTCTTTGACTCCAGACCAACGCTCTGAGCGTTGCAATATTCAACCCGCCATGCCAGCTCAATGCTCAGAGCGTTGTTTTTAGTTTATCACAAATAAACCCAAAAAATCATCCGTTTAATGCAGTTCATATTTTAAAACTCGTAGAATTACTTCCGCTACTATTTAAACAAGTAATTTGACTGTAGTTAAGCAGCACATGTGTGTGTTTTGATGTTATGTGTTATTATCACAATTTGTGTGACGATTCACGTGTTTGCATTTTTCGTTGTTATTGCTAGAGAAATATGTCACGCTTTATATTTACATTTTCTAAGTCTCCTAAGCAAATAATTGAGTCAAACTACTTTCAAACATTGCTGACATTGATGATGATTGTTTGGTAGTCACAGTTTGTTGTCAAAATACGGAATCGGTGCAGAAAAGCTAGACACATTAGATTTAGTTGATGAATGGGCGAAGTCATATTCTGGCTGATAAAAAAGCAACAAAACTAGACCTACCGTAATATCTAATCACTAGTCCTAGGTAGAAGATGAAGCTAGAGATACTATTAAAACATTAAACAAGTGTAAAAAAGTTTTTATATGATGTTATTCTTCTTTATTTGTTTGAAAATAACGTAATGCACAATTGCATAATTAATTTTTATCTTACGAGGGACCACAGTAAAATCTGGTGTGAATAACACTAAATGTACTAATTGTGGCCATAAGCAATGTTTTTTTTTTACTTTGTATATGGATTAACTTGATGTTTGAAGACTAAAAAAAAAGTTTTATTGTCTACAACAGTAATTTGTCTTTGGTAAGATCGTATTCTACAGTTAACGTTTTAGTGTTTTTCAATTTTACATGCAAAATGTTTTAAGTATACCGAACACATTTGTGTTAATATTACCAAAGACGTTATATATTACAATTCTCTATCCATTTCCCTACAGTTTGGTATATAACAAGTACATGTTCAAAAAATAAGATTAACATAAAATTTACACTAAAAGACAGTACACTTCACCATTTAGAATTCTTCAAAAAATAATTATGGCACAGGGTGGAAAATAATTATGGAGTCAAAGAGTTAAGGAGCAAAAATTCAGAACACTCATTTACATCTTCATCATCATCATTATTACCCTTCAGTTGCCCAAGGAGCATAAGCCTTCAACAAATATTTTACAAGCCCTCCTGTCCTGCGCCATCAACTCAAGGTTGTTTCATGTCTTTTTGTCCATTTTATTTCTGTTTCCAGTTCTCTTCTACACATTTTTTTTTTTTAATTTTCATCTACCTCTTACACTGGCTATTCCAAAAACAAGAACTGCCTTGTAATAATGTCAAGAGGTTTTCTCAATGTGTGTCCTATCCATCATGAGTATTTTCTTCTCATCTTTTGTTCCACTGGCACCTGTCTGGTTCTTGCCATCAGTTCCACATTGGTGATCTTGTCACACCATGTCAAATCCTTCAGTTCTACATAGGTGTAATATAATACATTAATAATACGAACCACACATTGTAATAATATGCGAATCTTGACATGTACGATACTGTAAATAAACATGGCTACAAACTGAACATGCTTTTACTGAGTGCCTTCTGAAACATGTGTGTGCTTGTGTAGATGACGAGGTAATGCTTATATACATACATCATAACATTACATGGTGGCAGCGGTCGATACCGGACTGACGCAAAAACAGCTACACGATAACACGTGAGTACAGTTTATTCGGCTAATTTTCATCATCGAGGTCAGCCATGGCGGCGAAACAATATCGCAACGCACCGCAAATGAGATTCGCCGGTCAAGATGATAAGAGTGAAGCTTTCTTGTTATGGCGCCAACGCATAGATCTATATTCCAAGACCACTGGTCTGGAAGGACAAACCCTAACTCCATATATCCTAGAAGCATTGGACGATGAAGGTTTAAAAATTTACAACAGTTTTGCTACCGCCATGCCTGTGGAGTCGGCGACAGACCCCGCAGCCATATTGGACGAATTTGAAAAACGTCTGATAATAAAGCACACGAATTTTAGAGCGGCAAGATTAGAACTTCACCACCTGCGACAGAAACCTGGTGAAAGTCTAGATGATTTTTTCACTCTCATCAAGGAGAAAACAAGTGTATGCAAATTTAACAAAGAAGAAGAAAAAGAGCGAATTATTGAACAGATCCTTCTCAGCACACCAATGCCAGAGTTCCAGAAATGGATACTGAGCCAGAGTGATACACTAACTTTACAACAACTTCTGGATGAAGGCAGGAAACACGAGGCACAAACACTAAACATTAAACAAATTCAGCAAGGTACATTAGCAGCCCAGGTGGATGCAGTGAAAAGCTATAAACCTAGACACAACAAAGCAACTGGTTCGAAGCAACAAGAAAAACACAACACAAGCAGAGGTGCTATGTGTAAATGTTGTGGCCTAAACCACATACAAAACCACTGTCCAGCTAAAGACTCTACATGTCATTACTGCAGAAAGAGGGGCCACTGGATAAAATTATGTTTCAAGAGGAAACAAGACAGTGCTCAACACAACCTTCACAGCAGAGAGTCATCAAAACAAACACACTCTATGATGACTGAGGACCTTGACTCCAGTGAAGAAAGTGATCCTTCCACTTTTGATACTGTGAAGATACTAACTTTCAGTAATGAACCAAAGAGAACGCAGGCTTTCTGCAAGGTACAATTCCGAATACCAGGAATTAAAATGCACAAAGAAAGATATATTCGGTTCAAGATAGACACAGGTGCCCAAGGTAACACTCTACCCTTAAGAATATTCAGACAGATCATGCCTGACAAGGTGGATGAGCAAGGATTTCCCACAAGGGATGTAAAACGTAGGAGTGGCAGGACAAAGCTAAGAGCTTACAATGGAACAAGTATAGACTGTTTCGGAGCAGTAACACTTGAATGTTCACACAGAGACTCTGAATGGACATCGTCAACATTTTACTTGGTAGATGTTGAAGGACCTGCAATTTTGGGTTTACCAATGTGCGAAAAGCTGAGTGTAGTAACTATTAACAACATTAAAGAGGATATAGGTCTTGTAGATGCTCTCAGCAGACTACCAAATCCCAACAAGATAGCAGATCTTACTCCAAACATCAAAGTTGATTTTGTCAAGTTTAGCGATAATCGGCTTGAACACATCAGGGAAGACACAATGAGAGATCCTATTCTTAACTCTCTCAAAGAACTGATATACCATGGATGGCCAAGCTCTATCAGGGAAGTTCCAACACACATCCGTCCATACTACTCTATGAGGGACAAGTTAAGCATCGAAGATGGTCTGATCCTTAAAGGAGATCGCATTGTTGTACCAGAAACACAACGCGATATCATCCTTAAACAGCTCCATAATAGTCACCTTGGTATTGTGGAGACACAACTGAGAGCAAAGAAAGATGTTTACTGGCCACAGATAAACAAAGACATAGAAACACTATGTAAAAACTGTTCAATTTGCCAAGAACATGCAAATAGGCAGTGCAGAGAACCTCTCATACCATCAGACATACCATTGAGCCCTTGGAGCATTATAGGAACTGATATTTTCTCCATCGACAATAATGACTATCTTATTATTGCTGATTACTACAGCAAATTTCCCATCATTGAGAAACTTCCACAACCCTCACCATCAGCTGTTATTGCAGACATTACAAAGAAGTATTGCAGCATATTTGGCATCCCAGATGAAATTAGATCAGACAACGGTCCACATTTCTCAGGTCAAGCATACAGAAACTTCACTAAGGACTGGAAGATCAAACACACAACATCATCACCTAGATACCCTAAATCTAATGGTTTCATTGAGAGACAGATACAAACTATCAAGTCAATCATGAAGAAAACAAGAACAGAGGATGTACACCTAGCACTCTTGAGATGGAGAACAACACCGGTAGACAGTAAGATCGACAGTCCAGCAGAACTTATGTTTGATAGAAGAATTAAAGACCTCCTACCATCTAAGGTCCACTTCCGTCCACAACATAGAGACAGCACATATGATCAACTTCAGCATCGTCAGCAAGTTCAGAAATCCAACTATGACAAATGTGCTAAAGACTTACCACCATTATATCCTGGTCAGCATGTGACTACCTACAACCACAACAATGACACATGGTCAAAAGCAACAATCATTTCCAGAAACCCTGAACCCAGGAGCTATACTTTAAGACCAGACAGCAGCAGCAACCTCCTGAGGCGAAACAGAGTGGACATAAGAGAAATCCCACAGAATACAACAGAACAGAGAATTCCCATGCTTTCAACAGACAATGCAGTAACTCCAGACATTGGTGCCCCACAAAACCAACAAGCGCCAAGGCCGAAATCACAACCAACTCAAGCTAAACCAGGGACTTCCGCAGAACCACCAGCACTTTACACCACTCGTTCTGGCCGTACAGTGACACCTCCCAGCCGATACAGACAGTGATATATATATACTCACACTGAGCATTACACATACTTATCCTTTCTCACATGAAACATTTCGTTGGAAATGTTTGCAGACATTTTTTTTTTCAAAAAAGGGGGGATGTAATATAATACATTAATAATACGAACCACACATTGTAATAATATGCGAATCTTGACATGTACGATACTGTAAATAAACATGGCTACAAACTGAACATGCTTTTACTGAGTGCCTTCTGAAACATGTGTGTGCTTGTGTAGATGACGAGGTAATGCTTATATACATACATCATAACATTACAATAGGCACCCATTTATTCATTGACACATCCTTGTTTAAATTCCTTTCTACCACTTTGCAGTGTGTTCTTGAACTTTACAAGAACAAAAGATTTAATCCAACTTGTTGATGTTATAATGTTCAATACCAAAGAACAGTATGGCATTCTCTCTGGAAACCTCTACTCCGCAGGATAGAAGAGGAACGACTAAGTAAGAGTTTGAGAATACAACAGAACTCTCAAAACCTGTACCATTACATAGAGATGAAGAGGTTGAATGAGTTATAACTGCTAATTCATTTTTTTACTTCTCTTTTTAAATTAATAATTATCTGCATAAAACCAAAGAAAAATCCAACTTAATCAGATCTTCCCAACATTATCATCTTGTGCCATGCCAGATGGCACTTTTATTAATTTACTCTATAAACCCCTGTCTCTGGTGTTGCCTTATGGGAGCTGGTGGCTTCCTTTCATGCCATGCTGTCAGTTCATCTTATAGTTTCTCTCTGTCTTCTTCTGTCCCTTCTTCTTCCTTTGATCTTTCCCATGTGTTTTGAGTTCCTCCTTCTCAGAACATGTTTTATACATTTTTGCTGTCCAACCTAAGGACCTCCTTATTGATTTCTTATTTGTCCATGGTATTTCATCATCTTTCTAAGAAGACACATATTCGGTGTCTTCCAATAAGCTTTGCATGTTTATTCACTGTCCATTCTTCTTTTCCATAAAGGAGTACCAGTTCAATATAGAACTTGAGAACCACTTTTCTTATGTCCACTGACAATGAGTTATTGCAGTTTGTTTCTCACTTACAAGAAGAATTTTTATCTCTAACTTCAAAGCAGTTTTGTTGTATGGCTTTGATATATGAAAAACAAAATTTAAAAAAAAAAATGATAATCAAGAAATTACAGACTTTCTTAAACAGATAGTTGCACAGAGTAGAAGGATTAACATGACAAAATCACCAGTGTGGAATTGATGAACAAAGCTGACAAATATTGTGAAATAAAATATGAGGGGAAAAAAGATGATTTTGGATAGGACACACACTGTGAAATCCAGGTAATAGCATAACAAGGCAGTACATGTTCTTCAATATCCAAGGTGGTAGAAAAAGAGTTAGACACAAAAAAACACAGGGAGTGCAGACCTGGAAACATACATATGAAGTGTAAAAAAAATTTTAACAGCTTGAAATAAAAGGACAGGTGAGTGTGGCCAAAACTAACTAAAGACCTGTGCTCAAAAGATGCATAAAAATAAGTAGAATAATGTTTCTCATTTTCTGGAATGCGACATTTGTTTTTGCCTGAGCTTTTATGCTCTTTATTTGTGTGAATTATCTCCCATCTCAGGTCAGTCTTGTGTTCCATGTATTTAAATATCCCTCCTAATTTATAATTCTTACCATCTGTTTTCTTTGTTTTTTTTACAGTAGTCTCACCCATGTGTTACCAGGGCTCGAACAGGGAGCAAAGAATAGTAACACTGTTCCCTATTATGCACGTTGTTAAAAAGCAATTTAGGAGAGCTGGGCATGGGGTCAGTTAACCCACCCTGTAAAAATAATTTTAAACCACAAAAATGTCAACACGCTTGAGATGGATAGGACACACATTGAGGAAATCTGTTGATAGCATTACCAGGCAGTTTTTGTTCTGGAATCTCAGGGTAAGACAGATAGAGGGAGACCAAGGAACACATGGAGAAGATAACTGGAGACAGACATGAAGGGGATGAAGACGACATGGATAGACCTTGAGCTGATGGCACGGGACAGGAAGACTTGTCATAAGTTTGCTTAAGACTAATGCTCCTTGGGGAGCTGAAGGGTGAAGAATGAATTATAGTGTCTTCTTCTTTGAGATCACCAGTACATCAGCTTCCGTATAATTTATGCTCCTTATAATTTATGCTGAGTCCTTTACTGTAACACCTCGGTAATTCTTTCTCACATTTAGCTATAAAAGCATCATCAGCATTTCTCAGATCATTTAAATTGTATCCATCCAAGTAACATTCTTTAGTAGTAGCAAAACTGAAAGTGAAACTAAGAAGGGCTGCACCAACTGTAACTACACAGAAAAGGTTTGACATCAGCAAATTGAAGGACTCCCTTACCAGAAAAGCTTTTACGGCCGACATAAAGAAACGATATCAATTTGCCAAAAGTCAGGAAAAGACATTGACTGATGAAATAGACCAGAATTTCAACACCATTTCAACAATATACAAAGAAAGCAGCAAATCATGCTTGGGATTCCAGGAAAGGAAGAAGCAAGACTGGATAACACCAGAAACTTTAAACACCATAACGATGAGAAAGGAAATGAAAAGAAAGAAAACAGAAGCGAAGTCCCCCAGGTTAAAGCAACTATATAGCGAACAGTACAGTCAGCTGGACAAGGAAGTTAAACGCCAAACCCGAGCCAACAAAAGGAATTTCCTAGACGATCTTGCAAGACAGGCAGAGGAGGCTGCACTGAGAAATGAACAAAGCAGAGTATACAAAATAACTAAATTCATCAGCGGAAAACGAGGTGCAAACAATATTACATTAGTAAGAGATAAGCAAGGTAATCTCATCACGACAGCAGAGGGACAAGAAACAAGATGGGCAGAGCACTTCAGAGAAACTCTGAACAAGGAACCACCAGAGACACAATTGAATGTTCCTGAGGCTGAAAACGATCTAGATGTGAATACAGACATTCCACGAAAAGAAGAAATCATCACAGCAATCAAAGGGTTAAAGAACGGCAAAGCTCTGGGCCATGATAACTTAAATGCAGAGCTATTTAAGACAGACCCTGAGCTAGCAGCAGAACTATTAGAACCACTATTTGCACAAGTCTGGAAAACGGGGACAACACCATCAGAGTGGAACAAAGGAATAATTCTCAAATTGCCCAAGAAGGGAGATCTTGCAGACTGCAATAATTGGAGAGGAATCACTCTTCTCTCAGTTCCCAGCAAAATACTAGGCAGGATAATTATACAGAAAATTTCAAAGGCAGTAGATCACAAACTGAGGAAAGAACAAGCAGGATTTAGAAAGAACAGGAGATGTGTAGATCATATATTCACTCTCAGGAACATTATAGAGCAGTGCTTAGAATGGCAAAGACAGCTTTACATTAATTTCGTTGATTTTGAAAAGGCTTTTGACAGCATACATAGGGACAGTTTATGGAAAACACTGAGGGCTTATGGAATTCCAAGCTGCATAGTGTCAATCATAAAAAGCCTCTATGCAAACTTTACGTGCAGTGTTGGGCAGAGCAACCTAACCTTTGAGGTGAAGACAGGAGTACGACAGGGATGCCCCTTATCAACCACTCTATTTTTAACAGTCATAGACTGGGTGATGCGCCAGACAACAGAGGGCAGTCCAAGAGGAATAAGATGGATGTTGGTGTCGTTTTCATAGTGAGAATTGAAACGCGAATGGTTACAACGGAATAAATGTCAACAATGTTTTTTCAAACGAAAACCAACAAGTATCTTGAATTGGGTGAACTGGTCAAGTATTGGCAGCACACAAGTCGTTGGTAACTTTACATAGATTTTATTCACCAGGACACGAAGTGGACAAGACGGACATCGTCACAGGCGCAAAGATCACACGACAACATATTAATTATTGCTGCTAAAGTTCCTGAAGATTCTCTTCTAGTAAAGACCTCTGTCCATAGACTAAGGATTACAAAAACTGTTACCGTATAATATCCTTCTCAGTCACGACCGTTGACCTTCTTTCAAGGACGTCTATCATGGTAACGTATTCATACTCTGGGATGAAATCTTCCATATTACATTTGTTAAAATTCCCAGACGTTCATCCTACATAGCGTTGTACATCATATAATTTCACACAAAGTCATATACGATAATCCTATCAGTTAAAGGCTTTCAGTTGGCTAACCTCTCTTTACATCCGTGCCACGACTTTGGCATTGAAGCATGTACGGCATTTAAAACATGTGCATAAGGTAAACAATATAACTTCTTCTACTCGTAGGAATTCTCCGTCTACGATCCAAATCTTAAAGGCAAGCGACTCTGTAGATCCATTCTAGGAATGATAAAATTCCCGCTAGATTAGTAGTAGAGCGGCCTTTTTATGCAGCATTAAAATAAGAAGTGGGCGATAACTTACGTGACATAACTGCGATTGGCTTCGACCTGAAGACCAATACAAATCACAATAATAAATGGCTTCCTTCAACATGCCATTGGATACACAATATAAAATTACAATCATGGACACAAGCCAGTTCCATGTTTCCACTTCAAAACATGACGTCACAAACTACTCAACTAGGTTACACGTGCGTCCAAAGCAACACACACAGCATTGTGCACGTCAGTGCGTGAATCAATCGAACGCACAAATAATATAACTATCTCAAGACTGGTGCGTACATTTGGTAGGACCGACGACTACCCCCTTAGGTAATAAATGTACGTAACAGCTCCCTTATTACCTCCCCTTAAAAAAATTAATTCTATTAATTTTTTTTCGAACTAATTACTCGAGAGAGGTGAGTCAAAACTACAACAAGATTTATGACATGCATAAAATTATCATATTAAGAAGAGAAAATTTAAAATAAATCAATATAACTAAATGATAGTATGCATTAAAGCACACATCCACCATCGACCTACTTTGGAACGATGTGGTAATATTCGAAGTAAAAAGAAGTTGAAAAAAAATGAAAATGAAGAATCAACAAAAAAGATGATAATAAAATTCAACTAAGTTTTCAACAAAATTTGAAACATATGATTTCAAAAATGAAAATGAACAGCAACACTGATGATAATCAATGATAAAAGAATCAGTGAAACAGAAAATGTTGTTGAAATACAATGTGCAAAAATGAAGCAATGCAAAATTAAACACTTTAAGAAGCAACGCACTTACTGATATCTAACACTAGTAAGTTTGACTAGTTATCTAAAAGTAAAATATCATGTAGTGGGATACGTGACTACACGTATTGCGAGACACTAATAACGTTAGTAGATGTGTGATTTATAAACAATCAAATTGATTAAATTGAATTAATCTAATTCTAGTACTTAATTACACATAAATAAATAACTAGTAATTTATTCTAAGTAATTCTAATTTCAGTCATTGTGAATATTCGTTCAGAACTATTTAGAGTCAACAAGAATATGTTCCTAATGTTCCATGCACGAAATAAGTTTACGAACACGATATGTAGTGTAATATGTTCCATAACACTAACGAATGTCTATTTGTTGCTTTTTACCAATGTTTCCATACTAAAAAAAAAATGTTACTTTAATATCACTGTTCCCGTTCTAATAAAACGTTACTTCACAAGAAATAATGTTATAATCCATATGTAAGTATGTTCTGAAAGTTATATTTATACGAATACTGCAAAACTATACATAGTCTTCACAGATGTACAATTAATGACACTGTACAAAGTTATTCATGTTTCGGTGAGGACGTTTCTCCATCTAAAAGTAGTTTAGTTTCACCAAGTTCACTAGGGCATCTTGAAAGACAGTCTGCAAATACATTCTGCACTCCAGGAATAGCTCGTATCTCAAAATGGAACGGTTGAAGAGCTATAGCGTAACGCGCTGACTTTGATGACTTAACGTTCCCTGTATTCAATGCGGTAAGAGCTTTCTGGTCAGACTCCACCACAAAGTGTGATCCGAGGAGATAACGATCCAGTTTTGTGATTGCCCAGACAAGAGCAAGGAGCTCTTTGTCTAGAACGGAGTAATTTATCTCGCTCGTTGTAAGCTTTCTGGATACGTACATAACAGGAAATAAGGTGCCTCCGTATTCCTGCATCAAAACTGCCGCAATAGCGTAGGAAGAAGCATCACTGCGAAGAACAAAGGTGAGATCTTTGTTAGGCAACTTTAAAAAAGGCTTATTTGAAAAAAATTTGTTTTATATAGTCTAACGCCGTTTGGTGATCCTGCGACCACTTTATTACATTAGGTGTGCCCTTCTTCAGTAAAGACGAAAGAGGTGCAGTTATAGTAGACAAATGAGGGATGAATTTAGAATAGAACTGTATTAGTCCTAAGAGTGACCTCACTTGTTTTTTTTGTCTTAGGTGCTGAGATGTTTAAAATTTTAGAGACGTTACTGTCTTCTGTATACATTAAACCGCGACCTATACGGTGACCAAGAAATGAGATGTCATGAAAACCGACAAAAGCCTTTGAAGGTTTCGCTGTTAAGTTATAATCCTGTAAGGTAGAAAGTAAAGATTTTAAACCCTGAATATGTTCATCCCAAGAGTCACTAAAAAGACAGATGTCATCTATATAAGTAATGACATCGGGACGATGAGACAATATGCGGCGCATCATGCGTACAAAGGTAGCTGGCGCATTCATTAACCCGAAAGGCATAAAATTCCATTGAAAAAGACCCCGTGGTGTCGAGAAAGCGGTGAATGGCTTTGCTTTCGTAGTGAGTGGCACTTGCCAATAACCCTTTGAAAGGTCAAATTTCGAAAAGAATGTGGCATGAGATAATTTCTCTAATAAGTCGTCTAAAAGAGGTAATGGTTCCGCATCGAATTTTGTAACTTTGTTTAACTTCCTGTAATCTACGCAAAGACGTATATTGTTGTCTTTCTTCCTAATGATTACCATAGAAGAAGAATATGGTGATGAAGATGGTTCAATTATATTTAATTGGAGCATATCATCCAATTCCTTATCAACCTTATCACGAAAGTGTAAAGGAATAGGATATGGGCGAACTCGAATCGGTGTATCGTCAGTCAGAATAATGTCATGTTGGATGACTGACGTATGACCTGGGATGTCAGTGAGGACATCCTCATACGTGTGTAGAATTTTAGAGACTTGCTGACGTTGATCATCAGTAAGAGTAGATGAGATAGTAACATCATTCCATTTCTCAGTGGAATGGAGTGGTACAACTGGTATTGGTAGTTGTACATCATCGAAAGAAGATTCCTCTTCTTGGATGACTGACAAACTAGAATAGTGTTGAATAGGAGGTGTAGGATCGTCAGTTGCTTGGAACACCGATTGTAGATAATCAGGACGTGAGTAATACTCCTTCAACATGTTAATGTGGAAGGTTTTTTGTTTGCCATTAACATCAACGATGTAGTCGACATCGGATATTCTTGAGATGATCCTGAAAGGACCTCTCCAGGTAATTAAAAGACGATTGTTATGCGCAGGGAGTAATACAAAAGCTTCATCACCAGGTATGAGCTGGCGAAGACGTCTATATTTGTTTGCAGATAGACGAGCTTTTTCTTTGGCATGTTCGGATGATGCAGTAGCTAGTCTACAAGCATCTATGATTTTCTTTCTAAGAGAGATCACATACTCATAAGAGGATTGAGTTTCCTCTTCAATATTCTCATCCACCAATAAGTCGTGGATTAACGACATCGGACCGCGTGGTTGCATGCCAAAAACAAGCTGGAACGGAGAAAACCCCGTTGCTTGATTTTGTACCTCGCGATACGCAAAGAGACAAGCGGGTAGGACCCGATCCCAGTCTTGGGGATGGTCTTGAGTCATCTTACCCAACAACTGCTTGAGTGTCCTATTGAGACGCTCAATTAACCCATTTGACATCGGATGATAAATAGAACTAAGAGATCTGTCTATACCTAATGTCTTCATAACTTGAGACATGGATTCAGAAATGAACTGAACCCCATGATCCGACAAGATTTTCCGTGGAAAACCAATGCGTGAGAAGATTAACATCAATGCCTCTGCTACACTGGCAGATGAAGTGTTCTTGAGAGGGATGGCCTCAGGCCAACGAGTGCACATATCAATGCACGTAAGAATATGCGTATGCCCTCTAGCAGATGGAAGCATTGGACCAATAATGTCAATGACCATTTTGTCAAATGGTCTAATCGGGATGTCCGCAGCTTGAATAGGAGCCGCATGAAATGGACCCCGTACCTTAACTTCTTGACATATCAAACAGGACCGACAATAGAGAGTAACATCTCTATGGACGCCTGGCCAGTAGAATGCCGAAAGCACTCTGGATTTGGTACGCGAAAAACCCATATGGCCCGCACATTGCGAGTCATGAGCATGTCGTAATATACGAGATCTCATACAGGATGGGACAAGAATCTGAAAACATAAGGATAAATCCTTTTCCCGTATTACTCTAACCAAAATCCCATTTTTAAGTATAAAGTCATGTCTAGATTTTGCAAGTTTGTTGCTTGTATTCTTTTTGTTAACATACTGAAAGAATTTTTTTAATGAATTATCATTCTTTTGCAATGTTGCAAACAACTCCCGTGAAATAGGAGCATCATCATCACAAGTGGTATGAACTGTAGGTTCAATAGGTGTATCATGCGACATATTAGTAGCTTGCGCTCTAGTCACTACTGCATTTGCAGTTTGAATATGTCGCTCTTCCCATTCAGCTATTTGCTGTGGTGTACACTCTTTAATACCATGTATGCGACCAAGTATAACATCACAAATTGGATTCGGAAGGAGACATGCTTGGATCTTTCCTGAAAAGAAAGGAGTATGAAGATCAATAATAGCAGTGGGAAATGTTTCAATTGTGCCACCAAATGTTACACATTTGACAACCCGGCCCGTGGCACAACTTGGGTTGATCAGCGAAGTCCGGACACCGATTGTTGTACAACCTGAGTCAAATAGGAGAGAGCATGAAATATTATTGACAAATCCCTTGTGAAACTTAAGAGAGCCCTGTCCCTGGTGTACTGACGCAGCAGTGGCTGTACAGACTGCAGGCAGGCTAGGCAAGGTATGTCCGCAACGCAGCGTCGTGATCGCCTTAGGCTGGAAAAGAGTCGAGCATTCTGGACAGTCTTTCACCTGGGAACATTCTAGAGAACAAGACATAGCATTGTGAGTTTCAGCTACTTTACCCTGTTCAATGTTAGCCTGTGTATCATTAAAAGCAACATTAGAATGTCTACCTGTATTATTCGACGATCTATCTCGTCGGCGCGATCGATTGTGATTTTTGTCATTAAAATTGCCATAATTGTCGTTTCTGCTAGAGTTAAAATTTGGATTAGTCCGATAATTTGTAGAATGATCGTTATGATGTTGGTTAAATGGTTTATTTCCAAAAAATTGTCTGTTTTGCGGACCCTGAGACCTTGATCTCCAGTTTTGTTTATTATAATGTCCTTGATTATTTTTAAAATAATTGTTACCAAAATCTCGCGATCTGTGAGTTTGGTTCCAAGAAACATTAAATGGAGCAGATTGTTGAAATTGCTTCCCTTTGTAAAAGTTATCATTGTTGAAATTATGATTATTTCCCTTATTGACATACCTATCAGCACTAAAAGAACGATTGCGTGAAAAATTGTTTTGTTGTGCTGCAAAAGCAACAGGCAATTCACTCTTAATCTGCGCATTACTCAGATCCATGGTTGGGTGAGCAGTGCAGAAGTTTTTTGCATGTTCTTCTAAGTTTTTCATTGATAAAGGTTTCCGTTCGTGTAAAAATGCGAGAAATGTAGGATTTACCGACGAAAGTACCTTATCGCGCATCAGTAAATCAAAGAGACCTTCATACGACTTTTCAATTTTGGATAATTCGATCCATCTTTCTAATGTTAGTCGTATCTGTGACAGAAAATCACTAAAATTTCTGCCAGATTGAGGTAGTAATGTGTGAAATCTCAAACGATATTCGTTTTCTGTCATTTGGAATTTTTGCAGAAGTGCTGCTCTAAGAGCATTGTAGTCATTTTTCTCACCAATGCTGGTGGTATGATAAACTGCTAATGCATCCCCTGTAAGTAATCTGGATAAATATGTACAGTATAGCGCTTTATCCACGTTATAAGACCCACAAGTGGCCTCAAACCTATCTAGGAAGAATATTACGTCATCAGACGGGGGATTAAATTTTGGTAATTTAAGGTGAATTTCCTTAAAATTATCATGTCTGGATGAAGTTTGGCTTTCAAAAGTTCTCTGAGAATTAGCTTCCTGAGTTAACCTAATTCTCTCATATTCTGACTCTGCTAATTTCAGTTCATGCTGTCGTTTTTTTTCATTCTCTTCCATCTCAAGCTGAAGTCGTTTTACATTTTGTTCCGCTATCAATCTTCTCTCTTCCATTTCCTTTTGTTTCTGTTCCATTTCCTTTTCAGCTATTAATCTTTTTTCTTCCATTTCTTTTTGTTTCTGTTCCATTTCCTTTCTAAGTCTTTCTTCAGCCTCCTTTTGTTTCTGTTCTGCCTCTCGCAGAAATCGTTTCTCTTCTAATTCAGCGGCTAATCTCATTTTTTTCTCATCATCCTCAGCAGTTAATCTCATTTTTTTCTCATTCTCCTCAGCAGTTAATCTCATTTTTTTCTCATCTTCCTCAGCTATAAATTTCCTCTTCTTTTCATTCTCCTCAGCCTCAATCCTTTTTTGATCTGCCTCAAATTTCAAATTTTCCAAACGTAAAGTTTCCAATCTTCTCTGATCAGCTTCTATTTCTTGAGCTTTCTTATATTCTGACAGTGCAAATGCTTTAGCTTCATCAGGAGCCATCTGAAGAGCTTTTGCTTGCTTAATGAAATAGTCTAAGGTAGCCATTTCAATATTATTATGTAATAATACTACTTAAAAGTGTTACTACAACTAGTGTTCTTCGTTCCTGTTCTAGAACGGTAAAATCAATTTATATAATAGGCAATAATATTAATAATTAATAATGTAATTTATAACATGTAATGGTGTGAAAGCAGTAATGTGACAGACAATAGCACAATAATGACACGACAAGATATTCAAAACAAACGAAGACGTTCGCAGAAATCCAATTAAAATAAAATGAGAAACTAAAATGGAATGTCGTAAAGAATTAATGATAACTGCGATTAAATAATGCACAAGACAATTGACAACACAGTGTAAAAAACATAGGTTTTGTAAAAAACTAAACGACAGGAAAGGTGAGATGGACGCGAAATACAAACAAAATTCATCATAAAACCAAGGTACAAGTAAAAATAGCTACCAAAAACAACAAGTAAACGTGACACTACAGCTAAAACAGACAGGTGTCACAGACCACCAGACACAGTGGACCTAGAATCCTTCTACGCTCACGCGTAGGAACATTCCACTGCGGGAAGTCTGCAAAATAATGTCCTACAGAACGTCTGACGAAGAGCCCGAATTGACTTCGAGATGGATCTCGTTCGTCAGATCTACCTCCCAACCTCCCGCGAAGAATACACAACATATAACACATAAAACGGAAAATATAAAAGTGGACATAATCAATTAAGGCACAGCTAATAGTAATAAAGTGTATAACGGATACAAGTTATACTTAGCTCGCGTGCAGGTAAAAATCAAAGTGCCTTGTCCCCGTGTATGTACGTTAGAGGATGCAATACTTCGCTCTGCGTAAATCAAACTAGCTCGCACGTAATAATGATGAAGAGATGATCTCCAAGTAATCAGTCACTGTGAAACTTGACGTGGAGGTTGATTGAAGACCTTGAGCATTTGAGTTGATTTTGATTCATATTCCGCTAGGATCCAAATTGAGATGATGTCGCCTTGAAAGTAAACATTCTTCTTTTCAAACGATCAATTGGATGGGTACGTTCCTGAAATTACTTCCAGACCGCACTGGCCTACCAGTTATTGTTGGTGTCGTTTTCATAGTGAGAATTGAAACGCGAATGGTTACAACGGAATAAATGTCAACAATGTTTTTTCAAACGAAAACAAACAAGTATCTTGAATTGGGTGAACTGGTCAAGTATTGGCAGCACACAAGTCGTTGGTAACTTTACATAGATTTTATTCACCAGGACACGAAGTGGACAAGACGGACATCGTCACAGGCGCAATGATCACACGACAACATATTAATTACACTGACTAACAAAAAAAAACTTTTTTTTTCTTTCTCTAACATTTCTATGTTTTTCTGGTCAATTTTAATGCGCTGTTTTTAAATCTGCAAACCGTTTTTCTCTATCAGGTCGGGATTTCTAGAAATACGCAATTGAAGTTTTTTAACAACGCATACAGTATTACAACATCATTCGTACAAGAAGTATAACAGTTATGTAGGCTTGAATTTCTTTGCAGTCGACTTTCGTCGGTGAATGGCATGTGGTACATCGCGATGAAGCATCCAACAATAATCGGCAAGCATGGTCACACTCCACCGTCCTTGATAACGTGACTCCATTACGGCGATATCTTGATGGAATCATTCTCCATGTTCATCGCTGACTTCGCCAAGGTTGTCAGGGAAAAAGTTAAGATGCGAATCGAGCAAATGGATTTTGAGGGACATGTTACAGCCCATAATCATGTATGCATCTATGCACTGCTTAACAATATGCAACATAGTCGACAAATTTGTGATTTTCCAGAAAGTTATCGACGATCGATTTGAATGCCATCCATGCGCGAAGTTCACTACCATGTAACAAGTTCTCAAATTGTTTGTCTGCAATAACTTTCCTAATCTGAGGTCCTACAAAGATACCTTCCTTTATCTTTGCATCGCTAACTTGCGGAAACTTTTCTCGAAGATAAGTGAAAGCTTTGCTCGTTTTATCTAACGCTTTTACAAAATTCTTCATGAGCCCCAACTTTATATGTAACAGTAGTAAAATGAAGGTGTCTTTGTTAACTAATGGCTCGCGTATTACATTTTTATGCCCGAGCTGCATACGATCCCGGATAGGCCACACCTTTCTTGCATAATGTTCCTGTCTGTTGCGGCTGTCCCATTCACATCGGAAGCAACAAAATTTAGTATACCCAGTCTGCATGCCCGTGAGAATTGCAATGACCTTTAGGTCTCCACTAGTCTTGGAAGAATCGATGAAAAATCGCCATTCGTTGACTATGTGCTCATGACCATTTACATCTTTGCAATAGCAAATGTCATCATCCATCTCAAAGAATTGAACAAGTTCTCTGTGTCTATGACGAAATTTAGATATCGGAGTATTGGGCGCTAAAAGATTCCATTCTTTGAGTCGCGAACCGAGTAATTCTGCTTGTCCTTTGGTAAGAGCGAGATCACGTATTAGATCTGAAAGTTCTGAATGGTTAATTAAGTAAACACCATCATTCACCGGTATGTAATCTGAGTCAGAATTAGTTTCTAAAGCAGGTAAACTATCACTTTCTGATGGGTCATTTACGTCCAACGGATATTGTTCTAGTGGTACTTGGATCGGACACGTGATTGGATCATGAGGCACTAGTTTCAAAACCGATTCAATATTTGGATAAACCACAGACTTTCTAGTTTTAAAAGTGAAACCATGGATATTTATCAAGCAGAAGTAACAATCAGTAGTGTGATTTGTATGTTCACGCCATATTACTGGCACGCCAAAAGGCATCGACTTATGCTTCAGCGATTTTCGTAACCAACCTGCCAATGTATCGAACAAACCGCATTTGGCTTCCAAGATTTATTTGCATCATCAACTTTCGAATCGAAATAAAGTTCATATGCTATCTTTAGTAATGGTGTAAAGTTTTTCTTGTCAACACGATCGGTAAAATATCCGCACACGTAACAGAACAGATCAGCCGAATTTCTACAACTTCTAGAAGCCATATTTTGCTCAGAATTATTTCAAAATACAGTAACTATTTGAAAAATCGCGTAACATAATTCATGCATCTTTTAGCAGTATAAAAAGTAGAATTATGTTGCTTTTTATTAATTTTTAATAAGTTATATAGTAAAAATGAAACGGAGCAAATAACGGTTTCCCAAAAATATATTTATTCACAAATATCTTAAGAACCCGACGTGATAGAGATAAACGGATTTCAGATTTGAAATCAGCACAAGAAATTGACCTAAGAACACTTATTCGTATATAAGAAAGAAAAATGTTGTTTGTCAGTGTTATTGCTGCTAAAGTTCCTGAAGATTCTCTTCTAGTAAAGACCTCTGTCCATAGACTAAGGATTACAAAACTGTTACCGTATAATATCCTTCTCAGTCCCGACCGTTGACCTTCTTTCAAGGACGTCTATCATGGTAACGTATTCATACTCTGGGATGAAATCTTCCATATTACATTTGTTAAAATTCCCAGACGTTCATCCTACATAGCGTTGTACATCATATAATTTCACACAAAGTCATATACGATAATCCTATCAGTTAAAGGCTTTCAGTTGGCTAACCTCTCTTTACATCCGTGCCACGACTTTGGCATTGAAGCATGTACGGCATTTAAAACATGTGCATAAGGTAAACAATATAACTTCTTCTACTCGTAGGAATTCTCCGTCTACGATCCAAATCTTAAAGGCAAGCGACTCTGTAGATCCATTCTAGGAATGATAAAATTCCCGCTAGATTAGTAGTAGAGCTGCCTTTTTATGCAGCATTAAAATAAGAAGTGGGCGATAACTTACGTGACATTACTGCGATTGGCTTCGACCTGAAGACCAATACAAATCACAATAATAAATGGCTTCCTTCAACATGCCATTGGATACACAATGTAAAATTACAATCATGGACACAAGCCAGTTCCATGTTTCCACTTCAAAACATGACGTCACAAACTCCTCAACTAGGTTACACGTGCGTCCAAAGCAACTCACACAGCATTGTGCACGTCAGTGCGTGAATCAATCGAACGCACAAATAATATAACTATCTCAAGACTGGTGCGTACATTTGGTAGGACCGACGACTACCCCCTTAGGTAATAAATGTACGTAACAATGGACAACATTTTCTACATTGGAAGATCTGGAATATGCAGATGACATTGCACTACTATCACATTCACATCAACACATCCAGGAAAAACGGATAGACTTAATAAGTTTAGCCAGCAGCTGGGATTGAACATCAATTTAAAGAAGTCTGAGGTCATGATGCTCAATGTGAGCAACCCTGAGCCCATATCAGTAAGGAATAAGCAATTTGCACAGACAGATACCTTCACATACCTAGGAAGCATAGTAACACCAGACGGCGGGGCAGGCAAAGACATCAACATCAGAATGAATAAGGCAAGAACAGCCTTCTTTAGCCTAAACAACATCTGGAAGTCCTCCCAATACAGCACAAGCACAAAATTAAGATTATATCAGAGCTGTGTGCTTTCTGTGCTTCTCTATGGTGCAGAATGCTGGAGAGTTACAGAGAAGGAAATGTCGAAATTGTCCTCTTTTCACACAACATGCCTAAGAAAAATTCACCTAATCTTTTGGCCGAATACCATCACTAACCAAGATCTGCTTACTCGTAGCAAGCAAGAGGACATGCACACCGTCATAGCTGGCAGACGCTGGAACTGGGTTGGTCATGTCCTCAGAAGATACCCCGATGCCATCACAAGAACAGCTATGCTTTGGACCCCTGAAGGAAAATGAAAAAGAGGCCGACCAAAAACAACCTGGCGGAGGACTGTGGAGGCTGAGATGCAAAGAATGAACCAGAGTTGGGGCACTGGACGAAGGATGGCCACCGACCGAGCAAAGTGGAATCAATTTGTTGCCCTACAAGACGCCACTAGGCGTGATGGCCACTGACTGCTTTGACGGTCGGCGGCTAAGGATCAAAGAAGAAGAAGAAGAAGTAACATTCCTAGTATATCTTCCATACTTCTCTTTGTGTTATCATTGTAGAAGGACAAGAGCTAGTGTCACAGTACACAACCTTGTCATTAACACAAAGGGCACAGGGTAATATACAGTTACTAAAGCTATGCATGAAACATAGAACATGATGTGCATTTTAATATTAGGCAAAGACTAGGGGAGAAATTCATAAAGAATCAAGTTAAAAGAAGATGATAATAGTGTCATTACAAACTAATAATATAACACCATTGCACCAACAAATATACTCACCGAATGACCTCCTGCACAAGGACAGTGTTCATGGACTGACCATACAGTACAGGATATTTTACCATGACATCAGCTAAACTGACAACTTTTGGAACTTGCTTGAGAATCTCTTGGGCAGTGTTTTCCATGACCTGTAATAACAAAGATTAAATCTCTTACATTTATGTTGTATTTATTTTGTACCAAATATTTTTTTTGTCTATAATGACATTTAAAAAAATGATGCACAGGTTATGGCAGCAGACGCAAACCGGTCCTGGAAAAACTAGGAGAAACAATGAAAGATAAAAACTCTTCTTCAAGTACAATGCCTGGCGATTTAGTCTATCATGTCTTGCTACAACTTCCTGTCTCCAGTACTGTTTATTCTGTTGTTGACTTTTGTCTCCATGCCAGAATGTCAAACTGTCCATTATTTTCTCTCTTTGTCGTCCTCTTTGTCGTCTTTTTCCTTCAATCTTTCCTGTTGTCATTATATATTTCAGCTATCTTCTACTCATAACATGCCCAAAGAAAGTTGATTGCTTCCTTCTAGTGTACATATGCATGAAGCATGAGCTTCATTTGCACTTTGGCCCTTTTCAGAACATCCTCATTACTCTTTTTAACTGTCTATGGTATTTTTAACATTCCTCGTAAAATCACATCTCTGTAGCCTAAAGTGAACATAAAATTAATCAAATAAAATATTTAGAACTTGAAATAAAGACCTTTTTCCATAAACCATAGTTTTTAAAGATTAAAGGTATGATGGCAAGAGGACTACAGCACTATACATGAAAGGGAGACATCGAGAGATGGATGGAAAGTAGTCTGCTGTTGAGAAAATCATCAAGGCACGTAACAAAAGATTAAAGTTGAAGATCTCTTAAAGCAAATCTTCAATTTACAGGTAGTACTTGGTCTAATACAAAAAATACTGATTAACTCTCCTTTATGTATCTGCTTGCTTAATTCGACTTTCTGTAAAAAATGCTAATAGAAAACTGTTCTTTGGTGAGATAAAAACAATTGCTTTCTCCATGTTTAGATCACGCATTAATGGACCAGTAGCACTGTGTGCATTTTGCAATAATGGAATAATCCAACATTTTTCCATTCAGAATTTGTATTTTTAGATATTAGGCTACAGGAAGTGGCTAACAAGGCTCAATAATTTTCTACCAATCTCCTAAAATCATGTACATGATATATATTTCAATAAATATGTTTGCAGAAAATACAATACCAATAAGTGCCACATTTAACACTGGCCACCAAATATTTGTTGCATGTGGGTTTCCTTTTTTCTTCTTTGGTTTATGTACTTGTAGTGTAAAGTATTATAAACGATCATGCATCATGCTGACAACACGAATGGACACGGGTATGGTCATCACAGGACATAACTAGCCGAAGAACACAAGACATCTTGTAGAGGGTCCAAGATAAATTCGTTTGGCATTTATTTAATACAGGAACATTGGCATGGTTGGAGAATCGTTAATGAAGTCTCCGCAGAAATACATATGCATGATCAATCCATAGACAAGGCATTTATAGTAGCCAGTCATCAATACATCTCGTCTCAATTACTCAATTCTGGCTGCTGTACTAGAGATGCGTGCATATGATGACATCCAAGTAATGTGGACCAGACAACGTGAATATAAAAATACTTGCGTTAATCTTCTCTATAAGAGGTGGAACTTCTGTATGAGTTCAGGACCATCGTAGAAACCATAGTGGTGGCCTTCGAAGTTAGTGTATGCCACTTAAATATATAATCTTCCTCTCTAATTCTGACACGTCTGACTAGGACGACTTGAAGTAACGAAAGGCCACAAATATGAGCCGTTAGAATAAATTATCGCAAACGCGTTACGTCATAGACAACCAGTGACGTATTAAATGTGCAGCATTCAATATAAGTTAAAAATCGTGCAAAAACATGAGTTACCACAAATAGACATATTCCCTCAATAATAATGGCTATATGTCTGTATGTATATGTTAATAATACATAACATATTACAATTCATTCTTTAACACTCCTATAAAGGTTTTTTTTTTAAATGTTTAGTTCTGTGGGTAGTGGGTTAAAGATGCCTTTTCAGAAAATCTGGAATAATGGCACTCCTTTTCGACTATCTCCTTTTGGAATGTAAGGTGTCAAGGAATATTCCCCACTTAGATAAATTTTTAAAACAACAACCAAGAAGTTACAGCTTGCATAAATGGGTGCTTACGTAGAATAAAAAGGATTGAAGTCTCACGACAAGAATTGATGACAAGAACCAGACAACTGCCAGTGGAACAAGAGATAAGAAGATGCTATCGATGGAGAGGACACACATTGAGGAGACTTGCTGATAGCTTTACCAGACAATCCTTGTTCTGTAATCCCCGGGGTAAAAGAAGCAGAGGTAAACCAAAAAACACATGCAGAAGTGAACTGGAGACAGAAATGACAACAGGAGGATGTGGCATTCATTTGTTGAAGGCCAATGTTCCTTTGGCAGCTAAAGGATAATGAATAAATAGACTTGTCTTTTTTGCACCAGCCCAAATCACTCCACATCACTCCACATCACTCCACATCACTCCACATCACTCTCCACATGTAAACCTACCTTGCCGTTGGTTGGACAGCTTGAGTGCCCCAGTGATCCCAGGAGCTATGCCGGCGGGAGTTTTACTCCTGGCAGGGTCACCGAAGCCGGACAGGTCCTTGGTGAGGGGTCAGACTAAATGGGCTGAGGAGTGGGTGGAACCCTATAGGTGTAGATGCAGAACCCACCGGCGAGTGGTACATGCTCTGGTCTGCACTAATCCGCTCCCACTTCATGGGTTAAATGCTTTCTTGCCTCTTTCTTCACTGTTTGTCCTCTATCCTTTAAAGCCAGGGAGTAAACCCTGCCAAAAAAAAAAATCAGTGCAGGAGGAGCACGATAGTCTTGGTTGACAATCCACCTAAGAGAAGGACAACTCCACACAAACCCGGGTAGGAAAGACTCGTTAGTCCGAAAAGACAACTTTCCTAGGAGAGACAACTCTGATGCCAAACAACTGCTGCCTTGCAGGAAGGTCACGGAAAACCAGAGGCTAGGGAAGCAGTCCCGAACAAATGCATGCTGAAGACGGATGCACTGGGCCGCAAGGCGCACAACATAGTGCAACACAAACTGCCTTGAGATGACAGACACAAATATGACTCAATGAGATGGTGCTCGACCGAAGGAGACCCGCCAGGTGGGAAGAGTGCCGGACCCCTTGCCTCGATGGGGTCCACCCAAAACTACTGGTGGTCACCTATCTCCGCATCCGCATCGTGCAGCCAGAGCATGGAATATTAGGGAAAATGCGATTGGCCAAAACACCCAGGAAAGAACACTCAATATACTCCAATGGAATGCAGAAGGTGTCCTAAAGAAGAAATTACCACTCGCTAAATAATTACGTGATGAACAAATTGACATAGCCTGCATTCAAGAAACACACCTAAACTCAAACCACAGATTTTCTGTAAGAGGATATGAAACCTTCCAGCTTAATAGAGAGGGACACAAGGGAGGAGTACTCATGTTAATCAGAAACTCCTTGCCTAGCAGAGAGCTTTCTGTTGCTACAAACGATCAGGCAGAAATTATAGGAGCTGACATCACGATAAATGACCAGACTGTTAGTGTACAACCTATATGCCCCCCCCAGATAGAGATCTTTCACTGGCCACAATGGAGATTAGGTGCACCAACTGCCTGGTTGTTGGTGATTTCAACAGCCATTCAGAAAGGTGGGGTTACACAGAGGCCAATACCTGTGGCATTGAGGTAGAGGACTGGGAGATTGACTCAAATCTGCAACTCATCAATAGAGCAGATGATACACCCAGCTTCTACTCAAGAAGATGGCAATCAACCTCAACACCCGACCTTGCCTTCTCAACAGGAGACATCAACCATAAGATTGAACGCATTGTGCTCAACCAGTTGGCAGGCAGTGACCACAAACCGATCAAACTAATGATTAATATGGAACATACACTCCCCTTCCATAAGCCATTACCCCGCTGGAACTACAAAAATGCCAACTGGAACAAGTTCTCAGCACTGACAGATGAATACTGTGGCTTGACAAACACCCAAAACAAAAGAATTGGAGAAATAGCTGACGGATTTAATAAAGCAGTTCTGAAAGCTGCCCTAGAATCAATACCACGAGGGGCAAGGAAAGATTATAAGCCGTACTGGACAGAAGAACTCAAAGAACTGGAAGAACAGGTTACAGAAGCCAGAAATCTAGCAGAAAAGGACAAAACAGTTGAGGCAAACATCGCCTACAAAGCTATCTCTGATATTGCATTCCTTAAAATTAAATGCTTAACATGCATGTGAGGATAAAAAGATGAGAGAAAGGAAGAGTAGAATGTTAGATCTGCCCAATTCTCAACCCTTTAAAAATAAAGGTTTGTTCATTCATTCATTTGGCCCCTCTCTTTAGGTCTTTTCATGTTCAAGTAAGCACTCCTATCCTTCATTTTCCCGCAGACGCAATCTCAGGACCACATGAGGGCATCTGAGTTGCATAAAACTGCACTACTACAAAAGAATGTTCAAAAGGGAAATAAATATTACCTCTTCCCTGGACTTGCCACCTCCAGATGATGTCTTTGGCTGCAGTTTCACCAAGTCTTCCAACAACATAAAAGTCTCATTCTGTGCAAAGGTAATGTTGGCATTGTCGTGCAGGCCAAAAATTTCTGGTGTGTCATTGATCGGCAAACTTCGTATATAACTAAGATATCCCTGAAGAGTTAAAAGTCATTTCAAATTATGTAATAAATAATAATCTTCATGAATTACTGTTACATAATTATTACAAAATTTTTTTACATACTGTCATTCTTAACCCCAGACTCGCAACATAAAGAACAATATTTGTTCAGGGTTTGTTTAAAATCTGTATCACGTCCTGAGGTATTCCATAAGATAGTTGAGGTATCTATCTACTATTTGGGACCATTTTCATAAGCACCAGAATATATCTGCACCTTTAATCAGAAGAAAAATGAATCATGTTTTTTTCTCAAGGAATCTGAAGCATGCAGAATGCTAAAGAAAATGAGATGATTTTTATTCATCCTCCACTAAATTGCAATCAAAGCACATACGTTGTCTAAAAAGTTTGTAGTTAGACTGACCACCTGTCCTCACAAACGAAATGAGTTGCTGAAGCTGTGACAAACAAAATAAGGTCAATGGGCTGCAGGTCTTAAAGACATGAAGAGCTTATGATGTAAATAAATTCTTGCATTTGTAATAATCAGAAATAACTATAGAGTAAAATGACATAAGGAATACTCAGAGTTCGATACTGCAGAACTATACTATACATTACCAAGACGAAACCAAGTGATAATTTTAAGACTAAGAACCGGCCATTGCAGACTCAAATCCCAATCTTTATTTCATCAGGGTAAAGAAATAGGCATAGAAGAAGAAGCATCTGTAAGTGCAGGATCTAACATTATTCTCAACTTTATATGTTTTCTCCATTATGAATGCTGACATTATGAATGCTGACATTATAAATGCTGACATTATAAATGCTGACAACTTTCTTCTTCAGACAAATAAAACAGTGCTTGCTCATGTGATTCATTTCTTGATGATGATGATGAAACCATTTAAACCCTTACATTCAACTCATTATCAGGACTGATCTGTTTGTAGATGGCTGACTCTGAGTAACTGTACTCATCATCAATGACTTCTTGTTTGTAAAAACCTCCCAGAATGTTCATGAGGCACCTTCTGTCCCAGTCGTCAGTTACACGGCCACCATAGTTGATATGACCAGCTGTATACACCAACACCTATTTTAAAAACAGTGGAAACACTAAGTAAATAGAAGGCTTCATTGGAAATGTGAAGTTAACACTCATTAAGAAATATTTAAGCAAACAGAATATTATACAAATATCCAGAATACTAAAGTGTTTTCCAGGTATGTCAAAAGGTATGAAATATCTACTCTAAATAAATGTACTGCAGAAAACATTTTTTTTTTAAAGACAAAGTATCCCATTCAACCCATGATGGGTTATAATTAGGATATATAGTGTAGTAAATTCAAGATAATAAAATCTGATTTCTGATATCCAAATATAGCATCTTCTCCCTCCTCAGTCCAAATATAGTAAATCAAAACTATAACATTGTGTTAATGCATGTTTGTGTGTGCCCTCCCCTTTAAAAAAAACAAACAAAAAACAAACAATTAACTTAAAAACAAACAAACAAACAAACAAAAAGTAAATTCTCTCATAACTGCCTTGTTGCTAACAAAGTGAAAAGGAGTGAGTAAGCCCGGGGTGTCCAGAATGACACCCAGTCCACCAAATATATGTCATCATCCCCACAAGCACCCCATCAGACTACCCCTTATCTTCCCACCATCATTGATCCTTATTTATTAATTTTAGTTCTTATTATATACTGTTTTACTATATTGTGCAGTTCTCTAGGTCTATCTATTATCAACACCTGTTCCACAGTTATGGATGAATTGCATGCCTGTAAATAATCTAATATTGGTTTTCTCTGTTGTTCATACTTCCTACATTTTAGTAGTCCTACGGCTCTATATTATTTTTTCTAGACATTCTGCACAGTAAGGTTTTTCTATTCTAAAATAGCCCATTCCTAGTTGCAGTCTAAGAAGTTTCTGATCACTAGGAATTTTTACTTATCTAAATACCTGACACATTCTTATTGGAGTCTTGAACAATTTATAGGCATGTCTGCCCTTCAGGCTTCCATCCCACTCTACTGTCCATTCGTCAGTTATTATTCTTTTAATTAAGCTTTTCATCTCTGTTTTACTCATCCCCACATGTATCTGGTTTCTTTTCTACTTTTCTTAGCTTCTTTATCCGCCTTTTCATCTCCTTTTATGCCAAATTGTGAAGGAATCCAAGCTATTAGAACGGAACATCAATTGAAGTATAGGTAAGTATTTGCCAGTAATATCTCTAACCACATACAGTAAACATTAACACTGTTTAAGATAAAGAAAGATTAGAACTACTGTCCACTCAGGGATATCGTAAGAGGCACCTAATATAAGGTTGTGCATGGGGCTGACAACCTCATCTTGTAAAACACATAGCTACAGAAACCACTACTGCAAGAGCTTGGGAATGTTATGTGCAGGAGTCCAGTAAGGGGGCCAGATGCTGTGGTGGTTCCATGCTACATATGAATGAATGAAAAGATAACATTCCAATAGATATTCTGTAAGCCAGTGACAGCAGTTTGTTAAAATGTTACAGTTTATGTTTATGACACTGCTGTATTTAACCAAACTGAGATGCAAAGGAATGCTCACTGCAGTTGCACAAATTCCAGGGTTTAGCTCTCTAAATGTACACTGCTCTTGCATGAATACCACCGTTTCTTCAACTTGGCAGTAGCTGTAAAACAGCTGTACTTAACAACTTACTTACATAGTCATTCCTCTTCTACCGTGAGGTGTAGAGGTTTGGAAGAGAGAGCGCCAGACTATCCTATCGGCTGTCTGTACTTAACAACAACAATCAAATTACATCTTTTTTTCTTTAAATGAAGTACGATAATTAAAATAATATCTGTTTCTGGCACATAAAACTGGAAAAGTTTAATTTCTGCACAATTACAAGCTAATTAATGCATTATTTTGACATAAGTCAGCGGTTTTCAACCTGTGCGCCGCGGCGCCCTGTCTGACGGTCAGGGGCGCCGTGGGTGGGCGTGGATTTGTTTCCTATTTAGCTGTAAAGAAAATACAGAGCTGTGGGAAATTTCATTTTTGGTGTTTGTCAACCTGTGTGACCCCGGAGAAATTTCACTTTTGATGTTGGCCAGCCTTTGAAGTCCCGATCCCCCGACCCACCTATCAACTTTCTGCGCATTCTCCTCGTGCTACCATAGTAGGTAACACGGTGATTTTCTGTTTTCAAACGTTTTTAATTGTGTTGTGAGTTTGATATAAACTATGGAAAGATATTTTTATTTGGCAAGTGTTAGTAAAAAGCAAGAACTTGTTGAGGATGACAAGGAAAGTGGTAATAAGGAAAGGAAACGTAAGTTTAGAAAATACGACGAAGGTTACTTAAAATTTGGTTTCCCGTGCACTCTTGTGAACAATGAAGGGCGTCCACAGTGTGTTTTGTGTTTCAAAGTACTCTCTGTCAAATGTATGCTGCCTACTTTCCTGAAAACTCTGACAGGTTTCAGTGGGTTCAAATTCCCTTCAGTAGTGATGCTCCTTCGGACTTCAGTACTGCAGAAGAGGAAGAACTGATAGAACTTTCATCAGACTCTTCACTACAAGCGAAGTTTCCATCCATGGCATTGCCAAAATTTTGGTATTCAGTAAAACAGGAGTTCCCAAGCTTGAGCAAGTGAGCACTGAAGATATTAATTCCTTTTGCAACCTCCTATCTCTGCAAGGCTGGGTTTTCAGCAGTGGCTGTCATAAAAACCAAGTTCAGATCAAGACTTGATGTGGAGAAGGAAATGAGGGTAGCTGTATCTCAATTGGTGCCAAGATTTGACAAGCTGTGCAACAACAAGCAAGCTCAAGTTTCACACTGAGGTGACTAGTACTTTATTCATCATATTTTTTTTTTTTAGTTTTACTGTACATGCTTTTTGTTATGGAGATTGAATCATTGGTGCAGTATATCAGTGAATGATTTTCAGACAAAAATTTAAAAAAATGTTAGAAAGAAACTTTTTTATAGTAAGGGTTTTCAAAGTGCACTTTGTGTATGTTTTTTCTTGCACATGTAATTTTTTCACAGATTGTCCAGTTGCATTTTTTTTTAAACTACATTGTTTAAAAGCCTTTCCAAAGCTCTCCTGTTCAAATAAAGTTAGGCTAAATGTTGAAACATTGCTAGAGTTTTTACCAGTTATCCCACAGGGGAGCCGCAGAAAGAATGTAGTTGGTCAGGGGAGCCATGGAAACAAAATGGTTGAAAACCGCTGACATAAGTGTTTCTCACATTATGATCTGACATGATGAGCTGACACCATCCCCATATTTGTTACGGTAAAATCTTCACAAGCCTTCAGCTCCCATTACAGCATAGGCCTTAAATAAATGCCTGCCATGTCCTCCTGTCCTGTGCCATGTCCTCCTGTCCTGTGCCATGTCCTCCTGTCCTGTGCCATGTCCTCCTGTCCTGTGCCATGTCCTCCTGTCCTGTGCCATCATGTCCTCCTGTCATGTGCCATGTCCTCCTGTCCTGTGCCATGTCCTCCTGTCCTGTGCCAACTGTGCAAGATCATTCCATGCCTTCTTCATCTCTTTCCTTTCTGTCTCCAGTTGTCTTCTCCGTGTGTTTTTGGTCTCTCTCTTTCTTTCCCTGAGGATTGCAGAACAATAAGTCTTGTAATGTTATCAACAGGTTTCCTCAATGTGTCTTCTATCCATCGCCAGCATTTTATTTTTATATCTGATTACACTAGCCCTTGGAGCCGTGGTAGAGCAGTGGTTAGTGCACTGGCTTCCTAGCTCGGTGGTCCATGGTTCGATCCCCAGTTGAGGTGGGATTTTTTAGACCGTAAACGGCTCCGGGGTCGACCCAGCCTCAAAAATTGGGTACCAGAGCAACTCTGGGAAGGTTAAGGTGGCCAGCGTGATGCTGACCACATCACCCCTAGTGGGTCAATGGTCAAGAAAATATGGGCCTAACACCATATTCCCAATATGCCTCAAGGCGTGTAACGGGACCCTTTACCTTGACCTTACACTAGCCCTTGTCTTGTCAACAATTCCACATTGGTGATCTTGTTATACCAATTCAATCATAATGCAAGCACCCGTTTGTGAAAGTCTGTAAATTCTTGGTTGTTATATTTGTTGTTTTCCATGTTTCAAAGCCCTACAATACAAGTGACGACATTTCAGGCAAGGCTGTGATTTTTGTTTTGGACTTAACTTCTTTTGATTTCCATACATTTCCCAATCAATGAAAGTTCCTCTAGCCTTTTGTGTTCCTATACAGTAATAAAAACTGTTAACATTTTTTAATGTAAGAATTTTATCTATTTATTTATTTATTTTTTTTTAAAATAGACTTGGAGGACTTAATGAGTTAAACAAAATTGGCTTGAAGAAAAATGTGCAACAAAATACAAACGACGCATGGTTGTTTACCTTAAATGGGATTTCTGCATATTCCATCAGGAACATCTTGAGCTGGCTGATACAGATTCGCAGATCCCCATCTGTAAACTCGTATGGAATGTTGAAACCAAGAGCACCAAATTTTCTCCTTTCAAGCACAACACCATGAAACAAACACAAGGAGAGGAGCAGGTGTTTGAACTCTGATACCTGGAAAAGAATAAATGATATATTCTGTAATCGTCATTAGCAGTTATCAGTTACATGAGCAACAAACATGTTTAAACTCAATAGTATATTATTGTACCTACATTGAAAATAAACCACATATAGTTCCCAGGAGCCTCTGTGGATACAAACAAAGAACAGGACTACTGCTCTGTCAGAAGTGTCACAACAGACGACTGATATGAGAATGAGTATGGGGCTGGCAACCTCATAATCTAAAACAATTGCTACAGGTGCCACTGCTGCAAGAACACACGGATGCTGTGATGCAGTCTTCCTGTAAGGAGACCAGCTTCAATGGTGACTCCATGCTTCATAAAGAACCTAAAGGGAAATGATGATGATGATATTAAAGCTAAAGATACTAACTGTAGGCTACTCAATAATCACCATCATTTTCTTTTGCACTCCTAACAGAGCATGGAACCACTATTGCAGCTGGCCCCCTTACAGGAAGCTTGAACATTAACATGTTCTTACAGCAGTGGTTTCTCTGGCAATTTCTTTTATGTGGTGAGGTTGTCAGCCCCATGGCACTCAATCATACATTAAAATAATTATGCCAAAGTATAACTGTGTGGATCTCAGGGCATGATATTAGGTAGTAAACAGTCATTGTTCTGTGCCAGGCGTGTCCTAAAAGATGACTAAGGAAATATGTGTGTGGAATTAGCAACATCATCATATAAAACAAGTTGCTACAAAAATCACAACTGTAAGAGTATATAAATATTTTGACACAACTGCCATTGTGGCCCCATGTATCTTTATGAGCAGTAAAGGCCAAAGAAGATAAAGATAGTCATTCAACTTATCATGCCATTAGCTATGACCATATTAAAGAAATCCCTGTATGGTTTCCGAGGCTGGCTACCCCATCATGTAAAACAGACTATGGCACAAAAACCACTGTGATAGTACATTAAGTACATTGATGTAGGCTTCCTGCAAGTGATCCAACCAAAGTGGTTGCCTTATGTTCATTAAGGAGCATAAAAGGAGAAAGAATCAAGAAAAAATACACAGTTAAAAATACTAATGGTAACCTTTAATGCAAAATTCTCGGGGACTGCTTTATTTTGGAAACCAGTTTTTCTTGATTTACAGATGTCACCAAAACCGTGTTTGACGAGTAGACCAATTCATTCATTCATAACTTTCCACTCCCAAAGGAGCATAGGCCTTCAACAAACACATGCCAAGTCCTCCTGTTAAGTGCCATCATCTCAAGTTCTTTCCACGTTCTCCTTATCATTTTCACCAGAGGTGAAAATGATGAGTAGACCAAAGTTGCTCAAAATAGTAAAAAAACCCACTCTAATTGCAATTTTAAAAAGTAGCCCACACTAGTCATGTATTGTGATCAAAACATAGCCCAAAGCCCAATAGTCAGAAATCACCCGTACTGCGGTATAAAGTAGCCGAAAGTTGCCCAAAGAAACTTTTGATTTTCAGAATATATCAGTTTTAAGGTGTTCAGATAAAAAGTTGCCCAAAGAAACTTTCTTTTCAGAATATTTCAGTTTTAAGGTGTTCAGATAAAAAGGTTATAGACCTGTCAATCACATTATCTTTCTTTTTCCTAGTGGCGTTTCTGGGGGTCTCTTGTAAGACAAAGAAAGAATAAGACGACTGCTCCGTCAAGCTTGTCGTACAAGGAGACTATGATGAGATTGTGCATGCAGTTGGCAACTTCATCATATAAAACAAAAATCCTACAGAAACCACTAATATGAGATTGTGCATGCAGTTGGCAACTTCATCATATAAAACAAAAATCCTACAGAAACCACTAATATGAGATTGTGCATGCAGTTGGCAACTTCATCATATAAAACAAAAATCCTACAAAAACCACTAATATGAGATTGTGCATTGGGTTGGCAACTTCATCATATAAAACAAAAATCCTACAGAAACCACTAATATGAGATTGTGCATGGGCTGGCAACTTCATCATATAAAACAAAAATCCTACAAAAACCACTAATATGAGATTGTGCATGGGCTGGCAACTTCATCATATAAAACAAAAATCCTACAGAAACCATTGCTGCAGGAGCACATGAATGCTTTGTGTAGAATTTCTGCAAGGAGCCAGCTGCAGTGGTAGTTCCGTGTTCCAGAGAAGCAACATGAAAATGGTGACGAGAATTATCTTTCTTTTGACTGCCTACCTTATTGCCACACTGATTTAAGAAATCATCTGTGAAGCCCATGTATGACCTCAGCAAGTTAGCCTTGATCCCCTTTGGAGGCTCCACTGTCATCTTGGAGCTGTTCTGTAGGATGTATACTGGAAACTTCTCACTTGGCATGCTCGTTAGCCATAATCGGAAGTCACGATGAACCTGCAAAGATAATGTAAGCAATGTAAGACAGAACTGCCATAAAGTGTGATCTTTAATATACAAGTGTGTCATCCTCTCCCCATGTAGTTTACATGTGTCTCTGAGGAAACTAATATAGAAGAGGACTGTTACTCTCTCAGGCATATTGTAAGAGGCACCTAACATGAGGTTGTGACGGGGCTGGCAACCTCATCATTTAAAACAAATTGCAGCAGAAACCACCACTACAAGAGTACATGAATGCCTTAGTACAGGAATGCCTTAGTACATGAATGCCTTAGTACAGGCTTTCGGCAAAGGGACCAGCAGCAGTGTTGGCTCCAAGATTCACAAGAAATAAAAAAGGAACACGATGATGGTGTCAGACTTGCTTTCATTCACTTTTCTTTTCTCTACTGTGCATGTCATGAATACTACACCACACACTGCCTGGGACCACCAATCACAATTATTAGTTTGCTAGGTCTATTAACACATTAACTACCGCAAGCCGCTGACACTGTCAGCGGCTCACAAAATAATCACATTTGGACCGCAAGCCGCTCAGAGCGCCAATCTAATTTTAGTAATAAAACAAATGAAAAATGTACTGAAACACTCTCTGATCTGGTTCGAGATTTTAAGTTGCCACCGAAAAACAAATTCCCAAAGCATGGTTGTTGTAGAACACTGAAAAATTGATATTATGTTCATATTTTTCAGCGTTTTGGGTTAGTTACCAAATTGTGTAAAACTGTTTACCGTGGCAACTAGTGATAGAACTACAAAAAATGTGTGTACATCTCATCTAACGGCTGAATAGGATAGAAACGTGTTTCAACAATTGACTGATAGATCTAGCGACGAGGACAAGAGTGAAAATTGTGTGCACATTGATTGAAATTGTGATTTTGATAGAGATGGGGCGCAAGCAGTTATAATTGTGAAAATATTGCAAGTCCTTGGCCATCGGAGGGCCGTTAAATAGCAACAACCTCTACTAGAGTTACAACCGGTGTTTATTGTAATAGTACATTCATTTATCTTTAAAATGACGTGTAATTCATAAAAATTTGTAAACAATTACGAAAACTACAGCTTACTTTGTGCAAACACCTACGGGATGAAAATGGGAAAAAAATTTAATTCGGCCACAGTGTGTTTTTCAATTCGGTAGTTAATGTGTTAACCATCAGAACAGGTGTCATCAGAATTTCAGAGCTGCTTTCCATCTGTCTTACTCATAGGCATCCTCTTAACATAAAGCCATAATTTCTGCTGTCTCCGCCATGTGATGATAGCTAATTGGCATCCATTGTAATAAAGCATCCAAATTATTATATTTTCTGGCTGTGTGGGTAGTAATTGAGGCATGACACCAGCTTCCAGATTGATTGTCCACATTCTTATTCTTTTATGTGGTTATAATAACAGCATTTCTAAGACACCACATCTCAGGCATTCACAACAAGTGAAAGGAATCTCATCATGCACAATGAGTCAGTGTGAAGGTAAAGGTAGTCCCATAGCAGATACTGCCGTAGGGGAGTGAAGTGTTTGAGACTAAACCATACTAGGTCCAGCTTTTATGAGGTGGGGTGACCAGTTCCCTTCCTTGCTGCTTTGCCTTCTCTATTCAAGAGAAGAGTAAGGTACTTATTTACAGCTGGGTAGGCTGGAGTGTGATGCTATCATGTTGCGATCCCAGAACACACTAACTTTGCTACAAGAGGCAAGCATGCTAACTGCTTAACCAATCGAATGCTCTAGCCAATGTAGGTATTAAAAAACAAACTTATACTAAACAGAGTTTTTCAAGTTTAGCCTTAGATTTCACAAATGTATTTAATACAACAGTAATCTTTCTAGAACAACAAGCCCTGACCTTGTCTGGATCAATATGCTCCACAAGCCTCTCCATCATTGGCATGAAGCTGGGAGCCAAATGACAGTTCTGGAAGAAGACCCACTTGCCTCTCTCAATGGCTTCTTTAACCATGGCTTCAGCACGAGGGCCCTACAGATGAGAAAATACTTCGTAAATACCACCCATACACACACACAGAAGATACAGAACCATTTGTGAAATCATGGGGGCATAAAAGAATCAGAAATAAAAATTTTTTAGACAGAAATAACGAAATGTATGCAGAAACTCATTGGGAAACAAAATTAGAGATGATCTGGTCATAAACTAAAGAAACCAATCATTAGCATCATTTATGTTGCACTGATATGGGACTCACATGATGCCTGTAATCTAGGAAATACATGTATGACGTTTAAAACCTAGATAGTAACAAGACACCTAAGAAAAATTCACCGAATCTTTTGGCCGAATACCATCACCAACCAAGATCTGCTTACTCGTAGCAAGCAAGAGGACATGCATACCATCATAGCTGGCAGACGCTGGAGCTGGGTTGGTCATGTCCTCAGAAGAGACCCCGATGCCATCACAAGAACAGCTATGCTTTGGACCCCTGAAGGAAAGCGAAAGAGAGGCCGACCAAAAACAACTTGGCGGAGGACTGTGGAGGCTGAGATGCAAAGAATGAACCAGAGTTGGGGCACTGTACGAAGGATGGCCACCGACCGTGCAAAGTGGAATCAATTTGTTGTTGCCCTACAAGACGCCACTAGGCGTGATGGCCACTGACTGCTTTGACGGTCGGTGGTTAAGGATCGAAGAAGAAGAAGAAGTAACAAGACAACATCTGTTGCAGTACTAAATCACATCCATCATGTCTATAACCTAGGTTTTGCATTTAGTCTTATAATCCAATTAGTTCTTTTGTCATGCCATTACCTAAATAATATGATCATTCATCACCTTTGAACTCCACAAGGAGCTTCAACATACTTATAAACCTTCCAGTCCTGTCAGATCTGCTCAAGGTCTGTCCTCGTCTTCTTCATGTCTGTCTCCGGTTCTCTTCTCCATGTCTTCTTTGGTCTTCCTCTTCTTCTCTTATCCTGGAGATTCTAGAAAAAAAGATTGCCTGGTTTTGTTTCACGCAGTCCCAGGATATAGATGGTTTCTCTATTTTGAAATTGCTCGTAGTCCCTCATTTAAGCTGCCACCTGTACAGTTTTCATTTATCGCTCAATGTACAAACATTCCAGGTGCCAAATCTGGAACATCTAGACGAAAGAAGGTTAGTCAGCAACACAGACTCCTTTCTCTGTGTTGCATTATGTGCCTCCTTGCCAGAGGGTATTCTCCTGTCTTGGATGGCTGAAAAGTTTTTGTAGTTTTTAGACTTCTACATGATAGAGTAACTGGCCCCATGCTCAATCTTCCTTAGTCGCCATTTACGACATGCATAATAGGTCACAGTGTTAAGTTCTTTGTTACTTTTTTTGGTTTCAGTCACATATGGGTGGAGTAATGTGTTAACGAGACATTCAATCTAGATAATCATTTTATCAGTTCTATAATGCATGGACAGCCTTGGGAGAGCCCAGAACCAGAGTACAGTATTTTAGCTCAGCATAGTTAGAGAGCTCCCCTGGATAGCGGGGAATGCACAGTATGCCACACACTTCTTACTCATAGCTTGGGACCAGATGTGACAATCCTTTAAATGCAAGCCAAGCTGGAGAAACTGGAGCTCATGACTTCAACTCTTTAAACACGTTTCAGAATGGCAGAAAAGACACAGGAAAAGCCTAGATGTACAGTGTAGATAATACCAAGGAGTCTTCAACTTGGTATTGGCTGCTAAAGAGCGAGAAGCTCAGCAGCTCTAGTTAAACAACAACAACAACAGTTCTATAATCCAAGTCTTTCATCACGTTTAAATTTAGATTATGTGATAATGTCATACCTGTCAACCAGTACGTATGTTTTGTACAATGTATGTATTTTTGATACTTTTAGCTGTGTATGGCCGTACAGACTCGTTGTACAGATTTTTCCTCCCTCCCCAAAAAAAAAAAAAAAATCGTTTTTTTTTTTTTTTTAAATTCTAAAAATATTTTCCAACCCAAGTTTTAAAAAATTTTAATCAGAAAATAATTTCTAGCCCAGGTTTTTTTTTAACCAATTTTTTTTATTCCGGGAATCTCGGCGTCTGTTTTTAAACTGAAGTCTCTCGCAGTAACCAATCAAATCCTTTTATACCCAACAATTCGGCAAAAACTTTGAATTCGGCCTCAAACACTTTCGGCTTTCAGAGTGACATGACGTATTTTTAAAGTTACCTGTTACCAGCCATGCTTGCCAAGACACTTCGACGCCAATTTGTTTAAAAAAAGCTAAGTACCTATAACTTGGTTAAATATTGCTGTTGTTTTGCTTTGTTGCAATTTAATCGCTGTCTTAATCTTTCCAGTTATATCTTGCCCTTCAGTATATTTCCGATAAATTAATGTCATAATATTCTGTGTAGGCCCTGCATAACTAAAAGAAAAAAGTTTTTTTGCGTTGAGTAGGCCTACTTTATTCCGGCGATCGAGATTCACTGCTTTATTTTTTCATAAAGCGGCGATCTATTATCACTGGTCTAGGCTAGAGCCCCTTGATGTATAGAGAGTTACGCGAACTATATCAGAATCGAAAACGAGGCTGAAAGACGTAGACGCCATTTTCGGCTGGACAATACCAGGGCTAGTAGCGAGAATAAGCATCGAGTAAGATTTTTTTTTTTTTTTTAAATTAATTAAGAAAAATATCCCGTTCAACCTCTGATGGGTTATAATTATAATATATATTGTTTTCAATTCCAAATAATATGAACAACTGCCGATATGAGAAAGTGGCATCACATTTGTCAAATCATTGTAAATAGGGACAATCACAATTATGCTAATACGTTAAATAAATGAACAAAATAACAAAACAAAAAATCAAGAAGAAACTCTGAACAAGAATAATATCAAAATGGAGGGGTGTAAAGACCTGGTGGTTCCAGTTATATAACTGACTTTAACAGATATTTAATTGATTTTCATCTGTTAACTCTTTCTATGAAAGAGTTAAGTCATATGCATTGTAAGAACAGCATCAGACCTTCACATTCCCAGCCACTATATATTAACATTTGTTTGTGTTAAATATTGTTTGACTATATTATGCAGTTCCCGAGGTCTGTCTATTCTGAACACCTCTTCTATATTTATAAGATTATATATATATATATATATATATATATATATATATATATATATATATATATATATATATATATATATATATATATATATATATATATATATATATATATATATATATATATATATATATATATATATATATATATATATATATATATAAAATATATGTATATATAATATATATATTATATATATATATATATTATATAATTTATATAATTTTTGTGACGAAAGTACTGAGATTCTGTCTTTCAAATGGCCCATATCTTTTTCTCCCTGCATTTTGTTCACTATTTCTAGGAGGGATTACAGAAAAATCCTTCTCCATGTTTCTTCTCCTTCTATTATTTACGTTTTTTCAAGATGAGATCACGAGGGAGTTTGATCTCATCTGCTTTATGGTTCTTCTTTATGTGTTTAGAATGGGGGTGTAGGGAATTAGACAGTATTTTTCTAGAAGAAAGATTATAGATGCTAGATCAGGATTGGCACCAGATTATCTTTTTTTAAAGATAGGCATGCAGCTAGACACATTTTTCGGGATTATTTGGATAAAAATATATTTTGGCCATTTTTGTTTCATTGCCACTAGAGGGCTAGGCTTAATCCCGTTTCTTTGTCTAAAACTCATGTACGTTGCATCAGCATGATCTAAGGTTCTGATTGGCTGAGAGCTAACTGCAGTTGAAATGCAGAGCGCCCATTGGCTTTAGAACCACGCCGCGCATATGACGTCACGAAGTCGGCGCGTGGGGGTCTTGATTATAAAAGGCCTATATTACATAGCCTCTTTCTCTTTTAATGAAAAATTGCTAAGCCGGTTGCCAGAGTCAAGTCGATTGCCTTCAGTAGGACATTCGAGATTTGGTAAGCATGAATTTTTGCGTGAGGGCTTTATTTAATTTTTCTAGTCCTAGCCGATCATTTAAGTTTCTTGGGAAGTTTTAGTTTAATCTAATTCTTAACTCCAGAGCCATCAAATACGATCGTAGTGATAGACTTGAAACTTTATAGGTCCATTTAATTCCTTGTTGAAGGAATAGCGGCATGGTTTAAAAGTTGAGATATCACCGCTTTGTATTATTGCAAAGTCGGTCGGGAGAGAAACTCGCATCTGCGAATCATATGTATTTACAGAATAGTCGGGAGCGTGTGTAATGTGTATTTTTATTTGTGATTTTAGTGAGAGTATTGATGCTCGCTATTTATATAGTTACGCATATATCTGTGGACGGAAGTGATAGAGGTATTAATTGGAGCACGTGTGTGCTATCAGTAATGAATATGTATGCAGGAGCGCGTGGTTGAAAAACTGCGGCACCACGTGGCTGAACTACGGGGTTTTCAATTTGATAATCGGGGGTTATGTATAACTTTTGACGGCAGGTAGAGGCTAGCGTAAACAGGATTATATGTTATTGATTGTGCATTATTGTTCTGTGAATTCAGAAGATGGGAGAAGTCATTTTAAAGGGAATTATTTTGTATTACATTTTGAATGTGATTACTATTATTGACGGGAATTCTAGGAATTCCTAGAGAGGGCTAGTTTTAGTTGTGTTAAACATTACGGCATTAGTGTCAGCGTAAGAAGTAGGCCACAGTACGTCTGCCCAGACGGGCCAGTGAAAATATTGTTGTTGCTCGGAGTTAGTCAGGCAGAACAAGCGATCTGGGTTAGCCAATGGTTACTTTGTAGGCTCAGGTAGAGAAGGGAACAGGAGAGTAGCGGACGGTGTTGGCATGATTTGTGTATGGAGGTGCATAACGTGTTGAAGAGTCAAGGAGGTGGTGTTATTAGAAATAGATTTATTACGTTTTGTTTAGCTGTTGTTTTGTTTCGTCTGAACAGCAGGTACCGGCTTTGTGGGAATGAGAGCGGAATTTTGAGACCACAAAATTTCTCCCACGGCAAAGTTGGGGCATTCGCAGAACCGCAAGGGTTTTACGTTAGTTGCCAGTAGTGGAAGGAGAGGAAGAAAATACGTTTTCCCAGCCAGGGGAAGATATTTTCCAGCGAATAGGATTTTTGTGGATAAATCCTGAGCTCTGACGCTCGTTACACACGCAGATTTGGCAGGCTGCCAGCGTTGTGGTAATTTTATGTTCGCTTCTTCACGGCCATAATAAAGCCGATAGCCCCATCGCCCAGTCATAGGTACTCGGGCAGGTAATTTCAGAGTGGAGTGTTAGAAGCCAGCTACAGCGCCAGTTTAGAATCCAGTGGGGTTCTGGTAAACCTCAGTCATCAAATTCCAGAGTTCGTGGAGAGAGAAAGGGTGAACATTCTCTCTACAGAAGTCAGCACAGAAAAGAGACATAGTTTTGTTGAAGATCATAGCAGAGGACAGCTGCTGAAGTTTAGAGGTGCAGTTAGTTGTGTTCAGGAGATTCCAGGATAGGCTGTGTAGGACCGAAGTCTGTGCAGAGATTGTGTAGACACTTCGTATTCGTTCCAACTATCAGTGGACTTAGAGTTAGAATTTAGAACAGCTAGTTTGGAGTGTAGGCGACATCAAGTGCAGTGTAGTTCATTTCGGTTAACCTTACCTTCTTTCTCCATACAGGTTGCAATTGTGGGAGAAGGGTTGGGGTTGATGCATTTTTAACTGTGCTTGATTTTGTTTCAGGTGTGCATCCTCGCACTTTATGTATTTGACATGTATATGAGTTTGTTTATAGGTGTATAATAAACTTGTATAAATTGTAGCTGGCATCAGTCATTTCCTTTAGTACAGTAGCTATATGTTGTCTGTATCTTGGTGTTTGTGAAGCTTGATATAACCTTATCCCCTTAGGGTAGCTAGAGGTCGTTGACAACTATAGCACATAAGACGTCCGAAGTGGCGAGGAAAGAATCAGCCTCGGTTCTTAACCTCGGAGCCAATGGTGTCAACTGTTCACATTTCACTATCATTTTCTTCTAAATCTATCTTTTCAGTCTTTCTTCTCACTAGTGTATTGTCACTGTATGTAGACAGTCTCTAGTCCTAAATCCATTTCGTGACAATTTTAAATTATATAATATAAATTATACAATTTTATAATTATATAATTTTAATATATAAAATATAAAATTATATAATAAAAATTATATAATATAATAAAATTTTATATTTTTATTATTGTATTAATATTTATTAATTATAATAAAATTATATAATGAATTATATAATGTTATTATTTTATAATAGTAAAAATTATAATTTTATATATATATATATATATATATATATATATATATATATATATATATATATATATATATATATATATATATATATATATATATATATATATAATATAATATATATATATATATATATAACCTCTTCTATATTTATAAGATAATATTTATATATTTATATTTATAATTATATATATATATATAATAAATAATTATAAATTTATATATTATATATAATTTTATATAATTTTAAATTATGTAAAAAAAATTATATAATTTTATAATTTTAATGTATAAAATTATATAATAAAAATTATATCGCCTAATAAAATTTAATATTTTTATTATTTTATTAATATTTATTAATTATAATAACATTGTATAATAACTTATATAATATTATTATATAATAATAAAAAATTATATTATATATAGGCCTATATATTCATATATATAATTTATAAAAATTATATAATATAATTATATAATAAAATTATAATAATAAAATCTCCGGTCCAAAATGTGTAATTAGATTTTGTTAAAACTATCTGTACATTGTCGCATTTTTAATGAAAACAAAAACTGGTGTGATCATCTGGATCTAGTAAAACTGTCAGTGTCTACAAAAGTCATTCACCAGTTTCCACTTTTCAAACTAGGTAAATAGTTCAATTCGAAGGGTGTATGTTTTGCTAAGTGTTGCAATTCTAATGGAATATTTGTTGCCAAATAGTGGAATTCTGACGGAATATAAAATGTAATGGAGTATGTGTTAAAAATTCACGCTACTTATTCTGTTCAACAAATCGGTAAGTAAACTAGTTTTCTTCTTTTTGTTTTGTTAGTTGACATACAAAGAATAGTACAAATATGTGCTACTGTATTTGCATCTAATTTTATTTCAAATTATTAGTTAACCTAAACGAAAATGCAAATTGGGTCTGAAACTCACGATTGGGTCCATTTTCCTGCAATACGGGTACAGCCGAAAATGGTAGCCAAATTTTAGTTCGCGTAACTCTCTATACATCAAGGGGCTCTAGTCTAGGCTATCAATTTTTAAATAATAATTTTGTAAATTTTTGGTAGTACATTTTTTCTTCCCAGATTAATATTCTGTTCACAATTTAGTTAATTTTTTTTATTTTTTGCTGTTGCTTTGCTTTGCTTCGTTGTATTTTATTTTTGTCGTTCTCTTAAACTTTCCAGTTATATTTTGACCATTTCAATATTTCCAATAAATTAATATCATAAAATTTTGTGTAGGCCCTACAAAAGTAGAAAAATAAAGTTTATTTGCATTGAGTAGGCCTACCTACTTTATTTCAGCGGTCGAGATTCGCTGCTTTATTTTTTAATAAAGTGGCAATCTATTATCACTGGTCTAGGCTACGAACTCAACTCTTTAACCCCCAAGAGCCAGTATACTGTACTTCCCGCTAGACCCATTTGGCCCTGTGGTAAAGTGGGATGTTATAAATATCTATAGGGGACTTAGTGTACTGGCTGAGATCAGCTGTGAAGGTATCTGTATCTAATAAGTGTGGTGTATTACAGATGACCTTACTTGCTACCACATTTAGACCTCAGTCAGAATTATTCTGGAATATTGTGATGACTATGTTGAATGTCTAGGGTTATGAAAGTGATGAAGTGTATGTTCACAACAACCAACAAACAGATAAACAATTTAATTTAATCCACAATACTTTACAACACTGTGACACTCACACACATAGAAGACCCTATAAGACTATCTTAATAAGTCAAGTGTAACTTTTAAAATATGTATTAATTTCTTTCAATAATAGATATCCTGATTTTCAACTACAAAGTGAACCAGGAATCACAATCAAATGTAATTACAAGTTGTATGTACAAAATTTATAGATAGGATTTGTGTATTGACATATATTATTATTATTATGGCAATATGTGTGTAAGTTGTGATGTAGTACTATGAGGTAATACTGGCTTTTTCAAGCTAGGTGGTTGTTTGTCATCACGACTTCAAGTGTCTGTTTCTGGTGGAAATAGTATTGGAAAAGTTCACAGTTCCTGTCATGTGAAACAATTAATTGTCCCTCTTTATTTAATATACTGTCAATTTTAGAGGGGGGGGGGGGGGTACATAAGATTGAGCTGCTCTGGCCAACGAATCTTATCTTCTGTGAGGGCGGCAGGAAACAGTCTCCTCTGCTCGCTTGCTTCACCGTATTCTTGAGAAACAACGCTGGTCGCTATCTTGACCAAGGAGTATGCTATCAGCCTCTGGATTCAGCAAAACTCAGACCAGGTGCTGCTTTAATAGTTTAGTACCACGGTCCCTGAAACAAGAAGGTTGTACCTCCCTTCAGAACTAATTTATAATCTATTTCCACACTGAAACACAATACATAACAAACACAGAGTTCAGCGCGGTAGGCCAACTGCTAGCTTCATCTGAAACAATTTACACCAGTATTCCTCTCCCTAATGGTTACAACGCCTCTGCAATTCCAGCATTATTTCCTTCTATTCAATAAGATAGGTGTCATAGTACTATTTGGCAATCCCATGCAGTTTCACTCCTCTGCGACAAGTTTTGTTCATGTTGGAGCAATATCTAGGTTTTGCCTTTTGTTTATTACTGAACCACACACATACAGACATACATTATCAATTCACATTCAATTTTCATCAAAAAGATATCAAATAGGTCTAGCTTACCACAATTCATGGAAATATTAAACAAATACGTTGACTGGCGATGAATTATGGCACAATTCCGATCTGCCTCTGTCCCAGGCTTTTATTTAGAAAAATATGAGCTGGTTCTCAACGCACTTGCTTTTACAAATTGGATTTTCAAAAAGTGGCACTGAACTGACGCTCCTAATTGACTATATTAAATGGTCTAGCCAATGGGACCATGTTTACAAAAGCATTTGAAAAAAATGTACCCTTCCTATCGTTTCTAGTAACAACCAAAAATTGTATTTGCAATCGACTAATCATGTTTAGCCTTACATATTATTCTAGCCAATCAAATCGGATTTAACGTGGTGGCCTCATTTTTTTCAAAAGCAGTGTTCAAACACGCCATTATGAGCAAAAATGATCGTGTGTTGTCTGACAACCTCACTATAGTATTATGGCTATAATTTGTTAATTATTAGACTAATTGCTTAACACCTAACATATTCTTTGTCAGCAAGTCCTAAGGCACCCAAATATATAAGTTTTAAGGGAGCTAAGTGGCTGCGTTCAAAATATGTATTTTCTTCTAGGATAGTCGTGCTGTTACCACCTCCTCACTTCCATACTATGGGGTGTCTTCTGTACTGTCAGGCTAAAGTCAGGATTTTAGACATAAAACAGTAGAATGTCATGTTTCCTAATAAGCATTAAACATGTTTTCAAAACCTAACCGTGTATTGGTAGTGTTTTTTGTCACTGTTTATTTGAAAAAAAATCAAGCCTTCATGCCTTTCGCTTGGGGGTGGCATTAATTTTATCTCGCGAGACAGCGTGTTAGTGTTGCATGCGTTCCTCCGTACATTTCTCTCTCTCTCTCTCTATCCTAAGTCCGTCTGTCCTGTTTAGGTTAACGTAGTGTATATAATTCATTAATGCTAGTATTTGTGTATCTAGGTCATTAAGCAGCTTGCGTATCTCAAGGTTTTCTAAGAAACACAGTACTAGTTGGATTTTTAGAAACGCGTGTAGTTTTATGCAGACGGAGCAGAAAAAGGGGTTCTCTTGTTTAACTAGCATGACGTTCTATAATGTAGGTGTACGCTATTGGAAAGCACGGGTCTTTAACCATTCTTCTTTCCCTCTATTGAAATACATCGTTAGGCTTTACCTTTACTTTTTAATTTATATATGTGGATTTAGAATTTCTCACGACAGGCCCAATCAACAGTATACTGGCTTTCGTATCTTTTGATCCTTTCTAGGGCTGTTTTCTAATTTTGACAACTCAAAAATGCTATTTTCTTAAAGTATAGCCATCCATTATGGACTTTTGTTATTTATGAATATGAACATTTAAAAAAATTATTTCCAAACAAAATCAATAAAAACATACTGGTATGGTCATTTTTGTTTGGGCCAAACCCACTTTTTTGCTTGGGACTGAAAGAGTTAAATAATTTTGTAAATTTTAGGTGCTACGTTTTTCTTCCTAGATTTGATATTCTGTTCATAATTTGTTAAATTTTTTTTTTTTTTTTTTTTGCTGTTAGCTGTTTGCTTTACTTTGTTGTATGTTTTTTTTTTTGTTGATATGGTCTTCGTGTACATATCTCTCGATGTTTAGTTGTTGTTTACATACGTTTCGATGTTTAGTTTGTTTTCCCGACTAGAGTTACTTGCCCTTATGGGAACTTCTACTTCTTCTACTTCGTGCTTCTAAACATGGCGTATTAAATATTGTCGGTTTGTATACAGTGTGTTCGCCTTCGTGATTATGCTTCGTGATGTGAGAATATATGACAGCCAGCCACGTCTCATTTCATTTAACAATATTTACTACACACGACAGTAAATATCAACATTTATTTTTTTTTTTGTCGTTCTCTTAATCTTTCCAGTTATATTTTGATCATTTAAATATTTCCAATAAATTAATGTCATAATATTCTGTGTCGGCCCTACATAACTAGAAAAAAAGTTTCTTTGCGTAAACTTCGCTGCTTTATTTTTCAATAAAAAAGTCCACACAGACTGCAAGAGGTCCATGAATGCAGACACACTCACTTCTTTTTTTACAGTGTAAGATTAACATTGATACATGCTGTGCAGACTTTAAGCCCACAAATGCAATTCTGCAAAGTGCTAAAAGTGCATGTGTTGATTATAATACAAAACACTGTGCATCGAAAGAATAGTACCTCATGATCACTAAATTTTTTATATGTAAAGAAAAGCATGAGACTATTAGCATGTTTTATAACACACTAATTCAAATGCCAATAGATTTTTATATGTCATTTCTCGTTTTAAAACTGTATTGTGTATAATTTATTAATATATTATTTGCGTAAGGATTTTTGGGTGTTTGTAAGGATTTTTTTGGTCCGGCATACAGATTTTTGTCTCAGGAGGTTGACAGGTATGTAATGTGTTAACCAGGCACGTTATTTTGTTACAGTTAAACTTCATCCTGCTTCAAATTGTATAATTAGCACAAACTTACCTGCCCCTGGCCAAGAGAAATAGCACTAAGCTTCTTGGCAAATCTCATTGTTTCAGCAAACTTGTAGAGGTCGTTGGCTGGATCTGTACCCTGTGATAGCACAAACACCAAAGGTGTTGTTGGTGATGAGTCCTTGTACACAAGAGCAAGGTCAGAGGTTTGGGGTTCAATGAACCTCTGACCCATATTTTCAGCAACATAGTCTTGCATAGCATTGGTCACTTTGTCTGGTCGGAGTGCTTTAAGAACGATGATGGACTGAAATTTGTCTAAGTCTTGGCCCCATGAGCCTGGGAGCTTTTCTCTGATGATGGAGGAAAACAAGTAGTTCAGGAATGACATTGGTGATAGCCCTATGTACTTTTTCTGTTCCTCATATGTTGGGCACCTTTGAAGTAGATGCTCAGAAGTCTAACTCCATAACAAGGGAAAATTCAAGTTATCCTCAACAAATTTTTCCAGTTCAACTATAAATAACATGTGGACATAAAGGTATATAGCATTCAGACTTGATTATTGATATAATTTAGACATTCCTACATATATCTAGCCTCGCTTGAATAATCTATAATGTTTAATAAATCACCTATGAGGTTCTGAGCTGTCAAATATTCTCTTGAATTCATCTCGATGGTTTTTGAAGTCCTTTGCAAATTTAGCAAACCTAGGAAGTGATGAAAGAGTCAGAAGCTCATTCCAGGATCTTTCAGAAATCCATTCTGGGGATGGATTTGGTAGTTCCTTGGGTTTGTGAGTGCCTCCAGCTATCAAAAGCCTCCACTCATTCTGCAGAATTGAAGATTTAAAAAAAAAAATAATAATTTCCGTGATAAATTTTCTAGCGAATTCCAACATTTAAATGAAAAAGAATACTGACAAAATTACTGACCATATATTTAGAAAGGGTGTTCTGGAAAATATGTTAATGAAGGAAAAAAAAATGGGGAAGGGGGCAGGGGTTAAGCTCAGGAAGACAGAATGGAAAAATTGGGGATGATACAACAAGATAATTATGAACACAGTGAGTTTATGAAGTACTGGAATTCACCCAAACAAAAGTGAATTTGTGAAATGCTGGATTACTATTTTAAAATAAGTTTATGAAATACTGGAATTCTCAAAATGCAGTGAGTTTATGGAGTACTGGATTTAAAAAAATAAAAATCATGAGTTTAGGAGGTATTGGAATTTTCAATAAACAGTTAGTGAGTAAAGTGCTGGAATACATTAAAAAAACACAGAGTTTTTGATGTTCCGGAATTCTTAAAAAACAGTGCATTTATGAAGTACTGGAATTTTCAATAAACAGTGAACTTATCAAATACTAGACATTAAAAAAAAAAAAAAAACCATTGCATTTCTGTAGCACTGGAATTTTTTTTTTTAAACAGTGAGTTTATGGGAAGACAGAAAACTGGGGAAGAAATTAATCATCATTGCAACACTTTAAATTGGGAAATGTAAATATCCGAGAAAAATTCTTCACCAAATGGGGCAACAGAGAAAGCCCAAACTTTCCAGATCAATACATGTTTTAATTACACATTAACAAATTGTATTAGCTGCACTGCTGAAACAGGTCATTTAAATACATCTGATATTATCAAACTGAAATGACCAGCGGAAAATGGAAAAATAAACAGGAAGATCAACACTGGCAATACTGATGTGCTTTTATTAACAGACAAAAGAACAGTACTAATGCAAAAATTAGAACAAAAGAAAATTAAATAAATAAAAAGCAGACAAACAATACAAGAAAGAAAGTTGTAGCCATTTTCAAACAGATGACTTTACTGTTGTCTTCTTTGATCCTTAGTCGCTGACTATCAAAGAAGTCAGTGGCTTTCACGCTTGGCTGCATCTTGTAGGGCAGCAACAAACTGCTTCCACTTTGCTTGGTCGGCGGCCATCCTTCGTACAGTGCCCCAGCTTTGGTTTATTCTTTGCATCTCAGCCTCCACAGTTCTCTGCCAAGTTGCTTTTGGTTGGCCTCTTTTTTTGCTTTCCTTCAGGGGTCCTTAGCATAGCTGTTCTTGTGATGGCATCTGGGTCTCTTCTGAGGATGTGGCCAACCCAACTCCAGCGTCTGCCAGCTATAGTGGGGTGCATGTCCTCTTGGTTGCTCTAAGTAAGCAGTTCTTGGTTGGTGATGGTATTTGGCCAAAAAGTTCAGAGACTTTTCCTCAGGCAGATTGTGTGGAAAGAGGACAATTTTGACATTTCATTCACTGTTACTCTCCAGCATTCCACACCATAGAGAAGCACTGAAAGTTCACAGCTCTCATATAATCTTAATTTTGCATTTGTGCTGTACTGAGAGGACTTCCAAATGTTGTTTAGACTAGCAAATGCTGTTCTCACTTTATTCATTCTGTTCTTGATGTCTTTGCTTGATCCGCCGTATTGGTGTTACTATGCATCCTAGGTATGTAAATGTGTCTATCTGTTCCAGCTTCTGGTTCCTTATTGTATTGGGCTCAGGACTGCCCACATTGAGTGCAATGACCTCCGTCTTCCTTAGATTGATGTTCAGACCCACCTGCTAGCTATACTTATATCTGTTTCTTCTTAGATGTGTTGATGCAAATGTGCAAGTAGTGTAATGTCTACTGCATATTCCAGATCTTCCAGTGAAAACGTCCATCTTATTCCACTTGGACTGACCTCTGTTGTCTGATACTTCACCCAGTCTATGACTGTCAAAAATAAAGTGGTTGATGTCACATAATTGGGTTTGCTCTCTTTTCCTCTCTGGTAGTATTGTTACATTAGAGCCATTGTTTGCACTTCTTCTCCTTAATAATTCATCTTGTCTGTTTACCTGACCATCCCTGCTGAGAGAGTAGACAGATGATGCAATATTGACCGACAGTCATGTTGGTAAAATTCTCGTGTACCAAACATTGAGCACCTTGGCAGTAATATAGACAAAGTTGGAGGGACAGACAGCGATATCAAGGTGGGAATACAAGAGGCAAGGGGAGCTTTCATTGCATTGGGAGGTATATGGAGATCAAGAGAAATAGGATCCAACACGAAAATGGGAGTCTTCGGCTCAGGTGTGAGGTCAGTCCTGTTGTATGGCTCGGGGACATGGAGAGCGGCAGGGACGGCGGCCAAAAGGCTACGGACTTTCGTAGATGGGTGATTGCGTGGAATGGGGGGATTGAAATGGTGTGGCAGGGTTACCAACGTGGAACTGGTGACAGGAACTAGACAAGTGCCAGTGGAACAAGAAATGAGAAGAAGACGATGGCGATGGATGGGACACACGCTGAGGAAACCTGTTGGTGGCATTGCGGGGCAGTCCTTGTTCTGGAACCCCCAGGGCAGGAGAGGCAGAGGGGGACCAAGAGGTACATGGAGAGGAGAGTTGGAAACAGAGGTGAAAATGATGAGGAGAACATGGAAAGAACTTGAGATGATGGCACGTGACAGGAGGACTTGGCATGTGTTTGTTGAAGGCCTATGCTCCTTTGGGAGTGGAGGGTTATGAAACATTGAGCACGATGGATTAACACGATGTACGCCCAGCAAGTTTATTTAACGCTGATATGGCTATTGTGATTCACTAATTACTGTTTTCAAGAGTCACAGCCCAGATGGTTAAACGAGGGTCGGTGTTTGCACAAGGACTGGGAGATAAATTATCCGTCTTCGGACATATTGCAAACATGCACCTGAAAGACGGAATGTTGTAATAGCTTCTGAACAGAAGCATTACGAAGACATTATTTGTGATAATGTAGAGTGTTGTAGTGCAATCATTACCGCGAATTGACGGATATAACAATTCCATATTTGGAAAGTGACCTTTTAAATAACACGCAGATTTTTCCTATGAGGAAATTCTTTGAATAGACACCATCAAACCACTCATGATTGTAACTATTGGCCGGCATTTGAGATGTAAACATAACAACATTTCTGACTGGAGCCTGGTCTAATAGTAAACAACAACGTGCGTGGGACAAAAGTTGCAATATAACCTGACACTTTAGTTGGTTGAAAGCACTGTGAAATTCAACTCATCAAGAGACCAGCCAGACAGCTAGAGTAAAGAATAAGATCAGAATTTCATTTATCGGACCGGACCTTGTTTGAGCATCTTGAGGACTTATATACTAAAACTCTACCTTTTATTAACATGGAAAACCAGAATGCTAGGAATCTGAACATGAAGCCAAAGTGGGAACTTATTGTAAAGTAAAACTCCAGACTGCATGTAAGAGGCATCTTAAACAAGTTGCCTGAACTATTTCTCTGAGCCAGGAGTCTGTGATCCCAAAGACAATTTTTGGGTCGGTGGTACCAACTGAGGGTACTATCTCTGGAACACTTGAGAGTATAAGTGGCCTGAAGTCGATGCTAGACACCATCATCAGACGGGTCTTAGAGACGCTGAAACAGCTTTGTGATTACTCCCTGAAATTCTTGGAACGTGTCACAACTTTCAGACTTGACCAGTGACAATTGAACCAGTAGTGATCTGCAAAGAACCAAACATCAGCGGGAGCAGAAACCATCAAACTATTGGCAGCTAAGTACAAACTTAAAAGCTGCCAAGTGAACTGTCCATTTTTCGAAAACCATAACATTACCCTGTGATGAGTACTTTTTTAAAAGAATTATTCATTTTAAACTGTTAAAAATATTTGATTATTAAATTTGTTATGTTTATTTACAAATTTAACATTGATTTAATCATTTTGAATGTACTGCAATTATCTGTCTCAGTCAATTTGTTAAATACACTTAAACAGAGCTACTAAATTAAGATTTCGATGAATTAAATCAGCTGGGGGCTTGAACGAGCTAATTATAAGATAAATCATTTATATCCATCTTCACAAAAGGTGGCGGGAAAGATACAGAGTTAATGTGCTCAGACTCATTCAGCATCATTCTCAATTTCTTAAATATCTTGTGACGACTACCGTGCCAGGTAGAAGCATCATTATCCTTCTATCTACAACTCTGCCAAGAGTAATCTTGTGCGAAGGTAGACACCTTAGAAGACCCACATTAGATACTTTAGGTTTTGGCCACTGTTGAACCACTACTGCAGAGCAAAGGGGAGGCAACCTGTGACAGTTGATAGAGGCATCCCTGTCATACTCTGTCTTCACCTCAACAGTTAGGTAGCTCTGCTCGACACTATATATAAAGTTAGCATAGAGGCTTTTTATGATGGAAAAAAATGCAGCTAGGAATTCCATAAGCCCTCAGTATTTTCCATAGGCCGTCCCCGTGTATGCTGTCAAAAGATTTTTCAAAATCAACAAAGTTAATGTATAGATGTCTCTTCCATTCTGAGCCCTGCTCTATAATGTTCCTGAGGGTGAATATATGATCTGTACATCATCTGTTCTTTCTGAATCCTGCTTGTTCTTTCCTCAGTTTATGGTATTCTGCTTTTGAAATTCTCTGGATAATTATCCTGCCTAGTATTTTGCTGGGAACTGAGAGGAGAGTAATTCCTCTCCAGTTGTTGCACTTTGCAAGGTCGCCCTATTTGGGTAATTTGACAATTATTCCTTTATTCCACTCCGTTGGTGTTGTCTCTGTTTTCCAGACTTGTGCAAATAGTGGTTCTAATAGTTCTGCTGCTAGTTCAGGGTCTGTCTTAAATAACTCAGCATTTAAATTGTTGTGACCAGGAGCTTTTCCATTCTTTAACCCCTTGATAGCTGTGATGATTTCTTCCTTGCGTAGAATGTCTGTATTTATATTTAGATCATTTTCAGCCTCAGGAACATTTAGCTGCATCTCTGGTGGTTCTTTATTTTATTGTTGTCAACTGTCCTTTTCTAAAGTGTTTTTTCAGCATTTATATTTTAACTATTCTAACTGTTCAACCTATTAGGAATTTAGTTGATCCAATGTGCTATTTCTGTTGAGAAAGATGTGATGCTGACGAATCTATTGATCACAAGTCTGTTATTCTGCATGTGTAAGATCAATATAAATACCACACTGACAAAAGGGATTAGTCCATATTAACCAAAAACAATAGCAAATCTTGAAAATTTGTATATCCTTTGTCAGGTCAAAATTTAATTAGATCTATATTCTTATTTTTTTCTTTTTTCGCTCATTATGGAGCAGGGAGCCACCACTGCAGTTAGTCCCCTTGCAGGAAGTGAAGCCTGCAACCAAACATTTATTGCAGTGGTAATTTATGTAGTAATTTGTTTTACATGATCAGGGTGCCAGCCCCATGCATAACCTTATATTAGTCTCCTCTTATGACATGCAATTAGATCTACTTGCACATAAATATTTAACATACAACAAATACTAAGGTTTCTTGTTAGCTGATGTGATAGCAGCAAATCTAATTAAAAGGCTTCTGTGATGACATACCATATCAATGATTCCCTCTTGTGTCTGAATCCGCACGCACAGTAGGAAGGCAAATAGAAGTTTGTGTTTCTCAAACAAACTACGACAGACGTTAGAGTACAAGCTGAAGGTAAAGAAGCTGTTGATGTTCTTGATACGCTGTGGAATGTTATCTGGCATGACAAAAAAAATTATTCATTCATTACTTATTTGGTGTCAACAGCCAATGGTGAATATTATTGTGTTTCATTCAAGAAGTGAATTCTATGTAAAAGAAATTTTAATTATGTTAGAACATTTAATACTGAGTGTACAACTCCTTTCTTTTGTGTTTCTTTTTCTTTTGGATCAAGCATGGAGCGATAATTCATTAAACATTCAGTTTTTTTTTTTTAATTTATGAAGAACAATATCCCTTTCAACCTTTGATGTATTATGAGGATATATAGTATTGCTAAAACCAGATAATAATTTAGATTGCCGATACCTGATCATGGTATCATTTTGCATTTATAATTAGTAAATTCTGTGGCTTGCAACTTGCAATTTTATCACTTCATCAAAGGAGTACAAATTTAAAAGACGATATGTCAATATCCTCAAAAAACTTTCTGTAAAACCAATAGGAAAATAACATGTAGCATTGATCTACTGCCAAAGATGTTCCATTACCTGCTCTTTCTGCCTGGGAAATGCCTCCAAGAAAGATACGGATAAACCACTCAAGTGAATACTGATACATTGGGTCAATGTTTGCCATGTCTGCTACACAGAAGAACAAAATCTGAGTGTTGATTGCCACAGGAATGTACTGGCTTCTGGTCTGGTCAATATCTTTTTCTGTTTGTTCTGCAACATGTACTTTGGCCTACAGAAATGATATATGATGAGTTTAGTATACATGTTTATGACCTGGTAGCAATAAGGTAACAGAGTTCTGTATTACTAAATTAATTGAAAGCTATTTAGTAATTAACTTTTGCACTCAAAGACCCCTAGGAAATAATTACAATCAGAGAACTACATGGGACAATTAGGGTATGTAGTCTCTATTATTGGATAATATATGAAGATTTAGACCTGTGTAGTTCATACATGCCAAGTATTACAGGTTATCCTAATCTGTTCATATTTTTCTCATTTTCAGATCTGTTCGGCTGTTCATACTTTCCGTACAGGTTTTCACCTTATTATTAACCTTTTACAATTTGATTTGGCCAAAAACGCTTGTGCGCAAAGTCTACCATCCAAAATTGAGAGTGGGAACGCTGTTTAGTGAGACCTGAGTATTTCCAGTAAGAGAGAAGCTTCCATTTTCTGAAACTGTTTTCTGAATCGATCGATATTTTGATTTTTCATGATTTTTTTCTTTCAGTCATGGCTTTTTGGGCTGGAAAATTTGCTTTGGGAGCTGATAGGTGACTTGCATTTGATCTTCTTCTTCTTCTTCTGCGTTTGTCCTGAAAAGGACGTTGGTTACATTGTGTCGCCGTTTACAGCGAAGCTGCGATATTTGCGCCTTTCGAAACCCTTATGATGACTAGACCGCCTCCTGTTGTAACGCTCCATATTGAGTTTCCAATTATATCCAACACGAAGAATTGTACCAAATGTACAAAGAAGGAAAATACAGTAAACAATAACTTACACTTTTCGCCTGTGTGAAACAAATGCTTTGTGATTTCTCAAAGAACAAAATGGTCGATGTATGAACCTTTCTCCTTTTTATGGTTCTTTTTTAAATATTTTTTGTAGGCTACAGGTTTTTCTTATTTTTTTGTACAGGTTTTTCATCTCATGCATGGTAGTTCCCTGGGGTCTCTGAAGAGATGAATTGAGAATGGGACTACTACTTCTTCATGCATGCAATAACAGGTGACTAATATGAGGACCCCCTCACCAGAAAAGCTTTCATGGTCGACGTAAAGAGACGATATCTGATTACCAAAAGCCAGGAAAGAACAGAGACTGATGATGTCGACCAGAAATTCAACACCATCTCAACAATATACAAGGAAAGCAGCAAGTCATGCTTGGGATTCCAGGAAAGGAAGAAGCAAGACTGGATAACACCAGAAACATTAAACACCATAACACTGAGAAAGGAAATGAAAAGAAAAAAAACAGAAGCTAAGTCTCTCAGGTGAAAGGCAATATATAGTGAACAGTACAGTCAGCTGGACAAGGAAATAAAACGTCAAAACCGTGCTAACAAAAGGACATTTCTGGATGACCTTGCAAGACAGGCAGAGGAGGCAGCACTGAGAAATGAACAAAGCACAGTTTATAAAATAACTAAAACTATCAGTGGAAAACGAGGTGCAAACAACATAATGTTAGTAAGAGACAAGCAAGGAAATCTCATCACCACAGCACAGGGGCAGGAAACAAGATGGGCAGAGCACTTCAGAGAAACACTGAATAAGGAACCACCAGAGACTCAGCTGAATGTTCCTGAGGCTGAAAGTGACAGACGTAAAACAGACATTCCACGAAAAGAAGAAATCATCACAGCTATCAAAGTGTTAAAAAATGGAAATGCGCCTGGTCACGACAATCTAAATGTTGAGTTATTCAAGGCAGACCCTGAACTAGCAGTAGAACTATTAGAACCACTATTTGCACAATTCTGGGAAACTGAGACAACACCAACAGAGTGGAGTAAAGGAATAATTGTCATATTGCCCAACAAGGGCGACCTTGCAGACTGCAACAACTGGAGAGGAATTACTCTCCTCTCAGTTCCCAGCAAAATACTAGGCAGGATAATCATCCAGAGAATTTCAAAAGCAGTTGACCATAAACTGAGGAAAGAACAAGTGGGTTTTAGAAAGAACAGAAGATGTGCAGATCATATATTCACCCTCAGGAACATTATAGAGCAGTGCTCAGAATGGCAGAGACAGTTATACATTAACTTTGTTGATTTTGAAAAGGCTTTCGACAGCATACACAGGGATAGCCTATGGAAAATTCTGAGGGCTTATGGAATTCCCAGCCACATTGTTTCCATTATAAAAAGCCTCTATTCTAACTTTACGTGCAGTGTTGGATCGAGTAATGTAACTTTCGAAGTGAAAACAGGAGTACGACAGGGATGCCCCTTATCAACAACATTATTTTTGAGAGCCATAGATTGGGTGATGCACCAAACAACAGAGAGCAGTCCAAGAGGAATTAGATGGACAACGTTTTCTACACTGGAAGACCTGGAATATGCAGATGACATTGCACTACTTGCGCATTCACATCAACACATCCAAGAAAAAACTGATAGACTGAATAAGTATGGCCAGCAGGTTGGCCTGAACATCAATCTGAAGAGGTCATGACACTAAATGTGGGTAATCCTGAGCCAATAACAGTAAGGAACCAGAAGTTAGAACAGACAGACACATTTACTTACCTAGGATGCATAGTAACACCTGACCGTGGAACAAGCAAGGACATTAACAACAGAATGAATAAAGCGAGAACAGCCTTTGCTAGTCTCAACAATATTTGGAAGTCTTCCCAGTACAGCACAAACACCAAATTAAGACTGTATGAGAGCTGTGTACTTTCTGTGCTTCTCTATGGTGCGGAATGCTGGAGAGTATATGAGAAGGAAATGTCGAAACTGTCCTCCTTCCAATACAATCTGCCTAAGGAAAATTCTCAGAATTTTTTGGCCAAACACCATCAGCAACCAAGAACTACTTATTCGGAGTAATCAGGAGGACATGCACACCATCATAGCTGGCAGACGCTGCAGTTGGGTTGGCTACATCCTCAGAAGGGACCCTGATCCCATCACAAGAACAGCTAAGCTATGGAACTCCGAGGGAAAGCGAAAGACAGGCCGACCAAAAACAACTTGGCGGAGAACTGTGGAAGCCGAGATGCAAAGAATGAACAAGAGTTGGGACACTGTACGAAGGATGGCCGCCGACCGAGCAAAGTGGAATCAATTTGTTGCTGCCCAACAAGACACCACCAGGTGGATGGCCACTGACTGCTTTGACGGTTGGCAGTTATGGATCAAAGAAGAAAAATATGAGGTTGTTCATGAGGTTTGTAACCTCAACATGTAAAACTAACAGGTACAGAAACCATCACTGTAAAAGTTTGTGTTTTGATTTTGGCTTCCTCAAGGAGGCCATCTGCAGTGGTGGCTTCATGCTCCATAAGAAGTGAAAAAGGAAATGATGATGATGATGATGATGATGATTTGTGCAATTAATGATTCACCATTTATGGTATACAGTCTGTATTACTGCACACTTTATGAAGAATTGTACAATTAAAGTTTCACAAGAGCTAAATTATGCAATGAAGATTCTTTGAGAGATGTTAACAGATTTTTCAGCTCATGGCACACTGAACAAGGTGCTAAAATTGTCAAGGCAGACTATCAGTATTTTAAGGAGACATTTTAAAATTAAAAAATTGAGTAATAAGATTGCATTTCATAGTTCAATAGCTAAAATTCTAAATCAATGATGTCTCCATTACAAACAAACTTGTTGGATGCTGGGATTTGAGCTGTTCCAGTGATGTCAGTTGACTTGTCCAACTGGATGGCAAAAAAATCGGCTTCTTTAATGTTAGCTAGCACTTGTGACTCAACATCTTAAGACATGTCTTGTATACGCTGATTAATAATGTTATCAGACATAGGGATTTTGAAAATCTCTTTTTCATATTTTTTGCCAAACCTAATATTTACAATTTTACAGCATGTTGGTAAGATTTCTGATTCAGCAGTTGTATGTAATTTCATCTTTTTTTTGGGCCACAATTTCGGCAACAGCATAGCTTGATTCTTGAGCTTTGTCAGAAATAGATGTGATTTTGGTCCATTGTTTGGCCTAGCGTATTTGATCAGTTATAAGCCTTTTAAAATATTAAATTGGTTTCTCACATAAATGTGAGTGCTTTGTGTAAAAGTGTCTTTTCAGCTTACTCAGAATCATAGCTTGGTTTGCCAGTTTCTCACAACAAACAACACATTTAGGATGTGACTGCTCTCCTCCAGATGAAGTGAATCCTTCTTCTTCTTGCGATCGCATCTTTGATGATTACACCGTCAGACGAGTTCTCATGATGAATTCGACTGTTGTTTGAAGTTCCTCTTTAACTCCATATAGCTTTGAGTTTAGTGTTGAGTCATTGGGCCAGTATATCTTTCTTAACTGGTCATACAGAGGACAGTCCTGTAGAACATGCTCAGCAGTTTGTTCGTTTAATCCACATGTGCACAGTGGTGAAGCAGACAATCGTAGCTTGTGCATGTGTTTATTCAGTTTGTTATGCCCTGTCCTGAGTCGAAAAATAGTTGTCTGTCCCTGCCGGTCGAGAGTGTGATAGTCGTCTTTGGGTTGGTTCTGTTCTCTTCTGATAGTCTGGATAGCTCTCTTTTTCTCAAAGTATGTGACTTCATTATCTTCTTGTTCACATTCTCCTCCCTTTTTTGCAAGTTTATCTGCCTTTTCATTTCCGGGTACACCACAATGAGATGGTACCCACTGAAGTATGGTTCTCTTTTTGGCAGCTACCTTGTTTAGTTCATTTCTCAGATGCGGGAGTTTACCACCCTTGAGAGCTTGCAGGACAGACAGTGCATCTGTGAGGATGACTACCTGGTGGCAGTCAGAGTTGGTGTTTATAAATCATATTTGCAGCTTGCTCTAGAGCTTGAACCTCAGCTGTATAGTTGGAACAGAATTTACCAGTGGGAATGTGCCTAGTCTCATAGTGGTTGTCAGGATATGAGATAAAGATACCGGCACCTCCATTCCTAACAGCATTAGTTGCTGATCCATCTGTATAGGCATGTATCCATGATTGATCGGGATAGCTTTCTTGGATCATACTCAATGTAGCAGTTCGTTTTTGCAGATCATTATACTCACATCCACTTGTGAGACCACTGACTGTTGTATTAATTTGGAGGGCACTGCTGGCCTGCTCCCATGGTACAGGGTATAGGGTGGGCTTCAGTGGTGTTGTCTTCATGGATAGGTCTTCTTGATGCTGTCTTATAAGTCTTTTCCCCCGATGCACAAAGCTGCTACGCTTTAGACGTCCCAATGCCAGATCATCTAGTCTTGCCTTCATTGGGTGCATTGGCATACTGTTGTACTTTTCCATCTGGATCATGGTTTTTGTGTCTCTTCTATGGGACAATGTCTGTAATCCAGCAACCTTCTGCATCTCTGTTATTGGTGTAGTTTTCATGGCTCCTGTAATGAGCCTGAGAGCTTGATTTTGCACCTTGTCCAAAGACTGCAGATGTGAGTTAGCAGCTGATGACCATGCTGCTGAGCTAAACTCTAAGTGTGGTCTTATTACTCCATTATAAATCTTCTTTAGATTTCGTTCATTTGCTCCCCAGTTGGTACCTGCTAATTTTCTGAGTATGCCTAGTCGTCTTCGGGCCTTTCCTTCTGCATTTTCAATATGCTTATTCCATGTAAGCCTTTGGTCAAATGTCACCCCAAGATAGGTGGGGTAGCTTTCTTCCTTGATCACGGTTGTCCCTAGGTGTATGTTAGCTGATTTGTCCTTGGGGGCGAGGGAGAACAGTGTTGTGGAGGTTTTGTCTGTGTTTATTGTGATAAGCCATTTCTCTGCCCATGACACTAGCATGTCTGCTGCCCGCTGCATTCTATAATTTGCTGTGGTGACATTTTCATCAGCGCACCAGAGTACTAGGTCATCTGCATATAAGGCAGCTTTAACTCCTGCAGGGAGGTCTTTCACCAGGTCATTGATGTAAACAAGGAAGAGTGTTGGGGAAATTACTCCTCCTTGAGGTACCCCCTGATGGAGCAACACTTTTCTGCTCTGCAGACCGTCAAGAGTGACTCTAGTTCTCCTGTTATGCAAGTATGACTGGATCCATTTCATCATGTTGCCTTGGATTCCACTTCTCCTAAGTTTTGCAATGAGGCCATCTTTCCACACCTTGTCAAAGGCCTGCTTGAAGTCGACCCAGATCGTTAGGACCTTTTTCTTCTCCTGGAAGGCATCTTCTATTGCTTGAGACAAGTAAGTAACTTGGTCTTCTATACTGTAGCATTCTCTAAATCCAGCTTGTTCCGGCACCAGGATCTGCTCAGACTCTAAATACCATTTCAATCTGTGGTTGACTATTCGCTCCATAGTCTTCCCAACACAGCTTGTGAGACTGATTGGCCGGTAACTTGCAGCCTCGGTCTTACATTTCCCTTTCTTTAGTATGGGTATTGTGATGGCTTCTCTCCATACTTGGGGTACCGTTCCTTTCAACCAGCTGTGGTTGAATATCTCAAGCAGTTTTGTCTTTGCTGCTGAGCTCAGATTTACTAGCATTTCGTTGCTGATTTTGTCTGGGCCGGGTGACTTTTGAAACTTAAGCTTGGAAATAGCCTTCTGTAGTTCTCCTAGTGTGATGGGTGCCCTCATTGGGGCAGGAGTATCTGTCTGTCCCATGGTTGCCAGTATTTCTTTTCTTATCTCTCTCTGATGGTCTATGTTAATGGGTAAGTTGCTTTCTGAACTGTATCTTCTAGCAAACAAGTCTGCAGCTTGTTTTCCTCTGAAAAGTTTGCCACCTTCATCCAATGTGATAGTCTGCCTTGGTGAGGAATGCTCTTCATTTAGAGACTTGACTAATCTCCAAAGTTTCCTGCCGTCTTTCTCAAGGTTCAGCGATGCCGTTTTAGTTCTCCAGCTTTTCCGCTTTTCTTCTAGCTTTGTTCTCTGAAACTCTGCTACAGCCTTTTTCCATTTGTTGTGAGTTTCAAGTGAAGGCTGAGACTCTGCGTCCTTTCTAGCCTTGTCCATAGCTTCCTGACGTTCTTGGAGTGTGCTGGACCAGTATGGTATGTAGTTACGCCGGCATCCTTTGGGAATGGTTTCTTTTGCAGCTTGTAGTATGCATCTGTTGAAGTCTTTTACCACTTCATTAATGTCTCTGTTCTGTACCTTGAGGGTAGACAGCAGCGTGTTCACCTGATGCCTGAATAAACCCCAGTTGGCTTTTTTGTAGTTCCATCTTGTAATGGCTGGGCCTGTACTGAGAGTTGCACTCTGGACAGTAAGAAAGATTGGGCGATGGTCGCTTCCCCCTAGTTGGTCTCCTACTTCTCTACTAATAGATCCAGCTATATCTGGTGTGGAGAAGGCAAGATCTGGTGTTGAGGTTGTGTGCCATCCTCTGGAGTAGAAGGTAGGAGTATCTGTGGCATTATTGACTAGGATTAGGGAGTGATCATCTTGCCAAGTTTCAACCTCTTCACCTCTGTGATCCAGATGGTTATAGCCCCAGCTCTGGGAGTGGCTATTAAAGTCTCCAACTGCTATAAAGTTGGTGGCTGGTACCTGTATAGAGCTGAGACTCAGGGGTTTGTTGTTCGGACAGTAATAGTTCAGGAGTTCTATTTCCATCTTGTCTACCTTTATCTGCAGCAGCTGATATTCTGCTCCATCCATGAAGGTTTTCCTTTCGTGTGCAGGAATGTTATTCCTTACAAGAGTAAGTACTCCTCCTTTTCGTCTATCTTTTCTGTCGGATCTGAAGCATTGATATCCCCTTATTTTAAAGGTTTGATCTGCTTTCAAGTGAGTCTCTTGGATACAGCAAACACTGACTTGCTTCTCATACAAGATGTTTTCCAGCTCTGTCTTTTTGCTGTATCCAGCCTGCTTGCTGTTCACTCCCTCTGCATTCCAGTGCATCATGACAAGTGGCACTCTGGGTTTCTCTTTTTCTGTTTTGTTTTGGTCAGTAGTTCTCCTCCGCCGTCTGTTGACTCCACAAGACGGTCTAGAGGGTCCTCCAGTAGCTGAGGGTGGGCTCTGTCGAGGCTCAGAGCCCGGCACTGCACCTGCCTGGTGGAGCTCCACAGGGCGAGCACCAGAACGAGATTTATTTGACGGTGTACTCTCCATAGAAAAAAAAAAAGCGAGTTGCATGATACTGTGGTTTCCGGTGCGCCTTCTGGCCCAGTATCTACGACTTTAGCACCTGTTCAACGGGAGAGTGGGCTCATCCCTAATCTGTTTATGTTCCCAGTAGTAGACTATTCGCAAGCAGCCTGGGGGTGTCACTGCTCTGCGCGGACCTTGTTTACCGAGGCGGCGTCCGAGCTCGTATGGTGAAAATATGGTTGCGTTATCTTCAAAATAGCCCTGTCTTTCCCGTGGCTTTTCTGCCATCCTGCAACTTTGAGTTAGGGAGTTCTGAGCTCCAGTCTCTTTCCCAGGCATTTTATCCTGGCCTGGCACGCATACAGAGGACCCCACTTCTGGTTCTAAGTTAGCAGTTGGGGATAGGTGGGGTAGCACACTGTGCATTCCCCGTCATCCAGGGGGCTCTCCAACTATGCAGAGCTTGCACAATGCTGTGCTCTGGTTCTGGGCTCTCCCAAGGAATCCTCACGTCCTGCACAGAGCCACTTCCCGATACCCACCACCTGCCAACCCTCCATTGTAGAAATCTCCTGCATGCGGCCATCCAGTCAAGAGCCAGTATTAAGTCTGGTATGTGAATCCAAAAGGATAAATAGTCTTCATTATACTGGCGCACGACTGTTTTAGAACTAACACAAACTGTACTATGTGTTATACTACCAGAACTAGTGCCAGCTACACTTGATTTATTTTCATCATCTAACTTACATTTTTTAATTACAAATCTGTCCATATCTAATGTTTGAATGGGTAAAGGTTCTCTTTCATTACAAAGTGAGATCACTACTATGCATGGTAGCTCGACAAGGGTGAAAGGTGGGGTTGTAAAAGTACATTGCAGAGTTTGTTTTTGAATCTGGAACAATTGGGACAGAAGTTCTTAGAATTTTACTATAACTTTTTTTAAAATTGCTGTTGTTTTCATTTTTATCGACCTTTTGTGAAAAATATACAGTACTTTAAAAATTTACCTCAATGGATTTTTTTTTATTTTCTCAATTTTTTCTTCCTTTTTGTTTTGACCTTCTTCAAAACTCTAGCAGCACACCTGCGGACCCTTCATGGCACACCGTTGAAAATCACTACTGTAAACTACATACCTGTCAACCTCCTGAGACAAAAATCTGTACGCCGGACCAAAAAAATCCTTACAAACACCCAAAAATCCTTACGCAAAAAATATATTAATAAATTATACGCAATACAGTTTTAAAATGAGAAATGACATATACAAATCTATTAGCATTTGAATTATTGTGATATCAAACATGCTAATAGTCTCATGCTGTTCTTTACATATAAGAAACTTAGTGATCATGATGTACACTATTCTTTCGATGTACAGTGTTTTGTATTATAATCAACACATGCACTTTTAGCACTTTGCAGAATTGCATTTGTGGGCTTAAAGTCTGCACAGCATGTATTAATGTTAATCTTACACTGTAAAATAGAAGTGAGTGTGTCTGCATTCATGGACCTCCTGCAGTCTGTGGGGATTTTTTTCACCATTGAAAATGATCTTTCGCAGTCAGCATTGTTGTGAGGGAGTATCAGCAGTCGCTGAATGATGACTTTCAAATTAGGGAAGCGGATGGCACCAGTACTAGTTTTCTGGTCAACAACTTCCAGCCAATAGCTACAGACGCTCTTTTTCTGACCACTATCTGTCAGTAGAGGCACACACACATCAGACAACATACAGTAGTCATCGAACTCATCTTTCAGTGCTTCCTAATCAAGATCTTGGGCAAAAGCATCTGTCAATCTGCAGATGTTTGGATACCTGAGATTATCTTTAGTGCTTGGATCTAGCACTTTTAAGTCCTTTAGAACCTGGGTGTCAAAGGGAAATTTATCAGTAATTTTTTTAACCACTGATGTGTAAAAATTTCTGACATCCTCAAAAAATGAACTCTTTACTCCACTATCAAGCTCCATTTCTTCGATAAATGCTCTGTTTGAGAGGCCAATTGCCAGTATGTTGTCATCAATGCCACCCTCTTCCTGCTTTGGCTGAGCAAGAAGCATCCCTTCTTCATTGCAAACATTTGTTCATGCAATTTCGATTTAAAATGTACTTTCAGATCATGTAATCCTGAAGCTATTACTTTAATATCTTTGCTGCATAATCTACAAAAAGCATGGGTTTATCCTAACTTGGATGCATCTACAATGCCAGGGAAGAGTTTAACCCATTCAACCTGAAACTTATCATGACGTGCAAGCTTTTGTTTCTTTGAATTAGGCTCAGCCATCATTCAGTGGATGAAATATTTCAACTAATAATCTTTGTAGACGAAGAGAATGATTAAAAAATACAACGAACAAAGCAAACGGCTAACAGCAAAAAAAAAAAATAATAATAATAATAAACAAAATTATGAACAGAATATCAAATCTAGGAAGAAAAAACGTACCACCAAAAATTTACAAAATTATTATTTACGAGTTTGTAACCTAGACCAGTTATCACAGATTGCCACTTTATTAAAAAATAAAGCAGCGAATCGCGAGAGCTGGCATAAAGTAGGCCTACTCAATGCAAACAAACTTTTTTTTTCTAGTTATGTAGGGCCTACACAGAATATTATGACAATTTATAAGAAATATATTGTAGGCCTAACTGGAAAGATTAAGGCAGCGATTAAATTGCAACAAAGCAAAACAACAGCAATATTTAACCAAGTTATAAGTACTTAGCTTTTTCAAACAAAATGGCGTCGTTGATAACAGGTAACTTTAAAAATACGTGATGTCACGCCGAAAACCGAAAGCGTTTGATGCCGAATTCAAAGTGTTTGCCGAATTCTTGGGTATAAAAGGATTTAATTAGTTGCTGAGAGAGACCTCAGTTTAAAAACGAACGCCGAGATTTCCGGAATTAAAAATATAAAAAATTGTTTTAAAAAAAACCTGGGCTAGAAAATATTTTCTGATTTAAAATTTAAAAAAAAACTTGGGTTGGAAAATATTTTTAAAATTTAAAAAAAAAAAAAAAAAATTTTTTTTTTTTTTTTTTGGGGGGGGGGGAAAAAACCGTACAACGAGTCTGTACGGCCGTACACTGCTAAAAGTATCAAAAATCCGTACATTGTACGAAAAATTCGTACAGGTTGACAGGTATGAAACTATGCAACGTTAATAAGTCTGTAAACTACACAACTTTACCAAGTTTGTAAACCATACAACTTCATCAAGTCTGTAAACTATACAACTTTAACAAGTCTGTAAACTATACAACTTTAACAAGTCTGTAAACTACACAACTTTACCAAGTTTGTAAACCATACAACTTTAACAAGTCTGTAAACTATACAACTTTAACAAGTATGTAAACTACACAACTTTAACAAGTCTGTGAACTACACAACTTTACCAAGTTTGTAAACCATTCAACTTCATCAAGTTTGTAAACTATACAATTTTAACAAGTCTGTAAACTATACAACTTTAACAAGTCTGTAAACTATACAACTTTAGCAAGTCTGTAAACTATACAACTTTAACAGGTCTGTAAACTACACAACTTTATCAAGTTTGTAATCCATTACAACTTCATCAAATCTGTAAACTACACAACTTTCTGTAAACTACAAAACATTAACAAGTCCATAAACTATACAAATTTAACAAGTCTGTGAACCATTATACACTTGCCTTAATCTCTTGAGATTTATTTTTGGAATCAGCCAGAACCTGAATGAGATCAATATCATCTACAGGACTCCCCTCTGAGGAACTGAGACGAAGAAGGATTCGATCTTCAATCTCCTTCAGCTCCTGCTTCATCTTGGCATTGCTAATAATCAACTGGTTCTTGGCTTCCTCAAGGTCAGGACGCTCCTCAGCTACCACAATACCAAGTAGTTGATCTTCTAGGCCACTACATATTTAAAAAAAATGATACATAAGTTCCTTTCCAGGAAGATATAAAGTGAGAGTTTCAGAAAGTGGGGGATTATTTAGCTAGAAGTTATTAAAGGACACATTGCTATGCTTGCAACTTGCAGCTTTCTGGATAAGAGGAGTTTCTATAACTTGAAACACCAGCAGAAAATCTACTAAAGCTTGTTTAATAACGGGACAACAATATAGGCCTATGTAAATGAAATAATCACATGCTCCACCATCAAATTTAAGGTTACTGCTTTTAGTTATGAAAAGACATTTAGTTATGATAGAATATGTTAATATGTATCAGTACAAGGAAGCATCTCAGCATTTATTAAGGAAAACCATGGATACAGAAAAGCCCATGATCAATAATGACGTTTGTGGCTCAAGCCTGAAACTGTCATATAAGCATTCTGTAAAATGTCTTACAATATAAGATGTTTCATGTTTTAGTTTTTCTTTTAATAAATTGTATCGTAGTTCGGCATCATTTGTTGCTCTGATATGAAACTCTTGTTTTTCATTTTACATATCAGTTCTTTTGTGTAAGGCTTACAATTCTGATAAGAGATTTTTATTTGTACATCAGCATTCTCTAGTTCTGTATCACCACTTAAATAATGTTTATGTATAACCATATAAGACTTTCAAATAAATTCACAGCTCTTATTATCAAAAGTCAAAAAAGTATAATAACCACACTAGTTTTTGTACTTCAACTTGTAGTGTATCTCTTGACTTTGACTTTTCCGATCCCCTAGGTTACGAGTTTTCACTCTTTTTTCCTTGTGCCAAGTACCTATCAGCTTACATTCCTGCAACGTGACATCTTCAGCTCCATAATGAGTGAACAGGAAAATGATGACGACAATGTACATTTTTTAGGCTTTAAAACTCCATGACAGCATGTAATGATGCCTTCAGTTAGTAATCATAATTTATTCAGTGCTGCAAGCAAAGACTAATTATAGCAAAGCTGAGACTGACCTGGGCGACAAAGTGAAATTGACAAGAGTAACCTTGGTTGACACTTCAGGTGTGTAATGCGGGTTAGGCAGTTTTGTTGTCATATAGAACTTGAAGTCTTCATGGTACGGAATGACAGAATCACCTAGCTTAATCACTGTACTGCCCTGCAGCTTGTATGTCTGAATGAAAAAAAATAAAAAAAAAAATAAAAAATATATATATATATATAATTCTGAATCAATAACAGAATATTTTATTGCAGATACGTAACAGCCCATGCATTTTGTAACTCAAGAAAAGTAAAATTTTTATAGTCTATACACCAGGTGGGCAATAGGATTTTCAGCCAAGTCACAAGTGTGGCAAATATCATGATGCATTCACCACATCAAATAAAAGAAGTTCCTAATTACTTTGATTAAAAGGAAAAATTCCTAAATTCCTTTTAATGACTACTCCAGCACTATTCTCGTTTACTGATTCAAATACAAGTCAAGGTAGATCATTGATAAACAAAAATCATTGTGAAATCTTGCAGTCTTTGGTTGAATATCTGAACTCTGCACACATCTTAGCTCTACCTCCAAATTCATGTCCATTATTCAAGATTTGTTTTTTGACGATCAAAGCGACTGAGGAAAATGTTGATTCACACAGCCATATAAAGCCAAACAAGGAAAATAATTAGGAAACACCCAGTTTCCAAAGAGAAAATATCTCATCTTTCAGAAGATATTCCCACAATTCAGTGGCTGAACAACTCTTGAGATAAACTTCAGAGTGTACCTGCAGGCTTTGCAACATAATGCCTGTCAACTTCAAATCCAAATTTTTCCAAAGTGATAAGTTTTTATGTCAAATTTTTTATATTGAAGTGAAACAGATCTTTCCTGAATTCAAATACCAAGCTAACTGAATAAAAAGTCTAGATCTAGAAAAGTAACAATTTATAAATATTCTACACACACACCAAAAACAACAACAATACATGTATAGTTCAGATCCAGCAAAAGTAGCAAACTACATACATTTTAGATCAAGCAAAGTAACAACACACAAAAGGAAGATAGGAAATCTATTTCACAAATTTTTTTAAAATATATATTTCAGAGTGTGAATAACTAAAAGACTAGCCAAAATTTCTTACAATGGAACTAAGTAAAAGTATGGGAAACCTGAGGCCTGTAAACAGTAAATAAATAAACAAACAACACACAAAGGTATGTTATCAGGCACTTGGTAAGAAATAAAGAAGTAGAAGACCAGACAACAGAAAAACAACAGAAGTGATAGGCTTACCGGGAATTGAACCAGGACCTTCCGAACAACACCCACCGCCTAGCCACGGGAGCGAATCCCCACTATCCACTCTGCCAGCTAAGCATTACTTAAATAATGCTTCACCGACAGAGGTCTAGCACGACCCCCCCACATGACCCTGATATATACCATAGGACGACCCAGACTAATTATAGACGCAATCACTTCTGCAGTTTCACTATTAAACAGTATAGGCCAGATTACACAAGACATAGACCTTAATACTGTGTCTAGTAAATGATAGAAGAATGAGAATAAGTAAAGGACAGAATGTAGGTTTTTGGTATTTTTATAAACGCATAAACATATAAGGAGGGGAAACCTGAGACCTGTAAAACATTATTTAAATAATGCTTAGCTGGCAGAGTGGATAGTGGCGATTCGCTCCCATGGCTAGGTGGTGGGTGCCATTCAGAAGTTCCTGGTTCGATTCCCGGTAAGCCTATCACTTCTGTTGTTTTTCTGTTGTCTGGTCTTCTACTTCTTTATTTCTTACCGAGTGCCTGATAACTGTTGCAACTACATGTGTGGTGTAGGATGAACAATGTTAATATCTTTCCGCTGATGAAGGCAATCAGCTTATGTCGGGCTTACTGGTGGCCGACCGATGTGTAAATATATATACGCGAATGTGTATAGGTTCTTTAAGTGTGTCTATGGTACAGTCACTCACACCACAGCAACATACGGTCAAGCATAGACCAACGGGTAAGACTAGTATGTGTATCCAATTCACAGTACATAGTTTATTCATACAGTAACATCGACATCAGGGGCGGTACACTTCACAGGTTACAATAGCATACAAAAATCCATGGAACATAGGTTGCAAAGAACGTCGTAACTTTCCAGTATAATATAAATCCATAGGAAAGAACATCTATCAAAAGGACTGCCTACATTGCAGTTCACCACAGTTCTCATTTCATTAGTATTACAGTGAAAATATCCGTCAACAAATGACTGCATACATTGCAGTTCTAGTATTATAACAGTAAATCCATCAAGAAAGTAAATATGACTCATAACTCTGGCCGGTACACTCCATGGCCTCAACATATCTTCCAAATATCTTAAATTCTCCCTTTCACAACAATATATTGGAACACACTAACGAGATGGGAAAAAACGACAGTCCCGGAGCTCTGCTTGAAACACACTGTCCCGAAATTACCGCTGCTCAAAACAGCTCAGTAAAAATCCCTCATGCGAGCTACCGCGTGAGATCTCAGCTCAGCCCCAACCATCTCTTCCCAAAACCTCACTAAGAACATTCGAAAACTTTATCTTATTTTTAAAAAACAACCTAACAACCACTCAGTTGAGCTGTGTTCAAAAATTACCGCCTACAGCTCCCAACTAAGAAATTCTCTCATTACGCAGAGCGTGTTTACTAGCGTTTACAAAAATCTGACCCATACATACAAGTCTTAAACACTTAACTCCCATTAACAAAACTATGACTTAACAGACTACACCGACCCCCGGGGAAAAAAAATGATATCATCATTTTTTTTTTAAAAGTACATCACCAAAAAATATGAGGTCGATGAAGCTCTAATGTCCACACACAAGAATTACCCTATGTTAAGTCATATCCATAAATTCACAAAAAATTATTAGAAGTAAGTAGAAAGTAGAAAATGAAGTATACAAAGTAATCAGATAAGTATACAAAGATGATCGGTTTCAAACAAAGTTAAATATATTCAGTATAGACTAAGTAGGAAATAATAAATAGAAAGTAAAAAGACAAGATCAAGTAAAAGAAGAATGACCAGCAATGAAAGAAAGCAATGAAATAGAAATAGGAAAAGAAATCAATAATACAACATGGTAACAATTAAGTTAAACAATGCATTGCATGGAAAATAAATATAACTATCACAAACCAGCATTAAAAAAAAAAAAAAAAAAAAACCATGTATACATATATATATCTTCTTCTTCTTCTTCCGTCCTTAGCCAACGACCGGCAAAGCAGTCAGTGGCCATTACGCCTAGTGGCGTCTTAAGGGCAACAGCGAATAGATTTTCTCTGCCGTTGTTCCCATCACGCCTAATGGTGTCTTTAGGGCAACGACAAATCAATCCGTTTGTCGTTGTTTCCGTAATCAAAGTGACTGGCAAACGGGTGATCAGCCCGTTGGAACATATATATATCAAAACCATTAAAGAAAGCTATAACAAACACAGCATAACCGATAATTTAACCAAGTTACCAAACTCATTCATACCTAAAAATGACATACCTTTGTGTGTTGTTTCTTCATTTATTTACTTAAGTAAAAGTATGAACAAGTTTAGAAAGATTCGGTATATTAATCATCAGTATAATAAAAATTCGGTGATATCCTGTCACCTTATCTTTTCATACTCCTCATGGATGATGTCATCAAGGCATGTAAGGAGAGAACAAGAAAGTATTCAGTGGGGTACTGGAAGATGAGACAGGCTCTGTATTTCAGAGCTGGCATTTGCTGATGATGTTGCCCTGATTGCTAAATCAGAGGTACATCTCCAATCCAACCTGCAAGTCTGGAAGGAAGAGCTGGCGAAGAGAGGGATGGTCATAAGCAGCTCTAAAACAAAATCCATGGTGATATCACGAGAAGAAAGAAGACATCAGATTAAGCTGGGAGAACAGGTCCTGGAACAGGTCGACCACTTTAAATACCTTGGAGCTATTATAGACCGAAAGGGAGGCATCAAAGAAGAGTTGGCCACTCGAAAAGCAGCAGCTGGGAGACTTTTTCTGGCCATAAATCGAGGATTCCTCAGCAAGAGAGAGGTTGGTAAGAAAACGAAGATGGCTGTATACCGCTCCACCTATGTCCCAGTCTTGACATATGGATGCGAGTCATGGGCAATGGCTCATCATCATCATCAGTTGCCATCTCCACAACGAAGGTTGGCTGTAATGGATCTCCAACGTCTTCTGTCTCTTGTCTTGATGGTGCACTCTGACAGACTCTTTCCTGTCCATCTCTTGATGTTGTCTTCCCACTTATAGCGCTGTCTTCCCCTTGCACGTTTGCTTTCAACTCTCCCTTCTGTTATGGTCTTCTGCAAGGTGTTATGCCTTTTTATGTGGCCAAAGTATTTTAGCTGTCGAACTTTGACCTCCCTCATTAGTTCTCTTTTCATACCTAGATTTTCTAGGACCTGCTTATTTGTTTTCATCTCTTTCCATGAGATACGCCCCATTCTTCTATATATCCACATTTCAAGAGCCTCAATTCTTTCTTCCAAATGCTTATTCATCGTCCATGTTTCTGCACCATACAGAAATGCAGAATATATATAACACTTTATGATTCTCAGTTTTAATTTGTGAGATAACTGTTTGGATGTCAGTATATGTTTCATGTTGTTGAATGTAGCTTTGGCCATTCCTATTCTCTTCTTGATTTCTGTTTCACATCTGCCATCTTCTGTTATTATATGACCGAGATATACGTAGCTCTTGACTTGTTCCAGGATTTCCCCATTTACGCTTATCTTTAATGTGGGTTTATCGTCTGTTTTGCTAATTATCATAGTTTTTGTTTTCTCAATATTAATGTCGAGTCCATATTCATGACTTATACTGTTCACTTGCTTCACTAGTTCCTGTAACTCCTGTTCGCTTTCAGCTAACAACACGGTATCATCTGCATATCTAAGGTTGTTTATTGACCTTCCACTGATGTTCAGTCCTGGTATTTCCTGTATCTGTTTGAAAATTTTTTCAGTGTATAAATTAAATAGGCAGGGGGACAGCACACAACCTTGTCTGACACCTCTTTTTATGTCTATGTATGGTGAATAATTCCTTCCAGTTCTTACTGTGGCAGTTTGCTCCCAATAAAGGTTACTGAGTATTCTTATATCTTTTCCATCAATACCTATGTCTTCGAGGCATTCAATTATTTTCTCATGATGGACTCTGTCAAAAGCCTTCTTATAGTCAATGAAGCACATATACATACTTTTTTGGACCTCTGTATATTTTTCTGCTAATATTCTTAGGCAAAATATTGCCTCTCTTGTTCCACTGTTCCGTCTAAAACCAAACTGTTCTTCCTGGATTTCGCTGTCTACTTTACTTTTTATTCTTTCCTGTATGATTTTGAGCAGTATCTTAATTGCATGACTCATCAGGCTGATTGTTCTGAAGTCTGAACATTCTGTTGCATTTGGTTTTTTGGGCAATGTTATAAAAACTGATGTCTTCATGTCGTGTGGTATATATCCTGTATTGTATACATCGTTGCATATTTCTGTGATTGTATCTATACCAAAGCTCTCCAGAGCTTCTATCATTTCAATTTTTATGTTATCCATGCCTGCTGATTTTCCTTTTTGTATCATATGAATGGCATTCTCTACTTCTGATCTGAGAATGTTTGGGCCTTCATTAGAATCTGGTGATGGTTTTTTACCTCTGTTGTCCTCGAATAATTCTTTTACGTATTCTGCCCATCTGTTTGATATGTCTTTCTCATCAAGTAATATTACACCATTTTTGTTCTTGATACAGCTTCCTCCTTGTGCAATCTCTTGTCCCGTGACCGCATTTTGTTTCTATACCGTTCTTTTGCTTTTCTACACATAGTACGTATGTCATTGTCTGATGACGACTGGATTGTGATCTGAATTTATGTCGGCGCCAGGATATGTCTTTGCACTTGTGACACTGTTCTTAAATCTATGTTTTATCATGATATAGTCGATTTGATTTCGTGTTATATCTCCTGGGCTTTTCCATGTGTATAATTTCCTTGGGTGGTGTTCAAAAAAGGTGTTACATATGACCAGCTGGTTTTCTTCACAGAACTGGATAAGTCTGTCTCCTCTATCATTTCTTGTCCCTAATCCATACTGTCCCACTATTTTCTTGTATTTTCCTTTTCCTACTTTTGCATTCATATCACCCATTACTATCAACACATCTGTTGATTTGACTGGTTTAAGTGTGTGTTGTAGCTCTTCATAGTATTCTTCTATTTCTTCCTCGCTGTGATCTTTAGTTGGTGCATAAGTTTGTAAGATTGATATGTCGAATGGCTTTGCTCTCATTTTTAGTAACATCATTCTGTCATTGTGTGTCCAGTATCCACATACGTATTTTTCTAACTCCTTCTTTATCAACATTCCTACCCCTCTTTCATGTTTTTCTCCGCCTGAGTGTATAAGCGTGTACTGGTCTCTTTTTATGTAGCCTGTATCCAAAAGTCTTGCCTCTGCAACTCCCAGTATATCGAGTTTCATGTCTGTTGCTTCTAATATAAGATTGTCAAGCTTTCCTTCTCCGTTCAGAGTTCTAACATTCCATGTTCCTATTTTTAGGCTTCTCCTACTAGTTTTTAGGTGGTCTTTCTCAGAATGCTCCCTTTCAACAGAATTTAAGGAACACTCATCATTATGTACTTCCTTACTCATTAGAGGAGTTGCCTCTTCCCTGTTAATTTGTACAGTAGATTCTTCCCCAGGGGACAGAGAGTTCTCTACATATCGTTTCTTATCTTGTTGTTGTGATCCCATTACATTCTGTAGGAAGTACGTGGTAAGGCCCCAATCTCTTCCACGGTGGCTAGCCATTGTCTTTTTCTATGTCCGACACGCCTCCAGTGCGCCACACACTTTGCTGTTTCGCTTTGCGAGCCGTTGATCTGGGCAATGGCTACAACCCACAAAAGCCAGATCGAAACCTCAGAAATGAGGTATCTGAGGAAGGTGGTTGAAGTAACAAGAATAGACATGGTCCGCAACCAGACAATACGTCAAGGCCTAAAATCCCACCCCCTGCAGACCCAAGTAGAACAGTCTCAACTAAGATGGTTTGGCCATGTCTGCAGAATGGGAGAAGATCGGCTACCATGACAAGCATGGGAAACAAAAAGCCAGGGATCCAAACCCCCAGGACAACCCAGAGTCCGCTGGGAGGACAACATTAGACAATCTTTGAAGGACCGAGGACTAGAATGGAACCAGGCCAGGAGGAAGACAGCCGACAGGATAGTCTGGTGCTCTCTCTCCCAAACCAATACACCTCACGGTAGAAGGGCAACGATTAAGTAAGTATAATAAAAATTCAAGATAAAATCTACCTGTCTAAGAAGAATTGGCTCAAGAGCAGGGTCCAACTCAACACCAATGTTTTCTAGCAAACATGGTTTGCCAAAACGTACAGCATTTTCCAAACTCCTCAGAAAATCTTTGTCAGAAAGTTTTATTACATCCAAGCCTGCTTCTCTTTCCTGGCAATGAGAAATTAAAGAGATGTCATTTCAGAGAAACATGAAGGAAAAAGAATGTATTGACTGGCTGCAAAGGAGTCACTTTTTATTCTGAAAGAAGAAAATGAGTAATAATGCAACCAAAAAATAAATAAATAAAATGAGTACAGCTCATATTCTGCAAAATCATTTCAGTTAAATTATTTATTCATCAGCTCCAGATTATTTTTATCGTGCTTTTAACTCATTCATCTAAGAAATGACTTGGTCCAGCAGTCAATGTTTATATCTTGGATCTTCTGGTTTGATTTTAAAGTAAATATTCTTGGAACTTTAGCATTCATTTAAATAGGTCATGTAACTACAACAAATTATACTTGCTATGAAATTTACAACATATGTTTTTTGCTTCAATATCTACATGTACTTTCTATTTGCCATAAGATGTATAGTAACTTATATTTTATATGATATCTACTAACTGCTTATTACTTGAGGCAAAGGGGCATGGTTCCAAACCAAGTTACAACATGCTCCAGTTTACCCAGTGGTAAATAATGGGTACATGTCTCTGCTCTCAATTAAGGAAGGTAAAAGCAGTGAGGAAGGTAACTTATACAGCTGTGAGTTTGTATTAGGGAAGTCTTTAACACTTCTCCCTCCTAAGGCAATATCTTTTGTTTCTTCATCTACAAAGAGATGTTTAAGTGCTTGTTATTGTTATTGCCAATCAGAATCGACCTCACTTCACTCTGGGCAAACCCACAGGTGCTCAGTCTCCCTCAGAAAATGTCAAAGAGTAGGAATGCTAATTGTACCTGTAGCACGCTGGTTGTACATTCGATGGATACATCCTCTCTCTCACGTCCATTTCTGCTAGTCCCAGGTTTGATGCCAAACTCCAACAGTCTCAGCCTTGTTGATTCATCCATTGCATTAGGTGCTTGAGTAGTAGAGTCTATTAATAAGCCACAATGCAGTAGCCTTTAGATAATTTTTTTTTTCTATTTCTCTGTCCATTCTACCATCCTCAGTTCTTCCTAGGTAACTGAACTTTTTCAGTTGTTTGATCAAAGATAATCTTGATATAGATGCTGAGTGGGCTTGGATTTTTGTTGATCATCATTTCTTCTGTATTAGATGTGCTGAGCTTCATGGTGTATTCATACATGCCACACCTCAGAGATGAAAAACCTGTACAAAAAATTTAAAAAACCTGTACAAAGACCCGCAAAACCTGTACAAAGACCCGCAAAACCTGAAAAACGTAACAAAAGAGTTTATTCATGTAAAAGTATATTCAATTAGATGGTTCTGCACCATCATAGTGACATGCAGCCTTTGCCTTTTTAAGCATGTCTTCACTTGCTTTAAAACCTAAACAACAAGAGTTAGAATTTATTTTGCATTGTAGAAATGCTGTGACTGTATCATCATTTAGTCTATTTCTGCAGTCCGTGTGAATCTTTTTCATCATAGAGAAAGACCTCTCACAGTCAGCATTGCTGTGAGGCAATGTCAATAAGCGTTTCACTATGACTGCCAGACTGGGAAATCGTGTACGACCAGTGCTAGTTTTCAGGTTGATTATGTCAAGCCAGTACCTAGAAAAGCTTCTTTTTTGTCCAGCGTCAAATCTTGAAATACATTCATCAGGCAGCAAACAATAATCTTCAAATTCATCCTTTAACACCTCTTGGTCTAAATGTGGTGCAAAAGTGTTGGCCAGCTTACAGATTGCTGTATATTGAACTGTGTCTTTAAAGGCTGGATCAAGAATTTTGATATCCTTAAGGACTTCATTCTCAAATGGAAATTTATCCAATATCTTTTTCACAACAGCAACATAAAAGTTCCTCACATCTCTGAAAAATGAATTTCTCACTTGAGAACTTATATCTAACTCTTCCAGTAATGTCCTGTTGGACAGACCAACAGCAAGTGTATGGTCATCATGCTGTAGATCACGTTCAGCATACTTTAACAATCTTATATCTTTCACCTCTTTTACATATTTCATCTCTACAAATTTGACAATAAATTTTCGTAGCAGACGATCCATTTCATCCATCATACCACCTATTTGGGACTCATCTGTCTGAAACAATTTGTTAAATTCAGTCAACAGAGGTAGCACAAATTGGAGAAAACGTAGAGTCATCTGGGTCAGTGGTGATTTTAGTAACTGATGAATGTTTTTGACACGGCATGGTTTTTCCATATCGTCGTGGCTCTCGAAGTATGAAGATAGAGCAGAATATTGATTTAAAATTCTGTCCACTACTTTCTGCAAAGAAAGCCAGCGAGTCTGGCAGTGCTTTAGTATGTCTAGTGCATCCACTCCTGTAAACAGTTGAAACTCTCTGTATGATTTTTTTCCGTTTTGAGCTATGCTCAAAATGATAGAAGATATCTATCAAAAGGTCATCAACAGGAATAGTCAGCTGCTTTATACCCTCCTTGGCACAAAGATTTGCAAGGTGGCAAATACACCCTATACTAAACACATCAGGGTTCTTGCTCTTGATTCGCGTTAGTACAGAGTTTGATTTGCGAACCATTACATTGCAGTTGTCACTTGCAAAACCTATACAGTTAATCCATGGGATTTGTAAGTCGCTGAACACAGCATCAATATCACTGAAAATAGCTTCACTGGTTCCACCAGTACCGACCGGCATGCCCAGCAACCTGGTTCTAGGTCCTATGCCATCTTCAAATACCCTCACCATTATAGCTAAACGCTTGTCAGTTTTTCTATCATTTGACTCATCGATCATCAAGGAGAAAGGTGTCTTCCGGCATAATTTGATGACTGGCTCCGTTGCAGATGGAGCCAAGCAGTTTTTAATAATGGCTGTTGTTTTGGTTCGCTTGCATTTGAAACGTTTGGCAATAGCACTGTCCGGAAACATCTCAGCTGATAAGTCTGAAAAATGGTCAGCTATAGAAGCAGCTATGTTGTGTTGAGCAATAAAATTTGCAAATAAAACTTCAGCCCTCGTTATTTTTATCATCTTCTTGTTGAGGCTGAGTAAAGAAGGCCTTGATAGAACTTCCGTTCTTCAGCTGATAGTTCCTTTCATGCAGTTTTGTTTTGAAATGCTCCCTCACATCGTGTAAGCCAGATGCCATCACTTTAATATCTCTATTGCATATTCTACAGTATGCATGTGAAGAGCCTAATTTTGATGTCTCAATAATCCCAGGGAATGTAGTTGTCCAGTCAGATTGAAACTTCCCACGACGTTGATCTTCTAACCTCCTTTTTTTTAAAGTTAGGCTCAGCCATGCTGTTAGATGGATGCAATATTTCCTGCTAGACAGAAAAAAAAAAAATATTAATGTGAAAAAGTAAATACAAATATTAATAATCAATTTGAAAAATATAATTATTTGTAATTTTAATATTATATAATGAAATAGAATCTTGGAAAAAAATTAATACAATTTATGGTTGAAATGAAGAACAGTTGCTGTGTTTTCTATAGTGCCTTATAAAAGTACAGGCCTAAAGAGACCAGTAATAAGCATTATGGGTTAGGAATCTTAAATTTAAAATCTAATAAATTTTTTGCTAAAGCTGGTAATGAAAATATAAACTAGCGCTGGCGTAATATTAGCCTGTATATTTTCTACCGAACTTCAAAAATTGGAATAGCCGTTAAAGCCCAACTGGTAGTTTTAAATAGACCTTCCCATACAAATTTTAGTGTCAGTCAAACATTGATAGTAGGCTAATTAATTATTTAATAATTATAAATCATTGAATGACCGTAATGATGACCACCAAAGGCAAAATAACATTGTTTTTTAAAGAAACGAAATTAAAACTAAGAAGAGAAGTAGGCTAACTCCAAATAAACTTTTCTCTGATCGAGTTAAGATGTAAATTTTCCACGCTATTGTGGTTTTTTTTTTCTTTTCAGTTTCATAATTTGGTAATATCAGAATGACGTTCGCCGAATGCTCCGCGTGTATTTTCGTACCATTTAGATTTAGGGTTAACCCTAGCTGTAACCCTAATTTTAACTCTAAATGGTACGAAAATACATGCGGAGCATTCGGCGACCGTCATTACGTTATTAGGCTACCCATAATTTGTAGGCTATTGTATTATTTTTCAAATTTACATTTCTTACGCACTTTCTACAAGTTTTAGTGAAATCAAATAATATGTAGTGGTATCAGCCTTTTTTTTTTTTACCAGCCGTAAAAAATCAATTATGCTAAACCTTAGGGGAAAAGAAAGCATAGGCCTAAGTTATCTGACAGTTAAATCTAACTTCATCTAAACAATGTTATTGTAATATTTTTTTAAAAATGAATTACTTACCAATACTAAACTGGAAATTAATCCTAAACAATAGGCTCGACTCAAAAAAGATTTCAGTGCTGCGTAATCGTTCAAATAATCAGTAACCTCGCGCTAGCTTTAGCGAAAAATTGTGAATGAACACGCCACGCACATCCCGCGGCAATTGAAAAATAGGCAGCTTGATTTTCATTGGTTATTTTTTTTTTAATCCACTTGGCTTAAAATCTCGCCGAATCTCATGACGCAAATTGTGTAGTGGCACAAGATTTATATGTATATTTAATAATTAGGCGAAAAAACCCGTACAGACCCGTGTACGGCCCGTACACATCTGAAAACGCAAACACCCCGTACAGATTATGGGTAAACCTTTAAGTGTGGCATGTATGGGTGTATTTCTCACATGTTGCATAGAGTGCATTCATGTGTTCTTAGATTTTTGTTTAAACATCTAAGCAAAGTTGACTGGAATGTGCAAACAGTAATTCATTTATGAAGTCTGTAGAAAAAAAAAAATAATGGCCATCTGTAACAATTTGTCTTTGCTATATCTACCCTTCCAAGATGGAGGTGAAATTCGTTTCTCACCTTAGACGCCGAAAGAAAAACATCAGGAATGTGTATATTTCGATGGATAGTACCATGTTATGTTAAATTATAGAATAAAAGATACACCAGAGTATCTAGTGGTGTAGATATTTTCCTATAACGGACCTCGAAACCCTCGAATCGGTCGGTTGGATCGGAGGGTTGATCAGTGAGTTAACAATTCACTATCGTAAAACAAGCTATTGTTACCGAAACAGAACCAGGCTCGACAGTAAACATGACTCACTCTAATATCTTGGGGGCTAAGGAGATTTTTAAAATTGGATACTGGAATGTAAGAACTATGTATCAAGACGGAAAATTGGAAGAAGTAATTAAAGAAATGGATAATTATAAGTTGGACTTATTGGGTGTCAGCGAGTGTAGATGGACGGGGAAGGGCATAAAATATATTTCAGAAGAAAAAAAGCAAATTATATACTCTGGTAGTAATGATAATCGTCACACAGAGGGAGTAGCCATCCTAATGACACAGAAAGCAGCAGCATCGCTTATCAGCTGGGTACCTATCAATGAGAGGCTAATATTAGCTAGATTTCAGACACGATTTTTCAAGCTCTCAATTGTACAATGTTATGCACCAACTAACGACGCTCTTGATACCACAAAAGATGACTTCTATGAAGCACTTCTAAGTACCATCAACACATTACCCAAGCATGACATAATAGCAGTCATGGGTGATTTTAACGCCAAAGTAGGTGACAACAACGATGGAGTACAAAGATATCTCGGTACTCATGGCATAGGCTGTATGAATCAAAATGGCGAAAGACTTCTAGAACTTTGTGAAATATCAAACCTCGTTGTGGCAGACACCATCTTTCCGCATAAGAATATCCACAAGATAACATGGAATTCACCTGATGGCAGAACTAAGAACCAGATAGATCACTTCTGCATAAGCGCTAAATTTCGCTCATCAGTTCAAGACGTCAGAGCATACAGAGGTGCAGAGATCGGAAGCGATCATAACCTCTGCATAGCTAAACTGAGAATTAAACTGAAGAAGTTATACCAACAGAATAAAAATAGAAGAATAGATGTACACAGACTGCAATCAAATGATATAAAGGAGGAATATAATGTCAAAATGAACAACTATTTCGATGCTTTAGGCAAAATTGACAACGATATCACCACCAAGACAATCGATACTAAATGGGAACAACTGAGAACAGCAATGACAGAAGCAGCAGTAGCGACCACCGGATACCTAGTACATAAAAAGAAAAAATGGATGAGAGAAGATACTTGGGATAAAATACAAGAAAGGAAAACAGCAAAACTTAAACTACTAGCGGCAAGTACACATAATGCAGTTGAATCTTGCAAACTAACTTATAACTTGTTAAATAAAGAAGTGAAGACGAAAACTCGAAGAGATAAAAGACATTTCATCAATGAACTGGCCGTAGAAGCTGAAAATGCTGCAAGAACTGGTAATAGTAGGTGCCTTTATCAAATTACAAAACAACTATGTCACCAGCCTACTGCTATGGAAACACCTGTTAAAGGTAAATTAGGGAATTCAATACCAACAGAAAAAGAACAAATGAAGAGATGGGCTGAGCACTTCATGGAGGTGCTAAACAGACCACCACCAACAGTAACACCTGATTTTAATAATGAAACACCCACAACCACCTTGCCAATAACTTGCGATGAATTCACGCTGGACGAGATCAAACAAGCCGTTAAAAGATTAAAAAATTTTAAAGCTGCTGGAGTTGACGAAATTTCAGGGGAAATGATTAAAGCAGTTAATGACAACAACCTCTTGAGAATTTTAGATATTATAAATGAAGTTTGGAGAGAAGAACAACCACCACAACAATGGAAAGACAGTATTATTGCAAAGTTACCGAAGAAAGGTGATCTATCAGACTGTAATAACTGGCGTGGTATATCTCTATTATCAGTACCTGGAAAATTATTATGTTGCATGATGTTAGAAAGACTTAAATTGCATGCTGACGAAAAGATCAGAGAAGAACAAGCGGGTTTCAGGCCGAAACGATCATGTATTGATCAAATATTCACACTAAGAACAATTATAGAAGAATCAGTGGAAAGGCAATCGCCACTTATTATCACCTTCGTCGATTTTCAAAAAGCCTTTGATAGTCTACACCGCCCATCACTGTGGAAGATACTTGCAATCTATGGTTTTCCAACAAAATATGTGAATATAATCAAAGCGCTATATGACAATGCAAGATGTTGTGTTAGAACAAATAAAGGGAATACAGAATGGTTTACAGTAGAAACAGGGGTGAAACAAGGCTGTATTATGTCACCACTACTTTTTGGAATAGCTATTGATTGGGTTATGAGAAACTATACCCACAATGAACAATTGGGTATAAAATGGACAAATGGAAAATTCCTGGGGGACCTGGATTTCGCAGATGATGTAGCATTCTTAAGTTCAACACCAAGACAATCCCAAGAAGCAATAAATAATTTGTGTCATCTCTCGGTTAAAATAGGTCTCCAAATAAATGCCTCTAAAACTAAAGCTATGAACTTTTCTAACGAGACCTTTGATATCATCTTGAACGGGGAAGAACTACAGAAAGTTGAAAGTTTCAATTATTTAGGTAGTAAAATGACTCAGGATGGTGACACAACACGAGAAATCCATACTAGAATTGCTTTGGCAGCTAGCGCCTTCAATAGATTATCTAACATTTGGAAATTACGATCATTGAATATACATACCAAGCTTCGTCTGTTTAATTCAAATGTTATCTCAGTGTTAACATACGGCTGTGAGAGTTGGAAAATAACAAAATCATTGGAGAACAAGCTGAATACATTCGAGAACAAATGTCTTAGAAAACTCATGAACATCAGTTGGAAAGAATTCAAGACTAATCGACAAATAAGAGAAGACTCTAGGCAGAAATATGTCTCCGACTACATAAGGAAAAGACGATGGTCATATATCGGTCATGTCCTACGAATGCAAAACAACAGAATACCACTACAGGTGCTCACTTGGGTTCCTGAGGGTAAGAGGAAAAAAGGAAGACCAAAAGAAACACTCAGAAGAACAATAATAAGAGAAGGAAGAACGTTGGGCCTAAATAATGTGCAAGAGCTAAGAGGAGTGGCGTCACAACGAACAACCTGGAGAGCACTGGTTTCTGCCTTATGCGCCGTGTTTGGTGCTTAAAGAATTTATTATTATTATTATTATGTAATATGTAATATATAATTACCTTAAATTTATCCTTCAACTTTGCAAATGTGTATCCGCTAAGAGATTTTTACTTTCAGTTATTTCCATATGGACCACTCCAGTATCCAAACCTCAACATCAGCTTTCTTATGTGGAGTCATGGATGTGGCGACTGATAAAATTAAGCACAGCAGCTTTCTTGTTTTAAACTTCATGGTTGTATTCCCTGCAACCTTATGGTTTCTTTATTTCTCATACGGTAGCAGTAAAACAAATGACACTAAATTACGTTATTAAGCTCAGGAAACGTATTACATTAGACTGATGCAGACCACTTTCTTTGGGCATGTTATAAGAAGGAGAAAGCTGGAATTTATTGTGACAACAGTAAAGAATGAAGGAAAAAAAGGCAGAGGATGACAAAGAGGTAAGAAACTGGACAGTCTGATACAACGGCATGGAAAGAAGCCATTGTCAGAATTGATAAACAGTACTGGAAACAGGAAGTTGTGGAGAGACATGATGATCTATACCACCAGGGATAGTACCTAAAAAAAGTGTTATTTAAAAACTTACCATATTCTTGATCCACTTATTAGCCTGCCCCTGTGGGTCAATGAACAGTGACCATCTACGAGAGAACTGAACTATGACACCATTTTCCACAGACAAATTATCTTTTGGCAAGCCAGCAATCTGCCAGCTTCGAATCTTGACAGGGTTACTCAAAGAACCCACTAATGAAGGTTCTTCTGTTCGTGGAACCTTGTACTCATCCAGCTTTGTAATCCAAGTGGTAACCATATTCTGTCTGTATTCACCCTAGAAATGTTGGACAAAAGGTATTACAATATTCTTTCTTCAGTCACTTAAATCACATTATTGTTTGTTTTACAACATGAAGGGGACATTGAAAAAAAGAGTTCATAATACTTTCTCTGAAGTTTCTCTAACTCATCTCAGCTCAAAGTCTTTTTATATTCTACCGATGGGAGCCACGCTGGTGTAATGGTTACCACATTGCTCTGGCGATCAGGTGTTCAAGGTTCAAGCCCGGGCATGGGCATTTGAAGATGTGTCATCGACCAGGATTTTGACTGAATAACCTGTATGGCTCCTGAGATAAACCCTCTGTGGATGGGAAGGAGTGAAGCTCCTGACCGGGTTGGAAGGAAAGTCCACAGGCTCCCCAGCCTCGCAATGACATGTCATTGGGCCGAAGGGCTGAAAGCCCAAGTGCCGCTGGTTAAGGGAAAAAAAAAAAATATTCTACCGATGAGTGTAGAAGTTTCCGTGGATCACAATGACTCAAGGTGAACATGCACTCAAATATTAAGACAAACAGAAGACTGACCTGTTCTGAAATTTATGAATATAACTTCTTTAGCTATTTGTACCCCTGGAGTTTGATTGACAGAGTAGCACTGGTCTCACGGCAGAGGTGCTGGGTTCAATTCATGGTATCAACACACTTCAGTCTACCTCGCTGTAAATGGGTACCTGGCTTTGCACTTGAGTCAGTGAAGAAAAAGGCAGTGAGGAAGGGAGCTGGTCACCCCACCTCTCGACGCTGGACCTAGTATAGTGAAGTCTCTAACACTTCACTCCCCTACAGCAGTATCTGCTATGGGACTACCTTTTTTTACCCCTGAAGTGTAGAAACATTTTTTTCTGCTTTCCATTTTTATAGTTTTCATGTGTTATGCTCCCTGATGAAAGCCTTTTTGACTGAAATGTTAGTTAATAGTTTTTTTTTAATCACTACTTGCTCCTTTTACCATCACACGTAATTTTTTTTTTTTTTAGCAGGGTTAATAAACAGATGATGACCTAAAGTATTTCACAGTATTATTTGTACTGCATTTGTTTGAATAAACACAAAATACTGAAAAGTAATCATTATTGTTTCCTTTGTGTTCCCTACAAAGCATGAAGGCACCACTGTAGCTGCTCCACTGGCAGGAAGCCTGCACCAAGCATTGGTTTGCTCTTGTACCTGTGGTTTCTGTGGCAATTAGTTTTACATGATGATGCTGCCAGCCCCATGTCTCTCTGGACCTTGGGAACAAATTGATTTCAATCAATCATTACCTTTTAGCTCCCTGAGGAGCATAGGCCTTCAACAAACACATGCCAAGTCTTCCTGTCCTATGCCATCCGCTCAAGTTCTTTCCATGTTTTCCTCATCATTTTCATCTCTGTATCCAGTTCTCTTCTCTAATAATATACCAAAAGTAATAATATACCAGTAAACAAGTTGTAAACATTTCTCAATGCGTTTAACAGAGACATTTTAAAATTTAGTTGGTTTGAAACTTCAAAGGAAGGTAGAACTGGGCACACAGATGCTTAAATTTTATAAAACTTCATATTCTTTACCATCAAAAGGCATTGGTTCAGTTTGTCAAAAATAACTTAGATCAATTTAAAATGCATTTGAAATCACTTACCCTTTCAGACCAAAAAAAATATTGCATCAACAGCTAAACCTTATTTACTCTGAATTATGTACCTTGGGCCCATTGTCTTCAAACACACATACGTTTCCACTAAGTTTTCTGATTTCAATAGTTTTTCACCATTACAAATATCTTTTAAAGCTGTTTCCTGTGATAAAAATGTCTCAGTGTATAAAAATTCTGACGTTATTAATTTCGTAAAATATTTCACAAAAATTGTTTGAAATGAAGCTTATAGGACAACACGAAAGAGAGCCCACTGGAAGAATTTTAGATAGTTGCGATGATCTATCAGAAAATGAAGGGAATAGATTACAACTATAATGTAGCTATTGATAGCTACAATAGATTACAACTATAACGCAGCTGATGATCTATCAGAAAATGAAGGGATAGATTACAACTATAATATCCTAATACCACAGTGAACTAATGCCCCATCTAAACTTACAGTAAATGGTCCCAAGTAAGCAATGCAGCCAGATGAAACAAGTACATCACCAACAAAGTTGTCAAGGACTTTCTCCAAAGTTTCCACAGATTCTTTCCATCTATCCTTTTCATCAGCTAGTCCTCCTATGAGCTGAAAAAACATTATCAGAGGCAGGTCTTTAAAGCAGTTAATTAATTTAAACATAATCACTGATTTCCATATTAAGATGGCAATCTATTGAAACTGTTGCTATACAAGTATAAAAGGCAAAATAAAAATTTATTTGTTGGTTTTGTGATATCAAAAGCTTGATGGTTATGTCCAAATGTTCTAAGAGACCAAAATGTTTGGAAGTGTCTGAAAGTCAAGCATTTCACAGTTTGGTTTGACAGTTTGAAGTGTCCGAAAGTCAAGCATCTCAAAGTTTAGTTTTACAGTGTGAAGTGCCTGAAAGTCCAGCATCTCAGTTTATTTTTACAGTGTGAAGTGCCTGAAATTCAAGCATCTCAAAGTTTAGTTTGACAGTTTGAAGTGACTGAAAGTCAAGCATCTCAAAGTTTAGTTTGACAATTTGAAGTGTCTGAAAGTCAAGCATCTCAAAGTTTAGTTTGACAGTGTGAAGTGTCTGAAAGTCAAGCATCTCAAAGTTTAGTTTTACAGTGTGAAGTGCCTGAAAGTCAAGTATCTCAGTTTAGTTTTACAGTGTGAAGTGCCTGAAAGTCATACATCTCAAAGTTTAGTTTGACAGTGTGAAGTGCCTGAAAGTCAAGCATCTCAAAGTTTAGTTTTACAGTGTGAAGTGCCTGAAAGTCAAGCATCTCAGTTTAGTTTAACAGTTTGAAGTGTCTGAAAGTCAAGCATCTCAAAGTTTAGTTTGACAGTGTGAAGTGCCTGAAAGTCAAGCATCTCAAAGTTTAGTTTGACAGTGTGAAGTGCTTGAAAGTCAAGCATCTCAAAGTTTAGTTTTACAGTGTCAAGTGTCTGAAAGTCAAACATCTCAAAGTTTACTTTTACAGTGTGAAGTGTCTGAAAGTCAAACATCTCCAAGTTTAGTTTGACAGTGTCAAGTGTCTGAAAGTCAAACATCTCAAAGTTTAGTTTGACAGTGTCAAGTGTCTGAAAGTCAAACATCTCAAAGTTTAGTTTTACAGTGTGAAGTGTCTGAAAGTCAAACATCTCAAAGTTTAGTTTGACAGTGTCAAGTGTCTGAAAGTCAAACATCTCAAAGTTTAGTTTTACAGTGTGAAGTGTCTGAAAGTCAAACATCTCAAAGTTTAGTTTGACAGTGTCAAGTGTCTGAAAGTCAAACATCTCAAAGTTTAGTTTGACAGTGTCAAGTGTCTGAAAGTCAAACATCTCAAAGTTTAATAAATATGAGACAAACATAAAGGTATGTTTTCAGGCACTCATAAGAAATAAAGAAGTAGAAAACTAGACAACAGAAAAACAACAGACATGAGTGGCTTACCCAGGACTCGAACCCAGGACCTTCCGTGCGACAACCCCACCTAGCTATGCAAGCGAATCACACTATCCTCCCTGCCATCTACGCATCACCAAAAAATGATGCTTCAATGACGGGTCATTAGTGCAACAAGCAACACATAACACCGGAAATTTACAATGGGCAGTCCAGCCTATTAATGACACAATCACTTCTGCTGTTCCCCTATTATACAGTATAGGTCAGACTACACAAGACAAAGACCTTAATACGAAAGTCAAACATCTCAAAGTTTAGTTTGACAGTGTCAAGGGCCTGAAAGTCAAGCATCTCAAAGTTTAGTTTTACAGTGTCAAGTGCCTGAAAGTCAAACATCTCAAAGTTTAGTTTGACAGTGTCAAGTGCCTGAAAGTCAAGCATCTCAAAGTTTAGTTTGACAGTGTCAAGTGCCTGAAAGTCAAGCATCTCAAAGTTTAGTTTGACAGTGTCAAGTGCCTGAAAGTCAAGCATCTCAAAGTTTAGTTTGACAGTGTCAAGTGCCTGAAAGTCAAACATCTCAAAGTTTAGTTTGACAGTGTCAAGTGCCTGAAAGTCAAGCATCTCAAAGTTTAGTTTGACAGTGTCAAGTGCCTGAAAGTCAAGCATCTCAAAGTTTAGTTTGACAGTGTCAAGTGCCTGAATCATCATCATCATTCTCCTTTTCACTTCTCATAGAACATGGAACCACAACTGCAGCAGGTCCTCTTGCAGGAAACCTGTACCAAGAATTCACATGGTCTTACAGTGAGTGGGCTAAAAGAAGCTCTCACGGCAAGCAGAGAAAAGGAGAAAATGTTGAAAGGAACACAATAAGCAGCTGAGGGCTGTCACCTCAGGGGCACATTCCGTAGTCAGTTATGACTGAAGGGGCTTTTATTATTACAGTGGTGGATTTTTTTAGCGATTTGTTTTACATGATGAGATTGACAACCTTATATTAGTGGCCTTGAACAACATGCCTGACGGAGCAGTAGATCTATTTTCAAGTGCCTGAATGTCAAGTGTCAACAACTCAAAAATGTCTGTTTGTCTATTTTTTCACCTTGTCAGTTAAGTCTGAAAAACCTAATAATGTCTGTTGTTTGTCTATTTTTTCACCTTGTCAGTTAAGTTTGAAAAACCTAATAATGTCTGTTGTTTATCTATTTTTTCACCTTGTCACAATAACACATTAACTACCGAATTGAAAAACACACTTTAGCCGAATAAAATTTTTTCCCATTTTCATCCTGTAGGTGTTTGCACAAAGTAAGCTGTAATTTTCATAATTGTTTACATATTTTTATGAATTACACGTCATTTTAAAGATAAATGAATGTACTATTACAATAAGCACCATTTGTAGCTCTAATATAGGTTGTTGCTATTTAACGGCTGTCTGATGGCCGAGGACTTGCAATATTTTCACAATTATAACTGCTTGCACCCCATCTCTATCAAAATCACTATTTCAATCAATGTGCACACCGTTTTCACTCTTGTCCTGTTGCTAGATCTATCAGTAAATTGTTGAAACAAGTTTCTAGCCTATTCAGCCGTTAGACGAGATGTACGCGCATATTTTGTGGTCCTATCACTAGTTGCCATGGTAAACAGTTTTACACGATTTGGTAACTAACCCAAAATGCTGAAAAATATGAACATAATATAATTTTCCAGTGTTCTACAACAACCATGCTTTGGGAATTTGTTTTCTGGTGGCAACTTAAAATCTCGAACCAGATCAGAAAGTGTTTCAGTACATTTTTCATTCGTTTTATTACTAAAATTAGATCGACGCTCTGAGCGGCTCGCGGTCCAAATGATAGGATTTCAAAAGCCAGTCCCATCAGTTCGCGGTAGTTAATGTGTTAAGTCTGAAAAAACCCAATAATGTCTGTTGTTTGTCTATTTTTTCACCTTGTCAGTTAAGTCTGAAAAAACCCAATAATGTCTGTTGTTTGTCTATTTTTTCACCTTGTCAGTTAAGTGAAAAACCCAATAATGTCTGTTGTTTGTCTATTTTTTTTACCTTGTCAGTTAAGTATGAAGTACCCCAATAATGTCTATTGTTTGTCTATTTTTTCACCTTGTCAGTTAAGTCTGAAAAAACCCAATAATGTCTGTTGTTTGTCCCATTCTCTCACCTTCCCAGCCTTATTGTCTGAAAAACCTAATAATGCTGGTTGTTTGACTATTTTTCCACCTTGTCGGTTAAGTCTGAAAAAACCCAATAATGTCTATTGTTTGTCTATTTTTTCAACTTGTCAGTTGTCTGAAAAAACCCAATAATGTCTGTTGTTTGTCTATTTTTTCACCTTATCAGTTAAGTCTGAAAAACTCAATAATGTCTATTGTTTGTCCCATTCTCTCATCTTCCCAGCCCTATTGTCCGAAAAACCCAATAATGTCTGTTGTTTGTCTATTTTTTCACCTTGTCAGTTAAGTCTGAAAAAACCCAATAACGTCATTTGTTTGTCCCATTCTCTCACCTTCCTAGCCTTATTGTCTGAAAAACCCAATAATGCTGGTTCTTTGTCTATTTTTTCACCTTGACAGTTAAGTCTGAAAAAACCTAAACATGTCTGCTGTTTGTCCCATTGTCTCACCTTGTCAGCCCTATTAAGTCTAGCCTCACATTCCTTGCACTTATTGTCCAGCTCATCCTTCTTTCGAACACAGTCATCATATTTGGCCTGCAGAGTTGCAATGCCTTCCTCCACTTCTTGAAGTCTCTGCTTAGCAGCATCCAAGATCCTCTGAGTCTCAGCAAGGTCCTCTTGAGCTACTCTCAGCTTCTCCCTTTTGGGCGCCACCGCCTTGGCTACAAAATGAAATTTGTACATGGCTTGGGTCCACTGACAGATGGAGGTGCAAGCCTTGGAAACCTGTTAATGAACCAAAAAAGTAAACACCATATTAAACTATGAAGACCACAAGAAAAAGGGATGGTTATACAAGAAAATTTGAGTGTAACCTGAAAAATGTAATGTGGATGTCCTGAAAGAGGCTAATGCACAAAGGAAACTTATTTCACAAGTTAGAAAGAAGCAATCCACTTTTTTGGGCATGTTATGAGAAGAGGAAAGCTGGAATATATCATAACAACAGGTAAGATTGAAAGAAAAAGAGATAGGGGAAGACTTACTTACTTACTTACTTAGTCGTTCCCCTTCTACCGTGAGGTGTAGAGGTTTGGAAGAGAGAGCGCCAGACTATCCTATCGGCTGTCTTCTTCCTGGCCTGGTTCCATTCTAGTCCTCGATCCTTCAAAGATTGTCTAATGTTGTCCTCCCAGCGGACTCTGGGTCGTCCTCGGGGTCTGGATCCTTGGCTCTTTGTTTCCCATGCTTGTCGTGGTATCCGATCTTCTCCCATTCTGCAGACATGGCCAAACCATCTTAATTGGGATTGTTCTACTTGGGTCTGCAGGGGGTAGGATTTTAGGCCTTGACGTATCGTCTGGTTGCGTACCATGTCTCTTCTTGTTACTTCAACCCCCTTCCTCAGATACCTCATTTCTGAGGTTTGGATCTGGCTTTTATGGGTTGTAGTCATTGCCCATGACTCGCATCCATATGTCAAGACTGGGACATAGGTGGAGCGGTATACAGCCATCTTCGTTTTGATAGGGGAAGACAAAGAGAGTAAATACTGGACAGTTTGACATCGTGGCATTAAAACAAGTCAACAGCAGAACTGATAAATTATACTGGAGACAGGAAGTTGTGGAGAGACATGATCTCCTATGCCATTAGATAGGGTACTTGAAGAAGAACCTGAAAAATGACAAAGTAGGTAATAATCTGGAAGAATTAACTCTTTAATCCCGAGATCCCAAAATTTTGGTCTGTGTGTAAATAATCCATTCCCCAAGCGACCGCTATTTCGGTCTCACACACCTACCTTAGATTGGTGGGCCAGACATGGAAATGTGTGAAAACTAATGACGTCAGGAAGTACACCAAGTCTTGTGGAAAGTTACATTAAATCGGCTGCGCCCACAAATTGATAATATTTTGCAATTTTTAAATTGTTTTCATGATGAAAAGGCATGCTGAAAATCTAGGAAATAGCCGTTCTAAAAGGCTAACAATGTAACAAGCTGTTGAACATGTGCTCAGGGATTCAGAGGCCAATATATTAGATTTAGATGGTGATTATTCTGAAAGTGACATAAAAATGGAATCTGATGATCATATGAGTGACGAAATGTGTGAATCAGATTTTATTCAAGATAGATACAGGTTAGTCTCCCGCAAATATATTCCGACCTACGTCTAGAGTTGACACAACATTTGTGCAACAGATAGGCCCAAGAATATTCCAGGATCTATTTTTCCTGAGAGTAAAGCCATTGAATTTTCTAAACTTTTCCTCGACAATAATTTCTGGTACAATTTGTGTGAGCAGACAAACAGACGTACTGAGCAAGTAAAAATCATAAAAGTCAACCAGCTACTATGCTAAAAATTAAAAAGATGTAACAGTGCCAGAGACAAAAGCATTCTTTGCATTTAAATTTAACAAACATTCAGTGACTTCCCAAACATGGCCTACAAAGACAAGCCATTAAAAAAAGTGAAGACTAAATTTTGGTGTAAATATTGTGAAAGTTATCAGTGCCTAAAGAAAGGGTCTACATGATGGGAGGACTTCCACAATAAGCAGGAATATTGGAGATGATCAGGTCAGTCGATCTGAGATAGAATATTTAAAACTGAGAACATGGTTTTGTCACAGTAACTAGTTTTGCTTATGTGTCTGTTTTGTGCGTATTTTGCTTAGGAGATCAGGGGAATGGAGTTTTATGGGCTAGGTGGCCAGGGTTCAAAGGGTTAATAGACAGGACCACAAAAGATGTCATCATCACCATTTTCCTTTGCGCTCCTTACAGAGCATGCAACTACCACTGCAGCTGGTCCCCTTGCCTTCACCAAGCATTTACATGCTCTTGCAGCATTCATTTCTGTAGCAATGGGATTGTACATGATGAGTATGCCAGCCTTATCTTATTCAGTATGATATGGATTGAAAATATGTGCTCAATACAGTCTTAACATGCGTATGACTTTCTTGTTATTTTAAAAGTTTTACATACAGCCAAACATCTAAGAATGTTATTAAGTTTGATTTATGTATTACCCACATTATATGGTTATTCTTTTTCTGCTTTACATGCATCTTGATCACCTACCTTGGATATAGCAGCTGGAGTAAAAGCCTCATCATCTATGTAAGGCTGAATCTTCCTGATGGTTTCATCAGAAATATTATCTTTGTCATACTGGAACAAACTCTCCAAGAATTTAGTTGGGTCCTGCAACAGAGCCTTTCCCACCTCCCAGTAATCATCAACCTTCTGCCCTGGTTTCTCTCCTGCTACCTTCTTTGGCTTTACACCCTGGATGACAGTGAACAAAAATGTTTGCGTGATGTAACAATTTTTTTTTGGAACACCCTTGACAGAAGAAAAAAACATGAAGCCAAGAAAGACATAAAAAAACATTACAGAAGAGAAAATGATGAAAGAACTGCTGCAGGGTTGTCAGGCCTGTATATGCTGTCAAATTGCAGATATACAGCATCATCTATGCATGGAGGCATATCTGGAGTCATCCTTATATGACGACCAGCTATGCACAATGCTACAATATATGTATGTGGAAGTGAACCTATGTCTGTAAGGCTAATTACATCCTCATTGACTCTTGAAATCATCCACACACTTCAAGGGATTCCCCTTGTGGTGAAACTTGTTGAGAACCAAGCATTGCACACTAAGATTGGAGAATTCACTTGAGCCCTAGTCGTAATTCTTTGGTTTTGACTTGGTTGTCTGCTTGAGAAGGATCTCACTATCGATCCAGTGATAGGCAGGATAAGCTGAGAAGTGGCTCTGTGCAGGACATGACAATTCCTTGGGAGAGTCCAGAACCAGAGTAAAGTATTTAACTCTGCATAGTTGGAGAACCCTGTTGGATGGCGGGGAATGCACAGTCTGCCACACACTTCTTACTCCTAGCTTGGGACCAGGTATGATGATCCTTTAAATGCAAGCCAAGCTGGAGAAACTGCAGCACATGACTTAACATGTTTTGGAACAGCAGAAAAGCCACAGGAAAAGCCTAGATCTACAGTGTAGATAATACCAAGGAGTCTTCAACTTGGTATTGGCTGCTAAAGAGCGAGAAGCTCAGCAGCCCTAGTTAAACAGCAACAACAGCAGCATCATCATCATCATTTTCCTTTACCCTCCTGATGGAGCACAGTGTCACCACTGTAGCTGGTTTCCTTACAGGAAGTCTGCACGAAGTACTCACATGTTGTTGCATTAGTGGTCTTAGCACTAAAAGATACACAGCCTTCCTTTGTCTCCATTTCCCTTCTTTCCTGTTCCCTTCTGGAGCATAAAGCATTCATAAATTTTCTCTCTTTCTGTCTTCTGTGCACTTACTCTCTCTCTCTCTCTCTACCTCTTTCTCTATCTCTTTCTCTCTCTCTCTCTCATTTCTGTCTCTCTTTTCAAAAAAGTTTTAATCTCAGCTGCGTACAATACTAAGAAGTATATTATTAACATCTAAATTTAAAGACAGCTGTCATATGCGCAATCTGCTTTCAGAGACATTTAATTTGTTGTGCTTTAAGAATCATATTTAAGATACCCAAACAACCGACAATGTGGAAATCATAGAGGAATATTGCTGCTCAGTGTCCCTGGTAAAATTTACTCTAGAATACTGGAGCAGAGACTGGTTAAGCCATAAATGGATGAGGTCAAGTGTGGCTTCCGAGCACACTGAAGTACTAAGAACCTTATCTTCACACTCGAGCAGCTGTGTGAAAAGGCCATTCAGAATAAAGGTGAGATGCATCTTTGTTTCTTGGATCTGGAGAAGGCATTTGACAAGGTCCCCAGGAGAGAACTTTGGGACTACTTGGCAAGCAAGAACATTCCAACACCTCTGACCCATGCTTTACAGAACTTCTACAAGACTTGCAGAAATTCTATGAAGATGGCAAGCCATATGTCAGATGAGTTCAGGACCACCACTGGTGTAAGACAACGTGATATTCTGTCACCTTCTCTTTTCATAACCTTCATATATGATGTTATCAAAGCAATCAAGGTAAAGGGAAAAGGGGTAATGGATCGCATTAAATGCCCATTGAGACATACTTTCTTGACCATGCAGCACACTAAGGGTGATGTGGTTAGCATCACGCCAACTACCTTTAATCTTCCCAGTGTTGTTCTGGTACCCAATTTGTGAGGCTCAGCAAAAGAGAGATTGACAAGAGGATGAAGATGGCTGTATACCACTCCACCTATGTCCCAATCTTGATATATGGATGTGAGTCATGGGTAATGACTACAACCCACAAAAGCCAACTCCAAACCTCAGAAATGAGATATTTGAGGAAGGTGGTTGAAGAGACATGGTCTGCAACCAGATGATACAGCAAAGCCTCAAAACCCAGCCCCTGCAGACCCAAGTAGAACCGTCCCATGCAGAGTGGAAGAAGATCGGCTACCACAACAAATACCAAGAACCAGGGATACAGACCTCCAGCATGACCCAGAGCCCGATGGGAGGACAACATCAGACAATCCCTGAAGGACCGAGGACTAGATTAGAAACAGGCCAAAAGGAAGACCGCTGATAGGACAGTATGGCAATCTCTGACAAACCTCTACACCCCAGGGTAGAAGAGGAACGACTAGGTAAGTAAGTCATAACTGCTGAATCCTTTTGGTTTTCTTCTCATAACCACTGAATCCTTTTGATGATCTCATATATCACTGAATCCTTTTCTTGATCTTGTCATAACCACTGAATCCTTTTAGTGATCTTGTCTTAACCACTGAATCCTGTTAGTGATCTTGTCATAACTACTGAATCCTTTTGGTGATTTTGTCATAACCACTGAATGCTTTTGGTGGTCTTGTAAAAAATACTGAATTCTTACATTCTGCACAAACACCCATTTATGAAAATCTTTATATTTTTGGGTGACAATTTTTTTTGTTCTCCTTGTTTTAGAGCCAAACAATAGGACTGCCTTGACATTTGAGTTGAAGATTCTTAAGTTTTGTGTTGGGCTTGATTTAATGTATTAAGTTACTAAATACAGAGTTGCTTAACTTGCAATGACCAGTTCTTGACATTTTTTCAGCAGTGAATCTGACAGTGTAAAGGGCAGGGTTTCTTAACCTCTTTTGTGTCATGGACCCATTTGATTGCCTGATGAAGGCTATGGGCTCCTTTGATTGTCCAGTGAAGGTTATGGGCCCTTCTTGAAAAAAATGTACATAAAAGTATTATTTAAAATGTACATTTAAAATTTTACATTATTTACACGGACCACCTAGAATTCATTCACAGACCCGCATAGACCCTGGTATAGGGGTTGTATTGCAGTAAAAAATGAAAAATGTAGATTATTTTTATATCTCACCCTCATGATACAAACTGCCTCAATGACCAGTCTCACACCATCCGGAGGTCTCTGGAGGGCCCTCACCTCAACAACGTCAGTTCTGTTCAAGGATTTCAAGCTAGCCAAGGCAGCATCCTGATATATAAAAGGCACTCACATAAAAAAAAACACTTTTAAAGTTTAATATGCTTGCCCCCTTAAGAATGTCTAGCTCTAGCATATCCAAACAAAAACTATCTACAAAAGAAAAATCTAGTCTTCTATACAATTCCACATTATCACACCACGTAGGCAGTCAATCAGTTCTATATTACTATAGCATGTAGCCAGTCAACAAACTAATCAATCAATAGGTAGACTACAACCAGACCTAAAGGTCTTTATATTTGGACATGCGCCCTAATATAACCGACATAACCGACTAGGTTGAATGGGGTGGGCTTTGCCAAAATGAGGCAAAATTTTGTTTAAAAAAAAATAATAATCAATCAATAACACTGGCTTCCATGGGCAGAAGTGACCTCACGCTTCCAAATCATCTTGTCTCTGTGACACTTATTTCTACCTCTTCCGATATGTAGTTTTGTGGGCTTTTTTTAAGCATTCTTTGGTTTTCCTTAGTTTCTATTTCTTTGTGGGTTTCATGACAAGTTAAAATTATATATCAAGTTTAATATATACCGCCGCAGGCGACCTATGTCTTTGCTGACTGTGTGTGGTGCACCACTCTGAGTGGAGACCTCCCAGTGCCAAAGACTGCTGTGCCTGTCTTCAGATTTGCTCCTTTCCTCAGACCTGAGGGTCCTGAGAGTTCCTCTATAAATGCCTTTGTGCAGATGAGGAAGGACATCCCTCGAAACCTTCGGGTATATGAGGCTCTGTCCATTTTGGCTGGAATGACGTCTCGATGGTTCGGAGGTTTTATAGCGTATGTGAGTACACTTGAGGGCAAGTCCGGGCACAATGGGCTAATCACCTGTTTGCCAAGTCACTTTGATTACATGTCCTGCCCATGGGCCTTGTGCACTTGGGTCCCCCCTACACTTCGTTTCACGGGGTAGAAGAGGGTACGATTATGAGATGAGATGAGATGAGTTTAATATATATATCATATATATATATATAAACAATAAAGGGGACTGCTGTGAAACTGGACATAAAGCAAAAAAAAATATTTTAAAAATTGGTATTTGTTTGTGCACTGACTCAAAGCCTTTTTTTTTTTTCAAATTATATCAGTGTATTGCTTTCAGATAAAAGATTGTCTGTAATGTGGCTGTAATGTATCTCTCATGGTTTCTGTATCATGCCTTGATCAAACATGAGACTAATGTAAACAGAGACCCATTGAAAAGAAATAGATCTTCCATGCCTAAAATGCACTATTTAAACAATGGAAACTCACCAGGGCCGGCAAAGCTTCATTAAGATCTCGCTGTGCATCATCAGCAATGGCTTGAGTCTCTATTGTTTTCTTACTAGCTTGTTCTTCCTCCTTCTTGACCAGTGCCTTTGTCTCTTCTGCCACTTTCTGTCAGGTGGACAAACATTAAATATTCAGCTTAAACATGAAACTTTAACTCGTACAGGATGTGGTGGTCTTCCCATGTTTGATGCAAGGAATGTTCTGTCGCTTTGAATTTTCACAGAGTGTTAAAATTTATGGATTGGTTCTTTCCAAGTTTTAAAAAAAAAAGTATAGTAATGTTATATATTATACATTTGTAAAGGAAACTGAATGAGAATTAATTATACATAAAATTGGGGCAACATGAAATAAAAATTTAGATAATATATTCCAACCCTGAAAACTGGTCACCTATCACTAGCGCCTGGGAGAATAAGCCCTAAATACTGGTCTCTTACACTTTAAGACTTAAGACACACTGAATATTCTAATGAAAATATTTAAAACATCATAAAACACAAGGATTACTCTAGTCAACATAACAAGAACTATTCTAGTTTAAAATAACAGGCATTACTATGGTCAAAATTTTTGAACTGTACAAAGCAAGGACTTATTATAGTCAAACTAATAAATGATTTATGAAACACAAGGATTACTCTTGTCCAAATAAAGTTTGAACTGTAACATGCAAGAACTCATTATTGTCAGACTCATATCTGAACTGAAAAACAGAAAAATTGTTTTTGTTAAAAAATAAGATTTGAAATGCAAGGATTATTCTAGGTGCAACAATGTTTAAACTCCAAATTACATGGATTAAATATAGTCATAAAAATATCCAAAGCATAAAAGGTCTGTTCTGGGCAAAACAATATTTGAAATGTAATATGCAAAGATTGATTATATTCAGACTAATATTAAAACTGTAAAACACAAGGTTTTCACTCTAGCTCAGTGTTTCTTAACGGGGGTGGTACCGCCCCCTGGGGGGTGTTTTCAAGATGTCTGGGGGCGTTCTGACGGGACGCAATGATTGGGGGTCGCTACTTCCATTCAGGGGGGCGTTGTGTACATTTTTACAAGAATCAATATGAAACAATTACAAAAGATATTCCCCTTCGCATAGCTTGTAACATGATAGTTTTTATTTGCCCTGCGTCCCATGGACTGTTACAAGGATTCCAAAATTTTAGTACCTGGGATGTTACCATTGTCAGGAGACAGTAGGTGGAGATTTATGTCCCTTCAACACTCGAAACATTCGTTAACCTCTCGACACACCCAAGCTAACCTTCTCTCTCAACTCTCGACACACCCAAGCTAACCTTCTCTCTCAACTCTCGACACACCCAAGCTAACCTTCTCTCTCAACTCTCGACACACCCAAGCTAACCTTCTCTCTCCACACCCAAGCTAACCTTCTCTCTCCACACCCAAGCTAACCTTCTTTCTCCACACCCAAGCTAACCTTCTCTCTCCACTCTCGACACACCGAAGCTAACCTTCTCTATCCACATCCAAGCGAACCTTCTCTCTGCACTCTCGACACATATTTTCTTCTGGAAACACATTCCTGTCAAACATTGATTAGCCCGTGAACACACCACAGCCTCTTCCCTACTCTGTCCACTTTCACAGCACGACTTCCTCCCAAAACATTTAAAATAAAATAAAATTTTGCCTCGTTTAGGTGAGGCGCGTCCCGTTCAATGTAGCCGGTTATATTAGGGCGCACGTCCAAATATAAAAGACCTGTAGGTCTGGAGAATTGTTACACCCCAAAACATGTTGCTACTACAAAAGCAACGAAACCGACTGCAGATTTGTAACAGAGGAGATTTGAGACTTCTTTTAACAAACTTAGAACCAAATATTACAAAACTGGCTGAGTCACACCAAGCTCAAAGATCTCATTTTTCCTATTTTTTCATGTTTAAAGTAGTTACATAAGGAGAGGCTTAAATATTCAGATTTGAATGCAGTCATTTAGGCGCTATTAAAATGATATGATTATGATAGTTATAGAGTTGTAAGAACTAATTTTATATCATTTGCTCCGCCAATTTGTAATTCAATGATAATGAACTTGTGATGTATATAATTCCGTACTTAAACACATATTTAATATAACTATGTTTTTATAAATGTGCTTTCTTTTTTTCTTTATATTAAAAGAAAAGATAACTCATTAACTGCTTTGGTTTTTTAAAAGTATGGTGGAATATATGTATATGTGTGTGTGTTTGTGTATACACGATAAAGAGCAAGGGGGTGTTAGAAGGGGGGGGGGGAGGGCTTTTTCAAATAATAGTTGTCAAAAGGGGGCGTTGCTACTATCAAGGTTGAGAAACACTGGTCTAGCTGAATTTGTCATAATAATATCTGTGTGTCAGGTTTTACCGTATCTGTAGAGATTTTCTCCATAGTAGCCACAGATTCCCTAACTGCCTCCTCCAGCATGGGTCTCATGGTAGCAAGCTCTGCCTGCAGCTTGGCAACCTCCTCAGCTGTGGTCAAGAGCTGAAATGAAATCATGATTTCAGTTAACAATGTTTTGTTGTTGCTTCTTGCATGCCAAATGTCTTTCCACATCAGTTTCTTGATGCCTTTCCTAATCTGTCTTTCTTTATTTTTTTTAACACAATTCTTCACTGACAAACTTTACTTTCTATTTACACAAATGTGTGATCCCACATGAAATGTGTTTTTTAAAATGCCCATCATTCTGATATTAACAATCATGTAACAGATCTACAGCAAACTTTCATTACTGTAACAGAGATCACACAATAGATCTATAGCAAACTGCCGCAATTCCTGTTTTACTTATCACACCCTGCAAGTAAAGCATATTTAACTATCATACTGTGAAGGTCACATAACAGCTTTATAAGAAACTCACCACAATCTTTTATTACTGATCACACAAATATCTGAAGCACATTCCCACGAATGTTTCACAAACCTTATCCACTCATTGTTCCCACCACATTATGAAAGTTGAATTTTGTAAAAGGGCACATAAATGACTTCATTTTTCTTAAAATTACCTTATCCAAACCAGTCTTAAGTCTCTTCCTGGCTGTTGTCAGTTCCAACTTCTTCATACCAACAAGCTTTGAGAATATACCCAACAGCTCCAGGTAGCCTGTTGGAGTCACATAGTTGTAACGTGACATCTCTGCCAGAAATTTGGCAGAGTTGACAGCTACTGATTCATGGATGATCTGACACATGGAGACCTGTAGAGTAGTGATTAAGAGGTTTTTATTATTACTTTCTAAAATCAGGACAAGTTTCATAGCCAGCACAGAGACCAGAAATTGAAATTTTACTAAATGTTATGTTAATTAATTTTGTAATCAGTCCATCATGAACTGAAAAATTTACCTTAACTTTTTAACTAGAGACCAGAATAGTTGCCAAAAAGTTTTTTAACAGTAGTCTGTAACTTTTTGTTTATGGCATGCATTTTCAATTGGCAAGCAGTTTGGCCTGAAAATATGCCACTCCACTTAAAATGACGCATCATAGCTGGTTTCTTTAATTGAAGTTTAAACAAAATTTATCTACTTTTTTTTTGTTCCAATCCAATATTTCTAATGTCTATTCCAGTAACTCTCATGTTTACAAGTGTTCCAACTTTTCTTCTATCTGTTCCTTGGTGTTAGTTTTTAATAAAATAAAGAACAGCTGCTTCTTGTTTACAAACTTTTGCTGTCTGAAATGTCATTATGTTCGAATGGTCGTAAGCAAAGATTATCTGATGAACATGTTTGACACCTTATTCAGTCGTGGATTGAAAATGAAGATGATGATGAGTTACTGAGCATTGATAGTTCTGATTCAGATGAATTTAGCGATAAATCATAAAGATTCTGAGGATAGGGATGCCACATCTCCAATAGCTAGATCTAAACATCATATAAGTCTAAAGAAAACAAATGTGCTGAGTCAGGATGTGGATGTTGCACCAGTTATCACTATCGATAACTATGATTTGGCAGTGGTGCACCACTTCACATACCTGGGGTCTACCATCAATGACAAACTCTCTCTGGACACAGAAATTGATAGCTGCATTGGTAAAGCTGCAGCTATCTTCGCCCGCGCCACAACGGGGAAACTCCAAACTCCCAACGAAGCCCAAAGCTGCAGTATATAACGCCTGTGTCACCAGCACACTTCTATATGGCAGCAAGACATGGACAACCTATGCTAAACAAGAAAGATGGCTCAATACCTTCCATCTATGGTGCCTATGCCACATTCTCAGTATTTCATGGAAAGACAAAGTGACAAATGTCGAGGTGTTGTCACATGCTGGCCTTCAAAGCACGTTTACACTGCTTAGACAGCGCAGATTATGCTAGCTTGGCCATGGCTGCCACATGGAAGATGGTCGCTACCGAAAGATGTCTTCTACGGACAACTGGCAGAAGGCAAAAGGACAGTTGGGTGACCGAAGCTGAGATTCAAAGATGTGTGCAAGAGAGACATGAGGGCCCTGAACATAAATCCAGCAATCTGGGAGGATGAAGCTGCGATGCTATCTACGGCATCACCTCAGATCAGGCAAAAAGAAGCTCTCACAGCAAGCAGAAGAGAGGAGAAAACATCGAAAAGAGCACCAGGAAAATAAGAAGTAGAGGTCTGTCACCTCGGGGGCACATTCCCATAGTCAGCTATGACTGAAGGAGCTATTATATTATAGATCTAAACATTTTAAAAAACAGCACATATTGGACTACTCTTATAATCCATAATCTCAGTAGTTTTTTTATAATTTCTCAGGGAATCATATTTTACTGCACTGAAGCCAACAACAGGTCATGGGCTACTACAAACTGACAAACACATCTGCGGAAATTTAAATGGATGCACTCACAAGTCCATCCATTACAGTTTCTGTTGTGTCTAGGTCAGGAATATCATTAAGGAAACGAAGAGCCACAGACTTCAAGGCATCTGCTGGCCACTGGCTAAACCAATCAATGGTGCAACAGTTGACCAGGGCAGGGAACTGACGTAGTCTGGCTCGAAATATCTCACCAAGAGGGCTGAAATAAACAGTAAATAATGGCAGTTAGCTAAATCTAAATAAACTATTTATAATGATGGTTCTTGTGTATTTTTAAAGTAGCTAATATTTAAATTCTGGCATATTTATTATTATATCTATATATATATATATATATATATATATATATATATATATATATATCTATATATATATATATATATATATATATATATATATATATAGATACATAGAGCGAGAGAGAGAGAGAGAGAGAGAGAGACAGAGAGAGAGAGAGAGAGAGAGAGAGAGAGAGAGAGAGAGAGAGAGAGAGAGAGAGAGAGAGAGAGAGAGAGAGAGAGAGAGAGAGAGAGAGAGAGAGAGAGAGAGAGAGAAATAAACATGTTCATTCCAGTAGTAAGTTGATTTGAATCAAAGAAGTCTTTGAATGTTTATTTATTTTTTCCAGTCCATATTTTTCCCTTGATCTTTTCCAAGCCCTTATTGTCTGTTCCTGAGTTTGCAATTAGGTCATCCGTAAAGATTGCAATGTCTTTGCTTTTCTTTGTATCCATAAAGTGTGATGCAAAATTGTACTTCTTCAAGGATTATACTTTGCCATTAGCTGGAGCATAACACTGAACAATGTTGATGTTTATTTTCCTTTTGGCAGTTTTGAAAGTTAAATGCTACTGATATTAGTCTGAGTCCAATTGCTTCTAATTCTTTGAGCATCACCATGGGAATCACTTTTTTCCACAGTCTGAGGACACACCACTTCTCCTGTCCTTAGTTTCTTCACTTCAATTCCCCTCTTTCACCTTGTTTTGCACAATCTCAGTATGTTAATTTTATAGTTCCTCGTTTCTGCTATGATCTGTGCAGTTTTCCTTAGTTCATTTAGTTTTCAAACATTCCAGGTGCCCAATTTAGAAATTTTCCTACAAGAAAAAAGGGAGTCATCAGCTCATACTCATTCTGGCTTATCTGGGCTTTGTCATTAACTTTTTAAATAGAGGACTTTCTTCTGGGTCTTAGATGGCTGAGTTATGTTATTTGGACCACTTGCTTTGAGTGTCGTGTTCATGTTGTTATTGAAGTACTTTTGGCTTATCATTTCTACTTGGTGGGGTAGCTAAACCCTTCTTAGTCACCTTCTATGACATGCTTGATAGAGCATAGTGTTATTATACTTTGCTTCACTTTTCAAAGCCCAGTTACATACAGGTTAATGTCTACCTTTATTTTAATGCAAGTACTTAATTCTTCGGAATGAATGCTTTCATTGCATTGTGGAATATTTGGAGATCACAAGAAATCTAGTCCAACGGAAAAATCAGAATCTTCAATTCAAATGTCAAGTCAGTCCTATTGCTTGGCTGTGAAACATGAAGAGTGGCAAACACAGCAACCAAAATGCTACATAATTTTATAAATGGGTGCTTGTGTAGATAGAAGGACTGAAGTGGTATGACAAGATCACTAATGTGGAACTGATGACAAGAACCAGACAAGTACCAGTTGAACAAGAGATGAGAAGAAGACACTGGAGATGGATAGGACACACATTGAGTAAACCTGTTAATAGCATTACAAGGCAGTCCTTCTAGAATCTCTGGGGTAAGATAGGTAAAGGGAGACCATAGAACACATGGAGAAGAGAACTAGAGACAGACATGAAGGGGACTATGATGGCATAGAAAGACCTTGAGCAGATGGCACGGGACAGGAAGACTTGGCATGAGTTTGTTGAAGGCCTATGCTCCTTGGTGAGTTGAAGGTTGATGATGATGAATACTTAAATCTGGTTATTGTATCTGAAAGAAAAACAATTAGTATATGGCTGGTTCATATGACACTGTACAGGATTCCTCACATGTATCATACATTCTAGACCCACCAGTCTATCAAAAACTTTCCCCAAACAAAAAACTCAGAATACAAACCATACCTCATAGTTAACACGGTGTGGAGATTGTTGCGTACACGTTTGGTGTAGGCTGAGAACAGATTAGTCTTGGTGGGCTGAATGCCTGAATCCTGCACAATGGGCTTCATTTCTGTGTAAATCTGCTCCAGCTCGTCAAACCCATAAATGTTTGGCACATCGCCAGCATTAAGAATATTATTGATGTCTTCAAGGAAGGACTCATTTTTGATCTATTTAAGATGATGACACTTTATTTATTATTTAAAATATAAATTTGTTTTCATGGAAAAAAACTGCTAAGGTAAATAAAGTAAATTAGAAATAGAAGCTATTGATAAAATTATTATGCACATCATTAAAATCTGGCTACTGTAGGACTGTCTGCTTTGAAGAAAATTTAGAACACTGAAATTACACAGATAAACTAAATTGTAAACATTTTTTCTGAATCTTGACACTGAAAACACTGTTTCAAAACATAGAATTTTTCTAAGTTATTCAGTCTCAATTGTTTTGTTTTTTTAATTGTACAAATTTTCTTAGAGCAACCACTCTCACATTGAGTTATCTTAGCATACAGCTATTAACCTGACTCTGGAATGATATGTAACAACATTTTCAATGAACAAGATGTCATCTGACAGGGTCCCATGTAAAAGTTCATTTGAATAAAAAATAAAAATAAAGGATTTCTTCTGCATGTCACTGAACAAGAATTCACTTGAGTGTCATTTAATAGAAACTAATTCCAGTGTCAATGAACTGAAGCATGTATGACTGTCAATTAAAAAAAATACTTTGTGTGAGTGTCAATGAACAGAAACTCACATGACTGCCGGTGTATAGGAACTTATCTGAATGTAAACGATCACATACTACAGGAAAAAAAAGTCACCTGAGTGTCAGTGAAAAAGAACTCATCTAAGTTACCTGAATATCAGTCAATAAGTTCTCCCCTAAGTCACCTAAATATCAGTGAACAAGAACCCACATATGCCATTTGAGTGCCAGTGAAAAAGAACTCACATAAGCCACCTGAGTGTCAATGAACAAGACCACATCTATGTCACCTGAATGTCAATGAACTCATCTAAGCCACCTGAGTGTCAATGAACAAGACCTCATCTATGTCACTTGAATGTCAATGAACTTACCTAAGCCACCTGAGTGTCAATGAACAAGATCTCATCTTTGTCACCTGAATGTCAATGAACTAATTAAGTCATTTAAGTGTCAATGAACAAAGAGCCCACCCTAAGTCGTGCCACTGATTGGCACTTACAGGACAAGAGAAGGGCATGAAAGTGGAAGAGAACATGGAAAAGAACAGTACAAGACATAGCTCAAATATCCAGTACCCTGTGGGTAGAGATAAAAAAGACAGCATAAGTTATAAATCAATGTTAAGTAAGTACTACAGCCCTCTGTTCCATGAGGTTCCCTGTGAAGTTCCCAGCAGTCTCTAAGGAGATTAATAAAGAATAGAACTGCTGTTCTCTTAGGCATGTTGTAAGGTTGTGTGTAGTTCTAGCAAACTCACTATGACAAAATAAAAATTATTTATAAATATCTGCTGCAAGAACATATAAATGCTTTGGAGCAGGTTTCTTGCAAGGGGACCTGTTGCAATGGTGGCTCCATGTTCCAGAAGCATAAAAAATAGAAATAATGATGATGATTCTATGAGGAATAAATATGATAGATGTACAGAACCGTACTTGAATCCCACAAAATAGGGAATGCCACTAAATAGACAATGCCACTAAATATTGATTCACCTTCATATCTATGAAAGGAAACTCAAATGAAGCAAATCACAGTGTCACTGAATTTAAACTCTAGTCAGTGTTAAATTAAAAGAAAACCACTAGGAACTAACTTTTATTTAACAGTGTAATGAAGAACACTTTCTCAGTGAATAATAAATCAAAGTGAACTTGCCTACATGTCATGAAAAGTAACCCACACATGTAAAAGTAAAACAGAAACTCACCTGAGTGTCACTAAAGAGGAACACTATGGGCTTGTTCTTCAAACCAGCATTCATCATTACTTGTCTCAAATCTTCCCTCCATTCTGCAGTGCCATAGTTCTTGGACAGTTCTATTTGGAAGCAGTCAAATTCAGACCTGGCAAAAAAAAATTTGAAAAACAATGGGTCATAACATTATCAATTACAAGATATGGACTCACGTATATCTCAGCAACATAGACAAAATGAGTAGAACAAAACGATATCTAAATAAGGATACACAAGGCAACACGGACGGTCATTGCACTGAGAAATATATGAGAATTAAAAAATAAACAAGTTCAATACAAAATTAATAACTTTAATGTCTAATATCAAAGCATTCAAACTGTATGGCTCTGAAACATGGAGAATTAAAAAAAATATGACAATCATGAATTAACAAGCACTTGTGCACAACATGCTTAAAACAGTATGACAAGATCACCAACTTGAAACTGATGGACAGAACCAGACAAATACCAATAAGAGGTGTGGAAAAGACATCAACTTTGGACAGGAAACAAATTGAGGACATCAAATTATAGCTTTACAGGGCAGGCTTTATTCTGGAATCCTCAAGGTAAAAATAATAATGGGAGACACAAAAACACTTGGAGAAGATAACTGTAGACAGAGATAATAAGAAATCGAAAGGACATGAAAAAAAATCTTCAAGAGATGGTGCAGGAAAGGAGAGGGTCTGACTTGAACTGAATATGGTTTATGCTCCACAGGGCGCCGATGGGGCAATGACGAATGGTGATAACATCATCACTATCATGTGCTAAGTCATGCTGATTGATATAAGTCATTATACTGTTCAATCTCTCTATCTCTGGTGCATACAACCAGATCTGTAACACACTCTTTGCTTCATGCCACTCATTCAAACTACACAGTGTCTTGTGTGCCTCTGTCTTCATATTCTTAAATATGTTCAATGAACAAAATTTACAACATTCAATAGGGAATACTCAAAGAATCCGAAGTTCCCACTGATGAATGAATAAAAAAATAAATATTTTCATTACTAGAATATGCCTATTCTTATTTTTCTTTTTCTGACCCAGAAAGCAAGTATAAAATGTGCATGTTTCTTCCTAGAAGTTGAATAAACGGTACTGGTCTAGAAAGCGGGCCCCGGAAGTTCAGGTTTTTGAAAACGCGAATCCGACTTTTTATTTAACAACTCCCGATCCGACTTTTGTATCAACCGCCCATTCGACGATCCGACCGCCTTTGTATCAACATGGAGTTCAATTTATCGATCTTGCCACGCACTGAAAATGACGCTGTCAAATTTTTACAAGCACGTGGCATATTGCCGGCTGAAAGAATTTGTACTCTTGGCCATGAAATGAAACTTCATTGTTACACCGCTGGCAGAATAAGATGGATCTGCAGGGAACGGAAGCATAAGGAGAGAAGAAAGCTACGTAGTGGCACGTGTTTGCAGTCCACGAAACTATCCCTAGTGAACGTTATCTCGTTTATCTATTACTGGAGCCATGAGTCAACCTCAGTGAAAGTATGTGCTAGGGAACTGCTTATTTCCAAAACAACTGTTGTGGAATGGAATGCGTTCTTACGTGAAGTATGCGTCTTTTCTCTTTCAAAAGTGCAACATTGTCAGATTGGAGGTGAGGGTCACATTGTTGAAATCGATGAGAGTTTATTTTCGAAACGGAAAAACAACACTGGAAGAATCCTACCGCAACAATGGATTTTTGGAGGAGTGTGTCGCGAAACAAGTGAAGTCTTCTTGGTGCCAATCCCAGATAGGAGCGCAGCAACTCTCTTAAAAGCAATAGTTGAACATATCAAGGAAGGTTCAACCATCTATTCTGACTCATGGAGAGGGTACAGAAGCGCTGACATCGAGGCATCTGGATTTTCTCATTTTCAAGTCAACCACAGATACAATTTTATTGATCCAGACACGGGAGTACACACGCAAACAGTGGAAAGAATGTGGGGCAGCGCTAAGTGGAGAAATAAAAAACATCGAGGTACAGCTAGACAACATCTGAAAACCTACCTAGCCGAGTTTATGTGGAGGTCGAGAGTACCTACAACTAGAAATGTATTTGAAGCTATCCTTGAGGACATTTCACTTTACTGGCCTCCAGAATAGACATTGCATTTTTATGCCAGCTACGGCTGCCGCAAAACAACGGCAAGACGGTTGGGTTATCTCCCCCTCATACGATACATATTTCGTTTACCATTTCGTAAATTGTGTTTCGTTTCTCGGAAAAAGTCTGGGGCCCGCTTTCTAGACCAGTACCGAATAAACAAACTTAGCCACAGGTGAAGTACAGCTTTACTAATACTGAAGTACAAACCAGGTGTATCAGTATAATAAAATAAATATTCTTGTATGTCCTCATCAAGCAGCTGTCTATAAATCTTCCTTTTCATGTATTTGTGTTAAAATGTTATTCAATTGTTTTCAGCAAGTCTATACTTCACCTGTGATATTGTTCCTTCACCACACCCTTACTGTCTAACCAGTGTACACTCACATATGTGCTGCCAGACGAGTCAGGCTCTGTCTTCCACTCCCACCCATGCCTAGGAGAAGAGCATTTCCGAAAGGCTGGCGGATTATTCTGGCAATGCGGCTAACATGGGTTACTGCATCCATAAACAGGACAAGTTTCATCTGAGCAGTGTTAATCTGGTTGTAATCTTCAAGATATTCCTCTATGTTCTTTACCAGCTAAAAAAAATTTTTACAAAAAGACTTGGGTGATATGATACCTACAGATATAAGTCAAATCATTATTTCATTGATCTACAGCATCATCAATCATCATTTTCTTGAGAGTTCCTTATACAACTTGAAGCCCAACTCCTAGGCTTCTTGTGGCATGACCTGTTTATACTAAGAGGAGAAGGGGTGAAGAGCAAGTCTCTGGTGCTACAAAACCAGAATGTTCCAGGTAGATGAAGCTCATAAGCCTTGTATGGCAGTTTATCTAGGAGAAGGAAAACTGCTGTCTTTCTGGTAGACTGGGGACAGCCAAAGGCCAAGAACAGCAAACCCGAATAAAACTGCTTGCTGAAATATGATGTGCCGGGCCGAGAGTCGCATATGTTCGCAGCCCAGCTGTAAACCATGACACAACATATTTTCTGACCAAAATAAAATTGCACATATTGATCATAAAGGTGGTGTTCCATCTGAGGAGTCCCACCAGGCAGAGGAAAAGCTGGGTCCCAAGCCTCGAAGGGGTCCACATAGGGCTACTAGTGGTCACCCTGTTCCATCTTGGGGAACCGAAAGAAATAATTCTGACACTGGGCAGAAAATAATTACAGAATCAAAGAGTTAAAGCTAGAGACATTTTCCAGCATGGTATTCTCAGGATTAGAGGTACTTGTTGCATTTTCCCAGTGAAAACTCATAAGCTCGCTTACACATATTCACTTTAATTGTGAACTGCATGATATAGGAATGAGTTTTTTTTCATGGGAGTGAAGTTAACATTTGATTAAACGTCATTTAGTTGGAATTTTCCACAGCCATATTTGATGGAATAGCAGGAAGCAGATCACCTGGCAGAGATAAAAATTGCATATAGGTTGCGCTTATTCCAAATACTCTGAAACTTGAAACATGTATGACTTTATCAAGGTGGATCATTACAGAGCTCAGTATTTCTGAGCACAACATCTAGCGGGTTACCTGCTGCTGAACACGGCTATGGTTTTAATAATAAACGCAAACTGGTGTGCTTTATTGTAATACAATATAATATTTTTAAATTCCTATTTCAGAATTTCTGTTACCAAAACGTGTCATGAGTCTGTTGAATGCCATTGTTCCTTGGGAAGCTAAAGGGTAATAAAGATAAATTCATATACCATTGCAGTAACGGGACAGTTCATATGCAGATAGATTCTCAATTCTTACTTTAAGATGGCAATTTTGCTGTTAGTCTAAGAACCATATTTAACCAAAATTATGATATTTGTGAATCAAAGATAACACTAGGGAAAAAAAGAAAACCTTTTCATGGTCTTCAATTAATGTGTATGGCCTTGGATCCATGTTGACATTCATGAAGTCCCCAAATATTACTGGTGTCTGCACAACAACATCAGTGAAGCTGGTGTAAAAGTCAGTCTCCATCTTGTCCCTCAGCAAGTTCTCAAACCAAATGCGATCATCGTCATTCACTAAGCGGTCTTGAAAGACACGACAACTCTCATGGTACCACAGCCGCAACAGATCTACGACGCCCTGGCATAACAAAATAATTGACAAAATAATTATGAGGCTTCATCCAAAAATATTTTAAACAGTGAAATACTGGTATTGCATTTACACAAGTGAAAATTGTAGTAAAATCTTAATAGCTATGTGTTTGAAGTCAGCATCTCTATAATGTCAAGATTTGGTTCTTGCTCCCATCTTCCAAATCCAGGACAAAAGTAAAATCAGGCTTAAAGTTGAGTGCATTTCTGAGCAAGCATATAATTCTCATACACAGGTAGTGGTTACCAACTTCTGTTACTTGTGTGTTTGTTTACTCTGAACAGGCCTGAATAAGTGAGAGTCTGCTTTCTTTTTTTGTGACACTTCATCCCTGTTGTACAATTTTTCTGCACTTATCTTATTTATGGCAAACAACTCTAAGAAACAAGCTTTGAGCCAGGCATTACTTAACATGAACCTTACCATCTTTAATGATGGATGCCCAACTAGACTGGCAACTAAACCTGGGGATACAAATGGGGTCATAGATCTTGCATTCATCTCTAGTCCTGCCACCACCATGGCACGTTGGGATGTATTAGGTGCACAGGAAAGTGATCCCCTGCCTTGCGTCATACTCTTTGCAAAAGGTAGGGCTACTAGACACAGGAAACCTTCAAGTATCCTACAGGCCCACTTGACTGTAACAACCCTTTACACACATTACGTCAAAATGCCAAACAAAAGACAGCAAAAACACCTTTCAGCCAACCTCCCTGGTGGAATAAGACAGTGGAGGAAGCATGGATAGAAAAGGAAAGAACAACAAAGGAATGGCGTAAAGCACGAAACAGAAGAATGATGAATGAGGGAGAGGTTGAAGAGATGAAGGAGAAAAAGCAAAGAGCCGTTAATAGATTCAAGAGCTTGGCAAGGGAGGCCAAGGATAAAGTGTGGGAGGACTTTGTGACACAGGTGGGCATGGAAAAAATCCTACAGAAATTCTGGTCCTTACATCAAAGAATGAATAGGAAAAGTGCAAGCCAACCCATCCCTAATATCAAAAGCTGTACAGGACTAAGCCTGAAGATGGACGAAGAGAAGGGAAGAGCATTATTCAGTTGATATGTGGAGCAAACGGATAAAGGTGACAAAAATGCCAGCCTGAAAATAAAGGACAGTATTCTGGGAAATGCCCTAAGGGACCAGATATACTTCGATCTCATTTCTGAAGAGGACATGGTGTACACATTGAGAACCAGCAGAAACACTGTTCCAGGTCCTGATGGTGTACAATCCCATCACATTAAACAGCTCAACAACACAGCCATTATAAATATGGTGAGCGATTTCAACACCAGCATACAGAATGCTGAGGTGCCGGAAGACTGGCTACACAGTTACCTTCGGCCACTTCCTAAACCTGGCAAGGACCCCACACTTCTCAGCAGCTATTGAATTATCACACTACAGAATATCTATGGTAAATTACTTGAAAAGATAGTTGCAAGACAAGTAATGATCCAACTCGAAAATGCACACATCCTTCCTGATACCCTGGGTAGCTATAGGCCTATGAAAACAACATGGGGTAATGCTGGAATGTTTGCGTACGATGTGTACGAGGGATTCCAGGGTAAAAGAGAAATGGTGGCTGTCGCAATTGACCTAGAGGATGCTTATAACAGTGTGGACTTTGCAACCCTAATAGACTGTATAATGGCATGTGGTGTAAACCATTGGATATCAAGGTGGATAGCAGCTGCCTTACTGGAGAGATCAGTTGCATTTCACTTGGGAACTTTGACATCAGAACCAATGCACATTTACCCGGGACTACCCCAGGGTTCTCCACTATCACCAGTGCTGTTCTCCACTATCACCAGAAAGATCTACACAGCAAAAGTAGCAACCTTTCAACCAACAGGACTGGGACGAACATTAACTTTTGCAGATGACATACTCATGTACAGAACTGGCTCAGACAGACAGGAAATGGTCCAAGGCGAGACACTACAGGAGGTTTCTAAATAGTGTGAGGACAGCGGATCAAAGGTCAATCCCAACAAGGCCTGTGTGATGTGGTGCTCTTTGAACCATTGTGAAAGCAGACCTTCCAGATATCACTTTCAATGGGCAGAACATTGAAAGGGAAGACAGGATGAAGTATTTGAGAGTAACGTTTGATTGTGGGCTATCATTCAAGTATCATGTCGAACTGATCATACAGGAGTGCAAGCGAGGACTGGCAGCCTTAAAAACAATGGCTGCTGCGCGCTTGGAACAGAGACTTTTGTTTCTCCTGTATCATAATAGCCCCTTCAGTCATAACTGACTATGGGAATGCGCCCCTGAGGTGACAGCCCTCAGCTGCTTATTTTCCTGGTGCTCCTTTCGACGTTTTCTCCTCACCTCTGCTTCTTGTGTGAGCCTCTCTTCACCCAATCTGAGGTGGCGCCGTAAATAGCATCACCACTTAGTGCGATCGGCAGCTTTATCCTCCCATGTTGCTGGATCCATGTCCAGTGCCCTCATATCTCTCTTGCACACATCTTTGAACCTCAGCTGTGGTCGCCCAACTGTTCTCTTGCCATCTGCTAATTGTCCGTAGAAGATATCTTTTGGGATGCGACCATCATCCATGCGGCGAACATGGCCAAGCCAGCGAAGTCTGCGCTGTCTAAGAAGCGTATACATACTTTGAAGGCCAGCACGTGACAACACCTCCTGTATCATCAGCTCGTGATTTCAGTAATTGAGTACGAGCTAGGAATACTCACGCTGTCAGTGTCACAATGTGAACGACTGGAACGCATTCAGAATGAAGGAATGCAACTAGTTTTGGGCTGTATGCGTGTGTGAGGAGTTACTGGATTTTATTTTCCCCAGGCCCCATTCTTTTTCTCCCTGTAATTATGTCCTGTAATTATTTGAGTTTAGTCTTCTTCTCTTGGTAATTAATTGCGTTTTCCATGAGAGATGACTGTAGGTTTTAATTTAATACCTGCTGTAGGTTTTAATTTGATACCCGCACCAGTTTTCTTTTCTCTAAAATTAGTTGCGATCACATAGACTTTTCTTTGTTAAAATAATCACGGTCATTCTTATTGTAGTAGGCGCTGAGTATTATTGGGCTGGGAATAAATTTTCCGACGTTAAATAACCCCTACCTGGTAAATCGATGGGTGGGTGCTGAACCTCTACTCAGGTCCATAAAAATGGGCGCTTCATCGAATCAAAGTTAATTTTGCTCACGCCAACAGGTAACGTTATTTAACATGATGCAAGAAAAGATGCGCGCCATCAGTATAAACATGAGTCAGGTATTATCTTTTAATATGATTGGCCGGGGTCAAGTTTATTAAATTCCAGCATGATTATTGGTTCCGGAGGGACACAACGCGATGATGTATGGCTGGGGTTCTAGCGTGGGTTTTCTTGAATAAATAACAGAGTAAATCTGATGAAAAATTGCCTGCCGTGAATCTTTGCCTGTATACATTATACATATATTCGTCTGCTCTAAGTGAGAAATTCGAATTGGGTATGTCCATATTTTAATTTAGCGTCGTACTTATAATTCGTTTTAATAGAATCTTAGCACGATTAAGTAAAGTTTTCTTCGGGAAGTTAATTTAAAGTCAATTTAACTTGAAGTGCCATCAATTGCTATCATATAGAAATATTAATAATGGTAAGTGGTGCATCTACAGTTTCTGTGAATAGTAGCAGGGTCTATGATTTGTGTAAAGGATTTTTGAGATATTAACTGTGTATGGTTTAGCGCTAAGATAAACTGGTGGTTGGTAATGTGTAGTTGTAAGTTGTGTAAATCGCAATTTAATTCTGATAATTTACAAGTGTAAATATATGCGAGTGTATTTGTGTATTTTATTTAATTGGGATTTAATATCTCCTAGGTGGATGGGGATATTATTGGGTTAATTATAAAATCTTCTCGGGTCATTCTTTTATCAAAAGTAGGCCCTAGGAATTTTAGCACAAAGGAGTTCCCTCAGTAATGAATTGTTTTGATGCCTGAGGCTAGTCTAACGTAACAAAAGATTAGGTCAGCCAGTGTCTGGGTTTTTTTTCTACCAGACCAAAATTAAGTGGAAGCGGCAATGGAGATTGTAAATTTGTGACCCGGAGTTAGGAATTGTTGTTACTGGGGGGAATGTAGATTTGTGTAGGGGAGCGGTATTTATTTAAGGGAGTTATGTGTTAGAGATGAGTATATTTTTGATGTGTTGTATATCTCTTGTATTATTTGTTTCACAGCAGTTTCATGGCACAGTGGGAGAGTGTAATCTGTCCCTACAATTTACCAATGGCAAAATTTGGCATCTCAGGAGCCGAGAGCTCAAGATATCGCCAGAGGCGAAAGAAAATAAATACGTTCTCATGCAGTGAAGACATTCTTAAGCTGGAACGGGATTTTCCTTAAAATCCAGAGCTCTTTGTATAACACACTCAATTAGGCGTGTTGCCGGTGTTGTTGTAATTCTTTTCTTCACGACCATAATAATGTTGTTGTTCTAAACCCGAAGAGGGGTAACGGGCAAATAAAAGAAATTGTTCAGCAGCAGTGAAGCTTCTACATTCTGAGTCAAGTACCTCGTGCTTGATACCCAAGTCATCAGTGCAGTAGTTAGGAACAGGAGAAAGGGTCAACATTCCTTGTTCTAAATGCTAATGAGAGAAGGGGCGTAACGGAGACACCACAGCAGCAGACGTCGAGAGTGTCAGAGAGACACTGAAGCAAGGCAGAGAGGAGAGAGAGAGAGAAGAATTGCTGGGACCAGTAGGGTCTTATATTATCCTTAGAGGATAGCCTCTGAGCCATAGATGTAATAAAAGTCTACTAGTGTAGCAGTCCAATGGTGTTATTTAGTGGCGTGTATATCGCCTAAAGAGCTTGGAAACTGTGTAGACAGTTGCTTAGGCAGTGCCAGCAGGACAGTGACAGTAGTAATATTAGTTAATAGTATGGTCAGGAGTGTTGGCTCAAGTTGAGACCCCCACCAATTAGATTGTGGTTAATTCATTAATCCTTATATTTTTCCCCAGCAGGGGAAACGAAAGGGTGAAAGTGATGGTTTTAGTGTCTATCAATTTAATTGTTTCTTTGGTTTTTCAGGTCTGTGCAACATTGCACGATATTTATTTGACTGTGTTATTTGATTATGTTGATTTGTGTAATAAAACTATAAAATGTTCACTGGATCAGTTGCTATCTAAACTATACTGTACCTATATAACTGTCTGTATAGTGTGTCTGTGGTCTTTATTTAAACCTTATCTCCTTTATGGTAGTCAGAGGTGGTGAGTCTATAGCTATCAAAGACATCAGGAGTGGCGAGGGAGAGTCAATCTCGGTTCTCACCCTCGAAGCCAATAGTCTCATCTTTTCCACATTCATTGTCATTTTCATCAAAATCTATCTTCTCAGTCTTTCTCAAAATAGTGTCTTGTCTACACACTTAGACAACACTCTATACTTAAATCCACTTATATCCAGAGGGGAAGAGTGGAGTAAGTCGGGGAGAACTGGATAAACTACCAGCAGTCATCATTAGCCCTGGCAAAGCATGCAGATCTTGGGGCAACGGAAAAGCAGAGCTGGAGATTAATCAGCTGATAAGTGATCATGCTGGGGATGATGACGCCATTGTGTACACTGATGGGTCTGTAGTGCATGGTGAGAAATCAGGATGGGGCTTCTCTGTGAGAATAAAGGGCAGGGTTGTTGCTGAACAGAGTGGAGTCTACATGACAGCATGAGAATGGAGGTAGAGGCAGTTACTGCAGCACTCCATCAACCAGGGCAGTTATATTGTCAGACTCTCAAGCCATGCTTCGGAAAGTTCAGAACGGATGGCTGCGGCAGGAATGGAAAACATCAATAGAATCCTCAAGTCTTGAAGAACTGGTGTGGATCTACTATCCTGGTCATGCAGGGGTTCGTGGCAATGAGAGAGCTGACAGACTGGCCTCGAGAGCACCCATAGTGGGGAAACTGGACATGGATAAGGGAGAGATACTAAGGACAGTTAATGATCGCCTGCTGGATAATGACACTGCAATGGATGAATCAACAAGGCTGAGACTGTTGGAGTTGGCATCAAATGTGGGACTAGAAGAAATGGACGTGAGAGAGGATGTATCTGTCGTATGTTGTGACAGAGAATTATGAAAATAGATTTCAAATATCTACATTTTTCTTCCACCTTGCTTCCTCAATTAGTTATGCACGGTTTGTTAACGTAAAACCCTCCTACACTCAGATATCTGTCTCTTTCTTAATTTAGCACGCCTATTTTATTTTATTTTCTCTATTGTCTTAGGAATGTTTACAAACAGACCTATTTGCTAACGCAGAACCCCTGGGTGTTTGATGTTTGTTGCATTCATATTTTTGCCACGCCTATATTTTCTTTGTCTTTCTCTACGGTCTTATAGGCACTAGGAATGTTTGCAATTAGACAGGTAAACGGAACGCGTAGAGAGGGGAGGGTATGGTGGATTTGTAGAGAAAAGGGCGACTATTTCAATAAGTCATCCCTGTTTATTAGTGCACGTTCTCAGGGGGAGATAAGCTAATGAAGTTAAGTCGTAGCTTTCGGTAGACATTGATCAGGGGGACTTAATCTGAAACCAAGGGCAGATAATCACAGTTACTCCCCCTAAATCCGTTCGTTTGGAAAGTAATTAAACACGGTGAGAATCGCCAGATCAAAGGACGGGTTTTGCTTGATTGCCAGAGTCTGCGAGCGGTAAAAGTGTGAATTTTTCTTCTGATTCGCAGATCGACCGAAGAAAAGCCCGAAATCTGAGCGAAAGCGTCAAAAGTAACAAGTACGAGCGATTTCTTCCATTTTTATATATCTCTGCTTTTAAAATCCATTATTCAGTACCCACAGATTTATTTCAGAACATCTAGCTCCGATTCTAGAACCATTTGTATTAATGGAGTTTCTTAGTTTTCGTTGGAGATTGTTTTAATTTCTGTGTCGGCGGTAAATATCATACTAGAAGTTTGAGTGATTTAATTGCTAAGTCCATATTTTATTTCACTAAGATTGTTCTGTGTAGAGTGATCTAAGGGTTAAGTCCGGCAGTTATTTCACTAGTTTTTGTGTTTATTGGCTAGCGAATTAAAATAATCTATAGCTAAATTGTTCCGGCTGTAGCGTTAGTCTAACTAACTGATTTAACCAGTAAAAGATATTTAATCGACTAGTAAATGCACTGTTCATTATGAGTATTGACGAAATATATATTTATTTCTAATTCATGATGATTAATTTTGTAAATGACTAGAATTTATGTCACGGGAGTTTTTAAACGATCATATAAGCTCTAGGCTTGTAGTTTCAATTAAAGTTACATAACCGAAGTGGATAAATATATTATATTTTACGCAGGTGAGGATAGGATTGAGAATACTATATTATGGTTAAGTATTTTTATTTTTCTTCCTATACACAGTACTGGGTCAAACCCAAAACCTACCAGCGGCTTCCATATAAATCTGAGAATAACCATATAAAGAACATTTTTTACTTAGTATCTGGGTCTTCAAGGTAAACCTGTCTGGCATTGTGTTTACACTCAGAAAGAGACAGAGTACCAACCCAAAGAACATTAAGAGTGACTTTGTAACTGGGCCTATAGATCCAGATTTCTTTTTCTCAATTTCATTTACATTCATTCATCCAGTGGAGCCGCGCTAGCGTAGTGGTTACAACACCGCTCTGGCGACCGGGTGATGCAGGATCAAACCCAGGCGACGGCATTTGAGGATTTTTCGTCGACCGGGATTTGGACTGGATTAACTCAAGACCTGGCGAGGACATCTGAAGGAGTGTCATCGACCAGGGATTGGCAGCTCCTGAGCCGACCCAGCTCTAATGGGTACCTCCGAAATCGGCGAGTATCTGCCTGAATGGCGAGGGACACCTGTCTCTATACAAGAAAAAAGGGATACTCACGTAAAATCAATGTCAGGTTAGACATTAATAATAACCTGAGATTTCGCCTCGAGTATTAGCGGGCGTACGAAAAAAAAAAAAAAATTACATTCAGCCCGTTGTGGCGACATAACCAACATTAACATTTCCCGACGTTTGACCATTGGTGGTGTGACAAGGAATTTTTATACTGAGAGAAGTTACTGACCTGACATTCCTATGTACTGGAAATCTCAAGCTACTGACACTGTGAGCACTGTTAAATTTCTTACCTGGACTAATTAATGTGACATAAACAGAAATCCTAAATAAAAGTAACAAAGTGAACGTTCCCCGGAGAAGTGGATTTAATCTGTCTTTGAGGAGCTGGGGTTTTCTTTGTCAAAATAACACTGGATTTGCTGTGTGCACGTGTCCTAAAGATTGTTCCAGAAGTTGCAAATCAAGTATTAGGTAAGAACGAATGAACGTGGCCATGGTTGTATGGAAAGAAAGAAAGCAGGAATGAGTAACTCTTTTATTGTATAATCCATGTACTCACTTTGTATATTTCTTACTGTGTTTTGCTAATATTGTTCAATTTCAGAATAGAATAATGTAAATACTCTGTTCTTTACAGTATAGTCAAAGTCTATACCATAGTGCTAACCTTTTGACCTTTTTTTTGGGGGGTTAATTAACTTCTCTTTGTGGGATCTTGTCTCAACAGGGGGGATAGTACTTATGGGTCTATTTCTTTCTTACGTCTGTACCCCTATGATTTTTCTTATATTCGATATATGATAATATCTATATGTTGTGAAGTTTCTTTATGGTAAATAAAATTTCATAAACTGTAATTTCTGTGTTTGTCAGCTCGTCCCAACATCCACATTCCATTAGTATAGTTTTCACGTTTGTGCGTTCAACTGTCGTCACTTATCTGTGTGTGTGTTTGTGAGTGGTGGATATATATATTAATATATAGAAAGGGAACTGTCGGAACAACAATATTTTGTAGTCGTAACCGATAGGCTGGGCTAGAGAAGTTTTCTCAAATTCAGGGACAGACTTTACCTTTTCACCAACTCACTAGTGAAATCTATCTGTTTACCTTATCTTGCACTGAGTCATCACCTTTGTCAGTTCTATTCAGAAGGGACCTAACATTGTTCTTAATCACCTATCGAAATCTACGACATATGTCCAACCAGCGTGCTACAGCTACAATTAGCATTCATACTCTTCAACATTTGCTGAGGGAGACTGAGTACCTATGGGTTTGCCTCGAGTGCAGTGAGGTCAGTTCTGATTAACAATAATAAAAACAATAACTCTAAGAAAGATATCACACATTTTTGAGCAAGTGAATGATTTTTATGCAAGCTTTATGAGATCAATAACTAGTAGGAGAAATTTTACAAACTGCATTTATACCCTAGAGTTAAAAAAAGAGACTCATATATACATTTTGAAGACATGCTATGTGGTATTTGTTCACCTGTTATATGGTATTGCATGAATGCTGAACTTAACCAAAGCACACGAAAATCAGCTTTCAATGAAGCTTTACTTGTTTCAGAAATGAAACACAGAAATTGAAAAAAAAAATGATCTGGGGTTAAGTGAGATATCACTGAAAAAATATACAAAGAGAAGCAATAACAAATTAACCTTGATGCTGCCAGGTAAGCACATAAGCATCCCCTGGAAAACTTTTGAAAGATCCCTCAAGTTGAAGGTGTAATGAGACTTGGCTGGAGTAGGCAGCAGTTGAGTTTGGATAGTATTGTACATGGAGATACATGTGGTTACCATCTGGCTACAGTACTCTGACACTGATGCATTTTGGGCTGAAAATAAAGTAGAATTTCAGAAAATTACTGTGTTCTTTAGCTCCTCTGTCCGTTGATAACTGTCAGCCTCTGTAAGTCTGTTGCTAACAGTTAATCTTCTGTGGTAGATGTAAGTCTCCTGTATGTTTGATATTAAACTTCAGTCTGTTTCTAACATTTAGCCTAATGCATGTTTATTCCTGTTATCTGTCTGTATATTTTTTTCTAACTATTAATTTCCTTGAAGTTTATTGCCAGCCATTTCCTGTATGTCTGTAATTTTAACTGTCAGTCTACCAAATATTTTTTGCTAAAAATTAGTCTCTTATGAGTTTACTGCTAACGGTTAGTTTCTTGTCATTTTGGTGCAGCTAATTTCATGTAAGTGTAATGTTAACTTTTAGTCTCCTACAAGTGTATTTTTAATCATTAGTTTCTGTAAGTGTATTGTTAACTGTTAATTTTCTGTAAATGTATTGCTAACTGTTAGTCTCCTTCAAGTGTATTGTTAACAGTTAGTTTCCTGTAAGTGTATTGTTAACTGTTAGTCTCTTTAAGTTTCTACCTGTTAGTTTCCAGTAAATGTATTGTTAACTGTTAGTATCTTTAAGGGGGCATATACACCCAGAAAAAGACAAAAAAGGTTATTTTTGATTTTCATATAATAATTGTGTTTTAAATATTTATAAGCCTTTTTACTTTGATATTCTTTTTGAATTATGTGTTTATCAGTAATAGTTTATGAGTTATCAATGTTCAAAGAGAATCAGATAAGTGTTTTAACATTTTAAAAACTAAACTTTAACGAAAACAGGGCTTGCGATTCACAGTTCCGGTGATATTTTCTACAATTTTAAAGCTATAGCCTTCAAATTTTGCACACTTATAGCCCATGTTATCCTTTATGGCATGAACCTCCACTTTTTTCTTACATGGTATAGAAACAGAGATATTGCTATACAAAGTTCTAAATTTGTGCTATTTAAAAGGGTCATATTGCAAGAGCCATATCTACAAAACTCATTGGGGTAGACATTTTTGGGTGGTTCACGCCATAGGTAGGGATGTTATGCACATCATCTGCTGGTTTGGCATTCTTTGCACCTTTTATGTGAGTGAAATTCATTCCCAGGTGCACTGGGGGTTTTCCTTCCTTTTTTTTTCATCACTTCATGTTAATTAATTATTTTCACATAAAACATTAAAATTTATAAAGTAAACTTTGTTCATCATAAAATATAATATCTCTTGTAACATGTGGCCAAATTTTATGTCAACAAGTTTGTTAGTTATTTTCCTGTTAATTTTTTAAAAAGATAACCCATTTCTGGGTGGGTGTTCCCCCTTAAGTTTCCAGCCGTTAGTTTCCATTAAATGTATTGTGAACTGTTAGTCTCTTTAAGTTTCTAGCTGTTAGTTTCCAGTAAATGTATTGTTAACTGTTAGTATCTTTAAGTTTCCAGCTGTTAGTTTCCATTAAATGTATTGTGAACTGTTAGTCTCTTTAAGTTTCTAGCTATTAGTTTCCAGTAAATGTTCTGTGAACAGTTAGTCTCTTGTAAGTTTCTAGCTATTAGTTTCCAGTAAATGTATTGTGTACTGTTAGTCTAAGTTTCTAGCTGTTAGTTTCCAGTAAATGTATTGCTAACTGTTAGTCTCTTGTAAGTTTCTAGCTGTTAGTTTCCAGTAAGTGTTCTGTGAACTGTTACTCTTGTAAGTTTCTAGCTGTTAGTTTCCAGTAAGTGTATTGTTAACTGCTAGTCTCTTTAAGTTTCTAGCTGTTAGTTTCCAGTAAATGTATTGTGAACTGTTAGTCTCTTTAAGTTTCTAGCTGTTAGTTTCCAGTAAATGTATTGTTAACTGTTAGTCTCTTTGTTACTAGCTGTTAGTTTCCAGTAAATGTATTGTTAACTGTTAGTCTCTTTAAGTTTCTAGCTGTTAGTTTCCATTAAATGCATTGTGAACTGTTAGTCTCTTATAAGTTTCTAGCTGTTAGTTTCCAGTAAGTGTTCTGTGAACTGTTAATCTCATCTCTAGCTGTTAGTTTACAGTAAGTGTACTGTTAACTGTTATTCTATTGTAAGTTTCTAGCTGCTAGTTTCCAGTAAATATTGTGAACTGTTAGTCTCGTCTCTAGCTGTTAGTTTCCAGTGAGTGTATTGTTAACTGTTAGTCTCTGTTGAGAGCACATCATGGGGCAGGGCAATCCTGATAAAGTTATATTTAGATGGATTGTTGTGCACCATGATGTTCCTCACCAAAACGCACAGAATTAGAATGAGTAGTTATGACAAAGGGGGGTATCTAGGGATGACTTGAGGAGATTGTGTCCACGCATTACAGCGTACAGACGTATCAGAATATGTGGCCAAGTCCACAACAAAGTGTAGCATAGTCTACTTATATATGTGTATTTCATGAGTTTGGATTTAACTCTAAAGTAAGTTTATTATCCGCTGTGTAGATTTTGCCGAAATGGCCAGAAATATAAAGAGAGATGACTTCTCGAGAAATTCGAAATGTTCCAAAGGTCAGAAGCACCTATTGTGAACATATGTAAGATGTTATGAAGTGATGGAACTGTTTTATTAGGTCGATAATGACCATAACTAGAAGAAATAAGTGGACACAGAAAATTGTGTATGTATAAGAAATATACAGTAATAATGTATTTTCAAGTATCAGCAAGGTTGTCGAAAGAGTAACAGTACGTAGAAAGGATATATATAACTATACAAAATAGATTCATACTACTAAGGACCTAATAGTAAATTCATTGGAGCATGTTGTAATTCATGACAGATATATGTGTGTAATAAAAGAAAGTCGTTTGAAACAATATTGTTGAAGAATCTATACAAGATTTCAGATTCATCATTTGAATTAATTATATCAAGTTGAAAGTTCTGCACAGTAATGGATACGAATACATATTCAAATACCAACAATTATATTGGAATGGCTAAGCCAGATTTACACAGGAAAGTTGGAAAGACAATCAAACACGAATAGAAATTCAAAAGTAATATTTATTTATTGAGCCAATATTTGACCACAACGAGTAAGAGAGAATAATTCTAGACATTGAAATAGAAAGATAAATCTGGTTCTTAACAGTCTCCTATAATCGTACTGTTACCAGTTAGTTTCCAGTAAGTGTATTGTTAACTGTTAGTCTTCTGTAAGTTTCTAGCTGTTAGTTTCCAGTAAGTGTATTGTTAACTGTTAGTCTTCTGTAAGTTTCTAGCTGTTAGTTTCCTATACAAGTATGTGTATTGTTAACTGTTAGTCTTCTGAAAATGTAAAACTTAAGTCAAGCAATGCTAAACTTACTCATCCAGGACTCCAAGATGGCAGAGAAGATTTGGCTCTTGCTCCCATCTTCCAACTCTGTGAAGGCCAGGAAGTTGAAGTGCCGGAGCAGCCGTGCAGTGACTGGGTTTCGACCACCACCAGGTGGGCCCATAGCGCACACAAAATTGACATCCACAAGAGTACGGAATTCACCTGAATACATTACAGAAATGTCTTTAATTGCAGGCATCATTTCATATCACCCGTGTGTTACCGGGGCCCGAAAGGGGAGCAAAGAATAGTAACACTGTCCCCTACCAAGCATGTCGTAAAAAGCGACTAAGGAGGGTTGGGCATGGGGCCGGTTACACCATCCTGTAAAAAAAATTTAAACCACAAAAAACTTCAACAAATATGGACAAGTCAAATAAAGAAAATAAAACACAGCCATCCAAGACAGGGGAAGGTCCTCTCGCGGGGAGGCGTATGATGCAACACAGAGAAAGCCGAAAGGAGTCTGTGTTGCTGACTAACCTTCTTTCTTCTAGGAGAACTTCCAGATTTGGCACCTGGAATGTTCGGACATTAAACGAACAAGGGAAAGTGGCGCAAGTAGCAGCAGAAATGAGGGAATACAAAATCGAGGTTCTGGGAATGTGTGAAACAAAGTGGAAGGGGGTAGACAGGAAGAAACTCATCACAGGTGAATTGGTGCTGTCCTCAGGACATGAAGACGAAAGTTCACACCACAGTGAAGGGGTAGCTCTTATGTTATCTAAAGAAGCACAGAAAGCACTAATTGAATGGGAAGCTGTTGGACCCAGAATAATAACAGCTTCTTTCAAAACAGCTAAAAAGAAAATTCATGTAAATGTCATCCAATGTTATGCACCAACTAATGACAAAGAAGAGTCTGTGAAAGAAGCATTTTATACTAAACTACAAGAAATTATGGATAAAGTAAAAAGAAGAGACATCACAATTTTGATGGGTGACATGAATGCAAAGATAGGTACAGTCAACACTGGATTTGAAGAAGTCATGGGAAAACATGGGCTAGGAGTAATGAATGAAAATGGAGAGCTATTCGCAAACTTCTGTGCTTCATATCAACTGGCTATAGGAGGAAGCATGTTTCCACATAAGAGAATACACAAGGCAACATGGATATCACCAGACCATAGAACAGAAAATAAGATTGATCATATATGCATAAACAAGAAGTTTAGATCATCATTGCAGGATGTAAAGGTATATAGAGGAGCAGATGTGGCATCAGATCACCATCTTCTGATAGCCAAAGTAAAAATGAAACTCAAGAGATATGCAACTATGCAAAATTATAGACAACAGTTTAATGTAGGACAGCTAAGAAATCAAGAAACAAGAGACAAATTTGCGGTCACAGTATCCAACAAATTCCAAGTGCTCCAACAGCTGGAAGATGTAGAGAATACAGAAGACTATTGGCAGCAGGTCAAAACAGTATGGAAGGAGACATGTGAAGAAATACTGGGGAAAAGGGAAAGACAACAAAAAGCATGGATAACAACAGAAACCATCAATAAGATAAAAGACAGAAAAAACAAGAAAGCAGAGTTAAACACAAGCAAAACTAGAAGCTCCAAAGCCAAGGCTCAAGAAGTGTACACAGAAGCAAACAAAGAAGTAAAAAGAAGTATCAAAAGAGACAAGAGGAAGTATATTGAGGAGTTGGCAAGAGAGGCAGAAGATGCTGCAGCCAAAGGAAATATGAGAGAACTGTATAGCAGTGCAAAGAAGCTAACAGGGAAATACAAGCAAACAAGTTGCCTCATAAAAGACAAGAATGGGAAACTGCTCAGCAATATACAAGAGCAAATGAAGAGGTGGACAGAATATTTTGGGGACCTTCTCAATAGACCAGCTCCACAAAACCCGCCGGACATCCAGCCAGCAGAAGAAGAGCTACAAATTAACGGTGAAAGACCAACGAAGGAAGAAATAAAGAAAGCCATAAAGCTTCTAAGAGAGGGAAAAGCGTCTGGACCTGATGGCATTCCAGCAGAGGCCATCAAAGCAGATATCGACACGGCTACAGAGATGTTATATAAATTACTTGGTAAAGTCTGGGAAAAGGAAGAGATACCAGCAGAATGGAAGGAAGGATATCTGGTTAAGTTGCCTAAGAAGGGAAATTTACAAGAGTGCACAAATTATAGAGGAATAATGTTACTATCAGTGCCAGGAAAAGTATTAAACAGGATTATCCTTGAGAGATTAAAAGAGTCCATAGACAAGAAACTGAGAGATGAACAAGCAGGTTTTCGACAAAACAGATCATGTACAGACCAGATAGCCACTTTGAGAATAATAGTTGAACAAAGTCTGGAATGGAATTCACCACTATACATCGGATTTGTGGACTACGAAAAGGCATTTGACAGTGTAGACAGAGAATCACTTTGGAAATTGATGAGGCATTATGGAGTTCCCCTGAAGATCATTAATTTAATAAAGAAAACATATGAAGACATGACATGCAGAGTTCTTCACGAAGGACAGCTAACAGAACCGTTTGGGATAAGAACAGGAGTGCGACAGGGATGCCTCTTGTCTCCATTTCTTTTCTTGCTGGCAATAGACTGGGTTATGAGATCATCGACAACACACAACAGAAATGGAATCCAGTGGACTCTGACTAAGCAGTTGGATGATCTGGATTTTGCTGATGACTTGGCTCTTCTGTCCCATAACCGTAATCAGATGCAGGACAAATTGAAAACACTCGAGGAGAGGTCACAGCAATTGGGTCTGAAAATACACAGGGAAAAGACAAAAATAATGAGAATAAATGCAGGTAATGATAACAGGGTTGAACTTGAAGAAACACCAATTCAAGATGTAGAATCATACACATATCTTGGCAGCAATATAGACAAAGTTGGAGGGACAGACAGCGATATCAAAATAAGAATACAAAAGGCAAGAGGAGCTTTCATTGCATTGGGAAATATATGGAGATCAAGAGAAATCGGATCCAACACGAAAATAAGAATCTTCAACTCAAATGTGAAGTCAGTCCTATTGTATGGCTCGGAGACATGGAGAACAACAAAGACAACAACCAAAAAGCTACAGACTTTCATAAATGGGTGCTTGCGTAGAATAGAGGGATTAAAATGGTATGACAAGGTTACCAACGTGGAACTGATGACAAGAACTAGACAAGTGCCAGTGGAACAAGAGATGAGAAGAAGACGATGGCGATGGATAGGACACACACTGAGGAAACCTGTTGATAGCATTACAAGACAGTCCTTGTTCTGGAACCCCCAGGGCAAGAGAGGCAGAGGAAGACCAAGAAGTACATGGAGAAGAGAGTTGGAAACAGAGGTGAAAATGATGAGGAGAACATGGAAAGAACTTGAGATGATGGCACGGGACAGGAGGACTTGGCATGTGTTTGTTGAAGGCCTATGCTCCTTTGGGAGTGGAGGGTTATGAATGAATGAAATCATTTCATATAGTAATAAACGTACTGTGAAATAATGTATATTGATATATTTATCATTCATTAATTATCCTTCAGCTTGCTGTGAGAATAGACCTTCACCTTGCTGTGAGAATAGACCTTCACCTTGCTGTGAGAATAGACCTTCATCAAAATCATGCCAAGCTTTTTCTGTTCCAAGGCCTTTCCATGTCTTATTTATCCCTGCCATGTCTGTCTTCAACCCCCTTCTCTGTTATTTTTTAATCTCCCCCCATTTCTCTTACATGAAAGTATATAAATTTGATTTTCTATTATATGATGGAATGCACAGTTTACTCCAGTTTATTGTATTGTACCTAAGTGTGCTGAAATTCTTCTTTATCTCAAGTATAGTTTGAGCAATTTTTAAAGTAATATATAGATGAACTCAAGTTCTAAAGTAATATGTATATTAACTTGCATGTAATGTGAATTTAACTCAATATCAACTTGAGGTAAGCAGCAGAGTAAGCTAACTTTTTCTTGAATAAGTCAAGCCTAGGCTTATGTAAGTTGTTTAACTCATTCTAACCCTGGCAGTTTTCCAGTTTTACCCAGGCCCCAAAATAGAGGCATCATTTTCTAAACGTTATGTTTTAAAAACAGGCAGTAGACATATATATCAATTTAGCAGATATATGTATTATGCATCAAAATTGATTAAATTGGCCGAAGAATGTTGTGAAACAGTGTTGAGGTCTGATGTGATATAATAATTGTTTGTTATGTCTTGCGAAGTATAGCACCATAACAAAATCAAAACAAAATAACTGATAAAAATTGTGGACTTTCAAGTAAATATTTCAATTCTACTTAATTCCTTGGTGGTAAAAGGCCAAGAATCAAAATTTATATCTGGTTGAAAATTAATCCAAGAAGTTCGATCACAAACAAATGAAAATTCTAATTTATATAATTTTTTTGGTGAAGTCACATATCGCTGAGCTGAAATCTCACTTACGCAGTCCTGTCCCACACAATTTAATTTATTTATTACTTTAAAATATCAATTAAAAAAAATTTTCTTCCTGGAATCAAAAATAGGTTATTATCGCTGATATCATTAAAATTAATTCAGAAATGATCTATTGCAGATGATCCATTTATAGTTTATGACTGTTACATATGTGACTATTTCTTCTTCTTCATTAAGTACTATGCCTAGTGCCATAGGAGATCATGTCTCTCCACAACTTCCTATCTCTAGTACAATTTATCAATTCTGTTGTTGACCTTCTTCCATGCCACGATGTCAAACTGTCCAGTACTTTCTCTCTTCCTCTACTTCTCTTTCCTATAATCTTACCTGTTGTTATGATATATTCCAGCTTTCCTCTTCTCATCTTCTTCTTCTTCTTCCGTCCTTAGCCAACGACCGGCAAAGCAGTCAGTGGCCATTACGCCTAGTAGCGTCTTAAGGGCAACAGCGAATAGATTTTCTTTGCCGCTGTTCCCATCACGCCTAATGGCGTCTTTAGGGCAACGACAAATTAATCCGTTTGTTGTTGTTTCCGTAATCAAAGTGACTGGCAAACGGGTGATCAGCCCGTTGGGTCCTCTTCTCATAACATGTCCAAAAAAGTGGATTGCTTCTTTCTAACTTTTGAAATAAGTTTCATTTGCACACTGGCCTCTTTCAGGACATCCTCATTACTCTTTTTTGCTGTCCATGGTATTTTTAACATTCTTCTGTAAAATCACATCTCTGTGGCCTCTGGTGCTTTCCCTCCTTGATTATTAACTATCCATGACTCACTTCCATACATCAGGATTGGTTCTATATAACACTGAAGAACTCTCTTTCTTACATCCATTGATAAAGAATTGTTATCTAAAATACTCTTCGTTTTATAGAATGCTGTTTTTGCCTGAGCAATTCTGCTCTTCACTTCTGAGATGCATCTTCCATCCATTGTTATTAGTGTACTCAGGTATGTGACTACTTGACATAAATAAACTACCTAATGACATCATTAATTGATAACAGTATGCAAAACTTAAGCACCAGAATACTTCTTTCACTACCAGTTCAAAATAATTGGTCCACAGGAAGTGTTTGCATGATTTGAACAAGCTATGGCCACTTATTTTCTAATTTTTCATTCAAATTCTGAACTCCTATCAAGCGGGCGCACAATGTGCCTAGATAGGATCTATAGGGTAACCTGGTGCACCATATGTACGGCTCATGGGTAAGAATGAGGTAAGTGTTAGCTGCATCTTCCACTGTATTTGAAAATGTGCCACAGATATGTTAAAGCATCCTGTGACAGGATTTTGTGAACATTTTCACAGAGGTAATACTTTAAGATATTTATATAGATCGACACACAGTGTTTGGTACTTATCAGAAACTAGATGCACTGCACGTTTTTGTAATGAGTGAAGCCTCTTTGTGTTGGACAGACAAAGAAGACAAAGGTTTTATTTAAATTTTTTTATTGTTTTAAATCTCTTCTTCTTATTTAGTTTTCCTACTTCCAAAACATGTTTTTAATTCTCATTACAAATCATCATTTTTATAAACCACAAAACATCTGTTCATCATAATCTTTAACAACAAATTCCAATTTCCTGTTTTTATACTCACCAATGGCCTTTCTGTCATACCAACCCTTGAAGTCCAAATACTGTCTGATAAGCTCAATAGGTGGCTGTGCTCCATAAACTTCCAAGGCGGGCATATTGAGGTCATCAATAAAGAAGATTAGTGACTTGCCCAGAGGAGGTCCAAATACACCCTTACGTCTAGATGGAAAATTTACTGACAGCTAGCAACAATTTGTACTGACATTCTCAAGCTGCATAAAAGCACAGAAGATAACACTTACATGGTCAGTGACATAGAATAAAGAAACCACTGAAAGTAAGGATACACTCTCTTTAAAGGAACCACTAAGTATTGGAACACTAAAGTGGATTCCCCAGGTATGGTAAAGGTAGTCTCATAGCAGATACAGATACTGCTGTAGGGGACTGAAGTGTTATAGCCTTCACTATACTAAGTCCAGCTTCAAAAGGTGGTGGTACTCAGTTCCCTTCCTCACTGCCTTTTCATTCCTAATGCATAAGCAGAGTCAGGTACCCATTAACAGCTGGGTAGACTGCAGCATGATGCCACTGTGTTTCAAACCTGGTACCTTCGTTGCAAGAGACCAGTACTCTAACAAATCAGTCTAAATGGATTCCCTAGAGTACTCATTAAAAAGTGACATTTTAAAAACAAAAAATTTTTTTTTCACATTTACAAGAAAAAAAAAAAAAAAGCTGCCTGCTAAATAGTGTTTATAACGTACATCACACTCAAGTAAAACAAAAAGCACAGTTAAGACAGTGCCTGCCTCCAGGTCCATGTAAAAAAAAAACGTCCATAACAATTTCCATATGACTATTTATTATGATTTTTGTTACATATCTAGTGTGGATATTTCATACCATATTATTTTCTACTTTTTATTTCTGTCATACACCTCATCATTGCAGAAATGTTTGGCTTATTATCTGTTGATGTTTTTCAATTTATTTTTGTTCTCTGAAGCCCATTATTGAAAATGCTACATTAAATTATTTGTTCCTTCTTATTATTTTAATCCATATTTTTTTAAATATTATTTAACCTACCAAACAGTTTCAAAGTAATCCAGAGCAAGGAAATAACCTGCTATTTATATACAAGCCAGCAAGCACGTCATGTGGTCTCTTTTAAAGTCAATCTACATGAATAGGTTGCTTAAATTATCATTCATTCATAACCCTCCACTCCCAAAGGAGCATAGGCCTTCAACAAACACATGCCAAGTCCTCCTGTCATGTGCCATCATCTCAAGTTCTTTCCATGTTCTCCTCATCCTTTTCACCTCTGTTTCCAGCTCTCTTCTCCATGTGCTTCTTGGTCTACCTCTGCCTCTCTTGCCCTGGGGGTTCCAGAACAAGGACTGCCTTGTAATGCTATCAACAGGTTTCCTCAGTGTGTGTCCTATCCATCGCCATCGTCTTCTTCTCATCTCTTGTTCCACTGGCACTTGTCTAGTTCTTGTCATCAGTTCCACATTGGTAACCTTGTCATACCATTTTAATCCCTCTATTCTACGCAAGCACCCATTTATGAAAGTCTGTAGTTGTTCTCCATGTCTCAGAGCCATACAACAGGACTGACTTGACATGCTTAAATTATGCATAATATAAAATGATTCCACATGTTTAGCCTACTTAAACTTTAAGCTGCATAGCCCACCTTTTGTCTAACTTTCCATCAATCAAGTCCTGTGTTTGATTGGCACTTGTTTTTGCAGAGAAAACAATGAACTCTGGAACATATTCCTTGGGCATATTGCGGGACAACTTGTCTGAAATCGTCAATGTCTTGCCCGTACCAGTTGGACCAACACATAAAACCTGCAGAGAGATTTATATGGGAAGCATTATCATTACATAAATTAAATTATTATAGTTTAAGTTTTACAGCTACTTATATTTTCATCCTGGAAATTTTGGGATGAAAGTCATTGTGGTAATATAATGGTATTTATCCACGGGTGTAAAATCTAGCTTGAATTGAAAGTGTGAAATTTAGCTTGAGTTAATCAAGATGCAAAGAAAAGAATTGTGGTGGCATTACTACATGACTTAGTAATCATAATTAATTTTTTAAAAAGCAACATGAAGAGACACAAAAATGGAAAGCAAAAGATTTGACCACTGACATAAAAACTTACCGTCTTCTTGCTTGACACAAGCATCTCTAAGACTTTTGCACAGCGTACAGTATCAATAGTAGGAACAATGATATCTGAGTACTTTGTATCAGCAGAAATATGAAAATCTGGCATGCCACCCATCCAGTTTTTCCACTGCACTTTCTGAAACACAAATAGAAACGTGAACAGCATTTGCTTACTGTTATAAATAAACATAAACAGGCTGCAGTTTCTGTAGTTCACAATGAAACATGACAACATGTAACTTCTGTATCACACGCAGAAACAAAAACAGATCACAATTTTTTACTACTCACAGAAACCAAAACCGTCATGAGTTTTTGTAACACATATAGCAATACATATTTTCTGTAAATCCTTATCTTGCAGCACCCCCAGGGAACATGGGTCTCTGTCACAGCTTGATTAACAAGCTGTGGACTGTCTGTGCTCCGCTGGGAGCAGGTGCGTAATGTCAGTCGTGTATGAGAGGCAGTCAGTAGAGTGGTCTGAACTTGACAACACGAAACTGCTAGGTCAGCAGGTCAGGGGTGAATGCAAGGATAGTTCTGATTGGGGCAGTGAAGAAACGGGGGTCAGGAGAGCAACGAGGTTTTTGGTGGTGATGGTGGACTTGAATTGTCGAGTGCGAGAAGATATTTATTTGTGTGAATCTAATGCATTTTGTGATCTGGGATTTTCATGAATGTGATGCACTTCGCTGACTATACATATTGTTGTAATTTTGTAGCCACAGTTTTTGAATACATTGGACAGAGTTGGGAATATGACTTGTGTTGGTTATTACTTGAATGTGTTCCACTCCATCCCCCGCTCTCTTGTTTAGTATTTCGAGGACTAAGACATATGTGTGTTTAATATAAAACACGCCGTATCAGTCTCCAATAAATTTGTGTCAGGTATTGCTGTCCTGCATCATCCACTCAAGATCTTTCCATGACTCAAGGTCTTTCTATGACTCAAGGTCTTTCCATGACTCAAGGTCTTTCCACGACTCAAGGTCTTTCCACGACTCAAGGTCTTTCCGCTACTCAAGGTCTTTCCATGACTCAATGTCTTTCCATGACTCAAGGTCTTTCCACGACTTCTTTATCCCTTTCACTTCTGTTTTCAGTTGTCTTCTCCATTTGTTTTTCAATCCCCCTCTATTTCTCTTACTTTGTGGATTCCAGAGCAAGGACTTACTTGTAAGGTTATCAATAGGTTTTCTCAGTATGTGTCCTATTCATCACCAGTATTGTCTTGTCATCTCTTGCCCCTGTTCAGTTCTTGTCCTCAGTTCTACATTGGTGATCTTGTCACACCATTCCAATCCTTCTATTCTATGCCAGAATCCATTTGTGAAAATTAGAACTCCTTGGTTGTTGTTTTTTGTTCTTCTCTATGTTTCAGAGTCGTCTAATACGACTTCCTTGAAATCTGAGTAGAAGATTCTTGTTTCCGTGTTGGACTTGATTTATTTTGATTTCCATTTATTTCCTAATGCAGTGAAAGCTCCCTTTGCCTTTTGTATTCTTATTTCGATATCACTGCCTGTTCGTTAGTTTGTCTATACTGTTGCCAAGATACACGCATGATTCCACAACTTGCAGGGGCAAGTGCAACCTTGACATCATTTGCAGCAGTTATTCTCATAATCTTTGTCTTTTCCCAGTGTATATTTTTTGTAATGTGCATGAACAAAGATCTGAGTGATTATTTAGCAAAACTTTCTCAAAGCCCTTTAAAGTAATGCAAAAAAAAATAATAAAAATGAAATGAAACATAATAAACAGGCATGTGTTTTCTCTCATACATGCTTAAACTGCATAATTTAGAATTATTGTAAAACTTTGAGAATGATTATTTGGCAAAGTTGTTTTTTTCAAAGCCTATAACAGTGATGCAAACTAATAAATTACCAGCTGGATTCTTCAGAAAGTTATACTTTCAAAATATGTATTCTAAATCTGAAATTTGCAGAGGGTGAAAATCCGACTCTACATCACAAAGTAAAAACAAATACACACATCTAACTTAAACTCTAGATCACAAATTAAAAATAAAATAAAGATTATTTTTTTAATCGTTGTTGTAATTTCTTTTTCTTTTTCTAACCTTTACTCTTGTAAATCATGGGGAGATTTAGTGGTTCTCTTAGGTAACAGTTCATTAATCCTCATTTTTCTCTACATATTTCAGCTATTCCATCAAGCTATCTCCTACTTGGGTATCTTCATGCTTTTCAGCCCACTATCCAGGCTCATGCTACTAATCAGGCTGGTTTCGGTTTGGTTTGGTTTTAAGGACTATCTTCATTGCACACGGACAACTCCATCAGTGCTCCAATCTCTTCCCTTAGATCACACAAGGAGGATCTCAGCACAGTGCACAAACTCCGTAGCACCGGCGAGAATCCCATTGTGTGTATATAGGAATCACACATTCTATAAATATTTTTGTGGTATGTAGGTTTCTAATATTTAAATTTTGCCTGGGCAGCGGCCTGATAGGCCTACTCTTTACGATTTCCAACTGCCGTGGGATTTTTAATGTGCACATGGGACTTCCTATATTGCATAAAATATATTCCCCTCAACTGGGAATCGAACCTGGAACCTCTAGAATTTGAGGTGGACGCCTTACCTCTTAGCCACTCCAACCCCCTATTTTTTCGCCCTTATCCGAGAAGGCTAAGCATCCGATCTCACTACCCAGGAGACCGGGGGGGGGGGGGGGTAATGACATAATTAGGACTATTGGTTCTGAAAAAAATTTCCCATAAAATATATTCCCCTCAACTGGGAATCGAACCTGGTACCTCTAGAATTCGAGGCAGACGCCTTACCTCTTAGCCACTCCGACCCCCATGGTACCTGACACCTAACTCTAATCAGTTTGAGAATGAACACCTAAGTATTTCTTTTCTTGAAGTATCAGTAACTTTTCTTCAAGAAACTAAGATAAAAAATGACTGAATTCATATTGTTAGAATATACACATTACTGACTTCCTTACCTTTTTTATGACAATCTCTTCTTCTTCCACACTTGGAGGTGCTGAGCTGCTAATTCCAGCATCATCCAGCATGTAGTCGAACACTAAACCTTCCTCAGGGAATAGCAGGGCAATCTGTTCTCAAACAAGGTTCAATCAATGTTTACATCAGTCCACATTTATTTCTCAAACATTTATTACAAGGAATTAACGTTATACACTTTATTGTACAGAATGTCGACAAGACAATGGTATCAAGTACCTTCTGCAAGAAATAAGAAATAAGAGGTATAAACAACAGAGAATCCCAATATATTAGAATATTTACCATCATGAAAATCATCCTTAACTGTAGAACAAGTTTTGAGAATAGACAGACCGATTGAACTGCACAGTGTTGTCAGACAGTACATAACAGTAACAAAAATTAATATATAACAGTAAATGCATAATAAGAATATAACCTAATATATGTCTCAGACCTAGGGGTCTTTTATATTTGGACATGCACCCTAATATAACCGACTAGGTTGAACGGGACGCGCCTCGCCAAAACCTTATTTAAAAAAAATAAATAAATAAAAATTAAAAAATAATATAAAAATAAAAAAAATAATAAGAATACAAAGGTCTAATAAAGACCTAGTAATGCATATTAGTAATACCAGATTAAGAGTAAATTAAATATGAACCCATGGAATGAGAAGTAAACAAATAAAGAGGTCCTAAACAAAATAGGAATAAAAAGAGAATTAATGAAGGAGATAAAATATTTTGGCTATACAAAAAGACATAACATCTTACTGATAATCAAAATGGAATCAGTTGAAGGCAAACGTGCAAGAGGAAGACAGTGCAATAAGCAGGAAGATAACATCAAGAGATGGACAGGAACGAGTCTATCAAAACGCACCATCAAGACAAGAGACAGAAGATGTTGATCTGCTGCAGCTGACCTTAGTTGTGAAGATGAAAACTGATGATGATTACAAGCGATAATGTCATCACCCCCCCCCCCCCCCCCCCCGCTTCCTGTGGAGTATAAGCCTTCATTAAGTTTGCAACAAGCCCTCCTGTCCTGTCAATTTCTCTCCCACATCTTCTCTATCATTTGTCATGTCCATCTTCAGTTCATTTCATGTGTTTTTGGGCCTCACTTTCTTTCTTTTGCTTGGGGATTCCAGAACAATTACTACATTTGTAATTACAAGTAATGTAATAATATCAGCTCGTTTCCTCAATGTCTGCCCTATTCAACACCACTGTGTCCACCTCAGCTCGTCTCTTCGATGTCTACCCTATTCAACACCACTGTGTCCACCTCAGCTCATTTCTTCAATGTCTACCCTATTCAACACCACTGTGTCCACCTCAGCTCATTTCCTCAATGTCTACCCTATTCAACACCACTGTGTCCACCTCACCTCATTTCCTCAATGTCTGCCCTATTCAACACCACTGTGTCCACCTCAGCTCATTTCCTCAATGTCTGCCCTATTCAACACCACTGTGTCCACCTCACCTCTTGTTGTTTTGGTAATGATCTGGTTCTTTCCATTAACTCCACACTGGTTTTTTTTTTCTTTTAAGGTTTCCCGTTCAACCCTTGATGGGTTATAATTAGGACATATGGTGTACTGATTCAAGTAAATAAAGTCAGGTTTCCAATACCCAAATATAGTACCTTCTTCCCATCTCTACTCAGTCTTATTAGAGTAAATCAAAACTAAATTTGAATGAATGTTTTTGTGTGTGACCTCCCCTTTCCAAGAAACAAACAAACAATAAAAATAAAAATCCACTCGTCATAATTTATGGAATCTATTATGTACAAGCATACAGAGATTGTCTGGTAATGGTATCAACAGGTTTTCTGAATGTGTATCCTATCCATCTCTAATGTCTTCTTCTTATTTCTTGTTGCACTGGTGCTTGTCTAGCTCTTGTCTTACATGTGAATGCTGGAAATTAAATGTTGAACTAGAACAAAATTGCCAGCAATGGAAACAAGATGCTTTAGAAAGATCCTTGGAATGTCAACAGGTTCTCATTAGACTTAAGAGGGAAGTCTCAGGACCAAGAAAGAAGGTGCAGGGTAAAGATATGCTGTGCAGACAATAAAATGGAAGACTTCACCGATGAGTTACTGAGGCCCAAAAGCAGAGCAAAGAATAGTAACACTGTGGCCTACCAAAACTGACATAAAAAGTGACTAAGGAGGGTTGGGCTTGGTGTTATTTACCCCACCCTGTAGAAATTTAAAACTACACAAATTTCAACAAACAGATGGACAGGTCAACTAAAGACAACAAAACTCAGACGTTCAAGACAGGAGGAGGTCCTGCGGCAGGGAAGTGCATGATGCAACACACAGAAAACTGGAGACAGACTTGAAGAAGATATGTAAAGACCATGAGCTGATGGCATGAGACAGTTGCTAAAGGCCTATGCTCCTTGGGGAGTTGAAAGGTGAAAGAAAGTTAAAGTGAAGACTTGGTATAAGTTTGTTGAAGGCCTATAGTCTTTCAGTAGCTGAAAGGTGATAGTGATGATGATGATACCCGTATAGAAGTGCTCTTTGCTATATACCCTACATAATATTTCAGGGGTACATATGCACAAACAAACAAACAAACAAACAAACAAACAAACACACACACACACGCACACGCACACGCACACGCACACGCACACGCACACGCACACACACACACACACACATATATATATGAGTAACTCTGAATACACACAACTTTGGCTTTAACATCAGCTATTCTCAGTGTCTAAGAGCATTTGTTTGCATATGAGCACTTACAGTGATTTCTGAAGACATAATTTCAACTCAACTATGTAGAACACTTACATAGTTGACATCAGGACTGTCACGGAGTGGCTTAATTAGAGTCTGTCTGAGTACAGAGACAAGACAACAGTTTAGGAGTTTAGGCCTACTGCATTATTGTGGTAGTATGTAACAACACCAGGCAACATAGTCTGTTTTGGTATTGGGCCTTTACGAGCTAAGAGCTCCAATTTAGAGGCAAGTCCCCGCTGAGGTATAGGTTTCCTCACGTCAAGAGAACTTCTAACTCCTCTCAGTGTTGCAGACGTAACTGGGAACCAGGTACAAAGCGCATACCCAGTTTTCTTTAATTACACTGATGTCCCATGCCTCCCTCTCCCGAGAAGGCAAAGTCCGTTGTAGGCTTAGGTTTATCTACAACCTCCTCGCCGTGAATCGCCAAACTTTACAGAATCTACCCGAACCGGGCAGACTGAAATGGTGCTTATTCACGGCACAAAATTCTTGGACTTGTGAGCCCTAACTAAACGTTGGCGCTCAATATATATATTGCTAATAGCCTGATGCAAGACAGACATGGTGAGTCATCGCATCTGGCATCATCTCCCAGGAACTGCTTTTGCCCAACTTTTGACCTAATAACATGCCTGCACATAAATTAAATCAAACCCAACCAATCATAACATAATCTTAACCTCTGACTCATCATTAATGCAGCAATCGCAAAATTATTTCTGCTTGTTCGCCGAAATTATACGTATTATTTTGTAATGCTTCTGACCTCCTATCTGCCAGAATGAATCACTGGTCCACGTTACAACCTGGGTAGGGGATTTCTCCCATCCCCACAAATAAAAGGGTTGGTGAAGGTTGTCTGAGTAATCCTAACACCATAAAGAATAACCCAGAATTAATAAAGAATGAGAGCTATTTAAGACAGACCCTGAGCTAGCAGCAGAACTATTAGAACCACTATTTGCACAAGTGTGGAAAACGGGAACAACACCATCAGAGTGGAACAAAGGAATAATTGTCAAATTGCCCAAGAAGGGAGATCTTTCAGACTGCAATAATTGGAGAGGAATCACTCTTCTCTCAGTTCCCAGCAAAATACTAGGCAGGATAATTATACAGAGAATTTCAAAGGCAGTAGACTACAAACTGAGGAAAGAACAAGCAGGATTTAGAAAGAATAGAAGATGTGTAGACCATATATTCACTCTCAGGAACATTATAGAGCAGTGCTCAGAATGGCAAAGACAGCTTTACATAAATTTTGTTGATTTTGAAAAGGCTTTTGACAGCATACATAGGGACAGTTTATGGAAAATACTGAGGGCTTATGGAATTCCAAGCTGCATAGTGTCAATCATAAAAAGCCTCTATGCCAACTTTACGTGTAGTGTTGGGCAGAGCAACCTAACCTTCGAGGTGAAGACAGGAGTACGACAGGGATGCCCCTTATCAACCACTCTATTTTTAACAGTCATAGACTGGGTGATGCGCCAGACAACAGAGGGCAGTCCAAGAGGAATAAGATGGACTACATTTTCAACATTGGAAGATCTGGAATATGCAGATGACATTGCACTGCTGGCACATTCACATCAACACATCCAGGAAAAAACGGATAGACTTAATAAATTTAGCCAGCAGGTGGGCTTAAACATCAATTTAAAGAAGTCTGAGGTCATGGCGCTCAATGTGAGCAACCCTGAGCCCATATCAGTAAGGAATCAGCAACTGGTACAGACAGATACCTTCACATACCTAGGAAGCATAGTAACACCAGACGGTGGGGCAGGCAAAGACATCAACATCAGAATGAATAAGGCAAGAACAGCCTTCTTTAGCCTAAATAACATCTGGAAGTCCTCCCAATACAGCACAAGCACAAAATTAAGATTATACCAGAGTTGCGTGCTTTCTGTGCTTCTCTGTGGTGCGGAGTGCTGGAGAGTCACAGAGAAGGAGGTGTCGAGATTGTCCTCTTTTCACACAACATGCCTAAGAAAAATTCACCGAATCTTTTGGCCGAATACCATCACCAACCAAGATCTGCTTACTCGTAGCAAGCAAGAGGACATGCATACCATCATAGCTGGCAGACGCTGGAGCTGGGTTGGTCATGTCCTCAGAAGAGACCCCGATGCCATCACAAGAACAGCTATGCTTTGGACCCCTGAAGGAAAGCAAAAGAGAGGCCGACCAAAAACAACTTGGCGGAGGACTGTGGAGGCTGAGATGCAAAGAATGAACCAGAGTTGGGGCACTGTACGAAGGATGGCCACCGACCGTGCAAAGTGGAATCAATTTGTTGTTGCCCTACAAGACGCCACTAGGCGTGATGGCCACTGACTGCTTTGACGGTTGGTGGCTAAGGATCGAAGAAGAAGAAGAATAAAGAATGAACTCGAACGCCTAAGAATAACTAACGAACCAAAATAAATAAATGGAACAAAAAAATGGGGCAAGTTGAAAATAAAAATAACAGTAACTCATCACAAGGATAAAGAAGTACTTACATTTGCCTCCTTCATTTTGCGGCGCAGCCAGTGGGAGATCTTCTTGCGGCTGTCATTGTCACTGGTGGCACCAATAGACCAAACCAAGGAGAAGATAAACCAAGGTTCAATCAGCTCTGTGATTCGAGCTAGTTGGTCTTCTGGAATTGGTTGTTCCCCCTGAGAAAAATGTGACATAAAAACTGAGTTCTAACCATTTCAACACACAAAAAATGGGTTAATTTTCATTTATATTTATGCTGTAGGTACTTCATACTTTATCCATTTCTATAGCATCCTTTTGTTGCCTATATATAAAATGACTATCAAAACTGTTGTGCATGACTGGCATGAAAAAAACAATTTCTAACTGAATAAATCTTTTTTAATTGTAAGATGATTTATTAGTGACATGACTCTTCGGTTAAAAAAAAAAGGCACAGGTAGTCACATAGCAGATACTGCCATAGGGGAATGAAGTGTTAGAGACTTCACTATACTAGGTCCAGCATCGAGAGGTGGGGTGACCAGTTCCCTTCCTCACTGCCTTTTTCTTCCCTTACTCAAGTGCAAAGTCAGGTACAAATTTACAGCTGAGAAGACTGAGGTGTGTTGACACCGTGAATCGAACTCGGCACTTTTGTCACGAGAGACCAGCGCTCTAACCACTCTGTCAATTGGACGCTTCTGTAACACACTTTAAATCAACAAATTATAATATAATAGTAATAGTGTAAACATCTCCACACATGAGATCACTGGCTGCCTAGCAATGTTTGCCATGACTGTCCTATAGTGATACTCATTACCTGTTGCTTTTCTTTTACTATGGTAACCTAGATGCTAGTACAAATATTAGAGCAATGATAAAATTTAACACATAAATAAAATGTTCATTTGAAAGTACAACATATTTATACAGTTTACTTTAGTTACTTTCTTTGCTGTTTTTCTGCTTAAGTTGTTGAGTATGAAAGCTAGTACATGTTTTAGGCTCTGAATATGAAATAACAGCAGAAATCGGCCAAATCTGCATGTTTGTCTAAAAGTGAACATTGGAAATTAAATGCTGAACTAGAAAAAAAAAATGTAACCAATGGAAACAAGATGCTTCAGAAACATCCTTGGAATATCAAACAGGCTCTCCACTACTAGGCTTATGGGGAGAGTCTCAAGACCAATAAATTGGAGTATGGTAAAGATATGCTGGTTAGACAATATTCAGAAATGAACAGAAAGGCCTTACCAGAGACACAAGAAAACAGATATATACATATAAAGATAATTTATTATTTGAATGAATATTCACTTTAAAGACATTTTAATTTTATGCTATACTTGAAGATATTTTATGCTATACTTATCTTCATGCAAACATTATTTATAAGCTGTATTTTAAAAGGTATAAAAGGCACAATTCATTTACTGTCCCAATCTGGGCACTTTAAAATATGGCTCTCTGACCAGAATGAGTCACATTTGTCTGTATAAAGTACAATGCATTTGCAGAGGGGACGTAAACAGTGAACTCTGATAAATCAAAAACAGTAAAACAAAAGGAAATAATCCTAAACACAGGAATATATCAGTAATAAACAGAAAAACAAATTATTTCTTTAAATGATAAAAAATGTATAATTAGCAGGACAAAAAAATTTAATAAATAGAATTCAGCAACAACAAAAATGTTAATGAAATTTTAGTGTTACCTCTCATCTCACCCCTTGGGAAAATAATAAATAAATCAACAAAATAAAGTGTGCAATATATATTCAGCATTTGAAAACTCATGAACTGCTAAATGGTGTCAAAATTCTTAATGTGGAGGCGCAGGAAGGGGATAAGAACAATATATCCCACAAGATTAGTTACTACATCACAAGTACTAAACTGGAAAAGTCAAACAAAATAGCCAGCTGCCAATAAAATAAATATTTTGAGCTTTGGACGCATTCTGAAAATTCATTGAAACCACTATAAGAAGGTATATTTCATAGGCTTTGTTTCTACTCTAAATCTGGTTTATTCGGATTTTCATAGGCGTATTACCAGTGACTTCAAATTCAGGTCACATAATTTTTTTTTTAAATGTATTTAACTTAGTCTTGCTTTCTCTGTCTTCTGTTTATGTCTGTTTATCCTTGACAAAAGTCTTGTGGCTGCAATGTAGGCAGTTCTCTTTGTCTTTTGTTATAGTAAGAAGTATCACCTATTTTTGTTTACTCCACCATTTATCATTGTCTTACTGCAACCCTCCTCACTTTCTTGCACACTATAAATTGAAACAGCTCACAAACTTTAGTGTGATATAATTCATATACTTCAGTGTTTTTACTATAAATTGGTACAGTCAAAATATTACGGTGTTTTTACCGTAAGCTAGTACACTTCACTTGCTGAAGTGTTTTTGCTTGAAAAAGGCACTGTTCTCAGACTATAGATGTTATAACATAACATTTTTATAAAGGGAAGAAAAAAAAAAAAAAGGAACCCGTTACAAGCCCATTAAGGCATATTGGGAATATGGTGTTAGGCCCATATATTCTTGACCATCGGCACACTAGGGGTGATGTGGTCAGCATCACGCCGGCCGCCTTAATCTTCCCAGAGCTCTAAATGTCTCTACTATAAACTGGTATAGATCACAGAACTCAGTGTTTCAAGTATTATTTTTCTTTAGCTGAAGCCCACATCCCCCCAAAATTAAAAAGCCCAAATCCCTTTAACACTAAAGTGTAAAAGGTGATATACTAAAGAGCATGAGAAGGGGTACTCCATTTCACTGTAAACATATACAACCCCCGTGCAGTTCCCAGGGGTCTCTGAGAAAAAAAAAGAAAGAACAGCATTACTGTAACCTCTGGCATGTCATAAAAGGCAACTTATATGAGGTTGGGCATGGGACTGGCAACCTCAACATGTAAAACAAATTGTTATAGAAACACCCCTGCAAAATTTTGTGCTTTGATATAGTCTTCATCGGGGGGGGGGGGGGGGGGGGGGGGGGGGGGGGGGGGGGGGATCTGCAGTGGTGTCTCCATACTCCATAAGGAGTGGGAATGGAAATGATAATGATGATGATTACAAACACCAGCAATTATATCTGGAAGAAACAACAAAAGAAATGTAAAAAATTTAATATACTTTGTACTGTAGAATAAATAACATTGTGTACCCAAATTATAAACTACATGGGTTTGAACTGAATTTCCTATGCATGAAAAATACCTCATATTTCTTGTACATGGGTTAAATTAACAGCAACATGTAAGGATGTAACTTAAAAAAAAAAGTTCATAGTGGAAACACTGAGCTCTGAGAACTATACCGGTTTATAGTCATAGTCATACAGGGCTGTAACTAAAAAATTATTAGTAAAAATACTGATGTCTGAGAGCAGTTCTAATTTATATTATACAGGGCTTCAGGTTTAAAAAAAAAATTATAATAGAAACACTGAGGTCTGTGATCTATACAAGTCTGTAGTAGAGATATTAAGAGCTAAACTGTTTTAAAAAAAAAATACAAAAACAACTTCATATTAGAAAATATGTAATCTACAAAATGTTGCATCACTCAAAAATTGTCAAGCACTTTTCAGGGCTACTGAGCTACAATATATAGAACAGACATTCACATTCTCTGGAATCTTAGTTATGTTGTTTTTAACATATGAACAAGAAATGTGAGATCTTTCTTTTGCATGGTATGCCTAGTTCAACCCCACGTGGGATATTATTTGCGTATATTGTGTTCTTAATTCTGTATCACTTGTTCTATTTGTTGTTTTTTCTTTTATTGTTTCTTGCATTTTGTACCCCTTTCCATGCCTTTTAATATTTATTTATTTATGCTATTGTATTTTTTGTTTTCAATGGGCTTGTATACTATCAATAGTTCATTTACTGCAATTAAAACTATTTTAATGTATCTGTTTCATTTTAAAAGTTTAATATGTTTAACATACTTTTTGCATTGAATTTGTGTGGTGAACATTATTTTATTGATGTTTTTGTTCATCCCTAAACATCCTCATTAGCTTTTGCAACTGTTATATGCTGATTCTGAGGAAGGTGACTGAAGTAACAAGAATAGACATGGTCCACAACCAGACGATACATCCAGGTCTTAAAAACCTAATTTCTGTAGACCCAAGTAGAACAGTCCCAACTAAGATGGTTTGGCCATGTCTGCAGAATGGGAGAAGATTGGCTACCACAACAAGCATGGGAAACTAAGAGCCAGGGATCCAGACCTCCAGGATGACCCAGAGTCCACTAGGAGGACAACATCAGACAATCTTTGAAGGACCAAGGACTAGAATGGAACCAGGCCAGGAGGAAGACAGCCGAAAGGATAGTATGGCGCTCTCTCTTCCAAACCCCTACACCTCACGGTAGAAGAGGAATGACTAAGTAAGTAAACATCCTGATTCTTGTTTTGACAATACAGTAATTTACTATGTAGGTCTTTGGGTATCTAACATTTTAGCACTGGCTCTAGTTTTTTTTTTTTTTTTTTTTTTTTTTTTTTTTTCTTTTTTTTTTTTTTTTTTTTTTTTTTTTTTTTTTTGCGTTCGCCCGCTAATACTCGAGGCGAAATCTCAGGTTATTATTTTTTTTTTTTTTTATGTCTAACCTGAGATTGATTTTACGTGAGTATCCCTTTATTTCTTGTACAGAGACAGGTGTCCCTCGCCATTCAGGCAAATACTCGCCGATTTCGGAGGTACCCATTGCAGCTGGGTCGGCTCAGGAGCCGCCAGTCCCTGGTCGACGACACTCCTTCAAATGTTCTCGCCAGGTCTCGAGTTAATCCAGTCCAAATCCCGGTCGACGAAAAATCCTCAAATGCCGTCGCCCGGGTTTGATCCTGTATCACCCGGTCGCCAGAGCGGTGTTGTAACCACTACGCTAGCGCGGCTCCCCACTGGCTCTAGTGATTGTGGGGAATTTTTTTTCATTTGCTTTTAAGTATTTGATTAGTGGTTTTCTTTCTTTATCATACATGTAAGCATGCAACACAAATAGTCTTCATAACTCTGATTTGATACTATATATCTTAAATAACCCTCAAGTGATACTAACTAATCTTAATAATCTTCATATGATACAAGTCTTAATAATTTTTATGTGATACAACAACAGCCATAATAATTTTCATGTGAGACTAAATAATCTTCATGTGAAACAAGTCTTGATATTTTATACGTGATACAACAGTAATAATCTTCATGTGATACTAAATAATCTTAATAATCTTCATATGATACTAGTCAAAATAGTTTGTAAGTACATAATACAACAACTGTCTTAATAATCCTAGTATGATACTGAATAATCTTAATAATCTTCATGTGATAGAACAGGTCTTAATCATTTGTATGTGACACAGCAACAGTCTTAATAATCTTCATGTGAGACTAAATAATCTTACAAATCTTCATGTGGCAGAACATGTCTTAATAATTTGTATATGACACAGCATTGTAATAATATTCATGTGATACTAAATAATCTGAATAATCTTCATGTGATACAACACATCTTAATAATTTTTATGTGATACAACAAAAGCCTTAATAATCATCATGTGATGCAAGTCTTAATTATCTGTATGTGATACAACAACAGTTTTAATAATCCTTTTGTGACATCACACTATTCTTACTGTTACTCTGAAGCTGCTTTTGTTGAAATCAAAATAAAACTCATTAATTTGGGACAATTAAAGAAGCAATTAATATTTAGTGATTTCAGAAGACAGGGTAATGGACAACAACAAAAATAAATTTGTAGCCATTTAATATAAATTGCATACATAGTTTGCTATTATCAAAATAAGCAAAATGAAAAGTGAACAACACAAATGAACTGTATCACTAGTATAAGGAAAGATTTAATTGCAGTCATGAGTGTATCAGTTAGATAAATGTAATTTTCTATGTCTATGAGAGAAAATCAAAGTGGCTATCTGGTCTGTACATGATCTGTTTTGTCGAAAACCTGTTTGTTCATCTCTCAATTTCTTGTCTATGGACTCTTTTAATCTCTCAAGGATAATCCTGTTTAATACTTTTCCTGGCACTGATAGTAACATTATTCCTCTATAATTTGTGCACTCTTGTAAATTTCCCTTCTTAGGCAACTTAACCAGATATCCTTCCTTCCATTCTGCTGGTATCTCTTCCTTTTCCCAGACTTTACCAAGTAATTTATATAACATCTCTGTAGCCGTGTCGATATCTGCTTTGATGGCCTCTGCTGGAATGCCATCAGGTCCAGACGCTTTTCCATCTCTTAGAAGCTTTATGGCTTTCTTTATTTCTTCCTTCGTTGGTCTTTCACCGTTAATTTGTAGCTCTTCTTCTGCTGGCTGGATGTCCGGCGGGTTTTGTGGAGCTGGTCTATTGAGAAGGTCCCCAAAATATTCTGTCCACCTCTTCATTTGCTCTTGTATATTGCTGAGCAGTTTCCCATTCTTGTCTTTTATGAGACAACTTGTTTGCTTGTATTTCCCTGTTAACTTCTTTGTGCTGCTATACAGTTCTCTCATATTTCCTTTGGCTGCAGCATCTTCTGCCTCTCTTGCCAACTCCTCAATATACTTCCTCTTGTCTCTTTTGATACTTCTTTTTACTTCTTTGTTTGTTTGAGAATAATAGTTGAACAAAGTCTGGAATGGAATGGAATTCACCACTATACATCGGATTTGTGGACTATGAAAAGGCATTTGACAGTGTAGACAGAGAATCACTTTGGAAATTGATGAGGCATTATGGAGTTCCCCTGAAGATCATTAATTTAATAAAGAAAACATATGAAGACATGACATGCAGAGTTCTTCATGAAGGACAGCTTACAGAACCATTTGGGATAAGAACAGGAGTGCGACAGGGATGCCTCTTGTCTCCATTTCTTTTCTTGCTGGTAATAGATTGGGTTATGAGATCATCGACAACACACAACAGAAATGGAATCCAGTGGACTCTGACTAAGCAGTTGGATGATCTGGATTTTGCTGATGACTTGGCTCTTCTGTCCCATAACCGTAATCAGATGCAGGACAAATTGAAAACACTTGATGAGAGGTCACAGCAATTGGGTCTGAAAATACACAGGGAAAAGACAAAAATAATGCGAATAAATGCAGGTAATGATAATAGGGTTGAACTTGAAGAAACACCAATACAAGATGTAGAATCATATACGTATCTTGGCAGTAATATAGACAAAGTTGGAGGGACAGACAGCAATATCAAAATAAGAATACAAAAGGCAAGTCCTATTGTATGGCTCTGAGACATGGAGAACAACAAAGACAACAACCAAAAAGCTACAGACTTTCATAAATGGGTGCTTGCGTAGAATAGAGGGATTAAAATGGTATGACAAGGTTACCAACGTAGAACTGATGACAAGAACTAGACAAGTGCCAGTGGAACAAGAGATGAGAAGAAGACGATGGCGATGGATAGGACACACACTGAGGAAACCTGTTGATAGCATTACAAGGCAGTCCTTGTTCTGGAACCCACAGGGCAAGAGAGACAGAGGAAGACCAAGAAGTACATGGAGAAGAGAGTTGGAAACAGGTGAAAATGATGAGGAGAACATGGAAAGAACTTGAGATGATGGCACGTGACAGGAGGACTTGGCATGTGTTTGTTGAAGGCCTATGCTCCTTTGGGAGTGGAGGGTTATGAATGAATGAGAGAAAATCAAATATCCAATACAGATGGAAATGAAATTGAAGATTGATAGTACACATATCCTCAAAAATAACAAATATAAACAGGCATCCCCTTGTCAGGAACCTGTAGGTTAAAAAAGATGAGTGGGAGGCCAATAAAAAACATGAAATAAAACTGTAGACTAGGAATGACTTCCTAGCAGCTATGTCCTCATGGGTAAAACTGAAGGTAGCAGTCCAAAATTGAAAATGGTAGCAAGCCACATTTATAACCATATGATCCATGTGACGTACGTCTAGTTCGACAAGTGAATTTTCCCTGATATGATGGATGATTTAAAGGGACTTTTAGCTTTTCATAACATTAGAACCCCTGAACATTTGTTGTAACTTTTCGTTTCGCCAGAGCGAATCGATTCCACTGGGACTCATTTAGTATGCGGCACGAGATCAAAGACACTGAGACGATCCCCGAGCAGAGTAGCTAGTTTCTCGCAGGTATTTATCATCTCCGCGCGAACTCAACCGCTCGCAAGATGGACCCAAGCGATCAGAAGAAAGACACTGGTGGAGATCTCAGGAAGGACGGGCGGCATGCTATCAAAGACAGTAGTGGTCCCTGAAACGATTTCGCATCTCGGTGTTAAGCACGGAACCGATCGCAGCCAGAGCGAACGGGGAAAGCTGACGCAAGCAGCGAGCGAAGATACGAGAGGCCAGGGGCGGTTTCCCTCTTTGGTCTGGCGGTCAGATCCCCAAAATCCGTCCGAGATCAAAAAAGCTGTCAAGTTTCTCATGTCCCACTCATCTTGTATTCCAGTTGTAGATATACAGATCACGTAGAAATACACTTCATCACTCGCTGGCCAGAACTTGATAGAAGCACTAGCGATATTTGAAATCTTGCTAGATTATCCCATGGATTTTCATTTATATTTGCAGTGAATTCTATTTCTGTGCAAAACGGTAAAATATATATTGTGTAAAGTGATCAGTGGTCGAGTTCATTCATTATATTTCATTGGATTTTGTGTTAATTTAAACCTATTAAATTAAACCGTCTCAATAGTTCCAGTTGTAAATGTAATGATATACCTGCTATACTATTTCCAAAAAGATAATAGATGTTTAATGCTTAAATTAACTTTTAAAGTCGCGAAGGAATTTATAATTAATAAATTTAGTTAAGTCCTATATTTATAGATGTGTGATTTAACCACTAGAACTCGCGCAGTGTTTATTAAATACATAATTAAATACGCGAGCGTATATATAATAGTCTTAACGGGAAATTTATCGCGCGCTTAGAAGATTATTTGATTTTTAAAGTATGATTATGTTGTTATGGGTTTTCTATCTTTTTCTCTAGATTGATCACCTTTTGCAATCCCAGCAATAACGAAATCTTTCAGAGTTTCCATACTCGGTTCTTAAACTTCCAGACAGTTTGATGAGACATTTTTTAAAGTAAATCTTGTGGTGGTCCGGTGCGGCCTAGCTAACATAACTACATGAAAGAAAGCCTACCCAAGATCATTTGATTATTATCATCAAATTTAAATTACAATCTGTAAGATAAACTGGAAGATGAACAGTGCCAGTAGCGATAGTTTATATACTGCTCTATTGTGAGAGATTACCGATTTACCTGACTGTGACTCTCTCAGTAAAAAACTCGCAATATCTAGGGCGGGACAGAGAAGGACTAGACAGTTGTCACACGTAAAGAGTTTAAGTACTGTGTATATCATGCTATGGATTGTCTGATGCTGAAATCGGTAAGTGTGTGGTGGATATGAGTGTGGATCCGCACAGTGTGCATGAATGACAGGAGATTTAATTTTTTTGCAACAAACCATTTGTTAACTTGCCTACCGGGTAATACGTTTTCTGTATACCCGGCATTGTTCCTTTAGTGGGATAATTTGTTAACTCTGTTTCATCCCCCCCCCCCCCTTTTTTTTTCTTTGCTTAGTAAAGGGAAGACACCAGTTGGGATAACAGTATTTTTTTGTCTACCACCATAACTAATATTGTAACACCTCTTTCAGAGTAATTAAATTCACTGTTGGGTTAACTTTCTTATGCTCCTGATAATTATCTATCTTGAGACTGGGTTTATCTTTGTCTAATACAAGCGGGAAGGGCTTAGTCGATACCAATCTTCTTCACCTCCTCCCTACCTTGATATTTGCATTTTTCTGTACTTATGATAATTTTATGTAACACTTGATATTGGTTTTTTGTGATTTGATTTTTGAGGTAAATAAACATCATAAACTTATATCGGACTGTGTTGGAATACCCAAAATTCCCTATTTGTTTAATATAGCTGTATCCACGTCGTCTGAGTGTTTGAAGCAACAAATCGGTGTAAGCGCAGACGTGTGTCTGGAAAACTGGCAAATATTTGTTTGACCAGGAGAGTGGAAGAGAAGATTGAGAGAAACGATTTGTCGTAAATAAGTCTGTCTTTACTCTCCTCCAGCACTCTGTGGGGCATCATATTTAATCTATACATTTCTATCACTGAGTTTTCATCATCATTCTACACTCTAAACCGGACTACTATTTCTAGACTCTTTCTCTCAAAATAAATTTACGACAATCCACAAGAAACTAAAAAGATAGATGATGTCGATGATGATGAATTTATTTTTAAATGCATAATCTGGAAGAAGAAACAGAAAAAAAAAACTTTGTGAATAAAATCAGTTTATGATCAACTGCAAATATATGTGATTATTTATAATGTAAGCTAAGGGAGATAATTATGACCTGAGGGAACAAAAATTCATAATGTACAGACCAGATTAAAAAAGAAAGAATATATCTTGAACTGAGTAGCACATAATAAGGTTGGAGGGTACAACAGCTAATAACATAAGTACTGCAAAAAGAATAATCAAAAACATTTATTTGTTCTCTTTATTTTTTTTATTTTTAAAACATTTTTTCCTTACAGGCGTTTCCTAAAGTGTGGTAAGCGTACTCCTGAGGGTACGTGAAAGGGGTTCAAGGGGAACATGGCAGAATTTTTTGTTTTATTTTATCATAACTTTTTTAGCTGCAGGAAACGATTGATTACAATTTAATATATAAGAATGGTGAACTGTAGAAATGCATGCATTTATTTACAAGTGTAAATGGTATAATTGTTACTATTTATATAAATCAGTAGCATATATTATAGATGAACTAGTGTAGACAAAATAGTATTATTAAAACTACCGCCAAATTATCATTGTCTGAGAGTTGTATGTCAGTAAAACTAAACTCTTATAATATAAGCGATTATTATAAGTTTGGGGAATGCTGCCTATAGAGATAAATTGTACTAATGTATTAGTAATAAATAGAAATCAATTAGAAAAAATGACAAGAAACATTTTAGACAGTGTTACAACAGGAGGCAATCTGATCATCAGGAGAAGCCCAGTCATAAAAGAGCTTCAGCCCTTTCATCTTCTTTACATTGGGGGAGGCTGGGATGTGTGTGTGTGTGTGGGGTGGAATGAGCCCACCTGGGTCACGAATTCCCAATGTAAGTTTCCTGTTGACTTGCTGGAAACTGAAACCACTCCATCTTGATTGCAACTTCTAAATTAACTCCTGGCTTTATCCATTGTGTCAACTTGAAGCAGTTGTGAAATGATAACCTGTGTAAGTATGCATGCATGGTTGTGTGTATGGTGTGTGTGAGCATGCGTGCATGTGTATGCATGTGTGGGTGTGTCCTTTTTTCAAAGAATATCAACGATAAACAATAGTTTATAGGAAAATAAAAGAATAGACAAACTAGGACAAATACATATTAATAAAATGATCTACAAAGCAAAATACAATAGCAAGGTAAAATAAAGGGTGAGATGAACAAAAATAGATGGAAGGTATGATAACAGATTATGACTGCAAGCGAAGGACTTAAACACTATCAAAACTGATCTAAATCAAATGTCTTGAAATAAAAATCAAGCATTCCTATTCTTCTCCATATTTTATTATATTTATTAATTTTTTTTCTAGAAAACTGTTGGCTTTAAATACGAGCATTATATTATAACGTCAAGAGTACAATGGTGTTTCTTCTTCGCAGGGGAAGAGTGTTAACTCTTTCAGTCCCAAGCAGAAAAGTGGGTTTGGCCCAAACAAACGTTTTTGTTGTTTGGAAATAATTTTTTTTAATGTTCATATGCATCAACAAATTTGTTGTTGTATATGAAACTGAAGGTAAATGGATGTACTTTACTCTTGTGCTACAAGTATTAAAGCTTTCATTGAAAAATTATTAGTTATCCAAGGTAAAATGGATAGGAGCAAAAGATACGGAAGCCACTTAAAAGGCTCCTGGGTCAAATATGTCTAAACCCTGAGCCATTATAAAGTCGATTGGGACTTAAAGAGTTAATGACTTGACCATCCTAGGTCTAGCTTTTTAATGAGGTAAGGTGACCAGTTCCCTTCCTCGCTGCAAATAGGTTTTGATCTCGTAACATGGTAACTGTGTCACGAGAGGGAAGCTTTCTAACTACTTAGCCAATCGGATGCTCATTTTATCAGTACCATAAGTATATTCATTGGGAGTTCCTTTCTTTAGCTTACTGAGCGGATATAAAATACCACAGAATTATTTTTATATATCTAATGCGTGATTTCAATGTGCCTAGTTTTAGAGCACTGCGTCAACTGTACTTAAGTTCCCATATTATTCTTCATTAACATAAAATATGTCTTAAGGTACAGACACTCATCATCATGTGACGTATTCTTTCCAGAACGTTGTCTCCATTACAGCTGCTCTGAACGCATCACGATTCTGGGCAAGTTGACCTGCATCAGCCAAAGACAAGTTCAGACTCTCTGTGATGTCCTGGGTCCACCGTCGTCTAGGTCGACCCCTTCCCCTTTTTCCAGGGACCATGCCTTCCATCACTGTTTTTTCCAGGCTATTATGTCTTTTTATATGACCGAAAAATTTCAGCTTCCTTATTGCGATGGTATTTAGGAGCCAATGTTCCTGTACATTTAGTGAGTGCAGTACTTCTCTGTTGGTCTTTTTTTCTGTCCAGGGTATTCTCAACATCCTTCTGTAGCTGTGACAACTTGCCCAATCTTCTCTTCTTTAGTGAGTGCAGTACTTCTCTGTTGGTCTTTTTTTCTGTCCAGGGTATTCTCAACATCCTTCTGTAGCTGTGACAACTTGCCCAATCTTCTCTTCATTTTTTTATTATTTACGTGACATCGTTTTTTTCTCATCCTCAATGCATGATCGCAAAGTCCCGGGAAGTGTCACTTGCGGAAATTCTCCTAGTATTCAGTATTTTCTCCTCGCTATTTTTAGATACGACGTCATTGTTGACCAATGACCTCGGTAGCTAGGAACCTGTTTTAATTTAAGACTGCTTAAGCTGATAAAACCAGTTTATGCCACTTTAGGAAGACCCCACGTGACTTTTAACGCTATTGATTGGAGCGTTTATTTGACGCTAATGTCACATGATGCACGCTATGGATCACGTGTCCAAGCGGAAATGACCCGCTAAAAGGCGGCAACACAAGCAATCTTCACTTGCCCGAACCCTTGAGACAGCTAGGTCTAACCCAATTATCGGCGAATTCTCGCATTAAAAGCACTGAAGCCACGTGTCTAATTGCGGGTTAGCGTCCATCTTTGAGTAGGTAAGTGAAATCTCGCTAGAATATAATGTGATGAATGTGTAGTACCTTGCAAAATCGACGCAAGATTGGTATGTTTACTTTATTCATATTTATGTTTTACGATCACATCCAGCCACATGTGATCGGGTATATTTTATGATCCCACGGGATATGTACATGTTCATAATAATGTATAACGGGAATATATATATATATAGCTATTAATTTCCATATTATTTGATTAATTTCGACCCGACGTTTAGACTAACGGAAATTAATATTAACGATAATGTTGACAGACCGTGACATATATTCATTATAAATTATATGACGATGCGACCAGACATGAAGTGTGTGATAATGTTGTCAGACAATTCTAAAACACGGATGTCCAATTATTTGTTAAATTCATCATAATGACATGACGATTAGGCTAGAGGCACAGAACTAGAATACTGTTGCCGACATTTCTATGATAAATTTGGTGGGTTTAACTGACATTTATAATAATTCATCGGGTTAAGTTGACGATAACTCAGTCTAAAGAATTATAATACTGCCACTGGGGCAGAGAAATATAATAAAGGACAGACAGGAGAAACTTGAATTCAAGATTAGACTCTAGACATATGATGTTAGAGACTAAAATCTGAGGTGACGGGCAGAGGGACGGCTTAGGGAAAGACTGCTTTCTAAAGCTAGAAAATTAATGGAGCCGTCGTATTTGTCTTCAGTCTATGGTGGAGCCTTGCACGACAGTCCAATCTCAGCGCAGAATACGGAGTCGAGCACAGAGAAGGCAAATCCGAACCATTCAAGACCTACCGGGGCAACGTCAGGAGACCGGAGAACTAACCACACTTCACTATCAGCCGGGGGCTGAAAAGCTAAGTCCACGACAAAGGAAACTCACCTAATCAATGCCACAAAGTTTAGTCATCCATGATGAAAAACACGTGAATTGTGAGACACATAATACATACAGCAGACACTAATTCCATCGACAATACTATCATTCACCATCTATTCACTTTATTGCAATAAACCAATTGGGTGTATATACTGTACCCCACGCTTTGTTCCTTCCATTAGATGTTGAATATTGTCTATGTTTATCTTCCTTTATAAGGGAGGGGGGGCTCGTAAAATATAATATAATTTAAAGAATAATAATAATAGATAACTGAGAAGGGGACGACGGTAGCGAGAGACCAAATATCTCCTTACAATCTTTTCCAGACCTGTCGAGTTAGGAGAATTTACCCTCTTCGTCACCCTTTGGAAGTGGGAAAACCCAGCAGGGATTCCTTGAGCCAAATCTTCCACATCAGATCTATTATTTCCTCTAAATAATTCTCTTATCCTTTAAACGCTACGTGACAGTAGCATTTCATTTCGAATGATGTAATCTTTTTTGCAACTGTTTTATTGAGTGTCCAAGTCTCGCAGCTGTATGTTGCTACTGGGAATATACATGCTCTGATCAGTTGTAACTTTGTTTCTTTGCTTGTGCCTTGCCATAGGTTTTTCATCTGTATTAGCTTATGTGAAGCAATTGCAAGTCTTCTTTTAATTTCTACTGCACAGTCGCCAGACACTGCATTTATTAAAAACAATGAATGTAATGGCTTTCAAAGAGTATCATTAATAGCCTCATTTCCCCTATTTTTTTCATGATCTTACATCATGACAAAGAAACAGCAGGTCAGTGCATGCATTTAATAAACCTTCTACAGTAAATAGACAAATAAAAGATTTTTAAAAAGATAGCCTAAAAGTGACAGGTACTTACCACTCTACGATGCCCAAGTGGGTTCTACATAGCACAACAAAAGATCATGTCGTATAATAATTTGCAAACAAACAGTAAGTAAGCAACTGTCAGCACCCACACACATGCGGACAGGAAAAGCAAACAAGCTAAACCACACACTTTGTGTTGGGTCAACAATGTTAGCAGAGGATTACCACACCTTGACAACTCAAACTTTGGAAGTTTTTATTAACTTTACAGAATTTCCAAACAAAGAAAGAAATATCAATAGTTAACTATGAAATCAATTATTAATACTTGCAAGTTAATCTAATTGTTAAAATAATGTAAAAGAAACACACACACACTATTATTTTGAAACTCAAAGAAACTATGATGTGTGATATTTCATATATACTCTTAACTTGTACTCAGACTCTCAAACATTATACAGACTACAGCAACAACTAACTAACCATCTACTATACTCCGACATGTACTAAGACTCATAAACATATACAGACTACAACTCTAACCTGTATTCAGACTCTCAAACATCATACAGACAACAACAACAACAACAACTATACTCTAACCTGTTTTCAGACTCTCAAACATCATACAGACTACAGCAACAACTATAATATAATCCAGTGGTTCCCATACTTTTTCGGTTCATGGCGCCCTTAGTGTGCCAGGATTTTTCCAAGGCGCCCCAAGTCAGAACATAAGCCTACCTAACAGTTGCAGTGCGCAGTTGATGTGGTTAGGTTGGTTAACTAAAAAAAATAAATGAAACACATATTTCAAATTCACAAACAATTTATATAAAAAGTATTAATAAAGTAATAATTTGGAACAATAGTATTACTATTGAAAAGCGAAACAGTTAGTGGTTTGTACAGTGTCTGTTAGATGTCCTTTCTATCATCGCATCAACACATCGATGGTCCGATTCTAAAACCACATGGGCTAAGTGTAATTTCAGTAAAAATATTGGAATATTTCGCAGCGCCCCTGTAAACCAGCCACGGCGCAAAGTTTGGGAACCACTGCTATAATCTGTACTCAGACTCTCAAACGTCATACAGACTACAACAACAACTATACTCTAACCTGTACTCATACTCTCAAGCATCTTGTTGACTACAGGAACAGCCAACTAAACAGTCTACTATACTCTAACCCAGCGGTTCTCAAAGTTCACTTTTAAAAGTTTATTAAACGTTAAAAGATTATTTTTGTTTTAATGTTTATCCATCAGAAAAAATAACCTTTATACTTTTGATGCTATATCCAAACTTTAAAGTAATTCATTACATGTAAAAAAAACAATGTATTCACATAAATGTACATATTATGGCACAGATGTCATGCTACATGAATCTATATATGTCATCAATGACAAACTTATGTTGAATGCGAGTGAATTATTCCAAGATTTCCATTTAATGTGCCATAATATGTTCTATCAGAATCACAAGACTTTGAAAATAACTTTTAGATCATCCTTGGTTTCTAATTTTCATGTTTGTTTGCTGGATCATATATTTAAAAAAAAAATTAAATTCTACTTATCAAAGACTTCTACTTCATGGTGAAAAGAGAAAAACTTACATCTTTAGGCATGAAAGGCTCAAAAAAGCAGTCCATCAGCTTGAGTAAGGAGAAAACAAGAGCTCCATCCACAGTGGGGACCATTTCTCGCATCTCACTCCGCAGAAATTTGATGGCAGGCTTCAGAGAGCAAGTGAAAACTTTATCACACATGTGAGGTTTACATGTATATAGTGTATTAAGAAAAGCTTACAATGTAAAACTTTCATGCTGTATATACAAAATAGTGTTTAGCATGAGAACACACCATCAGGAGGATAGAGATTACAATATAATGATTGTTGTGCCAGACTAATAGATATTTCCATGTTTGTTGCCTTATGGCAGTCCCAGAAATTCACTACAAATAGATGCATCTTGTAAATGCTCTGGGTGCTATCCTAGTGCATGAAATTGTGGTCTGAGCTTGTAAACTAGCATACACATATCTTGGCAGCTAAGTCATCTGCAAAGGAGGCATTGTGTGTTATTCTTGAAATATTTTATGTTACGTCATTTATGTATGCAAGGAACAATTTAGGTGACAGGACACCCCCTTGGGGGATCCCATGCTTACTTACTTAGTCGTTCCTCTTCTACCGTGAGGTGTAGAGGTTTGGAAGAGAGAGCGCCAGACTATTCTATCAGCTGTCTTCTTCCTGGCCTGGTTCCATTCTAGTCCTCGGTCCTTCAAGGATTGTCTAATGTTGTCCTCCCAGCGGACTCTGGGTCGTCCTGGAGGTCTGGATCCCTGGCTCTTTGTTTCCCATGCTTGTCGTGGTAGCCGATCTTCTCCCATTCTGCAGACATGGCCAAACCATCTTAGTTGGGACTGTTCTATTTGGGTCTGCAGCGGGTGGGATTTTAGGCCTTGACGTATCGTCTGGTTGCGGACCATGTCTCTTCTTGTTACTTCAACCACCTTCCTCAGATACCTCATTTCTGAGGTTTGGATCTGGCTTTTGTGGGTTGTAGTCATTGCCCATGACTCGCATCCATATGTCAAGACTGGGACATAGGTGGAGCGGTATACAGCCATCTTCGTTTTCTTACCAACCTCTTTCTTGCTGAGGAATCCTCGATTTATGGCCTGATAAAGTCTCCCAGCCGCTGCTTTTCGAGTGGCCAACTCTTCTTTGATGCCCCCCTTTCGGTCTATAATAGCTCCGAGATATTTAAAGTGGTCGACCTGCTCCGGGACCTGTTCTCCCAACTTAATCTGATGTTTTCTTTCTTCTCGTGATATCACCATGGATTTTGTTTTAGAGCTGCTTATGACCATCCCTCTCTTCTCCAGCTCTTCCTTCCAGACTTGCAGGTTGGATTGGAGATGTGTCTCTGATTTAGCAATCAGGACAACATCATCAGCAAATGCTAGCTCTGAAATACAGACCTGTCTCATCTTCCAGTACCCCACTGAATACTTTCTTGTTCTCTCCTTACATGCCTTGATGACATCGTCCATGAGAAGTATGAAAAGATAAGGTGACAGGATATCGCCTTGTCTTACACCAGTGGTGGTCTTGAACTCTTCTGACTTATAGTTTGCTGTCCTCACATAATTTCTGCAAGACTTGTAGAAGCTCTGTATAGCATGTATCAGAGGTGCTGGAATGTTCTTCCTTGCCAAACAGTCCCAAAGTTTGCTCCAGGGGACCCTGTCAAACGCCTTTTCCAGATCTATGAAACAAAGATGGATCTCACTCTTGTACTCAAGGGCCTTTTCACTCAGCTGCCTGAGTGTGAAGATTAGGTCTTGAGTACTTCGGTTTGCTCGGAATCCGCACTGGGCTTCATCCAATTGTGGCTCAGCTAGGCATCGGAGTCTCTGCTCTAGGATTCTAGAGTAGATTTTACCAGGGACACTGAGAAGGGATATGCCTCTGTGGTTTCCACATTGTCGATTGTCACCCTTTTTGAAAATCGGTGTTATGATGGCAATCTCCCAATCCTTTGGTATGGCCTTGTTGCACCATGCTGCTTGTAGGACCCTTAGGAGTAATAGGTCGCCTGATGCTCCCATGTACTTAACCATTTCTGGTGTTATACCATCATGCCCTGCTGCTTTGCCCATCTTGATTTTCTCCAGTGCTGCCTTCAGTTCTTCCATCTTTATGTCATCTTCATCACCATTTGTATCCTCTTCTGTGCTAGTGGTTATCATTTCTGATGCTCTACCTTGCTCACCATCAAGGAGTTCTGAGAAATATTCTTTCCATCTTTCCATTACTTCCTTCGGGGCAGTAAGCAATTTGCCTTGCTTGTCCTTTATAAATTTAAGAGGACATTGTTTTTCCTTCCTCATGTTCTTTAGGGTCTTATAGAACAATTTCTGGTTTTCTTGCGCATCCTTTTCTAGCTTTTCTCCAAATTCTTCCCAGGACTTCTGTTTTGCTGCTAGCACCTTGTTCTTTGCTTCTGTTCTGAGTATCACATATTCTCTATATTTCTCTATTTGTCCTGCTGTGTTTTTAGCTCCCAAGTATTGTTTCCATGCCATTTTCTTCTCTCTTATTTTCTCTTTGACTTCTTCTGTCCACCAAGGTGTCCTCTTTCTCTTGTTCCCAAGTCGGACTTCACCACATGCTTCTGCAGCAGCTGTCTTTATGATGTCCTTGAATTTAGCCACAGGGTTTCCAAGTCATCAGGTTGTTCTTCTGTGTTTCTCACCGCTGTAGCAATAAGCCCCTGATATCTGGTCTTAATTTCTGGATCTTTCAGCTTGTAGGTCTTAATGCTCATTTCTTCCGTTCGTTTACTTGGTTTCTTGCGTGGTGCTGGGCAGTTCCTAGGCTGAGCAACTCTTTCAGTTGTTCTTTTAATTGTAAGCAGGTAGTGATCACTTCCAATCTCTGGCCCCCTCCAGACTCTAGCATCCCGGACATATTTGAATGAGCTCCTCCTAACAATGGCATAGTCGATCACTGACTTCTCATTCTTTGTTGGTTCACACCTAGTATATGCATGTATGCGCTTATGGGGGAACTTTGTGTTGGTAATGATCAGATTCTGCTCACTGCAGAATCTGAGGAGTCGCTTTCCATTGTCATTGAGAGTATCTTCTCCATATCTTCCGATAACTCCACCCCATCTAGCATGGTCATTTCCAACTCTGGCATTGAAATCTCCGAGCATGATAATTTCATCTAGGCAGTCATCCACTGTCCTTTGAAGCAGCTCGAAGAATTCTTCCTTGACCTCTGCTCTCTCATCCTCATTTGGCCCATACACTATGACCAGGTTGACTATGGTTTCTCCTTCTTTTAGTTTTACAACCATAATGCGCTCCGAGACAAAGTTCCATCCCTTGATACTATCTTTCTGGTTTTTGGCCACAATGCAACCCACGCCCCCTTTAGCTCTTTCAGATGTGGGTACACCACTGTATAGCAGAGTGTTGCCATCGAGATCCATGACTCCTTGTCCCTTTTTCTTTGTTTCGGTAATAGCCAGGATTTCTAGTTTTGCTTTCCTCATCTCTTCCATCAGCTCCTCTTCTTTCCCATTTATACTTCTTGTGTTCCATGTTCCATAAGTCGTAGTCCGTAGTCCGTTCCAGTTCGTCGCCTTTAAAATCAGTCCGGTTTTCTCTCTTATATTGCTTGTAATCATAGTTTTAGACAAACAGGTGATTGGCCTGTTGTGCCTTTGCATGGTGGAGGGGCTGCCTCCTTACGGCCTCCATGCAGGCCGCCCTCCTCCTTTTTCATCCGGGCTTGGGACCGGCATAGGCGGAGTTTGGATCCCATGCTCTAATATCAACTTTTTACTAGTCTGTCCTTGTAGCTGTACTCTGGAGGTTCTATTCTCAAGGTAGTGGCCAATCCATTTGTACATTTGCTCACACACACCACTTCTATGCAGCTTGACTTTCAATCCCTCATTCCATACTTTATCAAAAGCATTTTCCAAATCTACCTAAACCACTAGCATGTTTTTTTCTTGGAAGGCATCTTCGATTTCCTGAGCTATATATAAGCACTGGTGCACATAAAAAGCTGTCAGTGGCAATAAGAAAATTCTCAAGTAACTTCAGAGCAGAGGTAGAGGCCTTGAAAACTACAGCAGAGGTTATAATGACAGAGGAAAGCACAGAGCAATAAGAAAATTCTCAAGTAACTTCAGAGCAGAGGTAGAGGCCTTGAAAACTACAGCAGAGGTTATAATGACAGAGGAAAGCACAGAGAGACAATTTGCTTTCTTTACCGATGAACTGTCAGTAATTGCAAAATTGAAAAGCCAAAATAATGCAGTGTTGCTGTCGTTTTTGGCGGTGTCATAAGACGTAAATCTATTTAATACTTTTTTGGATGATCTAAGTTAGAGAACTGTTTATTAACTCCCTGGGACAGGTTGATTTGGGGTTATCTTCCCTTTGTTTTATTCATTGTTATTGACCTGTCTTAAGGTGGGGTTAGCTTTACTCAGATCTGTGCTGTCTACACTTGCGCAAGTTTTTGAGCGCGAACGGAGAGACTTCCGTCGGGGAGTGATGATCTGGGTTCTGACCGGACTAGTATGTCCGTAGTACTTCTCTGCATTATCTGGGGGAAAGATAGTCTTCTGTGTGACTGTGATGTCAGTGATTCTCCCCAGAGTTATTCTGTTCGTCAAGAATGACGACAGTTGTTATTTGTGTATTTCTCGGATTCTGTCAAAGGTAAAAGAAACTTAATTATTACGCCTAGTTTGCAGAACATTTTGTGGCAACCTGTGAGTAGAGCTCACAGTCCTTTGAGATGCAGAGTTCATTATTTGTGCTCGATGTAGCCAACTAAGACTATTTGTCTAACTGTTATACAGAAGCCCAGTGAAGATATATTATTATGAAACCCACATGTTGGCGGTATGCTTTGGCATGGATGATTATGCCTGCCTATGAAGAATACACAGTTGTTTACATTATTTTAGAGGCCAGACATTACGGCCGACATCTTTGAGCAGAAGAAGATGTATCTGGCGTGTTATGCCAGATGAATTGCAGCATTATTATTATGCAATTGGGAACTCGCCTTTTGGTACGGCGGAGTTGGTTAAAGTACCTGACGCGCTGAGTCAGTGGTACGTGAGCTGCAGTATGAACTATGTGTTAAAGGACAGACCATTGTCGATAACGTCCTGATAGATGAGTGGTTCAAGCTTTATAATGCCAGATGTTTCACCAGTCATTTCCAGTTTATATGATGTCCTTGATCCTTGTTCATTTGACTGTAACTGTTGATGTCCCTGTGTGTGTCGTAAATAAATGATGGAAAAAAGACACAGTAGTTCAACATTCACTGACTACTGCATGTGATTGTGTGGGTACATTGTCTACCAGTGAAAGAGCCTAAACGCATTCGTGTTTTCTACGCCCACATCTCACATTTATCCACATAAACTGCATACTACACATTCTGAGCTGTATGATGGTTGATTGTCAACACGACACCTTGTCAGCGCCTCAAAGCCTGGTGAGCTAATCATGCACAACAACGCTGTTTGGCCTAGGTCGTACTGACTACGTACACACAGCGTTATACAGTCACACGGTGCAGCGACATTGAGGTAGATTTGAATAGCCTTCAACATTGTGGTGGCGCACCGATACAATAACATTACCCAGTACACAGAAAAACAGCACTTTATCTTCTGGTGGCTAGAAAATATGACTTTACAGGCAGATTTGGATGACCAAAGATTAATGCTCCACAAACTATGTCAATGATTCTAAAGAGTTGTGATCCAATGGATCCCATCTCATTGTAATATCACCAATGAAGAGGCTGACAAATTTCTAAAGGAAGGTAGAAAGCTACCTCAGCCTGACACAAGCATAACGGTCAAGGAGGCAAAGAGTTTTATCAGAATCAAATACAGAAACAAATGGGATGCAGAGCATCCAGGTCACATACAAAATGATGCATACTACCAAATCAACAGAAGAGAACAAGTGGTAATCTTCAGACTCTGCACGGGCCACAATAGATTGGGATACTGTCTATTCAACAAGCTAAAGATAGGAACTACCAATGAGTGTAACTGTGGCACTGATAAAATGACTGCTGAACACCTACTTCAAAGATGTGCAACGTATGTGGAACAGAAAAATCGCATATGGCTGACACCAGTACCCTTCATGGAAAAGCTCTATGGAGATGCAAATAGCCTCAAGCTGACAACTGCTTTCTTTGAAAACATTCAAGCAGACGTCTAAGAGTGTAAGAAGAAGAAGATATCTTGGCAGCAATATAGATAAAGTTAGAAGGTCAGACAGTGATATAAAAAAAAAAAATACAAAGGGCAAATAGGCTTTCATTGCGCTGGGAAATATATAGAGATCAAAAGAAATCGAGTCCAATATAAAAATCAGAATCTTCAACTCAAAAGTCAAGTCAGTCCTATTGCATAGCTCTGAAACATGGAGAACAATAAAAACAACAACCAAGAAGTTACAAACTTTCATAAATGGGTGCTTGCATAGAATAGAAGGACTGAAATGGTATGACAAGGTCACCAATGTGGAACTGATGACAAGAACCAGACAAGTGCTAGTACAACAAGAGAAGAAGATGTTCGTGATGGATTAGACACTCATTGAGAAAACATGTTGATAGCATTACCAGAAAGTCCTTGCTCTGGAATACCCAGGATCAGAGAGGAGAGGTAGACAGAAAAATACATGCAGAAGTGAACTGAAGACAGAAATGAAAATAATGAGAGAGACATGGAAAGATTTTCAGCAGATGGCGTGTGACAGGAAGGACTTGCATGAGTTTGTTGAAGGGCTGCACTCCTTGAAGGGTAAGGAATGAATGAAATTGTTCCAGCATTTAAACTAACTGTTTCACTGCATAAATTAAGTGTTTTAGCACATAACCTAATGTCTTTTAACAAATCCCAACTACAAAAAACACATTTTTTAACATGCATTTTACATAAAACTATTAACAATTAAGAAATCTTACCTGCATGAAAAAGCTGAAAAGCTCCTCAAGCTTTTCCTTGTACTGCCAAATCACTTCTGGAACTTTCTTTAACCAACACTCCACAAAGGGCTCTAAACCAATGTAAGTTGGCTCCAGGTACACCATACCACAGCGGCTGACAGTAGCAGGGGATGCAACTGCCAGGTCAGCCACTTCAAACATCATTGTCATGGCCTAAGTAAAAGAAAAAAAAAATAAAGAATCAGGTGAAAATATTCAACATCTGAAAGCATATATAGTGGCACTGACAATCATGTCTACTATAAACTGGTACTGCTATTCAACTTCACTGTTTTTACTAAAACATTTTCATTACAGCCCTAAGTATCTATAACATAAAGTGGTATAGTTCTCAGAATTGAATGTTTCTACGTTACCAGAAGAGAATTTAGAGAAATGATGTCTAAAAAATTGTAGAAGCCACACCCTGCATGAAATATATAAAGAGACAGAAAATAAAGTGGTTAGGCATTCACATGAGAATAGAGCTCGATTGATTACCTCTATGTGTCTATAACAAAAGAAGATCTGGTTTTAGAGCACTAGAGAGACCAAGTGGCAGATGGACAATATTACAGAATCCTACAATAACATAGGTTCACATGAGCCAATGTGACACGCTTGACTCAAGAACAGAAACTTCAGCGCCCCACAACACTTCATGGCAAATGTGGACCAAACAACTAAGTTGAAAACACAGGAACAAATAAAAACTAAGCAATTAACTCTTTTAAATAATTTGTTTACTTACTCGCATGATCTAAGCTGTGTAAGAAATTTTTCATCTTGACAATATTATACATTTGAAATGAGGATTAATTGTCCAAACGTCCATCAATGGTGATGTATCTTTCAATAAATATAATTTAGAAATTTACTTTCAACAACATATTCCTTCACACAGAAAGTTTACCATCATATATAAATACTCTCAAATATAACACTTACTTTTTCTAAAAAATTCCCCACATATTAAGTTTTATTTCTATACACAAATACCTTCAGATATATAACTTACACTCTTAGGGGGAAATATGCATATCAAATTTTGAATAGGAAGTAGGAAACATTTCTTTTCTAAGATTTCCACAAGAAAATGACTTACTTATTCTAACAAAAATCTAAATTAAATTGAGAAACAAACAAAAATAGAGGTAAAGCTCAAATTGCCTCTGTATATGAACAAATTATAATAACTGTAAACAATATTAATTTACTCCTGAGCAACATCTAAGAAGTGTTATAAGAATGAGAATTATTGACCGACAATCTTCATTTTGCAGACGGCATACAAGATTTTTTGGGTCAAGATTCTAACAGCATCAGCATTTCTAAAGGTTAGCTTTGATGAGTCACAAGGTTCTCTCATGCAACTCTACTGACCTCTGTCAGCTTTATGATCTCTCCACTGCTCAGACAGAGTTTCTTATTGTCATCAAGGACAGTGTTCATGTTTTCAATCCAAACGGCATCCACAGGTCCATCAAATACAAACCAGCGCTTGTCCTCGTCAGTAGCTGCAGCTCCCATACGGATTAATGTGGACAGGATACCATCAGTCCTAGAAGAATAAGTAAAACAGCTATACAGACTCACTGTCATTGTCCTGTGCTGGCTACTTCAAAATTTTATTGTAATGCAGCTAACCATGACACGCATTAAATATGTTCATTTGGTGCCATAATAATTCTTTCAGTAATTATTCTATAGTGTGCAACTATATTATACTCCTATGTCAGTATTTTCTTTACAAAAGTTAGTTGCTTATCCTTTACAGGACGTGGCAATCAACCCCAGCTTTTATTGGCTGTTTGTGATTTTTCTAGGCAATTTTTTCATTCAGTAGTTTGCCATTGCTTTCTGAACGGTACGGCGCTTATACCATTGTTAAAAATCCACACAAAGAGATCTATTTCTTTACAAAAGACAGCTGAAATTTTTTTTAGATTTACTAAACTCCTTCATTCTTTTGCATCTTTCTGGGCTTTAATGCACAAATAATTTTTACTGTGCTCATGTGTACATACTAAGTTAAGATTCATTATAATCACTTTCCTTTTCCCACCATATGGAGCATACAGCCATCACTACAACTGGTCCCCTTGCAGGAAGGCTGCACCAAGTATTCTCATAGTCTGCTGTGGTGGTTTCTGTAACAATTTTTTTACATTATGAGGTTGCCAGCCCCTCATGCATATCCTCATATTAGTCACCTTGTACAACATGACCAATGGAGCAATAGTCCTACTCAGTGGCGGTTTTAGGTTGTGCAAGACCCTAAGCAAGCGTGAACTTTCCCCTTGTACAACATGACCAATAGTCCTATTCAGTGGCGGTTTTAGGTTGTGCAAGACCCTAAGCAAGCGTGAACTTTCAAGGCCCCTGTTAAATAAATTTGTGTTGTATCGAGAAGCATATATTTGTGCACTACTGGTCCTGTTATTTCTTTGTCTCATCAGAGACTACGCAGTGCACCAGGAGATTCATTTGTACTGTATTAGTAAACTTCTTGATACATCTTTCATGTGTCTTGATATTCAAAGCCCTTATACGTAATGAAATGTGATAATTGTGGCCTTTGTGTTTACATATTACTTAGGTTCCTGTATACATATCTTCATGATGCTAATGTGTACAAAGTACAAACTGTATGTACATATTTTATAAGCCTGTTTCTCAACACTTAAGAAAGCACAATCGTTTGTAAAGTGCCACTTGTACAAAGACCATTTCCCTTAAATTTCATTGCTAATAAGAATACCAAGTAATTAACTATCAAAAAAAAAAGTGGTTTTCCCTTTGAGTTTTCATATAGCTTTAATGGGCCTGCTCTTTCCAAGATTAAAAGAAAAAGATTTGGTATGGTTACAAATAAGTGGAAAGAAAATTGAATGAGCATTGGTTTTCCCATGTTTGATGCAAGGAATTTTCTGTTGCTTTGAGTTTTAATACAGTGTTAAAGTCGGCTCTTTCCAAATTTTTAAAACAAAGTTACACATCGCTGCAAAGTAAATTGAATGAGGATTAACTCTTTACTCAGCAATTATTTTCCACCCTGTGCCGTAATTTTAATTCATGATAGACTAACAACAATGCTCAGACAGTTGTTTTGGCATGGGTGTCAAATCCGACCAACGCTCTGAGCGTTGTTCCAGAGTCAAAGAGTTAATAAAATATCAAATTGGGACACAACAAAACACAAACATTTTGTTCACATGTACTGACCCTACAAACTAATCTCTCATCAACAGCCCCTGAGAAAATCGGTCCTCAATACTGGCCTCTCGCCCTTTAAGAATTAATGAAACAGAAAACTGTCCAAAAAAAAAAAAAAAAAAAAAAAGCTTACTTTAAATGTAATGGCCCTGAAAACTGGCCTCCTGTCATGAGCACCTGGGAAAACTGACCTTGAATAATGGCCTCACATGGTCACGTCCTTTAGGAATATCTTGGGTGTCTACTAACCAACAGATAAAAACACTAGTTAAAGCACTCACCACTCATGAGTAAGCAGATCAAATTCACCATACAATTGTCCCATGGTGATAGACTTGGGGTTGAGAACATAGGCATGTGTTGTCTGGAAGTCTGTCATGGCCGGTGACGGATGGCCTTTGAGAGCTGTCTGAGCCTTCTGCAGCATCTCATAGCACTTCATAGATGATACATAATGTATACATGAATATTAATATCTGTGATACATTAACATAAAATCAGGGATACATCAGCTTGTTTGCTTTCAAGAAAGTTATGAAAAAGTTTACTCTGGGTTGAAAATATTAACAATTTGGGTGCTGTAAAAAAATATTCAGCATTTATGCCATAATTTGGCAAAATAATAAATACCAAGAATAATCTTCAGTGTAGAATTGTTTCTGCTGATGGTCCATATCTGCAATATCACTAAATTGCTAAGCTTTAAAGCTGAAATTCTTATAAGCTAATAGTTCAGATGTTACAGACTTTGCTCATTTCAACAAATAATAATTTTATTTAATAATTCACCAAAGTGAAAGTATTAGTGTGATCTTTATTGCAACATAATAATATTCATATTGACATAAATCTGATTATATGGTTATTTCATGTGTTACAAAATACTGTATAAAATATCAGTATGCATTTTTATCATTCCATTGTATGTTTAGTTATTTTCTATTTTTTTTAACCTTTTTATTTAACTCTGTTTTTATTACCCTACATCAAATAAGTGACCAGAAAGGAAAAGCAAATAGTGGCAATTGAATATACTATCTAAAATTAGAGATATTATATATCCTAATTATAACCCATCAAGTGTTGAACAGTTTATTTTTTTCTTCATTAATGAAAAAAAACTTTTTTCTCCTCATACTTTATCTTCTACTTGCCGCATCTATCATTTTCTCTTCCTGTACATCTGTTTTTTCCCCCCTCTTTTTCCATCTGACAAAAAGAAGACGAAAAATATGCACTTGACAAATATACCCAAATTGATGAGCTACAACCAAGCCTTGCAGTAACTAACTCAGTAAAAATAACGAATACCTGATTATTTTAGAGAAAATGCAGTAGATGAGGTGAACGCATTAATGCACAGATGTACCTCCACAGTTTCAATATCCTACTTAAACATGGAAGCAAATGAAAAGACACTAACAGAACAAGCAAAGCAGCTTTATTTGGCAATGAAGAATTAAAAAAAAAAAACCAGAGACATCAAGGACAACATCCAATTCAGGTTATTCTAACATACATATTATGGCTATGTTGACAAATGGAACAAAAACTTAGAAGAGAACAACAGACAAACATTCATTAACAGAAGGATCATAAATGGTCATTAAAAAGAAGAGGTGGAGGGGAGATAAGGAAGTGAGATACTGCAACAAATCTGCAAGATGGATTTTACGTCTAGAGACAGATACAAAAAGTAGCTAACAGATGAGACTAACATTGCACTTTATAAAATCATTTCTTGCAAATATATGTATGTCCCTCTTATTTGTTTATTTCTTTGTATTCTCTTAATTTTCTTTTTTGTTTTCCTTGTATCCCTCCAACAATGTTTATCATTCTTTATCTTTTATTTCTTCTCTGGCTTTTTAATCTTACCTTCATCATTCAACTCTAAATTTTTTTTTGTATCTCCACCTTGAATTCTTTCCTCATTTTTGTCTGCCACTTATTTATGCATTACTTTGTGAACTTAAACATAAGCATCTGAAATATTGTCGATCTACACAAATATAAATCATTTATTCTATCTCTACAAGGAATTTACCATTTCTTAGACCATGTGTTCTCAAGCCTAAATTTCATAACTTCCTACATTTATTTTGCAAATTTCTCTCATTAACTCTTAGTATACGAGTGGCCTTTCATGACTACAATTACAGATTTTGCAATAAATAATTTATTTATAAAGATAACATAAGTGTTATATATCAAAATGTGAAGAAATGAAACCCCTATATCATGCACGTAACTAAATTGTTCAGTGGTTTTAAACATGCATTCAGCTATAAATTTTCGCTATTGACGGGGATCGATCATCGGCCTCTCTAGAAGGCCGCTCGTATACTAAGAGTTAATTGTGTGTATAAGCTGGTGATATATCTTTGCTTTAATATTGTGATCAGTTTGTGGATGTGGAACTGATGGAAAGAACCAGACAAATACCAGTGGAACAGAAGGTGAAGAGAAGAAGCTGGCATTGAATAGGACACACATTAAGAAAACCAACTGACAGCATTACAAGGCTGTCCTTCTTCTGCAATCCCCAGGGTAAGAGAAATAGAGGAAGACCCAAAAGTATATGAAGAAAAAAACTGGAGACATTCATGAAAGAGATAAATAAGACATGTAAAGAACTTGAGCAGACGGCACAGGAGAGTAATATTTGGCATGTTTGAATGGGTGAAGATCGGCTACCACGACAAGCATGGGAAACAAAGAGCCAGGGATCCAGACCTCCAGGACGACCCAGAGTCTGCTGGGAGAACAACATTAGACAATCTTTGAAGGACCGAGGACTAGAATGGAACCAGGCCAGGAAGAAGACAGCTGATAGAATAGTCTGGCGCTCTCTCTTCCAAACCTCTACACCTCACGGTAGAAGGGGAACGACTAAGTAAGTAAGTAAGTATGTTTTTTTTTTTTGCTGAGGACCTGTGCTCCAAGGGGAGTTGAAAGATATATGATGATGATGATACCTTTGTTTTGCCAGAGCAGGTGGGTCCAACCAACATCAGGCCATGCCGAACTACAGTTGTCTCAAATAGTTGGATACATTTGTCGATAAAACCTGGACGAGATAGTAAACAGGAGCAAAACTGAACTGAGATATTTTTTGTCATTTTTATTGCTTATTTAAATTTAGTCTTCTATGAAAGGGTCTAGAAATACAAGTTCTATAATCAAAAACGTGCTGACAGAATTCTGTCATGCAATGAAAATACCAAATCTATAGCAAAATAATAATTTGGTTCCTTTCATTTTCTATATCTAATTTTATAATTTCTAAAAAACTGCATGGTCTTTGGAACAGATTCTCATTTTTCTTTTACACTTTAGCTAACCTCAGCAACTTTGATTTTTGTTGGTTCATCATCTCATCTCAACCCGTAACCCGTCATGGGTCGTAAGGGTGCCATGGTGCTGTGACGGGTGCTGCGGTTCCTTGTTCTTATATTGTTTATTGCATATTAAAGTCACTCTTTTGACGTAGTTAATGCTTGTTACTGATGGTTAGCTCTGACCACCAGAACATCCCTTCGACGTTCTGATTTGCATATTGTATATTAGTTGATTTCCCCTGTGGGAGAGTTATCGTGCTGAAAAACGTAAACATTAACAGCTGTGGAACCGAACCCGAAACGTAAGTAAAAGATCAAGCCTTCTGTTCTGAGTCCACATGTATTGACGTTCATATAAACGATATCCGACATTCACAAAACTTCATGTACAGTTCAGCATAACAATGAATTCCAAATAATACCAGTAAGTATCCGTCCGTGTCAAAACAATATGTCAGATGAACATCATGGCTATGTACATGCGCTGCTGTAGTCAACAGCCAGAAATGAGCGCATGAGTTCTTGACAGCTACAAATTGAATCATAATACGATTCGCCTTCCATCATTTAATTTACTTAATAATCTCATACTTAGATTAATATCCGAACTGACCCTGAGTTCTACATTGATTCATATTTAGGCTATATACTAGGCCTCTCCTTGGAAGAAATACCAGACACGACTTCTCTGCTTGACGGATAGCGTAACAAGGGCAATGTAACCAAGTCACCCAGCGTGACCTTCCCAACGCGAATGCGTCATAATCTTAGCATATATTTCGCGTTCAGTATACCGTAAAATATCGACATATTCTATTAATATTATTGACCCCTAAACGTTGCGCACGGCTAAACCCCAGCAGACGCCGTCATTTAAAATAACACCGTAACAGATTTCCTGTCAGACGGGGGAAAAAAAATCTATTAGATAGATTTTTTTTAAAACAATATTAATCAAATTATCAAAAATTTAACAAAACCGACGTATGGCCTACGATGTTCTATCTAGAACAGTGTCGCGGTCATGTCAGTAATATCTTATAATAAAATCAACGTCATATCATACATATAACTTATATTAAATAAAGAAATGTCACTGTCACTAATTAATTAACTAATTAATTTGATGTATGTATTGACTAACTAATGTGAGGTGTTATTAAAATTATTCTAACTAATTAAAATTAAAATAATTAATTATAATATGTACGTATGGTACTAACTAATTAATATCTAATGAGAAATAGTATAAGAGAGAAAAAGAAATAAAAATTGAGAAGTACGGACACTTAAAACTAAATATTAAAGTATACATTAAAATAGTAATGAGTGTGAAAATGAAGTATAAGGATAGATACCTAATTAAATTAAAGCAATCAGAAAGAAAAGAACAACAAAAAAAATTCATACATTTTAACTATTCATATGAAATATCATAATCTAATATCTATCACCTTAATAATTAAAATATTAATTGGTGTGTTATTTTTTTGTTTCATCTTTTCTTAGTATATTTTATTTTTTTATTTCATCACACTTCAACTTTATTTTATTATATATTAATTTAATAGCTAGCAAATTTAACAATATCGGACATGAAGATCCAATCGTTGTTACATCCTAATGACTTGTATGAAAGTTTATTAAGACACAAAGTTCATATTATCGAATTTTGATATGATTATCCAATCGTCGTTAGTTCCTTTATTGAAATTTTGAACGTAATTTGAATAAGTCATCACCGTATCTGTCCAGTTTATATCAGAGATTGTTACTTTTTACTATTTTGCAATCGAAATGAGTGATACGCAAAGTCCAAGTGAAGTCCAAATTTTCAACGGATCCGTAAAACTTGATATTTTGATCACAATAGTTTATTTCGAAATGTCCTCATTTAAGTAGGAAGTCCAACTGAAGTGTTGTATATTCTGACGTGGCATTAATACCGTTCATTGCAAATGTAATGCTTGATTAGTCAGAAAATTTTCTTGAAATAGTAATATTCATTCAGAATCCGTAGGATGTCTGGACAACGTGTCGGCCATAACGTTCTCAGTTCCTGGTATCGACTGTATTTCGAAATCATATGGTTGCAACGCAATAGCAAATCGTGCAAGCTTTGGACTTTTATGGTTTGAATGACGTAATGCTGCCACAGATTTCTGATCAGTCTGGATCAGAAATGGTGATCCCAGCAAAAATTTTTCGAGTTTGTTAATTGCCCAGATCACGGCGAGCAGTTCTCGGTCTACAGTCGAATATTTAGTCTCCGGGGGTTTCAGCTTGCGTGAGATATATAGTACAGGATGAAGGATATCATCATGATATTAGAGTAGACAAGCCCCGAGTCCGTAATTACTCGCATCTGTACGTAGAACAAACTTTTTAGAGGCATCTGATAATCTTAAAACAGGTGGGCATGAAAAAATGTTCAAGATAGTGCGAAAAGTTTTGTCACATTCGTCTGTCCAATTTATCCTTAATGGCATGTTCTTCTTTAATAAAGATGACAAGACAGCCGTGATGGATGACAAGTGAGGTACAAATCTGCTATAGTATTGGATTAACCCTAACAGACTCCTAACCTGTTTCTTCGTTTGAGGAACAGATAAATTTAATATTTTAGAAACCGTACTGGGAATTGTTTGGATACGTCCTGATCCAATAATATGCCCCAGGAATGTTATCTCATTACACGCTATTTGAATTTTAGTTGGTTTAGCGGTTAAATGGTTATCCCGCAATATTTCCAAAACCGATTTAAGACCCAAAAAATGTTCCTCAAATGATGAACTAAACAAACATATGTCGTCAATGTAGGTAATTATATCGGATCTACCTGATAAAATTTTTCGCATCATGCGAATAAAGGTAGCTGGAGCATTCATTAGCCCAAAAGGCATCACGTTCCACTGGTAAAGACCTTGTGGAGTTGAGAATGCTGTGTACCGGTTAGTGGAATCTGCCAATAACCTTTGGTTAAGTCAATCTTAGTGAAAAGTGTAGCATTGGATAGACGAGGAAGTAAATCGTCAAGGATAGGATGTGGTTCGCTGTCAGGTACTGTCTGCGCATTAAGTTTCCTATAGTCAACACATAAACGTATGTTGTTGTCCTTTTTCCGGACAATGACTAAAGGAGAAGAAAATGGAGATGTACTAGTCTCAATAATACCTAATGATATCATCTGTTCGAGTTCCTGAGATGTCTTACTCAGAAAATGTAGAGGTACAGAATAAGGATGAACACGAATTGGTGTATCATCGTTCAGAATAATATCGTGAGTAATTACAGATGTGCAACCCGGTACATCCGTTAACACATCTGGGAATGATTGTAGAAGATCAGCAATGCGTTGATGCTGTTGCGGTGTAACCGTAGAAGAAATGGTCACATCACGCCAAGATTCAGTAGATTGGACAATAAGTACAGGTAAAGGCATCTGCACTTCAGGAAAAGAAGATTCTTCCTCCTGTATAACAGACAAATTAGAATAATGACAAGTAGATACCGTATCGTCATCTAGTTCATGAAAAATTGACTGTAAGTGTATAGGACGTGTATGAAATTGCTTGAGCATATTAATATGGAATATCTTTCTGTGTCCCTTGATATCTAAGACGTAATCAACGTCGGAAATTTTATCAGTAACCTTATAAGGACCAGTCCATGAGATCAATAACTTATTGTTATTGTGAGGAAGTAATACATAAGCCTCATCGCCTGGGAATAATTGGCGTAATCGTCTAGATCGATTTTGTATAGATCGAGCCTTAGCTTTTGCAGCCTCAGAAGAAGCTGTTGCCAATTGGCAAGACTCAATAATATTATTCCGAAGATTAATCACATACTCATAAGATGACTGAGTGTCCTGAGTCATCTCTGCATCAATTAATAAATCTTTTATCAGTCCCATAGGACCTCTCGGAGGGGCACCAAAAACTAACTCAAAGGGAGAGAAGCCAGTTTGTTCATGTGGCACCTCTCGGTAAGCAAACAGGACAGCTGGGAGTGCTCTGTCCCAGTCCTGAGGGTGTTTAACAGTAACCTTATGTAAAAGTTGTTTAAGCGTACGGTTAAGTCTTTCAACTGCACCGTTACTCATGGGATGATAAATGCTACTCAAATTCCTATCAATGTTCCAGGTTTTCATTACTTCCTTCATGGTATCGGATATAAACTGCGACCCATGGTCAGATAATAATTTTCTAGGAAACCCTATTCTAGAAAAAATTAGATGTAGTGCATCAGCTACATCTGTGGTAGTGGTGGTCTTCAATGGAATGGCTTCTGGCCATCGTGTGCATAAATCAATGCACGTGAGAACAAATCTATGTCCTCTCGCAGATGGTAGAAGTGGACCAATTATATCTATGGCCATCTTGTCAAAAGGTCGTACTGAGATATCGCAAGCCTGAATAGGCGCAGTGTGAAAAGCTCCAAGTGCTTTCACTTCCTGGCATGTAGTACAGGAACGTACATACTGCGAAATATCCCGTGACACTCCTGGCCAAAAGAATGAAGACAATACTCGAGATCGTGTTCGAGTATATCCCATATGTCCTGCACACTGCGAATCATGCGTGTGTTGAAGAATGTACCGTCTAAAAGCACCCGGTACCATCACTTGTTGTTTTACCTGTGATTTATCACTTAAACATCTAATCAGTATATCATTTTTTATAATAAACCAATGTTTGGTCTTATTACATGAAGTTAGATTATCAACCTTATTAACTAGGTTAAAAAATTTGTTTAAAGATTTGTCATTTTTTTGTTTGTTTGCAAATGATTCCCTGTCAATAGGTGAATTGACCTCAATATCCTCCTGTTTCTCTGCATCCATCTTCTTATCATTGACACTCTCCATGAGCTGAGTCTGAGCTCTAGTCGTCACGGCGTTTCCAGTGCATAGATTGTGTTTCTCCCATTCAATAATATCTTCTGGTGAACAATCCTTGCTGCCGTGTATGCGACCCACCATAAGATCTGCAATCAGTTTTTTCAGCATGCATACCTTCACGTTCCCTGTGAAAAAAGGTGTTTTAACATGGATAACAGCTGTGGGGTAAAACTCAATAGTTCCCCCAAAAGTCATGCAACGGACATATTCCCCAGTTGCACAGCTAGGATGTACCAGCGACTGTCGCACTCCAATTGTTGTGGACCCCGAATCTCTCAATACAGAAACTATGGAACCATTAACTATCCCTCTGTTAAAAATCAGAGAGCCTGTTCCATCATTGGCTGCAAGACCTACTTCTGGTGGAATGTGTCCGCAGTTTAGCACTGTCTCCTTTGCCTTCTGAAAAATAATATTGCATTGTGGGCAACTATTTGCCACGTTATAATTTATAGCAAAACATGCAGCAGAAGATTGTATTGCATTATCGTTAGGTGGAACCTGAACACTAGGGGTTGTATCATTTGTAACTGCTGCACCAGTATTATGGTGAAAATGAGATGATCCACGAGAATGAGATCGATTACGGGAATAATCGTTAGAATTATCCCGTTGTCCCCTGTAGTAACTGTTATCTCGATGTCTCAAGCCACGATTATTAGCATTCCAATTGCTGTTATTATTGTAGTTATTTGATCTATTATAATTAGCGTTCTGTTGACTGTTGTTGTAGGTTGATTGCTGTGAATAATTCCTATTTCGTGATCTTCCTCTGTTCAAATCATTTTTATTGTTGAAATTATTATTATTATTATGTCCTTTATGAAAATTGACATTGTAATTTCCCTTGAACCTACTTCTGTCTACGCTATGAGGTCTCGGTTTGTTATTGTTATAGTATGCCATATTGGAAGCCACAGGTAGAGGTTCCCTTATCCACCCCTTTACGAGATTCAAGGTAAGATGGTGTTTAATTTTTAAACTCTACAATTTTCTTAGTCCAGATAGAAACCTTCGTATCAATAGTTAGGTTTTTTTTAGAATCGTAATTATTAGACTATCCGCCTTGAGAGTCAGCATTAAGAGTGAGTCAATGGTTATACCATCTAACAAGACTATTCATTTTAATTTATTTTAAACCTTTATTAGTCATCGACCTCCATTAGGTCACCCGAATCCGCCTCTCAGTGTCCGCTCCCCCACCTGCCCTCCCCCACCCTACTACCCCCCACCCCCCGCCCCCACACCATCCCCATCCACTTAAACGCCCGCCCGCCCCCCCCTCAACCCCCCCCCCCCCCCCCCCATCTCACTCCGCACACCCACCTAGGTCCTCAGTGTAGACACCACACCCCTCTTCCACGTCCCAATCTAATTACCTCTTGGACTGCCCCTGTTGTCTGGCTCGCCCTTCCCGCCAACTATGTTGCAAGGTCAGCGCTTTATAATGTTCAGGTTGATAACTAGTAATCATCCCCCCTGTCATACTCCTGTTTTCACTTCGCAAGTTACCCCCCCCAACCCCAACACTGGCATGTAAAGTTCCCTGTAAGCCCCCCCATACCATCACCCTCCCACAACTCCACCCTGCCCCCCCCCCATTTATCGTTACCCACCCCTTCCCCCTTCGCCTCCCCCCCCCCCCCCCACCAACCCCCCCCCCCCCCCCCCCCTCTTCAACCCCCCCTCCAAGTAATGCGGTCCCGCCTGGACCCCCCCCCCCCCCCCTCCTCCAGCCCCCCCCCCCCCCCCATGCCTCATCACACCTCCAAGCCCGCCCCCCCACGACACCATCCTATTCCGCTTTTCAGCCGGGTCCCCCATCCTACCTATACCGCCCGAATTCACTTCCCTTTGTTCAACTATTACCCCCACTGCAGTCCTCCCCCCTTCCCCCGGTCCCCCCCCACCCCATGCTATTATGATCCACAACCCCCCCCCCCCCCGGTCTCAGGGGGTAGTCAAGTCCCTCCCCCGCCCCCCCTTTGGGTGTGCTCGTGCGGGGTCTCTTATCTACCCCCTATACATGATCCCCACCCACGCCTCCCCACACCCCACCCGACCCCACCCCCCCCCCCCCCTTCCCCCCCCTCCCACATTTTGCCCGCCGTGTCCGACCCTTGCCACCCCTGCCCCCCCCCCTTCCCCCACCCGTCCAACTATCTATCCCCCCAGAGGTATCAATAACTCTATTAGATGGCCTCTGCTGCCAGCTATTTTGGACCCTGCTGCCCCCCCATCTTTCCCCCCCCCCCTCCCCACTGTCCCCCCCCCCCTTCCCCACTTGGTCGTTCACAGCTGACCCATTTGTAGCTCCTCTCTGCTGGCTGGATATCCCCTCCCCCCCCCCCCCCCCCCCCCCCCCCTATTGACCCCCCCCCACCCCATCAAAATGTTTCTGATCTATCTCTTCATTAGTTCCCCCCCTTAACCCCTACCCCAATTGTCCCCCCCCCCCCATCCTCCCCCCCCCCCCCCCCCACCCCCCCCCCCCTTGCTTATATTCCGTTATCTTCCCCCCCCCCCCCCCCCCCCCCCCCCCCCCCTCATATTTCACTTTGCCCCTGCAGCTTCCTCTGCTTCCCTGCCACACCCCTCTTCACCCCCCCCCCTTCCTCATTGCCCCTCTTTTGACCCCCACCGTTTTAACTTCTTTTGTTTGCACATCTATTTACGCCTTCATTAGCCTTGCTTTGAGTCCCCCCCACGCACCCACCGCCCCCATAAACCCTCACATTCAACCGGCACCGCTGATCACCGGGTCCACCAACCCTGTTGTTATGCCATCTTTGTCCTCCACCCCCGCGCGCCGCGGCCGCGCCACGGACCCACCCCCACCCCTCCCCCCGCACCCCCCCCCCCCACCCCCCCCACCCCTCCGCCCCCCTACGGCGCGGCCACCACCCCCCCCCCAGCCCGGCCCCCCTATTTGCCGCCGCGCCCCACTGCTGATTCAACCCATTTTCCCCAACCCCCGATACTCCATGTTTATAGCCAGTTCTGTATATCTGGCCCTCATCGATTCGGCCGCCCCCCACCCCGACTCGCCCGACCCCCTACCCCCCCCCCGATCACCCAAGTTTTATGTTTCTTACATTCATTACCGGCAAAAACCCATACATCGTTTGCCCCCATGCCCAATCCCTAGGCATAACTGGATTGTGTTCTTGCAGTTCCCGTAGGGTTAGTCTCTTGATGAGAAAGGCATGATGATTAGCCCCACCCTGCTCCCGCCCCCCCGATTTAATTTACGGGGGCGCGCCCCGGCACTGTAATTTAAAGCTTATTAAAAATGTATGTGTATTGGACCCGGGCCCCCCTGCGGCATCGTAAGCGAGCCACATTTTTGCATGCCGTTACCAATTCTGGGCTGCAGCCCCATGCTGAATCTTGTGCTGAAGGCTTGATCCTGACCGGCTACTGACACCGGGGGGTCGGTGGCGCTTTTCCAGCTATTACTTTTTTACCTTTTCTTATTTCTTCTTCCTTGGGGTCGTACCCGGTTCATCCCCTTGCTATTAACTCTTCTAAATTTCCTTGCTCAATACGCATTTCTCTTTGTCGCTCCATCCTCTCTATCTTGTTCTTCCATTCTATTCCATCGCAACGTTCCCTTCCCCGCTTTTTTACTTTCACGTTCACTCCCCCAGTGGACTTTGGGTCATCCTGGAGGTCTGGATCCCTGGCTCTTAGTTTCCCATGCTTGCCGTGGAAGCCGATCTTCTTCCATTCTGCAGACATGGCCAAACCATCTCAGTTGGGACTGTTCTACTTGGGTTTGCAGGGGTTGGGTTTTTAGGCCTTGACGTATCGTCTGGTTGCGGGCCATGTCTCTTCTTGTTACTTCAACCACCTTCCCCAGATACCTCATCATCACTTCCCTTTGCATTCTCTAACAGGCTTCTGGCTATATAAGGAGCGCAAAGGTAAGTGATGATGATGATGAAAGGTGACCATCCCTATTTATTAAAGCAGTTATGTAAATAAATTATATATGTCTTCTAACTCCATTGCTCTGTTGTATAATGAATGTATGTGTTTGTTATATGAGTTATATGTCGTCTCTTTGTGTTTCTTCACCCTGCCTTTGTCTTCCCATGTTATTATACCTTCTTCTTCTTCTTCTTCATTGGTCCTTGGCCAATGACTGATGATGCAGTTAGTAATCTTCACGCCTGGTGGTGTCTTTTAGGGCAGCAACAAACTTGTCTCTTTTTTGCTCGGTAGGGGGCCATCCTTTGTGATGTACCCAAACTCTACTAGCATAAAGGGGGTGGACGGCTAAAAAATGTCCCAACTAAAGGTCTTTTGGGGTTTGGGGGTGGGGGGGTTGGAAGATGGTTTTATAGGGCCTGAATAACAACCGACTTGTTTGAACGGGACGCCACCTCGCCAAAACGTTTTGTATGAAACTTTTAATTTAGAACCAAAAAAAAAAATTTAGTCGGCTCTTGATGTATGGGAAACGTTCCCAATAATAGCCCCCTACCTTAAATAGCGGTGTCAGTTTAAATCCTGGGGGTCATTGAAATCATGATTATTAAGAACAAAATATGACCTACTTTTCACTTGTCACTCCATTCCCTCACTCAGGCTGTCTCCTGCTCTCCCCCGTACAAGGCGACTAAATGAAGTTATGTTCATGCAGAGATAAAACAAGGTTCCCTCATTATGTAACAACTTATGACTCCTACGGGAAACCACTGCTGCAACAGGTGAAGTATGATTGAACGTTGTTCGGGCTTCCCTGCAATATTTTAATTCCCAGCTACAAAGGCTGCCCCCATGCTCACGCTTATTGTGTATTCAGATCGATACTATGCTTGCCCTCCGCATCAAAAACCCGAGCTCTCACATCCAACCCCGCTTTGCTAATGTAAACAGGAATGTGAATTCTGATAACAAATGTATGCCTGTACGGGCGTCCGTTCTGGTATTATATAAACAAACACCACTACCTCAGCAAACTCCTATCATACGTCCGCCTCTGCAAAATTTCACGTTTTGATAAAGAGCGTAAAGCCCATTACATGATGATCTTTTTCACCTATGAAATCTATGCAAGCTCCATTCTTTTCCTAAAGATCCCCATTCCTACTCCAGAGCAGTTATGTATATAAATCTATGTCACGTATCTTCCCTCTAGCATCAGTGCCGCACCCCCAACGTTACGTTTATGCAACCCAGGCGTGAAGCCGAATGTCCGTTTGTATGCTGAGCGCCTCAATGTCATATCACTTTATGTCTCATACTAAAGTCCCGCCGGCTGTTAGCTCTCATGACTTTTGCTAGACAACAATTTAATATGACCCTATCTTAATAGTTCTGTCCTAAATTATTTCATATATTTTTTTTTTCCCTCTGGACTTTGATTAACTCTTATCTATCCATTTTGTACTCTCTCCCACTTCACCCCTTCAAGTTGTACAGTGCTTGCAGAAGAAATTGAAAGCATAAACCACGCAAATTACAAAAAATATTTTAGGATGGTCCCCACCGCCGAGACATATTTTGTTGATGACTCAATTCTTGAATAAGAGAAGATGAATGGTAGCGTGGAAGGAAAATGGTCACCCTACCTCATTAAATAAAATATGGACGTAGTGTTTTGAAGTCTCTAACACTTCACTCTCCCACAGAAGTTGATACTTTGAGACTACCTTTTTAAAATCAAGTTTTGTAGTTTTTTTTAAACCTTGCCTCCCCCCTCCCTCCATTCTACTTTCACACCTCACTGTGCGACCACGCACATATGGATCGAGTTATCAGAATGGGAGGGAAGCCAGGGCGCACTTCCTTTAGAATCACAGATGTCGAGAATGGGGGTGGAGACCGAGGTTTTCGGAGAAGCACGTACGAATGTGACGGGTGTTGCGGTTCCTTGGTTCTTCTATTATTTATTGCATATTAAAGTCACTCTTTTGACGTAGTTAATGTTTGTTACTGATGGTTTTCCAAATAATAACAGTAAGTATCCGTCCGTGTCAAAACAATATGTCAGATGAACCTCATGGCTATGTACATGCGCTGCTGTAGTCAACAGCCAGAAATGAGCGCATGAGTTCTTGACAGCTACAATTTGAATCATAATACGATTCTCCTTCCATCATTTAATTTAATTAATTAATCTCATACTTAGATTAATATCCGAACTGACCCTGAGTTCTACATTGATTCATCGCATATAGGCTATATACAAAGGCCAAATCCTTGGGAAGAAATTAACAAGACACGACTTCTTTGCTTGACGGATAGCGGTAACAGAGGGCAATGTAACCCAAGTCACCCAGCGACACCACCATCTCCCCTTTTAAACTAATAAACCCATTGTAACACGTTCACTAAGCACATCAGCAGACAGAGGCTCCTCCATGCCCTCTCCTCATACTCCCGCACATCGGCCCTACACACGTCGTGGCAAAATAAAACCCGCCTCTGTCCCCCCCCCCCCCCCCTCCACCTGCCAAAATCACTACATCGGCATGTCTATCCACACACAGTCACACCACAGGATTTTCACATCCCTTTGCCTTCACATCCCTCCTCACTTGTACTCTACCTTCAGAACGTCGTCCAAGGAGGCTCCTCCTTTCCTCGATAATGGAGTCCACACTCCGATTGAGTTACAGCCCAAAACCAGCGCAACGCCTCTCCTCCGACCGCTCTATCACACTACCTCGCCACACCATAAGTCGGAATCTTGGCTGGCACCTGCTAGGTGTTTACTCTTCTCTCTAACCCTAGACACATTTCCGCCTAACCCTTGTGCCTCCATTCCTACTATAAGACTCATCCCCATCGCCGGCCCATATTCACCACATCCCCCCCCCCTCCCATTCCTATCAATAACTGCTCCCCTTAGTCTCCCCATCCCAACCACCGCACAAGCCCCTGAATCCCGTCCCTAGCTCTGGCCTTCTGACAGTCGCATGCTCGTACAACACTCGCTCTACAAACTCCACACAATACTATGCTGAATCCACGATAATATCGGATCTGTTGGTTACATGAGCATACTCCATATCCTACTTCACCATCACACTCCTACAGTTACCATATAGGCTGTACAATACATATAAAACTTCATTCTCATTTCACAAGATACCATGTACTATCTCCCCCACTCCACCAGCCACACTCCTTTAAAGGTCCATCGTATTGAGCACCAAAACACTACTTACTATATAAGTTCCCGTCCCTCTCAACAGCCCCCTCCACACGGTAGTCCACAATATCGCCGACTTACTCAGTCCTGACAAAATCAACATCTACACCACAACACATACACATCTTTTTTAATGTTCGTAAACATGCGAGAGACAGACGTCTAATTTATGCCGCACTTTTCCTCTAGTTATACTTGTAGGTACAAAAAATGGAGGCCAAATGTTTCGTCGCCTTCCCCCCACCACGGTGCTGCTCTTCTAACTAGACAATTTTGTTTATTAATATTTGTACTTAATCTTTTTATTAAATGTGCCTACTATGACTTATGTCATCCTACGCAAATCGCTTCCATCTTTTACCCCCATTACTCGGTCTTTAGCTATTTGAGGAATTTGACCCCATCACTATAATTATACCTATGTCGACTTTTGCACTTTAAGACTGTCACGTTATTCATTTGTGATATTTGTTTCATTCCATGACACATTATGGCAACGTCACACCAATTATCCTATTATGGTCGCCCAGCGGTGCTAAACAGAAATGTCCTGCCCACCAAACCGGTCGATGGACGTGAGACCCCCCCCCCCTATATCCCCTCTTATCTGCTCCCCATCCTGTTGTGTGGTACCGGGGATCCCCGAACATTCACACTAAGTAATTCCTCTACTCCTTTTTGCCTTGTATAAGTCTTTACACTGCGCATCTTTTGGCAGAACGGTAAAAGCACGCACATTAAAAAACGCTTATAGTCACAATTTAAATATCTGGTGTTTTGTTAATCCGGCATTTAAACTCGGTGTCTGTATCTCAAGCTTACGCGCACGCGCGTTTACTCTCGCGTCCGCTTAGACTAAGAGGAACCCCCAGAAAAGAAAGCCTCCTCCTACTCGCATCGGTAAAAATACGACTCGAAATTAGAAGAACTGCACAACTATATCGACAGCGTACTGTCTGTTGCCAGGATGTCCTGTGGAGGCATACATAAAGTCTATCTCACGTCTGATCCCTCTGGCTGTCAAGGTTGTGTGTGAGACTGGCTACTCTCTTTTATTCAATCTTAGATGCGCTACACTAAACCCCATTGGAGGAAAGCACATACAGTGCGCATTGAGTGCATACTGCCTGCACCTGGGGACCAACTTTCGCTTACACAAGACTGTGGTCTTCAGTAGCTGGATTCAATAGCAAAAAGATCGTAATTATGACTCTTTCCAGATTGGCTACTATGCTATACAGGGCAGCGGTCGACCCTCCTTTTATCAATCTACTTACAGATTTGGAAGCATGAAGATACCTTTTCCATTATGAATAAAACACTTCTTACACAATAAACTGTCGAATATCTCGACTATGGGACTAGACTGTAAGACACATCTTCCTACTTGGCTCATCTCTGCAGGAACTGTTCTTTCTCAATCTTTTTGCTGGGTAATCGAAAGTGAGCTCAGCTGGCTAACAATTTCCCATTGGATGATTGTCACGTGCCGTCGCTATCTTTTGTCCTGTATTCAATTATTACTATAACAACCGCTAGGGAAATTAGCTAACCTAGTGTCAAAAATATAGCCCACCGCTCGCTCCCCTGCTCTAGTACTACGGGTTAATTTTTATTTTAGTTAAGACTTTTTCATGTTATTTATATCGAATGGTGGTTTTATATTTTCAGTATTTATGACTAACTCCAGCATGAATAAATGCTCTAGTGGTCGGTCCAACAGCCACATATATTTATGATACAATATACTATTTTATAAATACAACATTATTTTATGCTGGGTGGAGAATACTTTGAAGTTTTTTAAGTGTGACATGCATCATATAATTTGATTTTATTTAGTGTAAAGTGCAGACATTAAGAAATCTGACTACCGGTCTGCATTCTTTTATCTGAACACTCAAATACTGAACTATTCTGAAAATGGAAAATTTCTCTGGGAGACTTTGGGCTACATTTTGATCACAATTGGGCAATTTCAAAACACATTTTGGGTAACTTAGGGCAATTTTTAAACCCATTTTGGGAAACTTGGGGCAATTTTTGAACACATTTTGGGCAACTATGGACTATTTTGGGTGACTATTCATATGCAATTTAGGTGACGTATGGAAACCAAAACAATACGGTTTCCGAAACACAGCTGACCTCAAGGATTTCAGATAAAAAGATACGGACGTGTACCAGGCACCAATGGAATAATAATGCCTCATAATGTTGTATGCTATATGGCTTGTACAGTAGTACGAGTCAATATATCTTGGGATCCCGTTACACGCCCATTGAGGCCTATTGGGAATATGGTGTTAGGTACATATTTTCTTGACCATCAGCACACTAGGGGTGATGTGGCTAATATGTCTTGGATTAGGCAATATTTATTGTATACCAGTGATACAGTACCTGAATGGGAAGTGATGACACTGAAGTCTTAATAAACTATACAAACACACCACTTTTAAAAAAGTGAGTGCTTTTGTTTCTCAGATCATAACAGTTCTTTCCACATTCAGTTGATATTTTTTTCTTCCGTTTAAGGAGTAAATTCCTCTTTGACTGAAAGCTTATTCATCGTTATTTTCTTGTTCACTCCACCACTGCAGCTGGCCACCGTGCAAGATGCCTGCATCAGGCATTTAAATGCTCTTTCAGTGGTGGTTTCTGTAACAATTTGTTTTATATGATGAGGTTGTCAGCCTCCTGCACAACCTCGTATTAATCACCTTGTAAGAATGCATGAGAGAGCAGTAGTGTTATTCTTATAAAGCTTATTCATGAATGCGGCTAATTCTCATTCAACTGAAAGTGAAAGAAAATAAAAGTCTAATACACACTTTCTCTCAGCTGAATAAAATATTTAGCTTTCCCCACAGAATCAGTAAATGTGTTATTTATAAAAATATTATGAAAATGAAATGTTCAACTCTGTTATTAGGGAAGGAAGGCTTAAAAAGCAGTACTCTTACATTTTTCATCTATCCAGTACAATAATAATAATAATAATAATAATAGCCCCTTCAGTCATAGCTAACTATGGGAATGAGCCCCCAAGGTGACAGCCCTCGGCTGCTTATTTTCGACGTTTTCTCCTCTCTTCTGCTTGCTGTGAGAGCTTCTTTTTGCCCAATCTGAGGTGGTGCCATAGATAGCATCACCACTTGGTGCAATCTGCAGCTTCATCCTCCCAGGTTGCTAGATTTATGTCCAGTGACCTCATGTCTCTCTTGCATACATCTTTGAATCTCAGTTGTGGTCACCCAACTGGTGTTTTTGCCATCTGGTAGTTGTCTGTAGAAGATATCTTTTGGGACGCAACCATCTTCCATGTGGTGGACATGGCCAAGCCAGCATAGTCTGCACTGTCTAAGCAGTGTATACATTCTTTTAAGGACAGCACATGAGAACACCTCGAAATTTGTCACTTTGTCTTTCCATGAAAAACTGAAGATATGGCATAGACACTGCAGATGGAAGGTATTGAGCCTTCTCTCTTGCTTAGCATAGGTTGTCCAAGTCTTGCTGCCATACAGAAGTGTGCTGGTGATGCAGCTTTGGTCTTCATTGTGAGTTTGGAGTTTCCCCAAACACGCATTGTGAGGCGGACAAAGGTAGCTGCAGCTTTGCCAATTTCTGTGTCCAGAGAGAGTTTGTCATTGACGGTAGACCCCAAGTATGTGAAGTGGTGCACCACATCCAGTATAAATGTGATTTAATTATTGTTATGAACAAAACATCATAAATACAAAATATAAACATATTTGAATGGCAGGGAATAATACTTTCAATATGTTTCTGCACATAAGCTATTCTGGCTAAACAAAATTAAATTAATTTGTTGGATTGTGTAAAGCACTTCAAAGTGGTCAGCTACGATATATATATATAAATATTTTGTTTAAACTCTTGAACATTGTTTGCAATTTTTACGAATATGCAGCGTAACTGAATATTATTCTTTTGTCCCTTTCTTTGGCAGGAAGGAAAGAAATCACCCAATTACTAAGTGTATGGCTAATGTTAAGTGTATGGTTAATGTTGTACATTGGTATATAACTCACTTGATGTTGGGGAACAGATCTGACACAATGCCACTGAACAGTTTCAGATCATCCACCAGGAATTTGGGCACATTCACATCACGTATGGCTCTCAGAGCGATAAGTTCCTAGCAACAGACATTATATAACAAAATCACTTTCAAATACCATCACTTATGAGAAAGACATCACTGAATGCCGATAAAGAGTTGGTCTAACCAAAATTAAAACAGTGTATAAAAAAAAAATGATACATATTGTACTAGTTCAGACACTCTCTAAGCCCTGCAAAGGAAAATGATGATGATGATGATAAGATACTCTGAACTTCCTTTGTGTCTGAGTAATTAAGAAAAAAAACTAAGAAATCTCAAGAGAGTTGTATCATAATACAACTGCTTCAATCTTTTAGTGTTTTAGTGTACTACTGGTAATCTGGGGGTGCAGTGGGTGATCAGGTCCACTTGGCTAATGAGCTCCAAGTCCCAACCATTTGACAGTTTCAGGTCTTATCAAGTTTAAAAGTAAGCTATATGTTAATATATTTTACCACTCAAAGAATATGTGGGCAATATGTTTTTTTTTATTTCACACAAATTTTATATTTTTACACATTTAATCCTTGCATTAAGAAGACTTTCAAAACCCCAACAGCCCAGGGTAACTGTCATAGAAGATAGCAATGGGGCTCTGCTCAATGAAAAAACAGCTGTAATGAGAAGGTGGACAGAATATTGTAAAGAATTATATAACTGTAAACTCGACACTGACTATAGCATATTAAACAACATTAAGTGTGAAAACAGGGAACTCGGAAATGCAGCAATATTACGGGAAGAAGTGGAAGAGGCTATATTTTCGATGAAAGGAGGGAAGCCACCGGGTGTGGATAATATCCCAGCAGAGCTCTTGAAATATGGAGGACCAGATATAGTAAAAATCATGACAACAATTTGCCAGAAGATATGGAGTACTAAAAAATGGCCAAAAGAGTGGACGCAGTCATTAGTAATACCGCTTCCAAAGAAAGGAAATCTAAAAATGTGCAAGAATTACAGAACCATTAGCCTTATTAGTCATCCAAGTAAGGTGATGTTAAGGATACTTTTGAACAGAATAAAACAGAAATCAGAAGAAATCTTGTCCGAGGAACAGGCTGGCTTTAGACCAAAAAGAAGTACCTCAGAACAAATCTTCAATATTAGATTACTGATCAAAAAACATCTCCAGCATCAACGCGATTTATACCATAACTTCATCAATTTCACAAAAGCCTTCGATCGAGTCTGGCATGAAGGCTTATGGCAAATAATGAGAACATTCAATTTTGATACCAACATCATAGATATCATTGAAGCACACTATACAAGGATGCAAGCAGTGCTGTTTTTGCAAGCAATGACATTGGAAAATTTTTCAAAACAACTGTAGGAGTTCATCAGGGATGTATCCTGTTCCCAGTGCTCTTTAATATATATCTAGAACATATTATGCAGGAGGCTCTCTACGATTATACAACAACCATATCTTTTAGAGGCCGACCTCTTTGCAATCTACGTTTTACTGATGATATTGATGAATGTTATAGCTGGAACAGAATCAGAACTTCAAGACCTTACCTTGAACTGGAGAAAGTAACAAGAACGTATGGGATGGAAATTAATATAGAAAAAAGCAAGATATTGGTGAATAGCCATAAGAAACATGTTCCGACCAATGGGCAAACGTTAGAAGAAGTTAACACCTTTAAATATCTGGGGTCCACTATATGTAGTGATGGAAGATCAAGTAAAGAAATCAAGACAAGACTTGAGATGGCCTCAGCTGCCATGACAAGGCTGAATGTGATCTGGAAAAGTAACATCAGTTTTCCTGTGAAGATCAAATTATACAAATCACTTGTATTATCTATTCTCTTGTATGGGTGTGAGGGCTGGACACTCACTGCAGATACGGAGCGAAGGATTAAGGCTTTCGAGTATAAATGTTATAGAAGAATTTTGCACATTTGCTATAAAGAGCACAAAACAAATGTCTATGTTAGAGAGAAAATAAACACCTATGCAGGCCACCAAGAACCACTTTTGTCAGTAGTGAAACGTCGAAAGCTTGCCTGGTTTGGGCATGTAACTCGTCATGACTCCCTTTCGAAAACGATCCTCCAGGGAACAGTCGAAGGTAAACAAAGAAGAGGAAGGCAAAGAAAATCCTGGGCTGATAACATCAAAGAAAGGACAGGGCACGGTTTTTCCATACTTGTACGCATTGCTGAGGATAGAGAGCAGTGGAGGACCCTGTCTGCTGATGCTTCCACCATGGCGCACCTACGACCCATGACGGGTTACGGGTTGAGATGATGAATCCTTGCTTCCCCTCATAAAATAGATGAGACACAACAAATGATATAATGATCAGGTCCACTTGGCTAATGAGCTCCAAGTCCCAACCATTTGACAGTTTCAGGTCTTACCAAGTATAAAAACAAGCTATATGTTAATACATTTTACCCCTCAAAGAATATGTGGGCAATATTTTTCTTTTATTTCACACAAATTTTATATATTTACACATGTAACCATTGCTTCCCCTCATAAAATAGATGAGACACAACGAATGAGATTTAGTAAGTAGAAGATTTTCCTCTCACCTCTTCCATATCTGGATACATTCTCTTTAGATTACCAGCAGCAGAGATGACAGATTTCACAGCTCTCATACCAAAGTCATAGTGGTCCTGGTCAAAAGAATGATTAATGGATAATAAATTAGATACAATAGTCAAAGACAAATTTTGTAATGATTTGTTTATTTCAGTTCATCATCATCAACATCATCATCATCATCAACATCATCATCAACATCCTTTTTTGCTCCTTGTGGAACACTGAGCCCCCACTGCAGCTGGTCCTCACGCAGAAAGCCTGCACAAAAACATTCACATGCTCTTACAGCAATGGTTACTGTAACAAGCTGTTTTATATGATGAGGTTGCCAGCCTCATGCACAATCTCATATTAGTCACCTCGTACGATATGCCTGAGGGAGCAGTTGGACTATTCTTTCTTTATCTCATCATAGCCCCAGGGAACTACGTGTCAGATGGCGTATAAATATAATTTAATGTTTCTGATTTTAAAATAATCCTAAAACAGTATGATGCTCATCTTATTGAGTCTCGCTAGGATGCAAGAGTGTTGGACACTTTTCCTCAAAAAACTCCACTCAGTCATGTAGTCAACCTCTTCTGTTCTAGAGAGTTAAGGCACAGAAGAAAAGAGCAAAAATCACTGTCTAAAAGGTACAACAACTAAATATACTGCAGTGGAAAGCAGGAGTTTTTAACAAGAAAAGTTCTACTACCAAGAACATTTGACATTAGATGATACAGTCTGAAATCCTCCCAGGCTAATTAACTATGGATTTTTTAAATATCAGTGTCATTAATTTGTATCTGGTAAAATAAAACATATTTTACATGCAGTTTTTATACAACAATAATAAAGCTGAAAAGTTGAATTACATAATGTATGAAACTCTTCCCTCAAAAATATTGCATGAAAATAATGTAGAAGTATTTGGCAACTCTCGTTTGCAAATACGTCCCCCACATGAGGCTGTCAGTATACTACCAACATTCACAGAAGGAAGAAGGCTATATAAAAATAAGGAACAATTCGGACTTGATGATCTGGATTTTGCAGATGACTTGGCTCTTCTGTCCCATAACCATAATCAGAAAAAAGACAAAATAAAAATACTTCATGTGAGGTCACAACATGTGGGTCTGAAAATACATCGGTAAAAGACGAAGATAATGAGAATAAATGCAAGAAATGATAACAAGGTCGAACTTCAAGAAACACCACTAAAGGATGTAGAATCGTACACATATCTTAGCAGTATTATAGACAAAGTTGGAGGGACAGACCACTGTCTGTTATTCAAAATAAGAATACAAAAAGCAAGAGGCGCTTTCATTGCATTGAGAAACATATGGAGAACAAGAGAAATCAAGTCCAATACGAAAATAAGAATCTTCAACTCAAATGTCAACTCAGTCCTATTGTATGGCAGTGAAAATGATGAGAAAAACATGGAAAGAACTTGAGCTGATGGCACAGGACAGGAGGACTTGGCATGTGTTTGTTGAAGGCCTATGCTCCTTGGGGAGCTAAAGGGTATTGATTGACTGACTGGTATGCATTTTGTACGATTCAGTTAATTTTTTTTTTTAAACCAATAAAATTAAAAGGTTAGCTTTAAAATGCACCTGATTAGTGTTTCTTTTTTAATTTCATAAACTCATTTCACATAAGTAAAGCTTATGCTTTATATATATATATATATATATATATATATATATATATATATATATATATATATATATATATATATATATATATATATATATATATTCTTCTTAGATCCTTAATCACCGACCGTCAAAGCAGTCAGTGGCCATCACGCCTAGTGGCGTCTTGTAGGGCAACAACAAATTGATTCCACTTTGCTCGGTCGGTGGCCATCCTTCGTACAGTGCCCCAACTCTGGTTCATTCTTTGCATCTCAGCCTCCACAGTCCTCCGCCAAGTTGTTTTTGGTCGGCCTCTCTTTCGTTTTCCTTCAGGGGTCCAAAGCATAGCTGTTCTTGTGATGGCATCGGGGTCTCTTCTGAGGACATGACCAACCCAGCTCCAGCATCTGCCAGCTATGATGGTGTGCATGTTCTCTTGCTTGCTACGAGTAAGCAGATCTTGGTTGGTGATGGTATTCGGCCAAAAGATTCGGTGAATTTTTCTTAGGCATGTTGTGTGAAAAGAGGACAATTTCAACATTTCCTTCTCTGTAACTCTCCAGCATTCCGCACCATAGAGAAACAGAAAGCACACAGCTCTGATATAATCTTAATTTTGTGCTTGTGCTGTATTGGGAGGACTTCCAGATGTTGTTTAGGCTAAAGAAGGCTGTTCTTGCCTTATTCATTCTGATGTTGATGTCTTTGCCTGCCCCACCGTCTGGTGTTACTATGCTTCCTAGGTATGTGAAGGTATCTGTCTGTACCAGTTGTTGATTCCTTACTGATATGGGCTCAGGGTTGCTCACAGTGAGCGTCATGACCTCAGACTTCTTTAAATTGATGTTCAAGCCCACCTGCTGGCTAAACTTATTAAGTCTATCCGTTTTTTCCTGGATGTGTTGATGTGAATGTGCTAGTAGTGCAATGTCATCTGCATATTCCAGATCTTCCAATGTAGAAAATGTAGTCCATCTTATTCCTCTTGGACTGCCCTGTGTTGTCTGGCGCATCACCCAGTCTATGACTGTTAAAAATAGAGTGGTTGATAAGGGGCATCCCTGTCGTACTCCTGTCTTCACCTTGAAGGTTAGGTTGCTCTGCCCAACACTACACGTAAAGTTGGCATAGAGGCTTTTTATGATTGACACTATGCAGATTGGAATTCCATAAGCCCTTAGTATTTTCCACAAACTGTCCCTATGTATGCTGTCAAAAGCCTTTTCAAAATCAATGAAATTTATGTAAAGCTGTCTTTGCCATTCTGTGCACTGCTCTATAATGTTCCTGAGAGTGAATATATGATCTACACATCTTCTGTTCTTTCTAAATCCTGCTTTTTCTTTCCTCAGTTTGTGGTCTACTGCCTTTGAAATTCTCTGTATAATTATCCTGCCTAGTATTTTGCTGGGAACTGAGAGAAGAGTGATTCCTCTCCAATTATTGCAGTCTGCAAGATCTCCCTTCTTGGGCAATTTGACAATTATTCCTTTGTTCCACTCTGATGGTGTTGTCCCCGTTTTCCAGACTTGTGCAAATAGTGGTTCTAATAGTTCTGCAGCTAGCTCAGGGTCTGTCTTAAATAGCTCTGCATTTAAGTTATCATGGCCCGGAGCTTTGCCGTTCTTTAACCCTTTGATTGCTGTGATGATTTCTTCTTTTCGTGGAATGTCTGTATTTACATCTAGATCGTTTTCAGCCTCAGGAACATTCAATTGTGTCTCTGGTGGTTCCTTGTTCAGAGTTTCTCTGAAGTGCTCTGCCCATCTTGTTTCCTGTCCCTCTGCTGTCGTGATGAGATTACCTTGCTTATCTCTTACTAATGTAATATTGTTTGCACCTCGTTTTCCGCTTATGAATTTAGTTATTTTGTATACTGTGCTTTGTTCATTTCTCAGTGCTGCCTCCTCTGCCTGTCTTGCAAGATCGTCTAGGAAATTCCTTTTTTTGGCTCGGGTTTGGCGTTTAACTTCCTTGTCCAGCTGACTGTACTGTTCGCTATATAGTTGCTTTAACCTGGAGGACTTCGCTTCTGTTTTCTTTCTTTTCATTTCCTTTCTCATCTTTATGGTGTTTAGTGTTTCTGGTGTTATCCAGTCTTGCTTCTTCCTTTCCTGGAATTCCAAGCATGACTTGCTGCTTTCCTTATATATTGTTGAAATGGTGTTGAAATTCTGATCTATATCATCAGTCAATGTCTTTTCCTGGCTTTTGGCAAATTGATATCGTTTCTTAATGTCGGCCGCAAAAGCTTTTCTGGTAAGGGGGTCCTTCAATTTGCTGATGTCAAACCTTTTCTGTGTAGTTACAGTTGGTCTAGCCCTTCTTAGTTTCACTTTCAGTTTTGCTACTACTAAATGATGATCACTTCCCACATCTGCACCTCTTCTTACCTTCACATCTTGTAATGCATGTCTCCATCTACCGTTAACCATGATGTGGTCTATCTGGTTTCTGTCCCGACCATTTGGTGATTCCCAATTTGTGAATTTCTTTATGTGGGAAAAGTGTTCCTACAATGACCAGGTTGTTAATGCTACAGAAACTTATTAGTTTATCCCCATTTTCGTTTGCTGTTCTGCTGCCGCATTTCCCCATTGTTCTTTCATTATATGTATTGTGTGTACCAACTTTCGCATTGAGGTCTCCCATTACTATAACGAGATCATATCTAGGTGTGTCTTCCATTTCTTTCTGCAGTTGGTGATAGAATTCATCCTTGACCTCCTCATCGCTATCATTCGTTGGTGCGTAGCATTGTATTATTGTAGTGTTGGTGAATCTCCATCTCAATCTTAATCTTATCAGTCTGTTGTTGATGGGTTTCCATTCCAGCAATGTCCTTTCTATCCTTTTCTGTAGAATAATGGCTATGCCTTCATTGTGCTGTCCATCCTCTCTTCCAGAGTAAAATACTGTTTCTCCTGTTGCTGTTTTGACTTTTCCTGCCCCTGTCCATCTGCTCTCACTTATCCCTAGGATGTGTAACCTATAGTTTCTCATTTCTGCCGTGACCTGTCTTAGTTAACCTGTCTCGTTCATTGTCCTGACATTCCAAAATCCTATTCTTGTATCCTGTTTTGCGGTCAGGACATCCATTTTCATGTCAGTGGCTTCCTTTTGGCTTTCACCACTGACAGTCATACAAGCCACAGACTCCGAATGTCCATCCCGCAGCAAAGTTTGTTCATTTATTGTTGTTTCCGTAACTTCATTGTTTTTTTTTTACATATACAGGGGTGTCAGCCCTATGCTAAAACCCCCAACCTGGAGGACCAGGGTACCAGCTTTTGTCTGACCCCTACCCACACTGACTAGTCCAGCTTGGGAGTAAAACTCCCACTGGCATAGCTCTGGGGATTGTCATGGTATGCAAGCTGCCATACCGCTACAAGGTATAGGTACCATTGATGGCAGATATATATATATATATATATATATATATATATATATCTATATATATATATATATATATATATATATATATATATATATATATATATATATATATATATATATATATATATATATATATATATATGGTAAAGTGGGATGTTATAAATATTTATAGGGGACTTAGTGTACTGACTGAGATCAGCTGTGAAGGTATCTATATCTAATAAGAGTAGTGTATTATAGATAACCTTACTTACTGCCACATATGTATACCTCAGTCAGAATTATTCTGGAATAGTGTGATGACTACGTTATATGTCTAGGGTATGTGTATGATGAAGGGTAAGTCATAACAACAACAGACAGATAAACAATTTAATTTATTCCACCACACTTGACAACACTGTGACACTCACATACATAAAACACTCTAAGAGGATATCTTAAAGGAGTCACTGATAACTTTTCAAATAACAATATGTATTCAGTGCTGTCATGAATGTATATGTGTCCTGATTCAAATACAAAGGGAACCAGGGATCACAATCAATTTTAATTACAAGTTATATGTACAGAATTTATTAATATGATTCTTGTAGTGACATATATTATTAATGGTATCCTATGTGTGTCAGTTGTGTAGTGGTAATATGAGGTAATACTGGTTTTGTTTTGTTCAAGCTCTGTTGGTATTTGTCATCATGACTTCAATAGTTTGTTTCTATTTGAACCAGTATTGGAGATGTTCTCAGTTCCTGGTATTAAAACAATTAAATTCCCCTCTTAATTTTAGTTTACAATGTCATTTTAAGATGGGGGTACATAATGTTGAGCTCCATGGCCACACTCTCTTATCTTGCGTGATGACTGCAGTAAAAGACTCCTCTGCTCGATTACTTTAATGAGTTCTGGAGCCACCCCACTGGTTGCTATATGGACCAAGGAGTATGCTGTCCACCTCTGGCTTCAGCAAAGCTCTGACCAGGTGCTGCTCAATAACTTTAAGACCACGGTCCCTGAAACAAGAAGGTTGTACCTTCTACGTCAGAACTAATTTATACTCCATTTCTACACTGAGCACAATACATCACAAACATTGAGTTCAGAGCGTTAGGCCAACTGTCAGCTTCATCTGAAATACTTTATACCAGTATTTCCCTCCCTAATGGTCACTACGCCTCTGCAATTCCAGCATTATTTCTTTCTAGTTAATAATCTAGGTGTCAGTGTACTGTTTGGCCATTCCATGCAGTTTTACTTTCCTCCGACACCTTCTGTTCAGGCTGGAGCACTATAGGCTTTACATCATGTTCGCTACTGAACTACACATATATACAGACATAAATTATCAATTTACATTCAATTTTCATTAAAAGATATTGAATATTTCAAGCTTACCACAATTCATGGAAATAAAAAAACAGTTTCGTTGACTGGCAATGAATATAGCACAACTCCGATCTGCCGATGTCCCAGGCTTTATTTTATAAAAAATATACACTGGTGCTCAACGCACTGCTTCTTAGTAGGTTTATTACAAGATGTGGCAATGAACAGACGCTCTGAATTGAGTATATTCGCAGCTCTACCCAATCAAACCATGTCTACACATCTTTTCAAAAAAGTACCCCTTTTTACGATTTCCCCTGACAACACAAGATAGTATTTATAGCCCGACCAATCGTGTTTAGTCTTTCATTTGTTGCGCTCCAATCAAATAGGAGTTAACATGGTAGGCTATTTCCGTAACGTAATGTTTCTTCAAACACGTTATAAAAAAATTTTATGAGCAGAAATGATTTCATGCTGTCAGGCACCCCCACTATTTTATTTTGGCCATAACTTGGTAATTCCTAGACTATTTGCGTAACGTTTTACATATTCTTTGTCAGCAAACCCTAAGGAACCCAAATATACGAATTTAATGGAGCCAATATGCATTTTCTTCTAGGATAGTCGTGCTGTTACTACCTTCTCACTTCCAAACTTGAGGGTGTCTGGGTACTGTCATGTTTTCAAACGTAAACCGGTATAATGTCATAATTCCCAATAAGCGTTTTTCAGGATTTTAAAACCTAACTCTGGTATGGGTAGTGAATTTTATCACTGTCGATTTGAAATAAAGTTAGTGCATGTGGCCTTACACGCGTGATGGCAGCAATTGTGTATCGCGCGACGCGTGTTTAGTGTTGCACGTGTCCCTGCTTTCTGCCTCTCCCTTCTCTCTATCCTTTAGTCCATCTGTCTTTTAGTTACGCCGTGTATAAAATGGAATGAATGAAATATTAAATTTAGGTCATTGATCAGCTTGCGTATCTCAAGGTTTTTTCCAAGAAATACAGTACACGTTTCATTGAAGAAAGCGGGTAATAATACAGTAGGCTTTTACTATCAACGTGAAAGCGTTACAATTTGCAGACGCAGTAGAAAACAAGGGGGATTTCGAGTACAGTCATTGTGACAGCACTGTTCTTTACCATTCTTCTTTCCTTTTATTAAATTTATTTGTTAGGCTTTGCATTTACGTTTTAATTTATATATGGGGATTAGAATAATTCACGACATATATATATATATATATATATATATATATATATATATATATATATATATATATATATATATATATATATATATATATATATATCTGTTACGCACAGAATTTTTTCTAAAGACATTGTATAATCATTTTTTCTAAAGACATTGTATAATCATTTTTCTAAAGACATTGTATAATTAGCTTGTCTGAATTGTACACTTTAATTTTTTTCGGTCAAAGCTAGATAACCCTAGTTTGACTGAAATTACCATTTTCAATGATGGTTACCTTCTCTTGTGACGGGACATGTCGGTCCATATTTTTTGACGATGTGTGACCATTCTCCTTATATGGTAGTATCGGTCAACTGTTTCTTGGAATGATTGAAACCAGTGTTGAGGTTGTTATTCCTGTCCATATAAAGTGCGATTTATTACAAATCGTTATCTGGAATGTTCCTTACATCGTCTCATTTGATTCCTGCTCAGTTGTATGCGTTCTGCGCATGTCCGGACGTTAGGTGTGTCTGGGAAGCTTGCCTGTCTGGTAGTCGATGAAAGTTGTGAAGCAGAGAAGACGCTTTTGCGTCTCTGTGATTCTTTGATAGGGAATTAGGAGCCTTATTGTGAGTTAGTTAGCTTACAAGGTCCTTCCCTTGATTATTCAAAATGCCCGGAGGCGTGTGTTTTGTGGTGATTGATTTCGAAACAAGGTAATACCTCATTTACGTTTCAAATCTGTAATCTAACTTTATGTTTGACAATGGTCGATCTCTGCTCACTTACGAATTACAGACATAGAGGTTCTTCTACTAGAAGTCACGCCCCAGGTATCTTCATACCTGAGATTAATATGTACACGGGTCATGCTTAGCCCGAAGGACAGTTCTATGTTCTACGAACGTCGCTGTGTCAGCGATTGCACCTACGTCGAAGTTAGACTTAGGAATGCCTGTAAAGGTCAGCTTGACCTACACTCCTGGAACACCATCCTCGTGCGACTTATGATTAGATTCATTTAGCACATCTGAACAGTGAGAGGAGTATTTGATGCACTTTTGTAATATTGGAGCCAACAGTATAATCCCTTGGCGCCATATCATTATTTGAGTATATGCCAAATGCATTGATGAACGTAACTTATGCTAATTTTCGTAAACTGTAATGTGAAATGGATGTACCGTTAACTGTCCTGTGGAGTCAGATAATAAACATTGGAAACGTCAACAGCAGTTGCACTTTTATATGACTTTTCCATGTCATGCTCATATGTTATGAACTTATGAACGACATCATCCACACTCACAGCAACCAACAACAGACCAGACACCTCACACTGCAACCTATTACATCCCTGGTGGCCTGTGTGGCCTTATCTTTCTGGTGTCTGTAGGGGTGGTACTCTACTGGGCTGCTGACTATCATCGTAGTGGCGCATTGGCCCACCTTTATCATTGTAGTGGCCAGTAGTCAGCCTAAATTCCACCCTTATCAATATCCTTTAGCACGCTGCGGGCGACTTAAGTCGCCCGCAGAAACCCATGTTCTCCCAGCTGCAGGCGACTTAAGTCGCCTTCGGATATCGTCGTTTTTTAGCAATAGGATTTGTGTACACGTGACCTCACCCCCGGATGTTAAGTATTAATGTTATTTGCGAGAGAGTTAGCTTCCGTTTCCGATCTTTATTTAGTAATGGGTGTATTCGCATTTATTTTCTGTGAATTTTTTAAATCGCAATCAATCGGCATCGAACACAAGGTCATTTTCGCTCTAATTTTAATGGATTCTGACTCCGAAGCGATGACAAGGAGATCTTTGTCTTTATTAGCGCTAAAATCAAGAGAATAGGAATGGCCAAAGCCACATTCAACAACATGAAACATATACTGACATCCAAACAGTTATCTCACAAATTAAAACTGAGAATCATAATGTGTTATATATATTCTGCATTTCTGTATGGTGCAGAAACATGGACGATGAATAAGCATTTGAAAGAAAGAATTGAGGCTCTTGAAATATGGATATATACAAGAATGGGGCGTATCTCATGGAAAGAGATGAAAACAAATAAGGAGGTCCTAGAAAATCTAGGTATGAAAAGAGAACTAATGAGGGAGGTCAAAGTTCGGCAGCTAAAATACTTTGGCCACATAAAAAGGCATAACACCTTGCAGAAGACCATAACAGAAGGGAGAGTTGAAGGCAAACGTGCAAGGGGAAGACAGCGCTATAAGTGGGAAGATAACATCAAGAGATGGACAGGAAAGAGCCTATCAGAGTGCACCACCAAGACAAGAGACAGAAAACGTTGGAGATCCATTACAGCCAACCTTCGTTGTGGAGATGGCAACTGATGATGATGATGATATATATATACTTTATAGTTATCAGTTTCACATATAGATGAGACATTTTAAATTGTATTTACTTTTTTGGTTTTTATTTTGTCAGTCAAATCAACCAGCAGTTATTGGTTGTCTGTTTAAGACAATTTTTAAAATGCCTTCAAGCATTTTGTTCTTTTCTCCATGAAAAATTGTAAAATACAAATATAATGTAATAATAGATAATAAATGCAGATATAATAATTATAAATGATGATCTGCTACTCAAAATTCTCATGAGCATGAAGAGAATTTTTAGAAGATAATCACTAACTTTGGCACACACACTCAAAAAGGTTCACCATCCCTACAACATTGCCTGTATGAAAAAGAGACTGATATAGCATAAATGAGATACACCTCAGCAAAAAACCATAAATTTTAAATCAGAGACTGTTAGGTCCCTTTCAAATTGATTTCAAACCAGGTCCCTTTGAGTTGAAAAGAAGGCATTGCAACCACTTTGCCACTTGAAAGTGCAATGGGTACAGAGTGGAAATTAGGCTAATGGGCATAAAGAGCAGAACAAATAAGGCAGAACTGTAAAAAATGAAAAACATAAATTACTGACAGGGAATAAAGAATGAAGCTTGAATGAAGAAGTTCTTGCATATGCCTATTGCGCCATCTTTTTGCGATTCTGTTCTCACAAAAAGCCTGAATCTGCTGCAGGTTTTCTAAAATTTATTTCTTCACTATGCCAGTAAATTTGGTGTTTAATATAAAACTTGTGGAACTATATAAAGAAAACAATTCTGTTGTTGCTAACCATAACACCACAAATAATTTAACGACTAAAAGCTATAATGTTATACATCTCTTATTTAAGCAACCAAGATGACACAAATCACTGACTGATAGCAATTATAAAATTATATGGCACAGAACTACCTCACATAGTAATAAATGACTACAGCTATGACTGTATTATTCACTAAATAATAGTTTATTATGACAGTAATAAACAACTAAATGATAATAGTAATAAATCATTGAAAGCAACCATTACATTTATCAATTAACTGAATAACAGTAATCATGACAGCAATAAGTAACTGAAATGTAGTAATAATAACAGTAATAAAAGAATAACAGTACTTATGACAGTAACAATACAGTGTTATTATCATTATAACATAGCACAGCAATGAACGATAGATGTTGTTATCTACTGCAACATAAGGCAATGAGCAAAAATAGACATAACTCCCTACTGTAACCAACAAGCCTTGTGTCAAAGCAAGGAAAAAGTTGTAATTTAAAAACAAAAAAGGGAAAATAATACAAATGATGTCCGAAAAGAAGTCTCTCAAACGGCTTTGCGTTAAGATAAAAATAATCTTTTGAAACTTATCTTGTAACTGAAAGAGGGCATTGAAAATAAGAATTACTTGTGAGCTCAGCTGTTCAGACGACAACTTGAATGTGGTGACAATCTTCTGTGACAGGGCTTTAGCGCTGGAGAATCCAAATGAGAAGAGGGAGATCTCAGCTATCAGGGCATAGTCTGGGACCATCATGGCCACGGGTCTAAACAGTGCCTGAAGGTTTAAAATAAAAAGACAAAATATGAATTTATATTATTTCTGTACAAGATATCATATTTGATTAATAAACAACAATGGATGATTCACTTGATGAATGAACGTAAGTACTTGTAGTGAAATAATAAAATTCAAGACACATAAGTGAAGTTCACAATATTTTTTTTGCTCGTTTGTGTATCTTAGTAAAACTAAATTTTAAATTTCACTAATCTTAACTTATTCAACTCCCTAGTTTGGGCTGCTGTGCTTTGCTGCAGTTCAGTTCACTGTCTTTCAGTATTTAGCTTCATTACTTTTAACTAATCAGACAGTTAATAATTTCACTAAATTTGAGTTTTATATTTACACACATACATTCACACAATTTTACATTTTTGATTGACTCTATTTGGACTGAGAGTAGTGAGCAGATGATGCTATATTTTGATATCAGAAATCAGAATTATTATCTTGAATTAACCACACTATATATCCTAATTATACCCATCAAGGGTTGAAAGGGACATTTTTATTTTTTTTTAAATGAATATTTATGCAGTTCACTTTTTTGTTCACTTCAGCTTTTATGAGGCTGAGCTTGTTCCCTTATCATAAAGATAGAGTCACTATTTTATTACCTTCAAGTTCATATACAATGAATTTTGAAACTGCCATAATTGTATTATCAGGCAATTCTGTTCATCATGTCATATTAATGTTACCAGATACTTCAGTTCATAATTAAAAGCCAACAGGTAGGTGATGTTTCAATATTTGCATTACAAAATGTCAAGTTGTTTGTTGTTTTAAAAAATCTGACATCTAGTTGTTTAGCTTGAGCTAGTTTGCTGTTTAAATGATTAATTTTGAGTTATCAGGTTCTTTGTTGTTTAAAAAATTAAATTCAAGCTATTAGGTAGTTTGCAGGAGCCGCGCTAGCGTAGTGGTTACAACACCTCTCTGGCGACCGGGTGATTCAGGATCAAACCCGGGCGATGGCATTTGAGGATTTTTCGTCGACCGGGAATTGAACTGGATTAACTCGAGACCTGGCAAGAACATTTGAAGGAGTGTCGTCGACCAGGGATTGGCGGCTCCTGAGCCGACCCAGCTCTAATGGGTACCTCCGAAATCGGCGAGTATCTGCCTGAATGGCGAGGGACACCTGTCTCTGTACAAGAAAAGGGATACTCACGTAAAATCAATGTCAGGTTAAACATTAATAATAACCTGAGATTTTGCCTCGAGTATTAGCGGGCGTACGAAAAAAAAAAAAAAAAAAAAAAAAAAAAAAAAAAAGGTAGTTTGCCATTTAAATTATTACCTTCAAGTTGTCAGGTAGTTCAGTTCTTCCAGCATAACCAGGGTTCATAGTTATAAAAACAGCACAGGACGGTTTCAAAACAATTTCCACACCCTCAAAAATGAAGCGATCAACCTAGGAAACAAATTATTAATTTTAAGATCTATGACCTGCAAAAATATTTAAAAGACTATAAATATTCACACAAATGAAATTAACACTGGCATGTGGAGAAGGGAATTACAGATAATGACAAGACTGACAACATAGGAGAATTCAAAGAGCTATGAACAATTTTCTCAAAGGAACAAAAAGGTAGGTGACTCTAGATTAGGGTTCTTAACCTGTTGCTCAGAAGCATTTGACTGCTCTTTTTCTTCATACTTGTTGTGTTGTATATTTTTTAATTTAAAAAAAAAAACATAACTAAATACAAATATAAGCCAATGCAACTGGAATTTCAAAGGCAGTGCTAAGGAAGACAGCATCAACAAGAAATCAGTGGTGAGCAACAGCTGTGGCCTAACATTCAACAGGAAACAGTAAAGATTGATGATGATGAGAATGATGAGAATGATGACACACACAATTTATTTAAGTATAACAGCATTACCATTTCATTTGGCTTGCATTGTGGAAATAGGAAAAGGTGCCTGAAAATTGGCATTATGAAAGTGGGAACAAGTGCCTGAAGACTGGCACTGTCAACACAGGAAAAGTGCCTAGAAACTGTCTGTGAACATAGGAAAGGTACCTCATGGCTGGCCTTAGAAAAACATAAAAATACTTCAAAGCTCTCATTGTGAAAATAGGTATCACTCATCTGGAAGGCAATGGCTTATGTTTCAATGGAAGTCAAAATACTGACTTTGGAATTGAGAGAAAGAGAGAACTATACCTTTTTAACAGCACAGTAAAAGATAATTTATAATTCATAAAACCATATAGAATAAAATATTAATTTGGATTCTCACCCTGTCAGCCTGGGCTTTCTGGATGGTTGTGATCTGCTGAGCCACCACAGACAACACCTCAATGTCTATACGGTTGAACTCATCAAAACAGGCCCAAGCACCAGCACTAGAAATTAAATCAACAACACTTTACTAAAACAAAGTCAATAATAGCTGCAGAAAAACTATGTGTTCATAATAGTGGTACAGGTCATATCTTTGAATCCAAACACCCGAAAACTGAAATATTCCGAAAATCAAAAGTTATTTTGGCCGACTTTATGGGCACCTTTGGGCTACTTTTGGGAGATTTTCAAACACATTTTGGGGGACTTTCAAACACATTTTGGGCAACTTTTTGAGCTTATTTGGATGACTTTTTGGGCAACATCTGGAAACCAAAAAAAAAAATCTGATTTCCAAAACACAGCTGATCCCAAGCATTTAGGATTCAAGGATACGGACTAGTAATATACAACATAAAAAAGCAGAAATGGCGTAGGTAGATTTATTCTTGGGATCTGAGAAAACAACTCTTTACATTTTGTGTTGTGCTTTCTTTCATTCATTAATTACACTTCAGTTCCCCAAGGAGCATAGGCCTTCAACAAATGTATGCCACATTCTCCTGTCACATGACATCAGATCAAAATCTTTCCATGCCTTCCTCATCATTTCCAGTTCTCTTCTCTTTGTTATACTTTGCAATATGAAAATAGTTAATAAAATAACACTATCACAGATTATTGGTGTCTGTGGCCTAATAGATATGAACGCAGTTTCATAATTCAGATATACCAGGTTTGAAACCTGCTGCAGGTGGTTTGGTAGCAGATCGCTTTGTGTGGATTTTTAACAATGGTATAAGCGCCGTACCGTTCAGAAAGCAATGACAAACTACTGAATGAAAAAATTGCCTAGAAAAATCACAAACAGCCAATAAAAGCTGGGGTTGATTGCCACGTCCTGTAAAGGATAAGCAACTAACTTATCACAGATTATACAGCTCATGAAATGATACTTTATGAGTTAGAAATCCACCAAAAATATGTATTGAAGGAGATGGCCATTGACATGACTCGTACTGAAAAGATGTCACTGAATTATGAAAACCTGATGCTGAGTATGAAATGACACATTGTTAGCTTAAAGCAGTTGATTTAATAAATGCTACAAGACAGCTAATCCTTTAGTTTGGTATCTGTAGCACCTGAGCATTTGTCCTTTGGTTCAACTTAATTTATTGACACAATATTACAGAGCTGAAGTGATCTAACATCTTCCTTTCCCCTCCAAGATGGGGCTTTTGCAGAACTGCATTCTTCTTCGGTTCACATGGGTTTTCTATTGCCATTCCTGCCCAGGACTATCTGCTGAAACTTCCTCCCATGTTAACTGATGTCACTCCCTCTACTTAATACCTCTGGGGCAATGCAAGTAATTTTAGTGCCATTTCAGACACAGAGGATTATTATGTTCTTTATCATCCAGCCCATCTATTCTATCAACATTTCCCCCTCCCATCCACAACATAATGACCACTTCCAACCCCTTCAGCTAAGATTGGAGCTTCCACATTCTAAGGTCAAGGATGAGTTAACACCTTAGATCATGTTGTTCCAGTTTGTGGGATATGCTCCTCAGAATCTCTCAGTGACATTCTTATTTATTTTAATTTGATTTATTTTTAGCATCAACTGCTTTTTTTGTCATAGCAACATCATATATGATGTTCATGTATGTACATCTTCCCATGGAGGCCTTTTTTGCTATGTCCAGCTGCTTTGTTTTCAACCCATTACCAAGGTGACTTTTAACTTATAAGTTGGGTTACATATTTTTTTCCCCTCAGAATGTCTATGGTTACCCATTTTATGGCATGACTAATATTCTTAGTAAGAAGAAGGTCAAAGAAATTAAAAACAGGATGATCAAAAGAAAAGATGAACCATTTTCAATATACATTTTAATAACTAAGTCTGAAGAAGTAAAGAAAAACATACAAAAAGATGAAAGTGAGGGTGGAAGAGGGGAAAAAAATTAGAGAAAGGAAAATGAAAAGAGATGTAAAATAAATTGACAAAATTTTATGTTAAAATAAATATGCATCTTATACCTAGCCAAGCCCTTGAAGAATTTGCCCATGGCCATGAAGTCAAGCTGATCAGAGCAATTGAAAACAACACACTGAATTGCAAAAGCCTTGGCAAGATCCTAGAAAAAAATGAAATGAATAATGATTCTCACTGAGTCTGAGCTTACTGTTTTAAAAGAATATCAAAATGTAATAAAATTACATAAATGGTGAGATAGAGTGGACAGTCTAATACACTAATTCTAAAAGTGGTGGTTCACAGATCGGTGCAAGTCTGCAAGCATTTGGCAGCTGGTTTGCTACCAGTTTCCAGAAAAGAAACAATGGCACAATTTTAAATTACATAGGAATTCAATCAGAAACATTTACGTCCATTAGAAGACAGAGTCAACAATATTAATATATTATCTTCCTGGTGGCACAAAATATAATACTAATAATTATACCTTAGTGCTACAGTATGTACAAATATATTGTATAGAAGACATATATAATATAGCTCAAATGTGGTATCAGTTCATGACATAATTTGAATTTAAAAAAAACATAAGTTCTGCGAAAAGACAAGTATATTCCATATTTTGCAATTAACCATATTGGGGAGATAACTCAGCTTTTACTTTAGCCATTTATGCTGCCAACTGGCTATATCTGCTGCAGCTGAGATCCTTGCAGAGTGTGACCTTAAGTCTGCTGCATAAAAAAAGCAGTCATCTTAACTGCTCCACCACTGTTGAACCTACATAAATTGCAACCTTTACAAATAATTATATATTTAACACAGATGAGTTAAAAGAAATTCAAGTTCCCCACATCAAGTGTTTTTTAGTCTCCCTTTACCACTCTTACCCTGAGAATTCCAGAACAAAGACTGCCTTCTAATACTATAAACAGGTTTCCTCAATGTATGCCCTATCCATTGTCAGTGTCTGTTTCTCATTTCCTGTTCTACTGCCACCTATCTGATTCATTATATAAATAAACAAACAACACACAAAGGTATGTTATCAGGCACTCAGTAAGAAATAAAGAAGTAGAAGACTAGACAACAGAAAAACAACAGAAGTGACAGGCTTACTGGGAATCGAACCAGGACCTTCTGAACGGCACCGACCGCCTAGCCACGGGAGCGAATCACCACTATCTGAGACTTAAAAATGAAATTATATTTCAAAAGATATAATATTCTGTTTCCGCCAGAGATGAGTGGCCTAAATGCTATCTATTAATAATTTAAGAAAATTACTTTGGTGGTCTCTGTCTTTCCTGTACCAGCTGGACCAGCAGGTGCTCCTCCAAACTTCAAATGAAGAGCACCAGTCAAGGTCAGGTAGCATCTGAAATTTATTAAATCATTAGAATATATTTATATCTAAGTACCTGTGTTCTGCCTTATACCTGAACTGTAGCTCAGGGTTATAAAATATAGGGTCACTGTTTATTTGCATAAGATGTTAATAACAAGTCAATAAGAAATAAGTAAGTGCTGTCAATGGAAAGGACACACACTAAAGAAACTTACTGACAGCAGTAGATGATGACATGAGACAAGAAGATTTGGCATGAGTTTGTTGAAGCCCTATGCTCCTTGAGGAGGCGAAGGGCAATAAATGGATGAATGAATACTAAAGATGAGTTCACCATCTAAGAGGCACTTAAAAAAAGACTTAACAAGATGAGTTCACCATCTAAGAGGCACTTAAAAAAAGACTTAACAAGATGAGTTCACCATCTAAGAGGCACTTAGACTTAACAAAATTTTATACTCATAAGTGATTTCTACAGCTGAGAATTAAAACTTGTTTTTCCATCTTTCTCCTTCACATTTCTCTGTCTTTAAACTTGAGTTTTCTCTTTCCAGATCATTTAAGCTCAACCTTTTATTGCCAGTCTATCATGTTTGAATTCAAGACATTTGCCAAATAATGCTTCCATTGCATCCTCAGTATTGAATGGCAGGGTGTAAAAACAAAAACAGACATGAGACACAAAACCAACTCAGCCGGAGGTTAAAGAGAAACAAATTGAAGTAGATAAGACATATTCTGAGGAAGTAACAAAACAGTATTACCTAGCATGTTCTTGACTGGTACTCACAAGGAAAGAGAAAAGTTGTGAAACAAACAGAGAAACATGAAAAAAAAAAACAGTGGAAGAGAAAGATAAAGCAACTGGGCTATCGTGGGTGGAGTTAAAAAAAATACAGCCTAAATTAGAAATCTGTGGCAAGCAACAGTTACAGCTGTAAGTTCCACAAGGAACAAAAAAGGACCTGACTTTTAGAAGTCCGTTCATCTTCTTTGTGGTCACCTCCCATTTTTATAACATCCACTACTTTTTTCTGGACATTTGATCTCTCTCTCTCTCTCTCTCTCTCTCTCTCTCTCTCTCTCTCTCTCTCTCTCTCTCTCTCTCTCTCTCTCTCTCTCTCTCTCTCTCTCTCTCTCTCTCTCTCTCTCTCTCTCTCTCTCTCTCTCTCTCTCTCTCTCTCTCTCTCTCTCTCTCTCTCTCTCTCTCTCTCTCTCTCTCTCTCTCTCTCTAACTACTTCATTCCTTCCATACAGCCAGACTATCTCAGACTATTTGAGTTTACACTTACAAAAAAATTTTAAAGAAAGAGTTCTTATTCTCATTCTTCATAAGATGCTGAATGTCGATTTTCTTCACCTTGTATAAAGACGTTCATTTTTTTTTTATTCAATCCTTTACAACATGGAACAATCACTGCTACTGGTCACCTTGCAGGAATATTAAGCTAAAACACTTTATGTGCTCTTGTAGTGGTAGTTTCAGCAGCAATTTATTACATGATGAATGTGCTAGCCTCATAGAGAAGCTCACATTAGTTGCCTATTATAACATGTCTAGGCATACAGTGTTTCCATTCTTTCTTTGTCTCAGAGACCCATGGGAACCACATAGAGTAAAGAAACACTAATGCCCAAAATAGCTGAAAACTACATTAGTCACATCAACACAAGAGACAGGAAAATGGCCCTGGCACAGATCTGACAATTTGTAAGGAGCTAAATCTTAAATGTTTCATACACAGTTAATTAAATATTTATATATTTGTTTCCTTACCAGTTTTACAATTTATATATTTGTTTCCTTACCAGTTTTACAGCAGCCTCATTATTTATTGTCATACACTAAATATTTAATACATCACCATCAAAGTCATCTTAAAGTAGAATCACTCTTCAATAAACTTAAGCCATATCCTTCTGTTCTGCGCTATCAGCACAACATTTTTCCTTGTCTTCCTCATCCCTTTCATTTCTGCTTCCAGTTCTCATCTTACTGTGTGTGTTTGTGTTTTTGGTTTCCCTTTACTTCTCTTATGCTGGGGATTCCAGAAGCAGAACTGCCTTGTAATGATATCAACAGCTTTCCTTAACTTGTGTCCTATCCATTGCCAGCTTCTTCTTCTCAGCCCTAGTTCCACTGGCACCTGTCTGGTTTACATCATCAGTTCCACACTGTTGATCTTGTCATACCATTGCAATCCTTCTATTACGTGCAAGAATCAATTTATGCAAGCCTGTATCTTCTTGGTTGGTGCTTTTTGTTGTTCTCCATGTTTCAGATTTAACACATCCTGTTACGCATTTAATTAATCAACTTGAGTAAAAATTATATAATCGGCTTTGTTGAAACTGAAAATGATTTTCACAGATTTTGTTGTAAAGCAATTCCAAAGGCATAAAAATTACAGATGTTAAAACAATCATTCTCGAATTTTAACTGCATCATTATTTAACCTGAATACATGAAAAAGTTTACTTTACACACACACAAAAATTACTTACCTATCAGTAAGTGGCGTGATGACAAGGCGACCAGTGTTTCCCAGATACTCATAACCATAGGGGAACTGTGCGTTGACTGCTCTTTGGTACAGGTTCTCATCTTCCAACCAGTAGTACCTGCAAAATACACACATGTGTTGAGACACCATAAAAGTCAGTTACCTGTTGTTTCTGAAATGTTGAGATACTGTCATAATATGACAGGTCATTCCACATTCGAGGATTTGTGCATTGCATATGTGTGTGTGTGTGCACGCGCACACGCACCCACACCCACACACACACACATATACTTACACATACATGATAATATACACCATAACACAGTACACTAGAAATGCTCAAAAGTGCAAACTGGAACTTCTTACACAGCATAACATAAGTAGCAGATGGATAAGAAAGAACAACCAAACTTGTTTTATTTATTTAACTTGATTTCTGGAAATTTATTTGTATTTAATTTATTTATTTGGTTGAAATGAAGAACAGTGGGATGTGTGTTCCATATGGCTTTAAAAGAATTCCGAGACATGGTAAAAAGAGTAAGGGTTAGGGTTAGGTTTAGCAATCCTAAGTCTTGACCCTAATGACATGGGTAACTTATTAGATGACACTGATGTACACATCTCACTTTTATTTATTTCAACCCATTTATTTACCTGATAATCATTGATCTATTTGTTCTATGTTGATTTCTTTTCTTTAATCACTGATTTACTATATCTGCATTTGATTTTATCCATTTTCTGTTCCTAATTACATGATGAGTGTCTAATTGGTTTAGCGGTTAGAGCACTGGCATTTCGGCAGCAAAATTACCAAGTTCTGGGATCAAAACCCGGTGGCTGTAAATGTGTGCTAGGAAAACAAAGTCAGTGAGGAAGGGAACTGGTCAACCCACTTCATAAAGCTGGACCAAGTACAGTGAAGTCTCCAACGTTTTAATCTCCTATGGCAGTAACTCTATGGGACTACATTTAACTTGTTTTTTTAATTACATGGGATGTGTTGAAGATTCATTTCTTTCCTTTAGTGAAAATGTTATAGTATGTGACAATGGGCATTACTGAAGAAAGAAAAGATAAAGGATAACAAATAGAAAAGATACTTGACAGTTTAATATCATGGCATGGAAAAGGTCAACAACAGAATTGATAAACAAGATAAGAGACAGGAAGTTTTGGACAGATGTGATCATCAATGCACGCTGATATTGCCCTTAAAGAGGAGTATAAGTATTTCATTAGTTCTGAAAATATTTTTTAAAGAATAATGAAGTAGGAACGTTCTTGTAATTCTTTGAAACTATGTCTTACGTGTTGTTGCTAAATTGTTCAGATTATCAATAGTTTCTAAATGTGAAAAATGAATCTGTTTTGTACTAAGCATGAAGAACAAAGAAAAGCAAAGCATTAGACAACGCATGGGCATATAAAAGGAGAACTTGGAGAAGAAAGGGGGGAGAGGAAGCAAAGGTAGCCCGGATCTTGTGGGTAGTGCCGAAAAAAAGGAGATCCATAATAGGAATGGTGGTGAGTAACAGTTTTAATAGAATTAAAAGAACTGAAGAATGGGCATGTAAAATTGGAAGACCTAGCGACATAAGAAAAGAACCTTTTATGCAGAATTCAAAAATGAAATAAAGACAAAACCCAGGACTGATTGGACTAAGTGAAGGGGAGCGAAAAGGGGGGGGGGGGGGGGGTCTCTGACTTAAGTTACACCATGGAATAATGATCATGATGATGATCACTGTCCTACACTATCAAATTACATATTTCTATGTCTCCCTATAAATCTCTTGTTCTCAAGCTTTGCCTAATTTTCTCACAATGATAATTAAAGTTGCCTGAATTATACCACATCTTGTCTGAACAGCAAGCCTCAGAAATCTCTGCTGAAAACTAATGAACTATTTCTGAACTGTTAAGAGTTTTCCAAAGTTTGACGCAAGGAATTTTCGTCCCTATGAGTTTTTATATAGTTTCAAAGTTTAATGGTTGGTTCTTTCACTTTTTTTTTAAAGCACAGTATGGTTACAAATGGTTGTAAAGGAAATTGAATGAGAATTAATAAAAATTAAATTGGGACAAACTGGAAAATAAACTTTGCTCAAATATCAATCAATCAATCAATACCCTCTAGCTCCCCAAGGAGCGTAGGCTTTAAACAAACACATGCCATGTCTTCATGTCCCGTGCCATTTGCTCAAGTTCTTTCCATGTTTTCCTCATCATTTTCACCTCAGTATTCAGTTCTCTTCGCCATGTGTTTTTTGGTCTACCTCTGCCTCTCTTTCCCTGTAGATTCCAGAACAAGGACTGCCTTGTAATGCTATCAACAGGTTTCCTCAATGTGTGTCCTATCCATCGCCAGCGTCTTCTTATCAACTCTTGTTCCACTGGCACTTGTCTGGTTCTTGTCATCAATTCCACATGTGTGACTTTGTCATACTATTTCAGTCCTTCTATTCTACGCAAGCACCCGTTTATAAAAGTCTACATACTTTTATAAAGCTCAAATATACCAGCCCTGAAAACTGACCTCCATCATAAGCCCCTGAGAAAAATAGCTCGAGTATTGGCCTCTTGTCCTTTAAGAGTTAACTTACCTTAGCTGACTGATCCATTCAAAATCATTGGCACTATTAACTTCTTCAGCCAACATTTTGGCAATAACATCACGGGCATGCACCTCAATGACAATGAGGGCAGACAATGTCATACGACCAATCTTCGAGACATCTTGTCTCACAAGGCTTCTGAGGTCATCTAACTGTGTAAGCAGCACCTGAAATTTAAAATAAAATAACAATAGAACAAGGCCCACTTTTCTAAGCTCAATATTTGCCCCATGTAGTTCCCCTGGGGGGTTTCTTAGGAGACAATGAAATAATAAGACTACAGCTCACTCAGTCATGTGACTGGTCATGTGACCAATATAAGACTGTACATGGGGCTGGTAAACTCATCATGTTAACAACAAATTGCTATGGAAACCACCATTGCAAGAGCACATGAATGCTTTAACTCTTTGACTCTGGAACAACACTCACAGCGTTGGTCAGATTTGACACCCGTGCCAAAACAATTCTCTGAGCGTTGTTTTTAGTCTATCATGAGTTAAAATTACGGCACAGGGTGGAAAATAAATGCGGAATCAAAGAGTTAATGCATGTTTCCTGTAATGGCACCAGTTGTGGTGGTAGTTCCGTATTTTACAAGGAGGAAAAAGTGGAACACAAGAAGCTCAACATTGGTTTTTCTGACTACAAAATCTTTCAGTTACAAGCTATAAGCAAAACAATCTTAACACATTAACTACCGCAAGCCGCTGTCAGCGGCTCACAAAATAATCACATTTGGACCGCAAGCCGCTCAGAGCGCCAATCTAATTTTAGTAATAAAACGAATGAAAAATGTACTGAAACACTCTCTGATCTGGTTCGAGATTTTAAATTGCCACCGGAAAACAAATTCCCAAAGCATGGTTGTTGTAGAACACTGGAAAATTGATATTATGTTCATATTTTTCAGCGTTTTGGGTTAGTTACCAAATCATGTAAAACTGTTTATCGTGGCAACTAGTGATAGGACTACAAAAAATGTGTGTACATCTCGTCTAACGGCTGAATAGGATAGAAACGTGTTTCAACAATTGATTGATAGATCTAGCGATGAGGACAAGAGTGAAAACGGTGTGCACATTGATTTAAATTGTGATTTTGATAGAGATGGGGCGCAAGCAGTTATAATTGTGAAAATATTGCAAGTCCTTGGCCATCGGAGGGCCGTTAAATAGCAACTATCTCTATTAGAGGTACAACCGGTGTTTATTGTAATAGTACATTCATTTATCTTTAAAATGACGTGTAATTCATAAAAATCTGTAAACAATTACGAAAACTACAGCTTACTTTGTGCAAACACCTACAGGATGAAAATGGGAAAAAAATTGTATTCGGCCACAGTGTGTTTTTCAATTCGGTAGTTAATGTGTTAAGTCTGTGATGATTATGTTGTCATGCCATTTTTATAACAACTGAAACATGTTAAGTCGAAATATTATGGAATTTTCCTTTCACATGTCTAATTTTTACAAAATGCTTGTATGTCAAACATACAGATAAAGTTTATTAAAGTGCATTTACAAATAAAGAGGTTTTAATGCTAAGGTCTCTAGAATTTTCCAACTGTGCTGATGCAATAAAATATTCTTTGCTGTTCTGAAGCACAGAAGAATGTACTGGAATGTGCCATAATGGGTATAGTTATTGCAGATAACAATGCCCTTTTTATATCAGTAATAAAGTCACTTTCTTCAAAATATAGTGTCATTTATTTTTTTAATGAAGAAAATATCCTGTTCAAGCTCTGATGAGTTTTAATTAGGATATATAGTGACTATAATTTTAGATAGTAAGCTCAATGGCAACTATTTGTTAATGGCATTATTCCTCTTGACCAATCATTATATATATGGTTAATAAAAATTTTCAAGCATGTGTGTGTGTGTGTTCCCCCCCCCCCCCCCCCACCCAGTCCTAAATTGGTAGATTCTTCATACTTGTAGAGCCATTTTGAAAAAAAGGGGGTAGGCTGTATGTATGAAAGCTTGGGGTAAATAGATTAATATTTAATTAACTCTTAGTCTGACATTAGTAATAGGTATTACTAAAATGTCATGAGACCTTTGCACATTTATAGTACCTTCACCTGTCAGTATATACTATTTTGTTTTCTGTCTATTCTCAACATCTTTTCTCGTTGTTATGGGTGAATTCAATGTCAGTAAATAATCTCTTGGGACTGTGTTGTTCATACTAATATTTTAATAAGAAATGAATTATACTATTGTCTTGCTGACATCCTGCATGATAAGGTTCTTCCATTTTGAAATAGATGTAGCGTAAGAAGTTAGTAATTATGTACCTTGAAGTGATCCTTCAGTGCTCCTTTTTCCAACTCAACCATGACCTCACTGCTCCAGTAGGTCTGACAACCAGCTATAACTACTTGACCTGGCCATGTAAGCACCCATTCAGTGCGAGGAATCTGATATAAGAAAAACAAATACAAGATTACCATACCCACAGTGACAGCCATGACATTACGACACACAGAACTTTACATTATGTCATAACACAAGTTTTACATTCTTATATTTGGTACTAAGTCTGACATGGTATTCTTAGTCTGACATTATAGCAAACATGAAACTGATGTTAGAAAGTAAAAAAAAAAATTATGAAAAAAATATTTTACAAGTCACTTTTAAAATAAATACACTATAAATATAAGACACGTCCTTCAAAACCATTTTTCATATTTGTTTTTTTTTAACTTTTAATATCTGTTTTGAGCATCTGTCATATTTAACAGAAGATGGTTAAAAACTTTCCATCTCCTAACTGTGTAGAATCATATTTAGCGACTGTTCAGGATGACCCAGGCTGGCCTTCATGGCTACTGTAGCAGCCACATGAAATAACTATAACCCACACCGTACACTGGCCAAGTCCAGTAATCCCCTACTTCATCCTGTTTCCACCTCCTATAATGTGTATGTGGGGGTTGGACTTTAGTGGGGCTTTCCAATAAATTACCACTTCACCCTACAACAGTAGAAGATCTGGTTTCAGGGCACAGGGAAGACCAAAAGACAGATGGATAGACATCACTGAAATCCTGTAACAACTCACAGCAGCCAGTGCAGCACACTTGAATCAAGTATGCAAACATTTGCTGCCCACTGCGCTACATGGTATCAGTCGAACGAAAAAGTAAAAGTATATTTAAGTATATTCAAAAATTTTCTTATAAACATGTACAGATGTCAGAGCTCATTTATGATGAAATACAAAAAAGACACTTGAATACTTACCAAGTCAAATCACTATGGCATAAATCTTGAATACTTATCATGTCAAGTCACTATGGCATATATCTTGAATACTTATCATGTCAAGTCACTAAGGCATATATCTTGAATACTTATCATGTCAAGTAACTGCGGCATATATCTTGAATACTTACCAAGTCAAATCACTAAGGCATATACCTTGAATACTTATCTGTCAAGTCACTATGGCATATATCTTAGGGTGGCCAGACGTCCGGATTTGGCCGGATTTGTCCGGCCTTTTGTAACAAAACTGAGCGTCCGGCCGGATTTTTTTAAAATGTTGAAATATCCGGCTTTTATGTGATTGGCTAAATTACTTTTTCTGAGTACAGAAATTCTGTCAGAATTAAGAATTTTTGTCTCCGCAAAATCGACGGATCGCGCAAATTGCCAACAACACTACCGTAAGTTGTCATGTTGTTCAATAGTTTATAATAGATTACTATCATATTTTAACCCAGGTTAAACGCTGTTTAGGTTTATTGGCGTTTGTTAAGGGAAAATATAACAGACAAAATGGCATGAATAAGAACTTGGGGCTGGATTTAGTCAATTATAACTTCTTTGTCTATTGCAAATTACAAATAATAATAATCTTAGTTCGTACTGCTTTTATATTTATTGCAATTTGTTTATTATGAAAAAATACACGAGTAGTTACTAGTATAGTAATGGGTTTGTTAAAATTAAAACAATTATTTCACAAATAATTTTAACATCGAATGTACCATTGATTGGGGCATTATATTATATTTATGTTACAGATACCCGCTCAAAATGCCAAAAATGGAAGTGTGTGTTCATGGATGAATTGAAAAAAAAATTTCAGTGATTTTCCAATGGTCGACAAGAGTATGAAGCAGAATGTCTTGTATGTAGAGGCGGCACATTTGTATCAGTAGCAAATAAAGGTGCTGCTGATTTTTTTTAAAAAAACATAGAGAAACAGAAAAGCACAAGAAAGCACTTGCGTCTGAACGTTTGCAATAAAAACTGACATTTTAAAATAAAGAAATAAGCGAGGAAAGGTTTGAAGTTGCCGCGGCCGAGGTAGCTTTTGCTTTTCATACTGTAAAACATCACAACTCTTTCAGATCAATGGATTGAACTTCAGTGTTACTCAAGAATGCTTTCCAAGATTCAGAAATTGCCAGCAAATTCTCATGTGCCAAAACCAAAACAGCTGCTATGATCATTTCTGTGATTGCACAGCATTCTACTGAAGCAGCTTTGGAAGCACTGAAGGAAAGATTCCATTAAAGGCACTCTACTTGTGCAGTACAATTTTAAGGAGCTTTCATGCTCTGATTTCTATGCATATTTAAAACGTAGCCCAACTTTGTTGAAGAAGATTTTATCATGAGAAAAATATAAGTAGGCACAAAATCAATGTGATTTTATTAGCTTATTGTTTGGATGTAAACAAAAATATGTTTCAGCGTCTTGTAGTTATTGAATAAAGGTGTCCTACTTTTTGTCCTACTTTTAAAAAATATTGTCCTCCCTTGTCCTCCTTTTTATGACCAAAAAATTGCATTTGTCCTCCTTTTTGTGTTGAACAATATGGCCACCCTAATATATCTTGAATACTTATCATGTCAAGTCACTATGGCATATATCTTGAATACTTATCATGTCAAGTCACTATAACTTATAACTTGAATATTTATCATGTAAAATGACTGGCATATACCTTGAATACTTAACTTACCAATTCAAGTAACTATAGCTTATAATGTGAATATTTACTTAACAAGTCAAGTAACTATGGCTTATAATTTGAATACTTACCAAATCAAGTCACTGTGACTTTTAACTTATATACTCACTTCCTTATAGTTTTTGAGAGCATCTTTGATAATCATACGGAGAGACTCTCTCATTACTCTCTCAATCTCCAGCATCCAGTCCTCAACATTGCCTGTTGGATACAGTGTCTCTCTAAAGTCAACAACCTCACCCTCTCCGGAGTACATTTTTGTTATCTTCAGATCCTCCTCAAACCGCAGCTGAAAAATAAGTTAAAAGAAATATCCTCAAATTCAATTAATTAGGTGAGAAAATTTGTAAAAGCCAAGAATTATAAAGAAAACATGTAGCAACAAGCCAATTAGAAGTACTCATGAGATATGTCATACACTTAGACAAAAAGGAAAAAAAGAGCACGTAGTGAAAAAAATGGCAACTTCAAAAAGACACTTAGGGGGAGCATCACCATGTACATGGTAACAATCAGACAGATGATTCAAAAAGACACTTATGGGGAGCATCACCATGTACATGGTAACAATCAGAAAGATGATTCAAAAAGAAACTTGGGGGAGCATCACCATGTACATGGTAACAATCAGATAGATGAATGAGAGTGAGTCCTCACCATATACACTATTAAACGTTAACTAGATAAAGGATAATGAGTCCTCACAATGTACACTGTTAAAAGTTAACTAGATAAAGGATAATGAGGCCTCACTATACACACTGTTATATGTTAACTAGATAAAAGATAATGAGTCCTCACCATATACACTGTTAAAAGTTAACTAGATAAATGATAATTAGGCCCCACTACATAAAATGCAACAAGTAAACAGAATGACAAGATCTAACAACTGAAGACAATAATGACAGCTAATGTTCTTGAACTTTGATTACGGAAACAACGGCAAGTGGGTTGATTTGCCATTGCCCTAAAGACGCCACTAGGCGTGATGGGAAACAATGGCAAAGAAAACCTATCTGCTGTTGCCCTAAGACGCCACTAGGCGTAATGGCCACTGACTGCTTTGACGGTCGGTGGCTAAGGACAGAAGAAGAAGAAGAAGAATGTTCTTGAACTGCTCAAAAGACAGAAGAGAGGTGAGCAATAAAAGTAAACCTCCTGCAGCAAGAAGACATGATGATGTAGACAAAGATGATAGTGATGATGATTATGAATTGAAGGAAAAAAAGATGTTTAAAGTTTGATTTTCACAGACCTCATGAACACTTCAAAACTTGCAGAAACATTCTATGTAATGTTATCTTCACATAAGAAAGAAGGTTCTCAGTGTTATAACTGGATGATATTATCATACATATGAATAAGGGACAAAGAACATTAAAACAAGGTAACTGGAGGCCACAGAGCTGCATTTATTATAGAATGATGTTAAGAATAACAAGAACAGATTAATCTAAAAAGTATGTCATAAAATAAGCCAATATGCAAAGAAAAGTCAGCACATTAGTATACCAAGAAAAGAAAAAAAAAAAAAGACAGTAAACTTTCTGCAGAAATATTTAAAAAAAAAAAAAAAGACAGTAAACTTTCTGCAGAAATATTTTAAGTGGAGGAAATCGAGTTCACTATGACAAAAGGCAAAATTGAAAGAGAGATAGACCAATAGTGAGAAGAAATACTGTACAGTCTAATAATAAGTAACAAAAAGAAAGAACAAACTTTATTTTCAAAGGGTTAAGAACTGGGCACGTGGGCCCACCTGACATTCTGCACTTCATCTCTCTTTCATCATGCATAATGTATCCTTTCATCCTCACATTTACTTTAAAACACCGAAGATAATCAAGAACAGACCTAATAGAATATGTGATAAAACTACCTTCCAGTTGATAAAGAGCAGTGTTGATAGGGTCTACCAGTGTTGCTTGGGTGGTTGTGATCGTGTTCGAAGAGTGTCGATAGGTGTCATACCTGTCAACCTCCTGAGACAAAAATCTGTACGCAGGACCCAAAAAATCCTTACAAACACCCAAAAATCCTTACGCAAAAAATATATTAATAAATTATACGCAATACAGTTTTAAAATGAGAAATGACATATACAAATCTATTAGCATTTGAATTATTGTGATATAAAACATGCTAATAGTCTCATGCTGTTCTTTACATATAAAAAACTTAGTGATCATGAGGTACACTATTCTTTCGATGTACAGTGTTTTGTATTATAATCAACACATGCACTTTTAACACTTTGCAGAATTGCATTTGTGGGCTTAAAGTCTGCACAGCATGTATCAATGTTAATCTTACACTGTAAAATAGAAGTGAGTGTGTCCGCATTCATGGACCTCCTGCAGTCTGTGTGGATTTTTTTCATCATTGAAAATGATCTTTTGCAGTCAGCATTGCTGTGAGGGAGTATCAGCAGTCGCTGAATGATGACTTTCAAATTAGGGAAGCGGATGGCACCAGTTCTAGTTTTCTGGTCAACAACTTCCAGCCAATAGCTACAGAAGCTCTTGTTCTGACCACTATATGTCAGTAGAGGCACACACACATCAGACAACATACAGCAGAGAATGATTAAAAAATACAATGAACAAAGCAAACGCTAAGAGCAAAAAAAAAAAAAGAAGAAACAAAATTATGACCAGAATATCAAATCTAGGAAGAAAAAACGTACCACCAAAAATGTAAAAAATTATTATTTAAGAGTTGGTAGCCTAGACCAGTGATAACAGATTGCCACTTTATTAAAAAATAAAGCAGCGAATCGTGAGCGCTGGAATAAAGTAGGCCTAATCAATGCAAACAAACTTTTTTTTTTGTAGTTATGTAGGGCCTTAACAAAATATTATGACAATTTATTGGAAATATATTGAAGGGCAAGATATAGCTGGAAAGATTAAGACAGCGATTAAATTGCAACAAAGCAAAACAACAGCAATATTTAACCAAGTTATAAGTACTTAGCTTTTTTAAACAAAATGGCGTCGAAGTGTGGTGGCAAGCAAGCGTGGTCATTGATAACAGGTAACTTTAAAAATACGTCGTGTCAAGCTGAAAACCGAAAGCGTTTGAGGCCAAATTCAAAGTTTTTGCCGAATTGTTGGGTATAAAAGAATTTGATTGGTTGCTGGGAGAGACCTCAGTTTAAAAACGGACGCCGAGATTCCCGGAATTAAAAATTTAAAAAAATTGGTTTAAAAAAAAACCTGGGCTAGAAAATATTTTCTGATTTAAAATTTAAAAAAACTTGGGTTGGAAAATATTTTTAGAATTTAAAAAAAAAAAAAAAAAAAATTTTTTTTTTTTTGGAGGGGGAGAAAAATCCGTACAACGAGTCTGTACGGCCGTACACTGCTAAAAGTATCAAAAATCCGTACATTGTACGAAAAATTCGTACAGGTTGACAGGTATGAGGTGTTGTCAAACATGAAAACAAACAAAAGGTCAACTCGACCTACGCAGTGGTGTATTGATTTGGAGTGAGGATACAACAGTACGCGAATGCTGGAAAATGTTCTGAGAGTTGACAATAGGGCAATCTCACTCACTCATGGCAGGAAGTGTAAGACGAACTACTGTTTACGTTTTCTTGTATTTAATGGACACACACTTCGACGACACAGGAACAGGAAACAGGTTGGCATAAATCATAATAATGTTGATCAATGAAATACCCTATCACATGGGCATTCATGTTGCATAACAGTACACATGGAATGTCAGTAGACAAGCACTCCGTAATACCAATATATATTGTCTGACTTTACTGACAGAGCACGTCAGTTCATAAACAAGGTTCAAGATGGTTCCTAGACCTAACCTCGTCTAGCAAAGATTCATATAGATAAAGTTCAGCACATATTTCTTTGATAATAATATTGAACCACTAGTAGTGGGTTCTCTTCTGTAGCAGTGATCTCTGGACTCATCAGGTGATAGTAAGGGGGCATCCCTGTTCTCTCCTCGATGATTGGAAAATATAGAATTCAAAATGGCTTCTCCTCCCAGTGAGTTGTCGCTCACCCAGGATACAAACTATGAAGCACAATCAAAGCGGATCATACATCAAATGTCCTCATTGCTTTGTAGATTCTACCATAGATACTATTGACTTCATCACATAATATGGTGCTGCTAGGTATGAATGTCATCTTCATCTGGTTAACATTCATCTAAACGTACAACCGTATGACTGTTCATCGAATACAATGCCTCAGGAAAAGTTCATAAGAAATGCGTCTTTACCTTGGTATCAGAAATACACTAGAATATGATTCTGCCATTCCTTGGCAGTAAGAATAAACACTGGGGTGAATCATACATGATATGTCTAAAGAGACTACCTCTTTCCCCATTAATATAGAGATCACTTTTTCGGCGCCAGGCCGCTACAACAACTCAGCACCCCAACAGGGCGGAACCTTCTCACATCCTCTTAGCCACACATCCGCCGTCCAACCTTTGACCCCAAGTTCGACACCGAAGATATAGTTCAACTTAGACATACAAAGATATTAAGATATAAGACAGACTCGTCCTACATAGACAAGAAATACACATAGATTCGGGTCATAAACATCCCTGCCTAAACCTAAGCAAGAATAATCTGTTTCTGGCCATACCAGACACAAAATATGACATAAGTCTAGATTCATACGCCAAGTTCGATATTCAGGAAAGATACAAGAACAGATAACTCACAGAATGAATACACATCGACTAATCTGAGTTCTGTCCCTTAGACTGAAAATTGTGAATTCAAAGATAAATATATTTTTATCAGACAAATAAATACATTTTTCATTTGTATGCGTACTTACAGTAATCTGTGCGCCACACAAAAGAATATGTGCGCAACAGACTACCACACCCCCCGGGAAAAAAATGAAAATCATTTTTTTTTTCCATCTGAGAGCAACATACAATAGGGTCACAACGCACAAATACTGCGCAGATGAGAAATAGCTGGAATTTATAAGCCAAATTAAGGCAAAGTCGAAATATAGATCGACTGGTGAGAATACATCTCAACCTCTCAGAGAACGCATTTCTCTTAAGCATAAATATTTCCAGGGAGGTGTCACCAACGCATACTACTATACTTGCAATGACACAATGCATATAACAATTTCATATTTAAGCACTATAAGTACATGAATGACAAAAAAAGAAAAATCATCAACGAATATCGGTGAATATATATATCAATGAACGTAATGATAGTAGTGATACAATCAATATATTACAAATTATAATGTGTATTTATCTTGATATAGAAAAGAAAAAAACTGTTGTAGAGTTGGAAGTGTTAAGAAGTCCAAGACCCAACAGTTAGGTGGAATCATGTGGGCATCTAGACAAAATGTCTGCCATCACATTATCTGATCCACGGATAGCTCGTACCGAAAAATGAAAAGGTTGAAGAGCAATTGCATATCGAGTAGACCTCGAGCTCTTCAAATTCTTACTCTGTATAGCCGTAAGAGCTTTCTGATCGGTTTCTACTATGAAATGTGCGCCTAGAAGGAATCTTTGTAGTTTGAGAATTGACCAAACCATAGCCAATAGTTCACGGTCTAAAACTGAATAATTCCTTTCTGCAGCATTAAGTTTTCTAGAGATATACATTACTGGATGCAGAGTTCCAGAGTACTCTTGCATTAGTGCCGCTCCAATCCCAGTGGATGAAGCATCACTACGAAGAACAAATGTCTTATCTGTAGTAGGTAACACTAAAATAGGTGGTGTTGAAAACAATGTTTTAATCTTATCCAAAGATGATTGGCATTCCTGAGACCAGTGGACCATATTAGGCGACCCTTTCTTTAGTAGTGTAGAAAGAGGTGCCATGATAGAGGATAGATTCGGAATGAATCTTCCATAAAATTGAATAAGACCTAAGAGACTTCGTACTTGTTTTTTAGTCTTAGGAATAGAGATGTTAAGTATCTTAGTGATATTATGGTCCTCTGTCTTTAGGAAACCATGACCAACTCGATGGCCTAGGAAAGAAATTTCGCTAAAACCAATGCAGGCTTTAGAGGGTTTCGCTGTCAGGTTAAACTCGCGTAGAGTTGATAGTAATTCAACTAACCCTGAATAGTGATCTTCCCAAGTATTGCTGAAAAGACAGATGTCGTCTAGGTACGCGATGACATCTGACCAATAAGATAGGATTCGACGCATCATGCGTACGAATGTAGCTGGTGCGTTCATAAGGCCGAAAGGCATGAAATTCCATTGAAAAAATTCCTCTAGGTGTAGAAAAAGCAGTAAAAGGTTTGGTGCGTTCAGATAAAGGAACTTGCCAATATCCTTTGGACAAATCTAGTTTAGTGAAAAAATGAGATTCAGAAAGCCTAGTAAGTAGCTCTTCTAGTAAAGGCATAGGTTCAGCATCAAACTTCGTAACTTGATTCAATTTGCGATAGTCAACGCAAAGACGTATGTTATTGTCTTTTTTCCGAACAATAACCATCGGCGAAGAATATGCAGAAGTGGATGGTTCAATTATTTTTAAATCTATCATCTCATCCAACTCCTTCTCAACCTGTGCTTGAAAATGTATAGGGATAGGATAAGGTCTGACCCTAATAGGATTATGGTCAGTTAGAATAATGTCATGTTCAATGACATGAGTTTGTCCAGGGATGTCAGTAAGGACTGTGGTGAAGTGGGATGTTATAAATATTTATAGGGGACTTAGTGTACTGACTGAGATCAGCTGTGAAGGTATATATATCTAATAAGAGTAGTGTATTATATATAACCTTACTTGCTACCACATATCTATATATCTCAGTCAGAATTATTCTGGAATAGTGTGATGACTACGTTATGTGTCTAGGGTATGTGTATGATGAAGTGTAAGTCACAACAACAGACAGATAAACAATTTAATTTAATCCACTACTCTTAACAACACTGTGACACTCACATACATATAACACTCTATGAGAATATCTTAAAGAAGTCACTCGTAACTTTTCAAATAACAATATGTATTCATTACTGGCATGAATGAATATGTGTCCTGATTCAACTACAAGGGAACCAGGAATCACAATCAATTTAAATTACAAGTTATGTACAGAATGTATTTAATATGAATATTGTAGTGACATATATTATTACAAATGTTCTATGTGTGTCAGTTGTGTAGTAGTAAAATGAGGTAATACTGGTTTTGTTTTGTTCAAGCTCTGTTGGTATTTGTCATCATGACTTCAATAGTTTGTCTTTAGGGACTAGTATTGGAGATGTTCACAGTTCCTGATTTTAAGACAAGTAAATTCCCCTCTTAATGTTAATTTTACAAAGTCAGTTCAAGATGAGGGGACATAATGTTGAGCTCAGCTGGCCAAGTTAGCTTATCTGGCGTGATGGCGGCAGGAAAGGACTCCTCTGCTCGAATTCTCCTCTGGGCTCTGGAGACACCTCACTGATAGCTAAAAGGACCAAGGAGTATGCTGTCCGACACTGGATTCAGCAAAGCTCTGACTAGGTGCTGCTCAGTACCATCAAGACCACTGTCCCTGAAATCAAGAAGGATGTACCTTCTACTTCATAACTAACTTAAACTCTCTTGTTACACTGATCACAACACAGCACAAACATTGAGTTCAGAGCATTAGGCCAACTGTCAGCTTCATTTGAAATACTTTATTCCAGTATTACCCTTCTTAATGGTTACTACGCCTCTGCAATTCCAGCATTATTTCTTTCTATTTAATCATCCAGGTGTCAGTGTACTGTTTGGCCATTCCATGCCGTTTTACTTCTCTCCGACACCCTCTGTTCAGGCTGGAGCATTACAGGCTTTACCTCACGTTGGCCACTGAACTACACATATATATATACAGGCATAAATCAACAATTCACATTCAATTTTCATTAAAAGATATTGAATGGTTCAAGCTTACCACAATTCATACGAATAAACACAGATACGTTGATTAGCAATGAATTCTGGCACAAACTGGCACAAATTCCCATCTGCTTATCTTCCAGGCTTTTATTTAGCCAAATATAAGCTGGCTTCAACGCACTGATGCTTTATCAATCTTATTTAAACAAGTGGTTTCGAACTAACGCTCCCAAGTGTGTATATCAGCGAGTCTGACCAATGAGCCCCGTTTCGACAAGTGTTTGAAAAAATGTTACCTTTCCCCGTTTCCCCTAACAACCAAGATAGTATTTATAGCCCGACCAATCGTGGTTAGGCTTTCATTTGTTGCGCTCCAATCAATTTGGAGTTTACATGGTAGGCTATTTCTGTAACGTAAATTTTTTTCAAACACGTTATAAAAAAAATCTTATGAGCAGAAATGATTTTAGGCTGTCAGGCATCCCCAATATTTTATTCTGGGTATAATTTATTAATTCCTGGACTATTTGCGTAACGTTTTACATATTATTTGTCAGCAAGCCCTAAGGAACCCAAAAATACAAATTTAAAGGAGCTACGTGGCTGCATTCAAAATATGCAATTTCTTCTACCTCCTGTTTCGAAGATGTGCTGTCTGGGTACTGTTATGTTTTCAACCGTAAACCCATCTAATGTTATCTTTTCTAATAAGAGTTTTTTTATGATTTATAAACCTAACTCTGGGAAAGGGTAGTGTATTTTATCACTGTCCGTCTGAAAAAAAGTTAGTGCTTGTAGTCTTACACGCGTGATGGCAGCATTTGTGTATCGCGCGAAGCGTGTTGCATGCGTTCCTGATTTTCAGCCCTCCCCTCTCTCTTTATCCTTTTGTCCATCTGTTCGTTCGTTTTGGTAACGCAGTATAATTAATGTTAGGATTAATTTAGGTCATTACGCAGTACGTCTCAATGTTTTTCTTAGAAATGCAGCACACGTTTCATTGAAGAAGGCGGGTAATAATACAGTAAGCTTTTATATCAACGTGAAAGCGTTACAATTTGCAGACGAAGCAGAAAACAAGGGGGATTTCGAGTACATTCTTTGTGACAGCACTGTTATTTTTCCATTGCTCTTTTCTTTATTAATTTTATTTGTTAGGCTTCATATTTACCTAATAATTTATATATGTGGATTAGAATATTTCATGACACCTCCCCTCTTAAAACAGACATTATATGTCAGTCCTTTATTCTATATACACATAGAGAAATTTATTATTATTTCTGGGGTTTACGGTGATTCTCATCACACGGATGGCGGCTTAAAAAATCCGCTCCCAAATTGGTTTTTCCAGATATATACTCAATGCTAAAATTATATGGAGCCAGAAGTAAAGACCATCGGAGTAACCTAGAGTTCTCATGCTTAGCCTGTGCTAGAAACGATAAAGGTTTGTGATCTGTTTGCAACTTAAATGCCTTCCCATATAGATAAATATTGAATTTCTTTATTGCCCATATTACTGCAAGACATTCTTTTTCGCTAGTTGAGTAGTTGATTTCAGCTTTATTCAACTTTCTGCTAGCATATGCCACTGGGCTTAATTCCCCATCCAATGCATCTGATTTCTGTAGTAGAGTTGCACCTAACCCAATATTACTTGCATCCGTCCTTACTATGAATTCTTGACTTAAGTCAGGTAATTTCAAAATGGGTTTACTTGTGAGCTTTTCCTTCAATTCTTGGTAAGTCATTTCACATTGTGGTGTCCATGTAATGCGATCTGGAAGTCCTTTACGTGTCAATTCCGTTAAAGGTGCACATATGGAATTAAAGTTTTTGATATACTTCTGGTAGAAACCACATAATGAGACAAAGGATCTCACGTCCTTCTTGGTTTGTGGTCTCGGGGCTTTCTGTAGTTTTTCTAAATTCTTTGGGTCAGGGGTCATATTTCCCTGATAAACTGTGTGTCCCAAAAATTCCAATTCTTTACATCCAACGCAACATTTGGTTGGACGGGCTGTTAAATTTGCCTCCCTAAGTCGATCAAACAGCATGTTCAGAGAGTCAATGTGTTCCTCAAATGTTTCTGTTGCTATAAGGATATCATCCATAAAATTTGTTATACAGGGATTATTCAGAGGATCCAATAATTTTCTCATCATTCTAGAGAAGACACTAGGCGCATTCTTCAATCCAAATGGCAATCTATTAAACTCATAGTGTCCTTCTGAGGTACTAAAAGCTAGGTATGGTCTAACCTCAGGCTTTACTGGAATCTGATAGTATCCTTTACTCAGATCCACTTTTGAGAAATATTTAGCTTTATTTAGTCTGGCAAACAGCTGATTTGTATCCGGCAATGGATCCACCTGTCCTTCTGTAATAGCATTCAGTCTCCTGTAATCTATACAGAGTCTATGTTCTCCAGAGGGCTTCCTTAAGAGTACAACACCGGAACTATACGAAGACTCACTGTGCGAAATAATTCCTTCCTTCAACAGATAGTCTATCTCTTCCTTCAAAGCTTTCTTCTTAGCAAACGGAATCGAATATGGTTTCATACAGACAGGTGTGGGGTCTATCAGTTTCATATCATATTCCAATAGGTTTGTATGCCCTGGTCGGTCTGTTAACACCTCTGCATGATTATTTAGAACCTGTTGCACTCTCTCTTTCTGAGTTTTCGTTAAATGTGTACTGATTTTCACCTGTGCTGCTGTCTCACAGGGGTGTAATGGATATTCAAATGATGAAAGTGGTTCCTTTTTCATCTCCATGGCGATGGACAAGGTCAACAAGTGTGTCTCTTCCTGATGTTCTCTTTCCAAATATTTCTTCAGGAGATTCACATGATAGATTTTTTCTTTCCCCTTCTTATCTATCTTATAATTTGTTCTAGACACCTTCTCTAAAACTGTATATGGACCCTGCCATCCAATTTGTAACTTATTCTGACTCCCAGGCAAAAGAAGCAGTACTTTCTCTCCCACAGCCAAATTTCTGTCTTTCGCCTTCCTGTTATAATAGGCAGCATGTTTCTTCCTGGCTTGTTTCAAATTTTCATTGGCAAGTTTCCAGCCAGTTTTCAACCGAGTGGTCAGCTCATTCACATATTGGTATGAAGATGTAATGTTTTCCTCTGCCTTTTCATCAGTCCACGTTCTTAACAAAGCTTCAAGTGGACCTTTTATTGGCCTTCCAAACAATAATGTTGCCGGGGCCATACCGGTTGAACTATGGGGTACCTCCCGATAAGCAAAGAGGGCGGCGTGCAGGTACTGGTCCCATGTATCTGGTTTTTCGTGTGCCAACTTTCTCAGGATCGACATCAATGTGCCGTTAAATCTTTCCACTTGGCCGTTCCCTTGGGGATGATACACACTACAATGGAAGTGTTTGGCCTGGAAGATCCTGAAAACTTCTTCAGTTAGTTTCCCCTTGAACTGAGAGCCATTATCAGTCAAGATTTGATTGGGAAAGCCTAACCTTGTGAAAATTGTGAGCAATGCCTCTGCCACATGTTTTAAATCAATCGATGACAGGGCTACTGCCTCTCCCCACATAGAACAAGTGTCCACCAGAGTCAGAATGTAGCTGTTCCTTCTCTTGGTTCGGGTGAGAGGTCCCACAAGATCCACGGCAACTCTCTCAAAGGGTGTTCCCACTATGGGCATTTCCCCCAGAGTTGCTGGTGCAGTCCAATGTTTAGGTGCTACTCGTTGGCACTCTGGACAGGATTTTACATATCGTTTGATATCTTCAGTTATTCCTGGCCAGAAATAGTGACAAGCTATTCGCTGTCCTGTTGCGCTGATTCCCATATGACCACTGAAGGGAATCGCATGCCCTAGTTCCAACACTTTAGTCCTATATGAAGTGGGAAGGACCAGCTGTCCGTGACCATTGGATTCAGATCCAGCCTTCCTATATATCAATTTGTTCTTCATATAAAACTCTCCCTTGCCTGGAGGTGTATGAGATTTTGGGCAACTTCTTGAAACATGGCTTGAGTGTTTTGTCCTCAGCCTGTGCCTTCCTCATCTCATCTGGGTGAGTATTTATGGGATTATCCTCCTCCTTCTTTGTCTGTGATCTGGTCTGCACTGTTGCCAATATCACAGGTCTCTTGGGATTCCCCAAGAAGACATATCTACACCCCAATATTAGAGGGTAGATTGGCTCATTTATCACTGCTGCTTTTATGATTCCTTCCACATATCGCGTTTTCACTTTTATTCGGGCGACGGGAAGTGTCATGGTAGCTACATCCTTGGTTGCAGTTTGAATCTCCACTGTTTCTGTGGTGTATTGATCGGCCTGCACCAGGTGAGAACTCACAACGGAATCGTAATCTAAACCGGTATCATATAAACATCTTATAGTGACACCATTACAGATGACATCTTCACACACTGGGGGGTGGTATGGTTCCTGTAATTCTTCAGGTTTGCCCTTCTTTTCCTTTTTCCCCGATGTCATAGCAGCAAAATGAGGAGGTTTCCTTCTACAATGGTCAGTGTCATGATTGTTCATCTTACAATTTTTACACCACCTTTTTCCTTGGTTGAAAGATTTTCTTTCATCATATTTCCTTTCATCGAATTGTGGGAATTTATTTTTATTTTCATACCGTGGCCTATCAAATTGGTGCTTACCTTTATTTTGATCCTTAGGATCAAATTTATTAAAGTTCTGTGGTGCCCTAAAGTTATCCACCTGTTTCTTTTTATTACCTGTTACCTCTGCTTGAGCTGCTTGATACCTTTCAGCAACATTTAGCAACTCACCCAGCCTCTCTGCACCTTGTTCCATGAAAAACTTTCTCAGGTCTGGAGCCATGGACTCTCTTAGTTGCTCTATAAGGACCATTTCCTTAAGATCTTGGGTTTTCCCCAGAGAAGTCCATTTCTCCAAGTATGTCTCTATTCGTGCAGAGAACTGGTGATAGGTTTCACCTGACAGTAGTTTAGCATTCCTAAATTTTTTCCTGTAAAACTCTGCATTCTTTTCATACCTTAACAAAAGAGCCTGCTTTAGCATGTCATAATTTTCCTGATCACCTCTGCTCATTTTTGCAAAAACTTCATAAGCTGCCCCACGAAGTCCCTGAGATAACTTTAAGCTCCACCTTTCTCTCTCTAACCCATACGTGGTAGCTAATAGTTCATACCTATTTAGGTAGCTCTCAATATCATCGTCTTTCTCAACAAAATGATCTAAATGAAAATTCATAGCTGAGGTTGAGGCTCCTTGAGTAACCGTAGCATCAGAGGCAAAGGGACTGGCACCATTTTCAGGAGCATGGCCTTGAAACTCAAACTCCCTTAGTCGTAATTCATGTTCCCTTTGTAATCTTTTCTCCTCCTTTTCTGCTTCCCTCTCTGCAGCTAATTTCCTCTCTTCCCTTTCTGCAGCTAATTTCTTTTGTCTTCTCTTTCTGCTTCCAATTTCTTAGCCTTTCTGCCTCCAATTTCTTAGCCTCAATCTGCAACCTCTTAGTCTCAGCCTCAGCTTCAAATTGTAACTTCTTAATTTCCCTGTCAGCCTCTAACTTTCTTTCGGCTTCAAACCTTCTTTCTTCGCGTTCAATAAATTTGTCACATTCCGTTGTGACATAGGCAACCATAACTTGCCCATCTAATCCTAACTCTTTTGCAGTCTGAACCGCAGCAGATCGAAATTTGGCCAGGTCCGCCATTGTCTATCATGTAAATTTATACAATGTCTAACCAACAATTCAAATTCTAAATATATATAATGGACAACACAGGCACCGTGAGCTCAACCTTATTTAATTCCACCCAAGGATACCTTTTAATTCTTATATTCCCTGAAGTGAATTACCCCCAATATTTTTAATAGGGAAAGATTCAAAATCCCAAGAGCGAGACCCCAATATATGTGGTGAAGTGGGATGTTATAAATATTTATAGGGGACTTAGTGTACTGACTGAGATCAGCTGTGAAGGTATATATATCTAATAAGAGTAGTGTATTATATATAACCTTACTTGCTACCACATATCTATATATCTCAGTCAGAATTATTCTGGAATAGTGTGATGACTACGTTATGTGTCTAGGGTATGTGTATGATGAAGTGTAAGTCACAACAACAGACAGATAAACAATTTAATTTAATCCACTACTCTTAACAACACTGTGACACTCACATACATATAACACTCTATGAGAATATCTTAAAGAAGTCACTCGTAACTTTTCAAATAACAATATGTATTCATTACTGGCATGAATGAATATGTGTCCTGATTCAACTACAAGGGAACCAGGAATCACAATCAATTTAAATTACAAGTTATGTACAGAATGTATTTAATATGAATATTGTAGTGACATATATTATTACAAATGTTCTATGTGTGTCAGTTGTGTAGTAGTAAAATGAGGTAATACTGGTTTTGTTTTGTTCAAGCTCTGTTGGTATTTGTCATCATGACTTCAATAGTTTGTCTTTAGGGACTAGTATTGGAGATGTTCACAGTTCCTGATTTTAAGACAAGTAAATTCCCCTCTTAATGTTAATTTTACAAAGTCAGTTCAAGATGAGGGGACATAATGTTGAGCTCAGCTGGCCAAGTTAGCTTATCTGGCGTGATGGCGGCAGGAAAGGACTCCTCTGCTCGAATTCTCCTCTGGGCTCTGGAGACACCTCACTGATAGCTAAAAGGACCAAGGAGTATGCTGTCCGACACTGGATTCAGCAAAGCTCTGACTAGGTGCTGCTCAGTACCATCAAGACCACTGTCCCTGAAATCAAGAAGGATGTACCTTCTACTTCATAACTAACTTAAACTCTCTTGTTACACTGATCACAACACAGCACAAACATTGAGTTCAGAGCATTAGGCCAACTGTCAGCTTCATTTGAAATACTTTATTCCAGTATTACCCTTCTTAATGGTTACTACGCCTCTGCAATTCCAGCATTATTTCTTTCTATTCAATCATCCAGGTGTCAGTGTACTGTTTGGCCATTCCATGCCGTTTTACTTCTCTCCGACACCCTCTGTTCAGGCTGGAGCATTACAGGCTTTACCTCACGTTGGCCACTGAACTACACATATATATACAGGCATAAATCAACAATTCACATTCAATTTTCATTAAAAGATATTGAATGGTTCAAGCTTACCACAATTCATACGAATAAACACAGATACGTTGATTAGCAATGAATTCTGGCACAAACTGGCACAAATTCCCATCTGCTTATCTTCCAGGCTTTTATTTAGCCAAATATAAGCTGGCTTCAACGCACTGATGCTTTATCAATCTTATTTAAACAAGTGGTTTCGAACTAACGCTCCCAAGTGTGTGTATATCAGCGAGTCTGACCAATGAGCCCCGTTTCGACAAGTGTTTGAAAAAATGTTACCTTTCCCCGTTTCCCCTAACAACCAAGATAGTATTTATAGCCCGACCAATCGTGGTTAGGCTTTCATTTGTTGCGCTCCAATCAATTTGGAGTTTACATGGTAGGCTATTTCTGTAACGTAAATTTTTTTCAAACACGTTAAAAAAAAATCTTATGAGCAGAAATGATTTTATGCTGTCAGGCACCCCCAATATTTTATTTTGGGTATAATTTATTAATTCCTGGACTATTTGCGTAACGTTTTACATATTATTTGTCAGCAAGCCCTAAGGAACCCAAAAATACAAATTTAAAGGAGCTACGTGGCTGCATTCAAAATATGCAATTTCTTCTACCTCCTGTTTCGAAGATGTGCTGTCTGGGTACTGTTATGTTTTCAACCGTAAACCCATCTAATGTTATCTTTTCTAATAAGAGTTTTTTTTATGATTTATAAACCTAACTCTGGGAAAGGGTAGTGTATTTTATCACTGTCCGTCTGAAAAAAAGTTAGTGCTTGTAGTCTTACACGCGTGATGGCAGCATTTGTGTATCGCGCGAAGCGTGTTGCATGCGTTCCTGATTTTCAGCCCTCCCCTCTCTCTTTATCCTTTTGTCCATCTGTTCGTTCGTTTTGGTAACGCAGTATAATTAATGTTAGGATTAATTTAGGTCATTACGCAGTACGTCTCAATGTTTTTCTTAGAAATGCAGCACACGTTTCATTGAAGAAGGCGGGTAATAATACAGTAAGCTTTTATATCAACGTGAAAGCGTTACAATTTGCAGACGAAGCAGAAAACAAGGGGGATTTCGAGTACATTCTTTGTGACAGCACTGTTATTTTTCCATTGCTCTTTTCTTTATTAATTTTATTTGTTAGGCTTCATATTTACCTAATAATTTATATATGTGGATTAGAATATTTCATGACAAGGACATCCTGAAATGTTTGTAACATAGCCGAAACTTGTCGCTGTTCTCCTAGAGACAAATCCGGAGAAACAGTAACGTTTTTCCATGATTCACTAGAATGAAGTGGAATCATCGGAAGCGGAAGATTAACATCCGAAAAACTTCTTTCCTCATCCTGTATTACGGACAGTGATGAGTAATGACCATGTTGGACTGGTGAATCGTCCGTTGCCTGGAAAATAGGCTGTAAATAATCCGGACGTTCATGGAATTCCGTAAGCATATTGATGTGGAAGGTTTTATGCTTTCCATCAATATCGACAATGTAGTCAACATCGGAAATTTTCGAGATTATATCGTATGGACCTTTCCAAGAAATAAGAAGTCGGTTTTCCCTACAAGGTAGCAAAACAAATGCTTTGTCACCAGGACAAAGTTGTCGTAAGGTTCTTTTCTTATTGGCAAATTGTCTTGCCTTCTGCTTAGCAAATTAAGAAGAAGAAGTTGCCAATTTGCATGCTTCGATAATCTTTTGTCTCAGCGCGATGACATATTCGTAAGAAGATTTTGTGTCATCGGTAATATTATCAGCAGTTATGAGATCATGAAGCAAAGACATAGGGCCGCGCGGTCGCGCGCCAAAGACAAGTTCAAAGGGAGAAAATCCTGTATGTTCATTGGGGACCTCTCTGTAAGCTAAGAGGGCTGCAGGTAAAACTCTGTCCCAATCATGAGGATGATCCTCAGTTATCTTCCCTAGTAAGTTTTTGAGTGTTCTGTTTAGCCGTTCGACCATCCCATTAGACATAGGATGATAGATACTACTCAAGGATCTCTCTATCTGCAGAGTCGACATCACTTGAGACATGGTATCCGATATTAGTTGGGTGCCATGGTCTGACAATATTTCTCCGGGGAATCCCAGACGAGAAAATATAAGCCAAAGAGCATCTGCAATGTCAGCAGTAGTAATGCTCTTCAGAGGAATAGCCTCTGGCCAACGTGTGCACATGTCCACACACGTTAAGATAAACTGATGTCCTCTAGCAGATTTGATCTTAAATGGACCAATGATGTCTATCGCCATTTTCTGAAATGGTCGAATAGGAATGTCTGCAGCCTGAATAGGTGCAGCATGGCGTGGACCTTTGGATTTAACTTCTTGACATACTATACAAGATCGACAATAAATCCGTATGTCTTTGTTCACAAAAGGCCAAAAGAAAGCCGCAAGAACTCTTGACTTTGTACGGGAAAAACCCATATGTCCAGCAAACTGAGAATCGTGAGCGTGCTGCAAAATTTTAACTCTCAAATTCTTGGGAACAAGAATCTGAGAATGACTTGACTTAGCGGAGTCTTTCATTGTAATCCAAGATTTACGCTTTGTATCCTTATTCGGATCACCTTTTGTTGCAAGAGTGAAGAATTTCTTTAGAGTCGGATCATCTTCTTGCTGTTTAATAAATGAGTCACGAGAAATTACCAAGGGATCGTCTTGGTTATGCACTTCATTATCTTCAGTAGATGAAGTTTGAGGCATATTAAGAGCCTGAGCTCTAGTGACTACAGCATTAGCAGTTTGCATATTTTGTTTTTCCCAAACGGAAATTTGTTGTGGAGTGCATTCTTTGACTCCGTGAATACGACCGATGATAAGATCAGCGATCAGATTCGGCAGAAGACATGCGTGTACATCTCCTGTAAATAAAGGAGTAGCAATTCTAATGATAGCAGTAGAGTATTTCTCTAAGGTGCTGCCAAACATTACACATTTGACTAATTTTCCAGTGGCACAAGAAGGATCTACAAGCGACTGCCTAACACCAATTGTGGTGCATCCAGAATCAAAAAGAACTGAGACTGGATTGTCATTTACTAAACCTTTATGTAAGACAAGAGAACCTGTTCCATCATGCGCGACTGATGCAGGAAGAGGATGGCCACAACTTAAAGTGGACACCGTAGTTGGTTCAAATAATGTTTTGCATTGGGGGCACTGAGATGCTCTCCCAAAATCAAAAGCGGAACATGCCATATTATTAGCATCATTATTATCTTTAGTCTGTTTATAGGCTTCATGTGACTCTTGCTGTGCAGAGTTTGCCTGATAATGTGATTTATGTTTTTTTGTATTGTGATCTACCTCGATTATTACTGCCTCTGTAATCATTATTATTTCCTCTATTGTAACCCCTATTTGGGTTTGAGTCATAGTTCTCATGGTTACCATTATCATATTCATTATAATGAGTATCTCTATAACTATGGTCTTGTTGTCTCCATGATGGATGACTTGGATAGTTTCTATAATGACTTCCTCTGCGGAAATTTCTATAATTATGACCACCCCTGAATCGAGGGCTGTCAGCTTGTCTCCAGTTCTTAGCAGAAGAACCCTGAAATGATTGGTTACCTTGGTTTTGATAACTATTATGGTTACCTTTTTTTCCAAACCTGTTTTGTGGTCCCTGAAATTTGTGTGAGTAATTAGAATTGTATGGTGTTGCTGAAGCAACCGGCATACTCTCTTTAATCTTAGTGTTGCTAAGAGTTACGTCAGGGTGTGCCGTGACGTATTGGTCACAATATTCTTGCATTTCTTTTAGTGTCTTGGGTTTATGCTCATGTAGGAATTCAAGGAATGGTTTATTAACACTTGACATAATCTTGTCCCTGAGCAACAAGTCCATAAGGGATTCATATGTCTTTTCTATTTTGGACAACTCAATCCAACGATTAAATGTAAGACGTGTCCTTGCAATGAATTCTGAGAATTCTACCCCTGATTCAGGTACCATTTTCTTAAACAAAATACAGTAACCTTCCTCTGTTAATTGATATTTTTTCAATAAGGCTGCTCTAATAACATCATAATTATCTATGTCAGCCTCTTCAACCAAACTTAAACTAGTCAGAGAATCACCTTTCAAATTTTCTGATAACTGGTTAGCATATTGTGATTTATCCACATTATGAGCTCGACAAGAACGTTCAAAACGATCCAGCCAGAATGTAATATCATCACTGGAAGGATTGAACGCTGGTACCTTGACCTTATAAGTAAAGGGTTTACCACTATTACCATTTGACTGATTAACATTACTCATATTTGTCAATTTCAATTTTTCTAACTCAAATGCTAAAAGTTCTTTTTGATGTTCATGTTCTCTCATTGCTTTTCTCTCCTCAGCTTCTCTGTCTAATCTTTTCTGCTCAGCCTCAGCTTCTCTTTGTAATCTTTTTTCTTCAGCTTCTAATTTTTTTTCTTCTATTTGAAGCTTTCTCTCCTCAGCAGCAGCTTTTTTCTCCTCAGCAGCAGCCTTTCTCTCCTCAGCTTGCATCTGCAATCTTAAATTCTCAGCATCTATCTTCTTTTGTTCAACTTCTGCTTTCCATTTATTTTCCTCTTTTTGCTTCTTTTCTTCTGACTTTAATACCATGGCAAATTGAGCAGTTGCAAACTCCTCTAATTCCTTACCAGACTTATCAAGGGATTTCCCTTGTGCAATAAAGTATTCCAATGTAGACATGATGTCTAATAATGATAGCAATCACTTGAAACAATAATGTAATCTATTTCCAAGTAAATAGGAACAAGTTCTAAATGAACTTGATTAATTAGCTCACAATCCCAATCTCTGTTGGAAACAAGCCTTTAAATAAGGTCTTGTATAATCAACTGTGTACCTTTAGTAACAGCAATTAGTCATCAGTTGATTATTTCTCATAAGTCCACTACACAGCTAGTAGTGTATGATAAAGTATATTCTATAGTACATGTCAACAAACAACATACATAAAGTACAAATAAGAAAGACAATATGAAAACATTTGCAGAAATCAAATAAATCAAATAGGAAAATCAATGAAAATAATCACAGAATCTGTGATGACAACTGCAAGGGAATAAACAAAACAAATGACGTCACAGTGTATAAATATAAATGTGTATAGAACTAAATTTTAGGACAGGGTAGATCTACAAATACAAACAAATCAAAACAAAACTGAAGAACAGAAAAAATATCACAAAAACAATGATAAGCACAGTCTTCACAGCTAACAAAAAATAGCAACAGATGTTGCAGCAAATTTTCAATTAAGAAAATTGCACCTATAGAACACTAATATAGGACCAATATGACTCGGTATACCCTATACTAGTCACCTCACCAACCGACAGAAATATACACAAATATTACATATAAACATAAATATATATAAAACATAAATGCATATATCATATAATGAATTGTGATGTAGATGGATAGTGTTGCAGAGTAGGCTCAGTTTTAATAGTACAGTTTCCAATGACAATAAACTGCAACTTTAATAACAATTAATTTTGGCCTAACTATTACAAAATCAATCACAATAGAAGCTCCACTGTTGATGTGTAGACTTCTCAGTTCGATAGTACTTCATTTCCTGCCAACACAGTTAAATATTTACTTGATCCAACTGTTCTGTATAATGCAGTCTGTACAGCAAAAAATGTCAACAAGCGCTGACCTAGTTACAGTATTTGCTCGACAGGTCACGTGACAAAGTGCAAACTAGTACTGCAGGTGTGTCGTATCAGCCACAGGAAACGGTCTGGTCTCAGTAGTCTGTTGACTTCTCAATTTCTGCGAGGTCAAACCCAGAAAGCTGGACCACCAATTGATAAAACTACCTTCCAGTTGATAAAGAGCAGTGTTGATAGGGTCTACCAGTGTTGCTTGGGTGGTTGTGATCGTGTTCGAAGAGTGTCGATAGGTGTTGTCAAACATGAAGACAAACAAAAGGTCAACTCGACCTACGCAGTGGTGTATTGATTTGGAGTGAGGATACAACAGTACGCGAATGCTGGAAAATGTTCTGAGAGTTGACAATAGGGCAATCTCACTCACTCGTGGCAGGAAGTGTAAGACGAACTACTGTTTACGTTTTCTTGTATTTAATGGACACACACTTCGACGACACAGGAACAGGAAACAGATTGGCATAAATCATAATAATGTTGATCAATGAAATACCCTATCACATGGGCATTCATGTTGCATAACAGTACAAATGGAATGTCAGTAGACAAGCACTCCGTAATACCAATATATATCGTCTGACTTTACTGACAGAGCACGTCAGTTCATAAACAAGGTTCAAGATGGTTCCTAGACCTAACCTCGTCTAGCAAAGATTCATATAGATAAAGTTCAGCACATATTTCTTTGATAATAATATTGAACCACTAGTAGTGGGTTCTCTTCTGTAGCAGTGATCTCTGGACTCATCAGGTGATAGTAAGGGGGCATCCCTGTTCTCTCCTCGATCATTGGAAAATATAGAATTCAAAATGGCTTCTCCTCCCAGTGAGTTGTCGCTCACCCAGGATACAAACTATGAAGCACAATCAAAGCGGATCATACATCAAATGTCCTCATTGCTTTGTAGATTCTACCATAGATACTATTGACTTCATCACATAATATGGTGCTGCTAGGTATGAATGTCATCTTCATCTGGTTAACATTCATCTAAACGTACAACCGTACGACTGTTCATCGAATACAATGCCTCAGGAAAAGTTCATAAGAAATGCGTCTTTACCTTGGTATCAGAAATACACTAGAATATGATTCTGCCATTCCTTGGCACTACGAATAAACACTGGGGTGAATCATATTCATACGCCAAGTTCGATATTCAGGAAAGATACAAGAACAGATAACTCACAGAATGAATACACATCGACTAATCTGAGTTCTGTCCCTTAGACTGAAAATCGTGAATTCAAAGATAAATATATTTTTATCAAACAAATAAATACATTTTTCATTTGTATGCGTACTTACAGTAATCTGTGCGCCACACAAAAGAATATGTGCGCAACAATATGCCAAGAACCAGAAACTGTGAGGAGACATGATCACCTATGTTTGTCAGCCCTATAACTGATAAGATATGGCCCATGACATTTTAATGTTTTAGTGATGTGCCATGAAAGAAAATTATAAATGACCATTTTTATACAGTATATAAAAAAATAATAAATCTTACTTTTGCAACATTTTCAAAGCACTTCCTCAGATGAGGTTGCACAGCTGTTGGGTTCTTGGTCTGAGAAAGGATCTCTAGCAGTTCATCATCAGACAGGAAGTAGAATCTTGGGAAGGCATTGCGTTTGGTCTCAAGGTATTCACTTAGACCCTTCTGTACCTGCTCTAACAATTTGTTACACTCCCTTAGATTGTCCAGAAGTCTGTGGTCAGGGCAGAGGGAGATAACCTGACAGCAAGAAACAGTAAAAGTTTCAATAGTTTATAAATTATTATTATCAAAATGTGAAGATGCAACAACCAACAAATACAGTATTAGTGCTGACATACTCTTTACATTTTTGATGGACTTTAAAATTAAGTGCAGCAGGATAAATGTAACCAGATCAAGTGCTAGTTCTACATCAAAGGTTGGTTGTAATGGATCTTTGGTGATGAGGTCTCTTGCTGTAGTGATGTGTTTAAACAAATGAACCCTGAACACATCTATTATTTGATTTCCACTGATTCAGATATCCTAATTTTGTCTGTTAGCCTTTATTCATGTTCATCATCCTTCACCTTCCCAAGGTGCAAAGACCTTCAATAAACTTATGCCAAGTCCTCCTGCCCTCAGGGGTCGGAGTGGCTAAGAGGTATGTTGTCTGCCTTGAATTCTAGAGGTACCAGGTTTGATTCCCATTTGAAGGAATATAATTTATGGAAATTCTTTTTCAGAACCAGTGGTCCTAATGATGTCATACCTGGGTAGTGAGATTGGATGCCTGGCCTTATTGGATAAGGGTGTGAAAATAGGAGGTCTCGTGTGCAACTTGCGCACGTTAAAAATCCCATGGCAGTTGGAAATCATAAAGAGTAGGCCATAAGGCTGCTGCCCTGGCAAAATAAAAAAATTAGAAACCTACCCACCACAAAAAATTTATAGAATGTGTGATTCCTTTATACACACATCGTTATTCTCATTAGTGCTATAGTGTTCATGCACTGTGCTGAGATCCTCCTTGTGTGACCTAAGGGAGGAGATCGGAGCACTGATGGAGTTGTCCGTGTGCAATGAAGGAAAGGAACCTCTCAATGCTGGACCTAGTGTAGGTTTACATTATAAAATCTAGGTGCACAGATGACAAATCTTCTCTACCTTATTTTAGACATACCTTCATTAGAGTAGCATGTATTTATATATTTCCTTATTGTCTCTTTATTTTTTTTCCACACACAGTTTGCAAATGTGTGAACAGAAAGAACAATAAACGTAAGAAGAAGAATTATATTACTTGTGATTTTAACCCAGTTCTATACTACTTTCATTCATTCATAAGCCTCCGCTCCCCAAGGAACATAGGGCTTCAACAAACACTCGCCAAGTCCTCGTCATGTGCCATCATCTCATGTTCTTTCCACGTTCTCCTCAGATCTTGACAAATGCAACAATCAGCAAATAATAAATACCTTGAACCTTGACTGGTTAACACAGTCGATAGGATAGTCTGGCGCTCTCTCTTCTAAACCTCTACACCTCACGGTTGAAGGGGAACGACTAAGTAAGTAAGACTGGTTAACAAACGTAACTATTTTGACTGAATGCCAAAAATAAACAATGATTTTGACTGATTAAGAAAAAGGATGATCTTTAGTGACTGACAAATAATAAATAATGATTTGGACTGATTAACAAACATAATGATCTAGACAGGTTAACAAGACAAATTATAAACAATGATCTTGACTGATTAACAAACAAAATGTGGACAAGTTAACAAGATAAATAATAAACAACGATCTTGATTGATTAACAACCACAATGATCTTGAATGACTGACAAATAATTAAAAATAGCTTTGAACTGATTAACAAACACAATGATCTAGACAGGTTAACATGACAAACTATAAAAAATGATCTTGACCAGTAACCAACACTTTGATCCAGACAGATTAACAATTAACAAACATGGTGAGCTTGACTGGCTGACAAATGATGAACAATCATTTTGACTGATTAACTACCCCTTGGTCTCTTGGGTAGTGAGATCGGATGTGTAGCCTTCTCGGATAAGGGCGAAAAAATAGGAGGTCTCGTGTGCAAGTTGCGCACTTTAAAGATTCCATGGCAGTTGGAAATTGTAAAGAGTAGGCCATAAGGTCACTGGCAAAATTTAAAAATTAGAAACCTACCCAGCGCAAAAATTTTTATAGAATGTGTGATTCCCTTTTACACACATTGGGATTCTTGCTGGTGCTATGAAGTTCATGCACTGTGCTGAAATCCTCCTTGTGTGATCTAAGGGAGGAGATCGGAGCACTGATGGAGTTGTCCGTGTGCAATGAAGATAGTCCTTCAAACCAAACCAAACTAAACACAGTGGTCTTGCCTGATTGATAAACAATTATCTTGACTGGGTAACAATCACAATAATCTAGACAGGATAACATGACAAGCAATAAACAATGATTTGACCAATTAACAAACACTTTGGTCTAGACAGATTAACAAATAATAAACACAATGATCTTGACTGACAGACAAACAATAAATAATAACCATGACTGATTAACAAACATTATCTAGAAAGATTTACAAATAACACACACGGTGATCTTGACTAGTTGACAAACAATAATTAATAATTTTGACTGAATTACAAACCTGATGATCTTGACTGACTGACAATAAATAAATAATAATACTGACTGATTAACAAAGAAAATGATCTAGACAGGTAAACAAGACAAACAATAAACAATGATTTTGACTGATTAACAAACATGGTGATCTTGAAAGACTGACAATCACTAAACAATGACCTGAACTGATTAACAAACCCAATTATCTAAACAGGTTTACAAATAACAAAAAATACTGACATTGACAAGAACAAAGCATCCTGGCAAACCATGCAATGGACTCTTTTAATTGTCTAAGTATTATCTCTGAGCAAGACTCAACAAGAATTACCAAATGTAGTAGGATAATCAAGACACACAGTCTTTACAAAAATGTAATGAAATACAAACCTGAGTCTGTCTGAGCTTGCTTTCCCAGCTACTGATACGATCTTCAAATGGTTTCTTGAAAGGGGAGAAAGACATGCTTTGTGTCATCACAATGTGGTCATCCAGAAGCTGGGATGTCTCTTCAGAAGTGTGTAAGATGTAAGTACCAGTCTCCTTGTATGGCATTATTTCAAACACCACTGGCTCCCACTCTTTCTCCATTTTGTCCAAAGCCTGTGAAAAATGTTTTTGCAAACATATAATGAAGAATCGCATTTCATAGAAAGAGAACAAAATAAATAAATAAGTCTTTGAATAATGGTGACTTAATGGGGAATTTCACAATGAGATCAAAATTAAACATAAAATATTTTGAACATATCAGGAGACATAACACTTTGCTGGAAACCATAATAAAAGGGAAAGTTGAAGGGAAAGAGGATTACTGTTCTTGGTAATATGAACTCTTAAAGGATGAGAGGGCTGCATTCCCAAGTGCATGTGAAGGGATGCCAGTTTTCAGGGCTTGTATATTTGGACTAGGTTTTGGTTTTGTTTCGCCCTAATTTTATATTTTTAAAAATCTTCATTCAGCTTCCTTAACAACTATGTATGACACTGCCATACTTTTCAAAAAATCGAAACAAACCCCAGACCTAAGGGTCTTTTATGTTTGGACATGCGCCCTAATATAACTGTCTAGGTTAAACGGAATGCGCCTCGCCAAAACGTTACCAAAAAAAAAAAAAAAAAATAAATAGCACTAAACAAAAATTGATTTTCTATAAGAATTAATAAAAATCAAATTCATTCATTCCTAAGATCCAGAAAGCTGTATCAAAATTAAATGATAAAAAACAAAAATTAAATGGTTAACATTTATTAACTAAAAAAATAAAAGGGAGTCCCATAGCAGATACTGCCATAAGAGAGTGAAGTGGTAGAAACTTCACCATACTAGGTCCGGCATCGAGAGGTGGAGTGACCAGTTCCCTTACTCACTGCCTTTTCCTTCCCTAACTCAAGTGCAAAGTCAGGTACCCATTTACAGCTGAGTAGATTGAAGCGTATTGATACTGTAAATCAAACCCAGCACCTTTGCCATGAGAGACCAGCACTCTAACCATTCTGTCAATCGGACGCTTTATTTATTAACTACAAGTAATTAAAAAGCCAAAGGGTGTTTAGAGTAGTAAATAAGCATTTGTTTTAGCTTATACCCGCCTGAAGCATTACCGCTGAGTAACAGCGTCGAGTGATCTTTTGACACCTTAAATCTGGGCATTTTATTTCTTTAATCCAGATTTATGTTCACTTTGGCATCCTCTTCTAACAGAGTCCAGTCTCATCCATGTTTAGACCTGCTGAGGTGTGTAGTGGAGACAGGAAGTTGTGGAGAGACATGATCTCCTAAGCCACTGGGCATGGTACTTGAAGAAGAAGAAGAGGTGTATCCATTCTCTTCAATAAGCTTGGCCATTGTCTCTTAAAAAATGTATGCTCCCTTGATGTTTGAACTTGTTACCTTCCCACTAATGGCAACATTGTGTATTAGGCTGTGCTGTGGATGTGCACCTTGATTCTATTATGCATGCCCAGTCCGAACGTCCATTTGCAGTGTAGGGAGTATATGGCTAATAGTAAGATTGAATTTTTAAAGTGAATAACAGCCAACTGGCATAAAATAAAAACAGCATTATATCGAAAAAGCACTAATTGAACATCACAAAACTGGGGGTTTGCTGTATGGGAAAACAGTGACAGAAAATTAATTGTGTCAAACATGGGAAATAATGTACCATTAAGAAAAGAGACACAAAATACTGGAGAGTTACTTGCAGCCAACATTCAGTGTGTAGATGGCACCAGATGTGATAATTTTTGATAATCATAAATAGGAAAGCCATGAACAGTTTTCTCATCATTGAATAACACATGGAAATCTGGACAGGTATAGGAAAATTTATTTTAGGATTTTCAAGAGTAGTATCTACTAATTACTCAATGGAGCAAAGAAAAAAATATAGAGAATAACTGCAACTATATTTTAAAAAAAAATAAAACAGACCAGAAGTACATAAAGATGTGCTTATAAAAAATACTGATGAGTAGGCAACAGGAAAATGTTAGAAATAATATTCTGAGGAGCAAAGCTAAACAAAGATGATGGCTTGGACATATAGTAACGAAACCATACTCTAATACAGTGACTGTAAGCCACAAAAATGGAACTTTTGCAAGGAAGAGGAAACAGAAAGACACATTATAATCAGAGAAAAAACATAAAAGTACCTCAGATAGCTCAGGTCATTTTTTTTTTAAAGAGGTATAAAAATGGCTTTCAGTGTCTCTTTAGCCTAATTTTTTTTCTGCACAATTCTCTAATTCTCATGTGCTGTTTAATTTAACAGTGTTGTACAAAAACAAACAAAAAAGAAGCTTACAACTGCCTGTTCTTGTGTAATTGTAAAACAGATATTTGGATAAAAAGACATTCTTATAAACAGAAATTCTGATAAAATAGACATTTTGATAAAACAAAATTTTGATAAAACAGGCATTCTGGCTTTTACCCTTATCCCAATATGGTTAGTGTCACGTAGCGTTTGAAGGATAAGAATTTATTAAAAGAAATAATTGATAAGAATGTGGAAAATTTGGCTCAAGAATTCCTGTTGGGTTTTCCCACTTCTGAAGGGTGACGAAGAGGGTAAATTCTCCTACTAGACAGGTCTGGAAAAGGTTGTAAGGAGATATTTGGTCTCTCGCTACCGTCGTCCCCTTCTCAGTTATCTATTATTATTCTCAATTAACTGGGTTTATATTAGATTTTACGAGCCCCCCTCCCTTATAAAGGAAGATAAACATCAGACAATATTCAACATCTAATGGAAGGAACAAAGCATGGGGTACAGTATATACACCCAATTGGTTTATTGCAATAAAATGAATAGATGGTGAATGATCGTATTGTCGATGGAATTAGTGTCTGCTGTATGTACTATGTGTCTCACATCAAGTGTGTTTCATCATGTATGACAAAAATATGCATTGATCTGGTGAGTTCCCTTTTTATAGGAAACTTAGCTTTTCAGCCCCTGGCTGATAGTGAAGCGTGGTTAGTTCTCCGGTCTCCTGACGTTGCCCCAGGTAGGTCTTGAATGGTTCGGATTTGCCTTCTCTGTGCTCGACTCCGTATTCTGCTCTGAGATTGGACTGTCGTGCAAGGCTCCACCATAGACTACTCAGATGGACGCTAACCCGCAATTTAGACACGTGGCTTCAGTGCTTTTAATGCGAGAATTCGCCAATATCAGGATTAGTTCTAGCGGTCTCGAGGTTTCCTGGGCAAGTAAAAAAATGCTGGATTTGCCGCCTTTTAGCGGGTCATTTCCGCTTGGACACGTGATCCGTAGCGTGCATCATGTGACCTTAGCCTCGTATAGACGCTCCAATCAATAACGTTAAAAGTCACGTGATGGTTTCCTAAGTGGTCTAAACTGGTTCTCCCTAAGTTTAAGCAGTCCTAAATTAAAGCGGGTTTCTCGCTACCGAGGTCAGGGGTCAACAATGACGTCGTATCTAAAAATAGCGAGGAGAAAATCACCGAACGCTAGGAGATTATCCGCAAGTGACAATTCCCGGGACTTTGCGATCATGCATTGAGGATGAGAAAAAATGATGTCACGTAAATAATAATAAAAATGAAGAGAAGATATGGCAAGTCGTCACACAAGCCCCTCCTCAAGTTTGACGTTCCGTCCAACTCCTCTGGTCCTGTCTTCCTCTTCTTTTTCAGTTTCTCATATCTCCTCGGTTGCGTCCGGATGTCTGCTCAAAAAATCTGCCCCTACGTTGTTCTTCCCAGGTATGTATTCTATGTGAAATGAATATGGCTGCAACAGGAGTGACCATCTCATAAGCCGGGCATTCAGGTTCTTCGACGCTGCAAGAAATATCAACGGTTGGTGATCACACTGCACCGTGAACTTTTTCCCGTATAAATATGGTTGAAACTTCTGCACAGCCCATATTAGCGACAGACATTCTCGTTCGATGGTAGAGTAGTTCTGTTCAGCAGGGTTCAATTTCCTACTAGCATATGCAATGGTGAATAGAGTTGCAGAAGGTCTATCACTAGGCTGCAGGAGACTGGCTCCTATCCCTATATTGCTAGCATCTGTTCGCAGCGTAAAGTTCAGAGTTAAGTCAGGCAGTCGCAGAATTGGCCTAGCTGTGAGTTTCTCCTTCAGCAGCGTGTAGGCATTTTCGCACTCCGCTGTCCAGGTTACTTTGTCCGGGTTCCCATTCTTGGTTAACGCGGTCAGTGGCGCACTCAGGGTATTAAAATCTTTAATATATCTCTGGTAGAAGCCACATAGAGATACAAATGACCTGGCATCTTTTTTAGTCTGGGGTCGTGGGGCCCGCTGTAACTTCTCAATATTACGTGCATCTGGGTACATGCATCCATGCGAGATAGTGTGTCCCAGGAATTCTAGTTGCTCGCAGGCAATTTGACATTTTGTAGGGCGAGCGGTGAGTCCTGTTTCTCTAAGTCCTTCAAAGAGTAGGGAAACTGCGTCCAGGTGCTCCTCAAAGGTGTTCGTGGCAATAAGTATGTCGTCCATGAAATTACTTATTCCAGGGTGGTTCAGGGGTTCCAGTAGTTTCCTCATCATACGAGTAAAGACGCTTGGGGCGTTGCTTAGCCCAAATGGCAATACATTAAACTCGTAATGGCCCTCAGAAGTGCTGAATGCTAACATGTGTCGAATTTCCTCTTTTACCGGGATCTGGTAGTACCCTTTGCTAAGGTCTATCTTCGAAAAGTATCGCGCTCTACTCAGCTTGGTGAAAAGCTGATTCTGATCAGGTAAGGGCTCCGCTTGAAATTCAGTTACAGCGTTGAGCCTTCGGTAGTCTATGCAGAGGCGATGTTCTCCTGTGGATTTTCTAAGCAACACCACACTCACACTATAAGGCGACTCTGATTTTGAGATAATATTTTCCTTAAGCAGGTACTCGATTTCCTCACTCAATGCCTTTGCCTTAGCATAAGGAACAGGATAGTTCTTAACTCGTACCGGGGCGAGGTCTGTTAGCTTCATATCAAATTCTATCAGGTTGGTCATGCCAGGTTTATCAGTGAGTGTACTAGTGTGTTTTCTCAACAACTGTTGCACCTGTGCCTGCTGATCCTCCGTTAAAGTTGAACTAATCTGAACATCTTGATGAGTTTCACCCTGGCGAAGAGGGTATTCACATGAGGTCAGGGGTTCTGCCTCAGTTTCCGTCGCAATAGCCAGTGTCAGGAAATGTGCTGGTTCTGCACCTGGTCTTCCATAATATTGCTTCAGCAGGTTTATGTGGTAAATTTTCTGCTTCCCCTTTATGGCAATCTTGTAATTGGTGCGCGACATTTTCTCAACAATTTTATATGGACCTCTCCACCCGATTTGCAATTTATTATTGCTACTGGGCAGGAGTAATAATACCTGTTCTCCTACTTCTAGCTCCCTATCCTTCGCAGTGCGGTTGTAGTAACGCGCATGTTTACGACGGGCACGGCGTACATTTTCCTTTGCCAGTTCCCATCCTGTTTTAAGGCGTTGGGTCAACTCATTCACGTATTGGGATGCAGAGGTGACCGTCTCATCTGCTTTATCATCTGTCCAAGTACGTAACAGTGCCTCTAGAGGTCCTTTTATAGGTCTACCAAACAGCAATGTGGCAGGTGGCATCCCAGTAGAATTGTGGGGTACTTCGCGGTAAGCAAATAGTGCTGCGGGTAAGTATTGATCCCAGCTCTCTGGTTTTTCCTGCGCAAGTTTCCGAAGGATGGAAATAAGGGTCCCGTTAAACCGCTCCACCTGGCCATTTGCTTGGGGGTGGTAGGGAGAGGTGTGGATATGTCGGGCCTGAAATATCCTAAACACTTCCTCTGTGAGTTTTCCTCGGACATGTGAACCATTATCTGTCAGGATCTGTGACGGAAACCCTAGCCGAGTAAATATGGTGAGCAGAGCCTCAGCAACATGCTTGGAATCACAGGCGGGCATAGCGATAGCCTCTGCCCACATGGAGCAACAATCCACTAACGTGAGTATATAACTGTTTCTCTTTTTGCTATGAGTAAGTGGACCCACAATATCCACCGCTACTCGTTCAAAGGGTGTGCCCAAGATTGGAATTTCTCCCAGAGTGGCTGGGGCCGTCCAGTGTTTTGGTGCTGTCCTCTGGCACTGCGGGCATGATTTCACATATCTCTGGATATCGGCATTGATACCTGGCCAATAATAATGACATGAAATACGCTGAATCGTGGCACTTATGCCCATATGGCCACTAAACGAAAGGGCATGGCCCATTTCTAGGACCTGGGCTCGGTATGCTGATGGAACCACAAGTTGCCCATGTTCCTGTCCTCCATTTCCTGCTTTCCAATGCAACAGCCCATTTTTCTTGTAGAAGTCTCCCTTTTGGAGAAGAGTGTGTGCTCTCGGTAGTTTTTTGTAGCAGGGTGCTAGAGATTGATCCTCAGTTTGTGCCTTTTTTAATTCCTCAGGAAGGATGTTGGGTGGGGATTCCAACTCCGTATTCCGTTTGGCCTGTCCTCTAGTGGTGACAGCCGCCACAACCAGAGGGTGAATGGGTTCTCCCAAGAACACATACCTACACCCTAAGATCAAGGGATAAATAGGGTCGTCCAAGATCGCTGCACTGATTTCCCCAGTCACATATTTTGATTTGACCTGAATCTTGGCTATGGCCAACCGCATAGGTGCTGCACTTTTAGTAGGTCCTTGTATTTCTATAGTGTCTTCTGTCATCTGGTCAGGCTTGACTAGGGATGCACAGACAACTGCGTCAAATGCAAGGCCTGTATCATAAAGGCAGGTCACCTCTTGGTCATTTACGAGGACTGTCTCAACGACCGGGGGATGTCGGGGTTTGTCCAGAGGTTCTTCCGGTCCATTTCCCCTTGCGGCACTTTTACGTAAGCAGGCAGCATGATGAGGAAGGGTTTTTCCAGTTGCACTCCTGTGTATTGTGGGTGATGGTTCTACAGTGCTTACACCATTTTTCCCCTTGCCTCTGCTGCTGGAAATTTGATCTCTGAGTAGTCTTGTAGTCTGGCTTGTCATGCTTTTTGAAGTTAGTATACAGTGGTTTCACTTGGGGGTCCATGTGTGACTGAGCTGTCTGTCTAGATACGTAATCTGGTTGTTTCCGTCTGGGTGGTGAATTCTCTGATAGGGCTGCCTGATATCGTTCCGCTAACTGGACTATGGATTCTAAAGTGCTGGCCCCATTCTCTGTCAGGAATCTTCTCATGTCGGAAGTCATGGTGTCCTTCAGTTGCTCGATCATGACCATTTCCTTCAGGCCTTCCCAATCATGAGTAAAATTCCCTAGGGCACCCCACTTCTCCACGTAGGAATCCAGTCTCGCAGCAAACTGAGCAACGCTCTCTCCAACTTCCCTCCTAGCGTTACGGAACCTCTTCCTATAGGCATCAGCATGTAGCTCATAACGAACCAATAGTGCCTTTTTCAGAGAGTCGTAGTCATCCTGTAAACCCGGAGGAAGCTTGCTATATACGTCATAAGCAGTTCCTCTAAGCCCTTGCGACAGTTTCAGGTTCCACTTGCTCTTCTCCAAACCAAACGTGGTGGCAAACTTCTCAAATTTGTCCAGATACACATCGATCGAGTCAACTCGTTCCAAGAAAGCTTCGAATGGAAACGTCAAGGGTCCCAAAGTTGACATGAGTGAGGATGGCAAAGGTCCTGTGCCCCCTGCATGCAAGGAGGGCATATCATCTGACCGTGGCGATAGGTTGCCTGAGGAGGTAGATGCTGTCGCACCGGCTACCGGTTCAACTCTTTGAGCCTGTCCCTGCATCTCTAACTGCTTCATCTTCAGTGCATTCTCGCGTTCATCTCTCTCGCTTCTTTCCCTAGCGTCTACAGCTTTTATCCTCTCATCTATTTCTGCTAACTTTATTCGCTCTTCTCTTTCAGCTTTCGCTGTTTCTCTAGCGTAATACTTATCAGTCTCGACACTGACATAATTCGCAAGGTCCACCCCACTATAACCTAGATCTCGACCGGCCTCCCCTAGTGCTGCCTTAAGCTTAACTATTTCAGCCATCTTTTGCTGTTATAGTCCACACTGAGTAAGCTAGTGCTACCTTCCAATAGTATTTCTAACAACAAGCAAAAACTTACTAATTATCAGACTGCTGTAGAATGAAATTACTACAGTTATGGAGACTTAAGGTCTGTAATTCAGTGAAATACAAAATCATGAACTAACTTAATTAAATACAACATAAATAAAGGGATTCACCAATCAATGCCTGAAATTCTAGAAAAAATGTTTTCTGTCTTTCTAGAGCTCACTGTGTGAAAATACATGTGTTAAAATGGTATACTGAAATGACTGAATGAATGATACTATCCCAGAGGTATGATAAAATACATAAGTTTAAATCCCGGACGAGCCCCCAGTGTCGCGTAGCGTTTGAAGGATAAGAATTTATTAAAAGAAATAATTGATAAGAATGTGGAAAATTTGGCTCAAGAATTCCTGTTGGGTTTTCCCACTTCTGAAGGGTGACGAAGAGGGTAAATTCTCCTACTAGACATTTCTGGAAAAGGTTGTAAGGAGATATTTGGTCTCTCGCTACCGTCGTCCCCTTCTCAGTTATCTATTATTATTCTCAATTAACTGGGTTTATATTAGATTTTACGAGCCCCCCCCCCCTCCCTTATAAAGGAAGATAAACATCAGACAATATTCAACATCTAATGGAAGGAACAAAGCATGGGGTACAGTATATACACCCAATTGGTTTATTGCAATAAAATGAATAGATGGTGAATGATCGTATTGTCGATGGAATTAGTGTCTGCTGTATGTACTATGTGTCTCACATCAAGTGTGTTTCATCATGTATGACAAAAATATGCATTGATCTGGTGAGTTCCCTTTTTATAGGAAACTTAGCTTTTCAGCCCCCGGCTGATAGTGAAGCGTAGTTAGTTCTCCGGTCTCCTGACGTTGCCCCAGGTAGGTCTTGAATGGTTCGGATTTGCCTTCTCTGTGCTCGACTCCGTATTCTGCTCTGAGATTGGACTGTCGTGCAAGGCTCCACCATAGACTACTCAGATGGACGCTAACCCGCAATTTAGACACGTGGCTTCAGTGCTTTTAATGCGAGAATTCGCCGATATCGGGATTAGTTCTAGCGGTCTCGAGGTTTCCTGGGCAAGTGAAAAAATGCTGGATTTGCCGCCTTTTAGCGGGTCATTTCCGCTTGGACACGTGATCCGTAGCGTGCATCATGTGACCTTAGCCTCGTATAGACGCTCCAATCAATAACGTTAAAAGTCATGTGATGGTTTCCTAAGTGGCCTAAACTGGTTCTCCCTAAGTTTAAGCAGTCCTAAATTAAAGCGGGTTTCTCGCTACCGAGGTCAGGGGTCAACAATGACGTTGTATCTAAAAATAGCGAGGAGAAAATCACCGAACGCTAGGAGATTATCCGCAAGTGACAATTCCCGGGACTTTGCGATCATGCATTGAGGATGAGAAAAAATGATGTCACGTAAATAATAAAAAAAATGAAGAGAAGATATGGCAAGTCGTCACAGTTAGCAGATGCAAACACAGAAGTTTTATTTCTTTGCTTATTATTCAATAAAAGTTACAATATACTTCTACAATTATGATGATACAATACTATGATGTTATGCTAACTTAACACATTAACTACCGCGAGCCGGTGGGACCGGTTTTTGAAATCCTATCATATGGACCGCGAGCCGCTCAGAGCGTCGATCTATTTTTAGTAATAAAATGAATGAAAAATGTACTGAAACACTTTCTGATCTGGTTCGAGATTTTAAGTCGCTACTGGAAAACAAACTTTCAAAGCATGGTTGTTGTAGAACACTGGAAAATTGATTTGATGTTCATATTTTTCAGCATTTTGGGTAAGTTACCAAATCGTGTAAAACTGTTTACCGTGGCAACTAGTGATAGGACCACATAAAATGCTTGTACATCTCATCTAACGGCTGAATAGGCTAGAAAGCAAGATCATCAACAATTGACTGATAGATCTAGTGGCGAGGACAAGAGTGAAAACGGTGTGCACATTGATTGAAATAATGATTTTGATAGAGATGGGGTGCAAGCAGTTATAATTGTGAAAATATTGCAAGTCCTCGGCCATCGGAGGGCCGTTAAATAGCAACAACTTCTATTAGAGTTACAAATGGTGCTTATTGTAATAGTCCATTCATTTATCTTTAAAATGATGTGTAATTCATAAAAATCTGTAAACATTTACGAAAACTACAGCTTGCTTTGTGCATACACCTACAGGATGAAAATGGGGAAAAATTTAATTCGGACACAGTGTGTTTTTCAATTCGGTAGTTAATGTTTTAACAGCCCATACCTGTTCAATGGAATACTCCTTCCCAGCAACCTCTGCTATTTTAGCAATGGTACTGATGTGTGCCTGCAAGTTCATCTCTACACACTTCTGGAAGGTCAGTTCTTTCTTGGGCCTCACTGGGAAACCAAGCTCCTCTGATAGCTATCCAGAAAGGCAGAGACAATGAATTAAGAGACACATAGAGATATAGATATGTGTGTGTCATGTGTGTGTCATGTATGTGCAGGCATGCATGCCTGTGTGTATCATCATCATCAATATTTGCCTTTGTGCTCCTTATGGAGCATGGAACCACTACTGTAGCTGGTTACCTTGCAGGAAGCCTGCACTAAGTACATGATGAGGTTGCCTGTCCAATGAACTACCTTCTGTTAGTCGCCTTGTATGATTAACCAGAGCGTACGGTTGTCTTATTCTTTCTTTATCTCTTCAGAGATCACCAGGAACTATCCGAGCATATGCATGAGTGCATATGCGCGAGCACATGAGTATATGCTTAGAGCATCATGAGTGCATATGCGCGAGCACATGAGTATATGCTTAGAGCATTATTTTAATTTATCAACTGACATAGTCTTCACATACTTCTGTATCTAAATTGGAGATTTCATCACAGCTATAATTAATGTACAATTTTAACAAATGAATACTGAAAATAGTGCATTATCCTAAAAAAAGATTATTAATTCCAACAGAAGTAGAATAAGAACAAATAAAGAAATATGGCTATTTTACTCAATACTCAAAAAACGTAAAATCAAGCCATTGGCTTCCTAGCTTGGTGGACCATGTGCGATCCTCACTTGAGGTAGGATTTTTTAGACTGCGCACTGCTCCGGGGTTGACCCAGCGTCATGAATTGAGTACCAGAGCAACTCTGGAAAGATTAAGGCGGGCAGCATGACGCTGACCACATCACCCTTAGTGTGCCAATGGTCAAGAAAATATGGGCCTGACACCATATTCCAAATATGCTCCATGGGCGTGTAACAGGATTCTTTACCTTTTTTTACCTAAAGTCAAATTACATGGCATTTGACAGAGAGGCACTTGTAATGTTATGATGTATGTATATAATCATTACCTCGTCATCTACACAAGCACACACGTTTCAGAAGGGACTCAGTAAAAGCATGTTCAATTCGTAGCCATGTTTATTTACAGAATATCGTACATGTGAAGATTCGCATATTATTACAATGTGTGGTTCGTATTATTAATGTATCATATTATATTACATCCCCCCTTTTTTGAAAAAAAAAATGTGTGCAAACATTTCCAACAAAATGTTTCATGTGAGAAAGGATAAGTATGTGTAATGCTCAGTGTGAGTATATATATGTTACTGTCTGTATCGGCTGGGAGGTGTCACTGTACGGCCAGAACGAGTGGTGTAAAGTGCTGGTGGTTCTGCGGAAGTCCCTGGTTTAGCTTGAGTTGGTTGTGATTTCGGCCTTGGCGCTTGTTGGTTTTGTGGGGCACCAAGGTCTGGAGTTACTGCATTGTCTGTTGAAAGCATGGGAATTCTCTGTTCTGTTGTATTCTGTGGGATTTCTCTTATGTCCACTCTGTTTCGCCTCAGGAGGTTGCTGCTGCTGTCTGGTCTTAAAGTATAGCTCCTGGGTTCAGGGTTTCTGGAAATGATTGTTGCTTTTGACCATGTGTCATTGTTGTGGTTGTAGGTAGTCACATGCTGACCAGGATATAATGGTGGTAAGTCTTTAGCACATTTGTCATAGTTGGATTTCTGAACTTGCTGACGATGCTGAAGTTGATCATATGTGCTGTCTCTATGTTGTGGACGGAAGTGGACCTTAGATGGTAGAAGGTCTTTAATTCTTCTATCAAACATAAGTTCTGCTGGACTGTCGATCTTACTGTCTACCGGTGTTGTTCTCCATCTCAAGAGTGCTAGGTGTACATCCTCTGTTCTTGTTTTCTTCATGATTGACTTGATAGTTTGTATTTGTCTCTCAATGAAACCATTAGATTTAGGGTATCTAGGTGATGATGTTGTGTGTTTGATCTTCCAGTCCTTAGTGAAGTTTCTGTATGCTTGACCTGAGAAATGTGGACCGTTGTCTGATCTAATTTCATCTGGGATGCCAAACATGCTGCAATACTTCTTTGTAATGTCTGCAATAACAGCTGATGGTGAGGGTTGTGGAAGTTTCTCAATGATGGGAAATTTGCTGTAGTAATCAGCATTATAAGATAGTCGTTATTGTCGATTGAGAAAATATCAGTTCCTATAATGCTCCAAGGGCTCAATGGTATGTCTGATGGTATGAGAGGTTCTCTGCACTGCCTATTTGCATGTTCTTGGCAAATTGAACAGTTTTTACATAGTGTTTCTATGTCCTTGTTTATCTGTGGCCAGTAAACATCTTTCTTTGCTCTCAGTTGTGTCTTCACAATACCAAGGTGACTATTATGGAGCTGTTTAAGGATGATATCGCGTTGTGTTTCTGGTACAACAATGCGATCTCCTTTAAGGATCAGACCATCTTCGATGCTTAACTCGTCCCTCATCGAGTAGTATGGACGGATGTGTGTTGGAACTTCCCTGATAGAGCTTGGCCATCCATGGTATATCAGTTCTTTGAGAGAGTTAAGGATAGGATCTCTCATTGTGTCTTCTCTGATGTGTTCAAGCCTGTTAATAGTTACCACACTCAGCTTTTCGCACATTGGTAAACCCAAAATTGCAGGTCCTTCAACATCTACCAAGTAAAATGTTGACGATGTCCATTCAGAGTCTCTGTATAAACATTCAAGTGTTACTGCTCCGAAACAGTCTATACTTGTTCCATTGTAAGCTCTTAGCTTTGTCCTGCCACTCCTACTTTTTACATCCCTTGTGGGAAATCCTTGCTTATCCACCTTGTCAGGCATGATCTGTCTGAATATTCTTAAGGGTAGAGTGTTACCTTGGGCACCTGTGTCTATCTTGAACCGAATATATCTTTCTTTGTGCCTTTTAATTCCTGGTATTCGGAATTGTACTTTGCAGAAAGCCTGCGTTCTCTTTGGTTCATTACTGAAAGTTAGTATCTTCACAGTATCAAATGTGGAAGGATCACTTTCTTCACTGGAGTCAAGGTCCTCAGTCATCATAAAGTGTGTTTGTTTTGATGACTCTCTGCTGTGAAAGTTGTGTTGAGCACTGTCTTGTTTCCTCTTGAAACATAATTTTATCCAGTGGCCCCTCTTTCTGCAGTAATGACATGTAGAGTCTTTAGCTGGACAGTGGTTTTGTATGTGGTTTAGGCCACAACATTTACACATAGCACCTCTGCTTGTGTTGTGTTTTTCTTGTTGCTTCGAACCAGTTGCTTTGTTTTGTTTGGGTTTATAGCTTTTTACTGCATCCACCTGGGCTGTTACTGTACCTTGCTGAATTTGTTTAATGTTTAGTGCTTGTGCCTCGTGTTTTCTGCCTTCATCCAGAAGTTGTTGTAAAGTTAGTGTATCACTCTGGCTCAGTATCCATTTCTGGAACTCTGGCATTGGTGTGCTGAGAAGGATCTGTTCGATAATTTGCTCTTTTTCTTCTTCTTTGTTAAATTTACATACACTTGTTTTCTCCTTGATGCGAGTGAAGAAATCATCTAAACTTTCATCAGGTTTCTGTCGCAGGTGGTGAAGTTCTAATCTTGCCGCTCTAAAGTTCGTGTGCTTTATTATCAGACGTTTTTCAAATTCGTCCAATATGGCTACGGGGTCGGTCGCTGACTCAACAGGCATGGCGGTAGCAAAACTGTTGTAAATTTTCAAACCTTCATCGTCCAATGCTTCTAGGATATATGGAGTTAGGGTTTGTCCTTCCAGACCAGTGGTCTTGGAATATAGATCTATGCGTTGACGCCATAACAAGAAAGCTTCACTCTTATCGTCTTGACCGGCGAATCTCATTTGCGGTGCGTTGCGATATTGTTTCGCCGCCATGGCTGACTTCGATGACGAAAATTAGCCGAATACTGTACTCACGTGTTATCGTGTAGCTGTTTTGCGTCAGTCCGGTATCGACCGCTGCCACCATGTAATGTTATGATGTATGTATATAATCATTACCTCGTCATCTACACAAGCACACACGTTTCAGAAGGGACTCAGTAAAAGCATGTTCAATTCGTAGCCATGTTTATTTACAGAATATCGTACATGTGAAGATTCGCATATTATTACAATGTGTGGTTCGTATTATTAATGTATCATATTATATTACAGCACTGACAATCTTTGCAGAAAAAATACTTATATGGGAAGATGAATGGGTAACACAGACATTTTTCTTAAATAATTAGAAAAGCGTTAATGATGAGAAATGAACTGATCAATGAAGAGAGACTTTGTGTGTGATAAAAAGCCTTACTTGCTCTGAGCGCTAATGAAAAAGTAGAAGTAGGCGGGAAAAAAAGAAAAAGAAACATCTGTCGGAGGAAAAGTAGTAGAATATGAAGAAAATGAGTACAAAGAGGCTGAATAAGACAAATTCCAAGAATGTAAAATACATATTTCAGAATATTTGTGATGCAAATGCCGCAAAACTGATAACGTAACAGCATTTTAAGAAATACAGATATTGATATCATAAGGCAGATCTTCTAAATTATCCAGCAACTATGAAAATCAGAAAAATTGTAGGAACTACAACCTGCATCAGATACACAGAGAGAAATGCACAATCGGAGCATGACAGCTCTACCATGTTAAAAAAAACTGGCTGTCAGAAACTGCCACTGCAAGAGTACATACTTGTTTTGATGCAGGCTTCCTGTATGGGGTTACTGCAGCTGTAGTCTCAAGCTCCTTAATGAATGAATGAAAAATAGAACGAAGGAAAGAACTGTCATCAAAACATAAGGCTCAAAATATTACCTGTTCCCAGTGTCTGTTTCTCATGCCTGGATTCCTTAGACCTTGTATGAGGGGGATGTATGGGCGGAAATCTTCAATCATTCCCTTGATTTCTACGGCTACATCTTGAACACCTGAATTAAACAAAATAAAATAACAGTTACATAACCAAAATCTTAAAGCATTTTTAGCTTTATAATCTCACATATCTATGTGTCCTTTAGAACAGTGATTCTCAGAGTGAAGTCTGAAGTCAGTGAAGTCTGAAGTCAGTGTACTGGTTCGTTTAGAGGAGTGTAAATGGATCTATTTAAAGTGCAAGTCATTCTTGTATTTTTTGTTAAACATGTATTAAACACACACACAAAAGGGGGTCGGAGTGGCTAAGAGGCATGGCGCCCATCTCAAATTATAAAGGAATCAGGTTCGATTCCCAGTAGAGGGAATATAATTTATGGAAATTTTTTTCAGAACCAGTGATTCTTAATGATAGCATACTCCCCCCTGGTCTCCTGAGTAGTGAGATCAGATGTCTAGCCTTCTCGGATAAGGGTGAAAAAATAGCAAGTCCCATGTGTAAGTTGCACATGTTCAAAATCCCTCGGCAGTTGCAAATCATAAACAGTAGGCCAAACGGCCGCTGATCTGGCAAAGTTTAAAAATTATGAAACCTACCCACCCCAAAAATATTTATAGAATGTGTGATTCCTATATACACACATAGGAATTCTCGCTTGTGCTACAGAGTCCGTGCACTGTGCTGAGATCCTCCTTGCATGATCTAAGGGAGGAGATTGGAGCACTGATGAAGTTGTCCATGTGCAATGAAGATAGTCCTTCAAACCAAACCAAACCAAACCAGACCAAACCAAACCAAACCAGACCAAACCAAACCAAACCAAACCAGACCAAACCAAACCAAACCAAACACACAAATGTCTTTCAAAATCAGAAAACAGTATACACACATTGTTACATTTCCAAAAAATTTATAAAAAACACCACACTATATTTCTTCTGTTTGAATCACTAATTCCCATTGTCTTTAAATTTCACATTATTTTGTAACTGTATTTACTGCAATTGTATTAGCTAGGTTTTTTAAACATGGTTCACTTCCATAGCATTACAGCAATCAGGCTTGCATGGGAGTAGTATGAGTTAGCTGGCTGTTGTTCAGTCTTTTGTCTGGGAGCCTGTCGTAGATTTCTATAGGTGATTAAGAACAATGTTAGGTCCCTTCTGAATAGAACTGACAAAGGTGATGACTCAGTGCGAGATAAGGTAAACAGATAGATTTCACTAGTGAGTTGGTGAAAAGGTAAAGTCTGTCCCTGGATTTGAGAAAACTTCTCTAGCCCAGCCTATCGGATATGACTAAAAAATATTGTTGTTCCGACAGTTCCCTTTCTATATATTAATATATATATATATACTCACCACTCACATACACACACACAGATAAGTGACGACAGTTAGACGCACAAACGTGAAAACTATACTAATGGAATGTAGATGTTGGGACGAGCTGACCAACACAGAAAATACAGTTTATGTAAATTTTATTTACCATAAAGAAAAAAACTTCACAACATATATATTATCATATATCGAATATAAAGAAAAATCATAGGGGTACAGAATTAATACAGAAATAGACCCATAAGTACTATCTCCCCCTGTTGATACAAGATCCCACAAAGAGAAGTTAATTAACCCCCAAAAAAGGTCAAAAGGTTAGCACTATGGTATAGACTTTTGACTATACTGTAAAGAACAGAGTTTTACATTATTCTATTCTGAAACTGAACAGTATTAGCAAAACACAGTAAGAAATATACAAAGTGAGTACATGGATTATACAATAAAAGAGTTACTCATTCCTGCTTTCTTTCTTTCCATACAACCGTGGCCACATTTATTCGTTCTTACTTAATACTTGATTTGCAACTTCTGGAACAATCTTTAGGACACACACACACAGCAAATCCAGTGTTATTTTGGCAAAGAAAACCCCAGCTCCTCAAAGACAGATTAGATGCACTTCTCCGGGGAACGTTCACTTTGTTACTTTTATTTAGGATTTCTGTTTATGTCACATTAATTAGTTAAGGTAAGAAATTTTACAGTGCTCACAGTGTCAGTAGCTTGAGATTTCCAGTACATAGGAATGACAGGTCGGTAACTTCTCTCGGTATAAAAATTCCTTGTCACACCACAAATGGTCAAACGTCGGGAAATATTAATGTTGGTTATGTCGCCACAACGGGCTGAATGTAAATGAAATTGGGAAAAAGAAATCTGGATCTATAGGCCCAGTTACAAAGTCACTCTTAATGTTCTTTGGGTTGGTACTTTGTCTCTTTCTGGGTGTAAACACAAATCCAGACAGGTTTACTTTGAAGACCCAGATACTAAGTAAAAAATGTTCTTTATATGGTTATTCTCAGATTTATATGGAAGCCGCTGGTAGGGTTTTGGGTTTGACTCAGTACTGTGTATAGGAAGAAAAAAATACAAAATACTTAACCACCATATAATATTCTCAATCCTATTCTAAACCTGCATAAAATATAATATATTTATCCCCTTCGGTTATTTAACTTTAATTGAAAGTACAAGCTTAGAGCTTATATGATTGTTTAAAACCTCCCGTGAAGTAAATTCTAGTCATTTAAAAAAATTAGTCATCATGAATTATAAATAAATATATATTTCGTCAATACTCATAATGAACAGTGCATTTACTAGTCGACTAAATATCTTTTCAATTATTTAGGCAGTAAAATGACTCAGGATGGTGACACAACAAGAGAAATCCATACTAGAATTGCTTTGGCAGCTAGCGCCTTCAATAGATTATCTAACATTTGGAAATTACGATCATTGAATATACATACCAAGCTTCGTCTGTTTAATTCAAATGTTATCTCAGTGTTAACATACGGCTGTGAGAGTTGGAAAATAACAAAATCATTGGAGAACAAGCTGAATACATTCGAGAACAAATGTCTTAGAAAACTCATGAACATCAGTTGGAAAGAATTCAAGACTAATCGACAAATAAGAGAAGACTCTAGGCAGAAATATGTCTCCGACTATATAAGGAAAAGACGATGGTCATATATCGGTCATGTCCTACGAATGCAAAACAACAGAATACCACTACAGGCGCTCACTTGGGTTCCTGAGGGTAAGCGGAAAAAAGGAAGACCAAAAGAAACACTCAGAAGAACAATAATAAGAGAAGGAAGAACGTTGGGCCTAAATAATGTGCAAGAGCTAAGAGGAGTGGCGTCACAACGAACAACCTGGAGAGCACTGGTTTCTGCCTTATGCGCCGTGTTTGGCGCTTAAAGAATTTATTATTATTATTATTATTATTAAATATCTTTTACTGGTTAAATCGGTTAGTTAGATTAATGCTACAGCCGGAACAGTTAAGCTATAGAAATTATAGAAAATCGAAGCTAGTAGTTTGGCTGGGTACTAAATAATGGATTTTAAAAGCTGGAGAAAATATAACGACATAGAGAAAAGAAAATGTGCATGGCCAAATTAAGAGTTTGACATATATAGGGAAGTGAAGGGGTCTACGTTTAATGAATAGGTCTGTTGGTAAACATTCCAAAGGCAAATAGAGAAAATAAAATAAAATAGGCATGCTAAATTAAGAAAGGACAGATATCTGAGTGTAGGAGGGTTTTACGTTAACAAACCGTGCATGGCTCATAAGGAAGCCGGTGAAAGACAGGGTGGAAGAAAAATGTAGATGTATGAAATCTATTTTCATAATATCCTCTGCTACAGAGCCAACAATGTCAATTTAAGAAATTTGTTTTGCGAGTCATAAGTAACAGCATGGTTACTTAATTCTTTCTAATGCTAGGGGATTTTTGGTAGGTATTCCTTGAAATACCAAGATTGGCTAATATCTGTAGTCTTTCGTGAGTCACAAAAGTTTACGTTCATGTAATACGTTTGTCACAAAGTGGATATTAAGTTAGAGTGTGTCCAGTGAAGTTAGTTTTTGATGACTTAGAGGTAACTGATGGCTAACTGAAATTTTTTCTCTAATAGGAAGGTAATTCCAGTTTTAGGTAGCCGCTAAATCAATTTTTTTCAGGTAGTTATTATTCAGACTTGGTGCCAATCTGAGTTCGGGTTTTCGGGACAGCGGTTATAGAGGAAGTATTGCTGAGTAGGTAACAGGTAGTTCCTTCCGTCTTTACTTTCTGTCACGTTCTCTGTATTTGTGAGTTTACAGCAGTTTATAGGTAAGATGGCGGATATGGCCAAGCTACGAGCTGCCTGGCGTGAGGCCGCTCAAGACATGGGAATGGATAAGGAGGAGATTAAGGTCTACATGATAAGTGAAAATGATAGACATAATCAGCGGAAGAAAGAGGATAGGGACCGGGAGGCGGATGAAAGGCAAAGGGCAGTCGCCGCAGAAGCAGCAAAAGAGGAAAGGGCAGCCGCCACAGAAACAGCGAAAGAGGAAAGGGCAGCCGCCACAGAAGCAGCGAAAGAGGAAAAGGCAGAGGAGAGACAGCACAAACTTGCCATGCGTTCTCTGGAACTGCAGCATAGATCTTCGGAGGGCAGTTCGGCAAATGGAGATTCCCCCAGAGCAGGGGCGACAGACACCCCAGGACAGGGAGGCCCCCAGATGGCAGCCATGAACTTCCCATTTGACTCGTTCCCTAACGGGAATGAGAAGATTGACGTGTTCTTGGAGAAATTTGAACGGATGGCAAAGGCATATGGGTTGGATGAGAGTTTGTGGTGTCTGAAATTATCGCAGTTGCTGAAAAGGCATGCATATGACATCTACAACAAGATGCTCATAGACGACCAGAACAACTTCGAGGCACTACGAAACGCTTTGTTGCAAAGATTTCAGTGGACCCCCCCGTAAATGCCAAACCATGTTCAGGGAGAGCAGGCTGGAGAAGGGAGAGAGTTTTGCTCAGTTTGCAGAAAGGATGAGAAATTACCTTACTCGGTGGAGGGAATTGTCAGGACTGGCTAAATCCTTTGAAGGACTAGAAGAGTTAATCCTGTGCGAACAAATAAAGGCAAACATGTCTCCAGACTTGAGGCGGCACCTGGCAGAGCAGGGTGCTCAGCAACTCGATCAGATTATCGTGTTTGCTGAAAGGTTCCAGATGGCACAGGCCGAAGTACTGGGCCAGAAATGGAAACACCCAGACCTGCCAGCCCCAGACAAAGGAGCTTCATCATCGCAGTCGGCTTCTTCTCCTGCTCACCAGCAGCAGGGGCCTTCTCACAAGGAGCCCCATTCTGGTCCTAACATGCACCCCCAGCTTCACAACAGATCTCAAGGAGCGACCTCTCACGAACCCGCAAGAACCAGGGGAGATACCGACTGGTATTGTCGCACTACTTCCCACTGGACATCCCGGTGCATGAATAAACCACCCGCTCATCACGCAGCTTGTTTAAGGCCGGTGAGAGCGACAAAAGGGAACAACTGGGAACCCATTCACCCCAAAGGGTTGTTCTCAAACAGCGGACCAGCCATAGTGAATGGAACTCACACTACGTGTTTATTTGACAGCGGGCTTACATACCCCAGTATCGTCACCCGACATTTGGTAAAGCCAGGGCAGATGACCAGAGAAAAAGTGGATATTGGTGGCATTTTGAAGAGAGGGGCCTCACAGTGTCTCCCCGTAGCCAATACTGAGGTGAAGTGCAAGTTTGTGCGTGGCACAATTAAAGCTGCTGTAATGGCACAGCCAGCATATGACTTCATCCTAGGGGCCCCATATTTAGTTTTGGGAACCCCACCCGCACCGATCATTGCTAACACAAGGGGACCTACTGCAGGCCAGATAAGTGAAAAGGGACAACCCCTAATTCACGGAGCCCTGTGAGAGCTCACACATCCCTGTCTTGCTAAGAAGAGGTTAGAGCCCTCTAAAGACAGTGGAATTGTTTTAACAAAGGCGAATTCACCTGACAGCCCTGTTCAGCTTAATGGCCAAACAGTGGTGACGCCTCTGATTTTGGAAGTATCCTCTTTGTTGTCGGAAATTAGGCACCCGATGGTATTAGCTCCCTCAGGTGAAGGAAATACTAACAAGAGCGAACATACGGTTCCGACCAGCCCTGGAGCCCCATATGACCAGCACGTTACTCTTAAGGAAGAGGACAGTGGTCTGAACGACCATTTGCCTAACAACAGAGATGGGCCCCACCACCCTAATATCTCGCTTACAGGAAATCACTCCTGCAACGAGGAGCCTGCAACTAGGGATAAAAATTCCAATTTGTTTCAAGGAACTTTGGAGAAAGTCACTGAGAGCTTTATCTCAGAAACTCCACGATCAAACGGGATCTTAAACCGTCCAGTGTCAATTCAGGACACTTTCCAACCGATGCCATTAACTCTTGACAGGGAGGGCAAGGTTGAGAATTTTTTTAGAACCAGGGTTTCAGACGGAAGACTCTCTGGGACTACACGGGCATCTCACGAACTTTTCAGGCCAGAAAATGGTGAGAAAAACTGCCCTACAACTTAGCAAGGAACTATAGTGGAGAGCTCTGTCCCGCTTCACGTTGGTAGGGGAAGAGCGAACACAGAACCACTGCCAGGGGCAGATATTACCTATCTTTATTCCAAGATAGAAGCTACTGGAATCAGTGAGGATTCAGTAGAAACTCAGCAAGCGATCAGAGACTGTATCCTGGAAGCACAAGACAGTTCTCATCTGCACCGCCATATACCAGCAGTCACAAACCCGCTGACGCGCAGCAAGGTAGTCGCCATTGCCAGGCCGCCACAGAGCCAGTCGGTCATGTCAGCTGACCAAGACAGCCTTTTGACGGACATAGCAAGAGAAGATTCAGACCCGCCATTAGACGGCACAGGTCTGAAGAGAGATCAACGCTTCCACCAGAGCATGGGAGTTTGTACAAAGAAGAAGAAGAGAATACGGAAGAGGAAGAAGTGCTCACAGACAGATTAGTAGACATAGGTACGGGCCAGTGTTGAACAGAAATTCACAGTAATTAGATCGGTAGACCGACCTAGGAAAGGTGGGAGTAATGTGATGCAGTACTGTGGATTTATTTTTCAACAGGCCCGATTCCGTTCTTCTATTTGAGTTTGCACCAGTCTTCTTCCCTTTGTAACTATATGTGTTTGCCATGTTTCTTCTCTTTGTAATATATAAAGTTTGGTCTTTTTCTTTAGGTTTAAAAATTGCATTTTAATAGGAACTACAGGGGAGTTATATTAGATTTTCACCAGTTCGTTTTTTCACCAGTTCTTTTCGCTAGATAATAGCAATCAGGGAATCTCATTTTCTTTGTTAAAAGAGAATCGCGGTTGTCGCGTAACGTGATGCAATTTTTTTGGACACGCAGTCTGCGCGTTGTTTTCAAATCTATTGGCGTAGGCACGATTGTTTAATTTTGTAGGGTTTTCATTGGACGGAAGAGGAACGCCAGCAATGACGTATCTGGCCTCACTGTCTGTAATAAATACTAGAGGGAATTAATTGTGGGCCCCTGTTGTCTGAAGAATATTCAGCCGTGAGAATCTACATCATAGGCACTTGCTCTTCAGTGAGATATTTGATCTATTGGGTAAGCCATAATTATTTAGCGTGGTACTTGTAATTCGCTTCTAATAGAGACTAGCCGGTTAAAGTACAATATAAGCTTTCCTAAGGAGGTTTTAATTTCATTTTTAAACTGAAGTGCCATCAATTACGATCTCAGAGAAAGTATCGAATGTAAGAGGTGCAGAGAATTCTTTATATGATAATAACCATAGCTAGGAGTGTGTAAAGATTTTGGGACATTTAATGTGAGCTCCGTAATATTTAAAAGAAGGTCTGAATTTTTTAAAGAAGGTTGGTAGGAAAAACCCGCATCTTTGATTTATGATAAACTTCTGTATATAAACGGGAGCGGGATTTTGTAATTTTAAGCACGTGGGCACGGTTATTGTATTGAGTTTTAATTCGGGATTGTTACCTAGATTATGGTGAAGGAACACGTGTATTTAACTACAGGGGGATACATTGATAACCTCGATTGTTTATAATTAAATTGCAGTTTAAATACGCTAGCATAATTTTGGTGTACGTTATTTATTGTGCACTTTTATTGTTGTATAGTCAGAAGACAAGAGATGTAATCTATATTTTGGTTATGGGATTTTCCTTTTATTTTCACGAGATGTAGATTTTATTTTGATAAGGGAAGTGTTTTCTGAGACGGGTTTCAGCCTGTCTAGATTTAATTTTGTATTGCTAAATGTACCCCAAAGGTCAGCGAGAAAAGTAGCCCAAGTATCTTCGCACAGGAATGTCCTCAGTGAAAAATTGTTGTGACACGTGGCTAGTCATGCAGAACAAAAAGATCTGGGTCAGCCGATGTTTACTTTGGAAATGGGAGAGAGAGGGGATTGCCTGGGAGATTGACTTTATGGGGCATAAATATTTTGTATCGTTGTGCATAGCGGGAATAGAGAAGGGGAGCTGTAATTGATTTAAAGGGAGTTTAGTGTTTGAGACGTGTAACTTTTGACGTGTTATATAGCTGTTGCTTTGTTTGGTCCACAGTGAGTTTTCACGGTCTGTAGGAGGGGCAACCAGCATCGGTCCTTTACAACAGCAAGTTGTCATTTCAGGAGCATATAGCTCGAGAGATCGGAAAAGGTGCAAGAAATACCATATGTTCCCTGGTAGCAAAGACAATCTTCAGCTGGGAACAGGATTTGTCTTTAATCCAGAGCTCTTAGCTCATTATACCACTCCAACAACCGCACGTGGCTGGGAGATTGGTCTAAAGTTATACAGCCATAATAAAGCTGTTTGTCCCTAAACCTTGAGCGGGTTAACGGGGCAAGTAAGAAGTCGGTCAGTAGCCGTGAAGCTTCTACAAGTGATTCAAGTACCTCGAGCTTGAAAACCAAGTCATCAGTGCAGAAATCAGAAGCAGGAGACAGGGATATCATTCCTGGTTCTGAACATTAATCAAGAGAAGAGGTGTAACGGAGACGCCACATCAGCAGATGTCGAGTGTTAGAGAGACACTGAGACCAGGCGGAGAGAGAGAGAAGGAGGGAGAAAATAGATAGGACCAGTAGGGTCTTATATTATCCATTAGATGGATAGCCTCTGAGCCATAGTTGTAATCTAAGTCTACTAGGGTAGCACTCCAGTGGCATTAAATTAGCGGTGTGTCCATCGCCTAAAGAGGTTGGAAGCTGTGTGTGTGTAGAAAATAGTTTAGGCAGTGTCAGCAGAACAATGACTGTAGGAAATAGATTGTAGGAGGGAATGGCAGCTAAATTTGATGCCCCACCCATTAATTGTGGTTAACTCAGTAATCATTTTATTTTTTTCCCCAGCAGGGTGAAAGAAGGAGTGAAAGTGGTTGTTTTCTAGTATCTACCAATTTAATTGTTTTTCTTGTTTTCAGATCTGTGCAACATTGCATATTACTGATTTTGTTTCTATGTGATTTGATTATGTTGATTAATTTTTTTGCAATAAAACTATATAAATGTTCACTGGATCAGGTTCTCTAATTTATAGCTAACTATACTGTACCTTTATGTTGTCTGTATAGTGGTGTCTGTGGTCCTGATATAAACCTTATCTCCTTTATTAGCAGTAAGAGGTGGTGAGTCTATAGCTATTGCAGTAGTCACGAGTGATGAGGGAGAGTCAATCTCGGTTCTCATCTCTCGGGCCAATAGGCTCATCTGTCCACATTCACTATAATTTCACATCTAAATCTATCTTCTCAGTCTATCTCATACTAGGGTCTTGTCTATACACTGGACACACTCTAACTTAAAATCCACTTTGTGACAACGTTTAAAGACACTAATGGGCCATGAAGCTATTTATTTTCTTTCCAATGGCAAGATCATGTTGCTCGGTGCTAATCAGAGTTCATGGTTTAAAATCTATGGGTCTTCTTTGCCTTTCAATTCTCTAAGAAGCATTAGCCGTCGACAAACTTATGCCAAGTCTTCCTGTCGCATTCCATCAGCTCAAGGTCTTTCCAAGACTTCTTCATCCCGTTCGTGTCTATCTCTAGTTATCTTCTCCATGTATTCTTTGGTCTACCTATCAACATCTATAGGTACCTAACAGTTTATTCTTCTTGTCTTATCTATGTGTATGTGCTGCTTGTCTTTAAAACTATAACACATCTACATGCATATGAACAATTTGTAGCTATTTATTTCTGTATTTCCTAATATAAGTAATAACAAAAGGTGACCATTTTTTAAATCAATTTCAGACAGTTCAAAAATTTCCTGATAATAATAAATAATAGAGAAAGAAAATGGAGAAATAAAATACAGAGGTCAAAACAAACTTTTTTCACAACAAAATATGTGAGACCTCGCGGTGAGTGAAAATAGAGCAATATATTTGAAACAGCCCCTGTGTAATTCCAGGGAGATTCTCATGAAACAAAGAAAAAATACAGCCATTGGTCCCTCAGGCATGTCTATACAAAGTGACTAATATGAGATTGTGCATGAGGCTAGCAACCTCATCTTGTAAAATGAACTGCTACATAAACCACAGCTGTAAGAGCATGTGAATACTTTATGCAAGCTTCCTGCAAGGGGACCAGCTGTAATGGTGGCTTTATGCTCCATAGGAAATAAAAAGGAAATTGATGATGGTGATGATGTTTGAAACATTGCTTTATGATGGAAACAGTGCTATATGATGGAAATAGTGCTATAAGCCAGAAATGTAAAAAACAGAACTTTGAGTAGGACGATGGACAACAATGCCTGAGTTAGAGACAGTATGTAATGAAATGAAATCTCTCAAAATAGGTGACATGTCAGCATTTTGAGATACTGAGATATTGCTAGCACAAAAAACATCTTTCAATGATATTTGTAATGGATAAAAATATAAGAAAATAAGAAAAGTTAGAAAACAGTTGTGTTTTTAAAGACAGTATGCATGAGTTGCCAAATTCAGAGATAATCAGGCTTAAAAGATTGCCATCATATTGATTTCTCTGAATGGATCAGTGTATTTTCAAGCACATATTACATGCATCTAAGTTCGTATTTGACAAATGCACCAAAGACTATATTTGACGATTGAAAGTATATCAATTAATAGCAGGGACTCAAAATATTCTTACAATATAAACATCTCAAATTCAATACTTTTAACCAAAGGGAAGCTTTGTTTTTTTTTTTGTTCTCAAAAGTGTATACACCCACAAGTTTTCGTTTTGCCAGAACATGCCAAAAAATAACATCAGGGTGCACTTACTTGGAATCTCAGTGAACAGCTTGACACTTTTGTGCATGATCTTGTAGGACTCATTGACATTCTTCTCCACCTCTTCTGCATTAATAGCCAGTAGTGGATCATTCATCCATGACTCATACCCTCGCAGCCAATCTGAGACCGTGACCCACAAGTTGCGGAATGGCTCAAAGTCCTTGACAAGTTTTGTTAGCTTGTCATACTAAAACAAATAAAAACACAATACAAGGTTCTATAATCATACTTGGATGGCAGATTAATTTTGGTTTTTCTTCCCACTAGATCCTTGTTGTACAGCAGGAAGGGAGTAAATGAAGGTGTCAGGCTAGCTTAGTTGTGTTTGGAGCAAATCTTTTATTTTGATTTGTTTATGCTGAATGTTACAAAATCAGCGACAAGTAAGTTTAATTTGTAATGATTTGTGAGGGTGTAGCAGGAAGTAAGGGTCTAGTGAAGTTCTCATAACATAAATTGTTAATTACAAATAAATAACAATTTAGCTATCATCCCAAACACCCCAGGCTTTCACACCCTCCTCATCCTTATTAACACAATGAAAGGTGTGGGGAAACTACACAGATGCACATCCACACAATTTGAGACTTTAATTTACTCAAGTTACTGCAATGAAAAAGAGAAATGATACCATGATCAGGTATCTGCAACTGAAAATATTATCTGGGATTAGAGGTATTATATATCCTAATTATAACCTATCAGAGGTTGAGTGCAGAGGATGATGTGGCAGAATGCACCAAGTGGTGATGCTCCCTACAATGCCGCCTCAGATGCAGTGAGAGGAAACTCTCACAACAAACAGAAGAGAAAAGAACATGCTGAAACAATAACCAAGATAGAATCAGCTGAGAGCTATCACCTCAGGGGCGCATTCCCATAGTCAGTTATAACTGAAGGGGGCTACCCCTACTACTACTACCACAACCATCTGCTTAACAAATTAAAAATTTGGCAGACGGGCATGTATCCATATAGGGAAGATAACCAGACAGCAGAACATGTCCTCTAAAACTGTTGGCTACATGAGAGGAGCAGACAGTATGGCTGTGACCACCCCATTTGAGAGAGAAATTGTATGCCATTGACAGAAGCCTGAAATAGACATAGATGGTTATATGTGAGTTAATGAAGAAGGAGAAAAACATGGAATAAATCAAAGAAGGTTAACCATGATGCTACAGTACTGCACCTGTCATGTTATATTATTTTCATGAATAAGTTAGTTACTACACTTACATTTGTGACTGGCATGCCAAATAGTCTTTCTCTGTTGTTGTAAGTGATGGCCAAGTCTTGCGCATCTTTCAACTGTTTGTTTATACGCCTCACATCATTGGCTATCTCATGAGCTCGGCTGATATCTGAATAGGCTGCCATACCAGCCACTGCCATCTATAAAAATGGAATAAAATTATATTTCTTAATATCCTTCATCCGAGATGATCATTCTCTGTTGGACATATATCAGACTTCTTAAGTTCAGGGAAGAATGTAGAGTAAAGTGCTGTTGTCATTAACAATTAGAGGATTTCAATTAAAATGTACAGATTTAACCTACAACAATAATAATTATGTATAACAAAGCATCTGATACTAAAGCGCTTATGGTTGCTATGGAATTTGTAAAAATTTTGGATTTTAATGCGATTAACTGACTCATTAAAGCCTTTGTATTTTGCATTTATGAGCATCAAATCTAAACCAGAAGCTTATCATTATTTTTAAAAACTACTGTAAGAACAGGTTTCTGATTTCTTTAAGTGGACCAAACCTATAGAACTTCAAATGTTATGTCTAAAAATAGTTTAACATTTTTTGTAAAAGTTGACATTTTTTGTCATAAATCAAAATTTTGATAAGATGACTGAAATTTCTTCTGAGAAAAAGTTTAAAACTACAATGGATACTTCTTGTGTCAGACCTCTTGTTGAGTGATAAATAAATATGCAAGTTATAATAAATTTGATAACACAAAACAAGGTTCTGGAAAATTAAAGGTTTTTGTCACAGGAAAAGACCAATTTCATAAAAATGTAGTTTTCAAAATTACAGCTATTAAAGTAAATATATATTTTATAGAATGTGTTCTGAAAATCAATTTTGACATATTTAGATTCATAAGATTTTCTTCTTCTTCTTCGTACACTCTCAAATGTCCACTTGAATGTTTTCAAAGAAAGTAGTAGTCAGTTTGAGGCTATTCGAATCTCCGTAGAGCTTTTCTACGAATCGTACTGGTGTCAGCCATTTGCGCTTTCTCTGTTCCACATATGTTGGGCAACTTTGAAGCAAATGTTCAGCAGTCATTTTATCAGTGCCACAGTTACACTGATCGGTAGTTCCTATCTTTAGCTTGTTGAATAGATGGTATCTCAAACTGTTGTGGCCAGTGCGGAGTCTGAAGATTACCACTTGTTCACTTCTGTTGAGCTGGTAGTATGCATCATTTTGTGTATGACCAGGATGTTCCACATCCCATTTGTTTCTGTATCTGATTCTGATAAAATTCTTTGCCTCCTCGAAAGTTACACTTGAATCAGACTGAGGTAGATTTCCACTTTCCTTTGCCAATCTGCCAGCCTCGTCATTGCCGGTGATGTTATAATGAGATTGGATCCATTGGATCACAACACTTTTGAATCGCTGACATAGTTTGTGGAGCACTATTCTGAGGTCATCCAGGTCTGTATTATTTTGGCTTTTCAACACTGCCATTACTGACTGTGCATCAGTAAAGAAAGCAACTTGTCTCTCTGTGCTTTCCTCTGTCATTATAACCTCTTCTGAAGTTTTCAAGGCCTCTGCCTCTGCTCTGAAGTTACTTGAGAATTGTCCTGTTGCCACTGACAGTTTTTTTTTGTGTGCACCAGTGCTTAAGGTCAGAAAGACACCTCCACCTCCATTTTCTGTTGCATTTGTTGCTGATCCATCTGTGTATGCATGGATCCAGATGTTGTGTGGGTAATGTTTCTCTATGTATTCTGTCACTATGAATTCTCTCTCTGTTGCAGTCTGACTCTTTTTTCTTTCAATTCCAGGAATATTATCTATCATTTCAGGGAAACGATGTTGTTTCCAAACTGGAAGCTTGTGTACAGTGTAGATGGGTTTAATAGTTAATATTGCATTCATGGAAAATGCTCTCATCTGTGGTTTGGTTGATTCTACAAAGCTGCTTCGTTTCAGTCTTTGCCTTCTAAGAGCATTCATTCGATGGCACATTGGATGCTCTGTTAGTCTCTTGAATTTTTCAGCTTGTTGCTGAGCCCTGCTGTCTCTTCTATCCTCCATTGGCTGGAGGCATGTAATATTTTCATAGGTGTTGTAGAATCAGATCTATATTTTCAGAAAATAGCCAAATCCAAATTTTCCCTTCACTTTAGATTTTGGCTTAAGTACTGCTCCTCACTACCTTGCCTTCTCTGACTCCAGAATAGTCAGGTGCCCATTTACAGCTGGACAGACTGGAGCGTGACACTACCAGATTTTGATCCCAGAACTCAGTAACTATGCCATGATAGGAAAACTCCAGGCAGAGACATTTAATATTATCCAACATTTCTTGTACTTACTTGAAGGCCATCCAGTCTATCTTCAAAGTTGGTTTGATCTGACTGCTGCAGCTTACGGAATCGCTCCTCGTCCTCCTCAAGTTGCAACAAAGTTTGCTCCATCTGCTTCTCGATCTTATGTGGCCAGCCAATTGTTGTCCACCTAACAAAAACAGATCAAAATAGAATTTCCTGTTCTGAAACAGACAGAAACATCAGTAACACTGCATAACAATGAAAACACATAATGCGAAAATATAATGTTACAAAACTAAACCTTTATCATCATTACAATAATTTTCCTTTGCACTCTTTATGGAGCATGAAGCAACCACATAGCAGCTGGTCCTCTTGTAGGAAGCCTGCCCCAAGCATTCACATGCTTTTTTACTGGTGGTTGCTGTGGCAATTTGTTTTACATGATGATGTTGCCAGCCCCAGTCCCATGCACAACCTCATACTAGTTGGCCTGAACAACATGCTTGAGGGTGAAATAGTTTTATTCTTCTTGTTTCTTCACAGATCCCTGGGAACAAATAACAGGGTGAATGGACTTTATGATTTTTTTTTTTTTAATGGCTTTGAAAATAAAGCGTTTACAAATCATCCCACCAGTAGCCACATACTTAGCACTGAAGTCTTCAGGAGAGAGGTTGTAAAAGAAGTCTTCAATCAGCTCATAGTCAGCCATAGCCTTGTCTATCAGTTCCTGCAAAAAAAAAAGGGAAAAAACACTGATCAATATGCCTGAAAAAAAAAAAAAATTCACTTTCAGCATAATTAAAATCATTAAAAACTAAGTTGGGCCTATGGACTACATGGGAAGGGGCCCTGCAGAGGTCCTTGACATGGAATGCATACATGCCACACTTAAAGGTTTACCCATAATCTGTACGGGGTGTTTGCGTTTTCAGATGTGTACGGGCCGTACACGGGTCTGTACGGTTTTTTTCGCCTAATTATTAACCCTTTCAGCACCATTATGACGTACGCCATACGGCATAAATCTTGACAATTTTTGTCGCTGTGCCGTACCGAGTACGTCACGGAAGTAGTGCGATACCTCGTTCCCATACACCTATAAAACGTACGTCCTATTTTAAAAGCACCAGAACTCTTCTGTTTACAATCGTATCGGCAATTGCTGGGCATAATCGGATTCAGCATTGAAAAATCTGGCCACTAAGCTTGAAACGAACAAAATATTTTACTGCTAGCGAATACGGTAGAACTGATAATAGTGATTTTACAAAAGCGAAAGTTACAAACATGGACGCTGCCATACCGCCGAATCATAAACATTTTGTGGAAAAAAGAGCACGAAAATTCTTGTTTGAGTTGAATTTATTCAACTTGAATGATTCTGACAACTCTTTTTACTGAGATTCTGGTAATCTTTACCTTTATTGCCGTCGAGTATGTTTAATATTTGTATTTTCGTACCATTTAGAGTTAAGGTTGAGGTTAGGTTTACGGTAGAAAGTGCGTAAGAAATGTAAATTTGAATAATAATACAAAACAAATTATGGGTAGGCCTAATATCGGAATGACGGTCGCCGAATGCTCTGCATGTATTTTCGTACCATTTAGAGTTAGGATTAGGGTTACAGTTGGGGTTAGGGTTAACCCGAATCTAAATGGTACGAAAATACATGCGGAGCATTCGGCGACCGTCATTCCGATATGACCAAATTATGAAACTGAAAAAAAACCCACAAAAGCAAGGCAAATTTGCATCTTAACCAGGTCAGAGAAAAGTTTATTTGGAGTTACTTCTCTTCTTAGTTTTAATTTCGTTTCTTTAAAAAACAATGTGATTTTGCCTTGGGTGATCATCATTACGGTCATCCAATGATTTATATTTATTAAATAATTAATTACTATCAATGTTTGATTGACACTAAAATTCGTATGGGTATAACGGCTATTCCAATTTTTGAAGTTCGGTAGAGAATATATAATATTGCGCCAGTTTATATTTTCATTGCTAGCTTTAAAATATATATATATATATATATATATATATATATATATATATTTGATTTAAGATTCCTAAACCTAACCCATAACGCTTATTACTGGTCTCTTTAGATCTATACTTTTATAAGGCACTATAGAACACACAACAAACTGTTCTTCATTTCCACCATAAATTGTATTAATTTTTTTTGCAGAAATAGACTAAATGATGATACAGTCACAGCTTTTCTACAATACCGGTACAAAATAAATTCTAACTCTTGTTGTTTAGGTTTTAAAGCAAGTGAAGACATGCTTAAAAAGGCAAAGGGCGCATGTCACTATGATGGTGCAGAACCATCTAATTGAATATATTTGTACATTAATTAACTCTATTGTTACGTTTTTCAGTCTGTACAGGTTTTGCGGGTCTCTGTACAGGGTTTTTGGATTTGTTGTACAGGTTTTTCATGTCTGAGGTGTGGCATGTATGGAATGATACATGGCATATGGCACCTCTTAGGCTCAGCTTCATTATCAGATCAATGTATGACTTCCTGCCATCATCCACAAACCTTGTGAGATGGGGAAAGTCTGATGATGCTCAATGCCCCCTGTGCCATGAGAAGCAAACACTTGAACACGTGCTCTTAGCTTGCAAAGTGTCATTAGGGCAAGGGCGATACACATGGTGCCACAAAAGAGTACTAAATGAGCTGGTTGCTTCAGTAGACCTGGCAAGGGTGAAGGTGAACAGCAAAGTCAGACCGAGCACCGCAAATACATACTTTCTGAGAGCAGGAAAGTCAGCACATCCCAAACCAAGTAAATTAACAGTTAACCATCTTTTCTTGACTGCAAATGACTGGGAAATAGCAGTAGACCTACCTGGGCTAGGGGCATATTCAGAGAGTATCAGAAGATCTCAAAGATGGCCAGATATAGTGCTGCATTCCTCATATCGCACCAGATTATAATGATTGAGCTGACCATGCCATTTGAATCCAGATTGGATGAGCAACACTCATCAAAGTGGCCAAGTATAATGATCTGGCCACGGACTTGAGACACGATAGGTTCACTGCAAGGGTCATGGCTGTTGAGGTGGATGCAAGAGGTCTTGTGGCTGCCTCAGTATATAATCTACTGAAACTATTCGGGTTGAGGGGACAGTCACTTGGGAGTCATGACCCAAGTGGGCCCACCCCCTTAGAGTGTAAGGAAATTAAGGGGCTGAAACACTTGATCAATGGGGGGACAATTTCTGATGATCAGATTGCCTCCTGTTATATTGCTCTGTATAGAGTTTCCTATCATAACCTAACTTGCAGATGACACAAAGGTTAAACATAAAGATACATTATAACATTATACACTGTTTAATCTTCACATTTCTAGTAATATCTCACTCTTCTAATGTCCTCTTCTCTTTTAGATTAAATGTCATAGGAAATTAAAATATACAGCATAGAATTACAAAACATTTATAAACAAGTGCTTCAAACAATAATGGTTGAACTTGTAGGATGGGAACATAAATGTGCGACTGAGAAAGAACCAGACAAGTGAAACAAGAGGCACTGAAAAGATGTATTGAACTGGATAGGAAACACATTAAGGAAGTCATTGGCTAACATCATAAATGCAGGGCTAAGTAAGAGATAAAAAAACTGTGAGCTGGTTTTACAGTGAGATAAGTCATAGTAATGTATCATCATCAACAGAAAGTACGCTAGCATGTGACATAGCCATCATTTCTTTCCAAAACTCACTTACTCTTAATGTTCTCTAAGAATTTTTATAGCCAACTACCTCTCATCTTAAGCTGTCAGTCCATTAATATTTTTTTTATCTTCCTCTATGTTTTCATGTGTCAAATCCTCCTCTTTGCAGAACGTCCTATTTTATTACCTGTCTTTCCCTTACCTTTGCCATGATTTGCCTTTTTATCTACCTGTCCTCAGAGCCTTATCAATAGATTTCTTAGGTCCCCATAACATTTTCATAATTCTTCTAAGAGAACACACATCACAGGGGTCCAGTAATCTCTGCATTCATTTTATTCCTTGTCCATGCTCTACTTCCATAAAAGTGTACTCGTTTAATGTAGCATTCAAGAGCTCCTTGCTTACTTTCAATTATAAAGAAAGTCAGATTTAACATAAAAAGTCACAGACTAACCTGTTCAGATAACAAAACAATGAACCATGTTCTTAAATTTAAAATAAACTAAAATTTCTTGCTTCAAGTTTTTGTGTTAGATTTTTTTGAGTTCAGCTTGTCATTTCAATTGTTCTGTTATTCTTATAATCTTATGCCAAGCAATACTAGGGTTTGCTCATAGTCAAAATATTAAACACCAATGTGAAGGTCAAAGAATAATGATGACAGTTCTCAATACTTGCAACAGATGAAAAACATATGAAACTTTATCAAGAAGAAAAACCATCATGGTTTTACATTTATTATCGTACACAGTTATTTACAATAAATCTCACAACTTCATACTGTCAATAGACTTTGAACATTTCTATAAACTCGTACATACTCTTGTGCCTTAATCACAGATTCTTTGTCTTTTATATCACTGCATTAGACATTTTTCAGTATATTATATTATTTAACATTTCTCTGTTTGCATCTGCATAATCATTACAGCTTTTCTAGCCTCAATTCAATTCTGAATTCATATTTATATTCATTTGGCTTGCCACGCCAATTTTATTGCTAACATATCAATTATTGATTACTCTGGCATGATGACCATTATAAATGTCATTCGACAACTTTTGAATTATTTAATCTCTTTGCTACACATTCTAGGGTGGTTAAAACCATATCACTTAAAATACATTACCGATCGACCCAAAAGGCATAACATAGACTTTTGCTAGACATATATTAGTGGCCAAGCCACATATTCTGAAACACGTTCATTAGGCACGAAGGCCACAAGCAGACTGTTTGTAACTATGTATTCCGCATCATCATCCTATATGCGATATGTCTAAATGTGCCTCTTGTTGGGATGCTACATGGTGCAATCATCCCGACCGAAAATAAACCAGCCAAGACGATTACCCACCATGAAGCAGTTCTCAACAGGCCCATCATGAGATCCTCCTGCATGCAGCCAACCAGGTAAAAGCCATAGTTACACTTGAGGCTGAAGTGATCCCTCCAAGTTTAGTGTGAGATGCTGGGTTCTAAACATTTTCACCACAGGGGGAATTCCTGGAAGTGTGTGGTTAATTTCAAGAGTCAATGAGAGTGTAATTAGCCTCACAGACAATGGTTCACTTCAACATCTGTATACTATAGCATTGTGTTCAGCTGGTGGTCATATAAGGATGACTCCAGATATGCCTACATGCATATGCCTGGAATGTAGGCCATAACCTTATTCTTTCCTCTCTAGATCAAAATTCTGGTCCCAGTCACCACATAAGAAAATAAAATGTCATTAGTTCTTTAGAATTATTGCCAGATTTATTACCTTGTGGACCCTGTCATTATGGGAACAACCTGAGACAGAATTGTATGCGCACATGTGTGCAAATGTGGGTGCATGTGCATGCATGCACATGTGTGTTTATGTGTGTGTGTATATGAGTGCCATCATCATCAATACCTTCCAGTACCCCATGTATCACAGGTCTTCAAGAAACACACACCAAGCCCTCCTGTCCTGTGCCATCTGCTCAAGTCTTTCCATGTTTTCTTTATCCCTTCCATGTCTGTCTTCACTTCTCCATGTGTTTTTTAAGCCTCCTTCTACTTCTCTTACCTTGGGGTTTCCAGAACAGGGGCTACCTTGTTATGATAACAGCTGGTTTTCCCAATGTGTGTTATATCCAACACCAGGGCATTCTCCCTCCTCAACTCGTGTTCCACTGGCATTTGTCTGGTTCTTTTTATGAGTTCCACATGAGTGATCTCCCCATTTCAATCAATCTATTCTGCACTAAAAGGTACAGGTAATCCCACAGCACTACGGCCTTAGGGACATGAAGTGTTAGAGACTTCACTATACTAGGTCCAGCACTGAGAGGTGGGGTGACCAGTTCCCTTCCTCGCTGCCTTTTCATTTTCTAACTCAAGTGCAAAGTCAGGTACCCATTTACAGCTGTGTAGGCTGAAGCATGTCCATACCATGAATCGAACCTGGTACCTTTGCCACATGAGACCAGTGCTCTAACCACTCTGTCAATAGGATGCCGTTCTGCACTAGCACCCATTTATGAGTCTGTATCTTTTTGGTTGTCAGTTTTGTTGTTTTCTATCTTACAGTGTAATACAATAGAACTGACTTGACAACTTAGTTGAGGATTCTTAATTTTGAGTTAAATTTGATTTCTTGTGATTCCTATATGTTTATGTATGTGCTTGCATGTACAATAATGAATGGGCCTGTTGTAGAAAACTGTTTGTGATTTAATCCTGTCTTTTTTACGTAAGCTGACTAAAAACACTCATTTCTAAGTTATACATCACCACTTTTATTTTTTTTTCATTTTGCCATTCTTTTTCCCACAGCAGATAAATGTTTTAGATTTTTGTCAGCTTATCGCTTAAGACTCTTTATTTAAGCTCATGTTGTTTTGTTTATATAACCAGCAAATCAAATGAAAAATATATGTAACTTTTGATTTCCATTACATCTACATAAACCCTTTAAGGCCAAACACAACCAAGCTCCTTCACATAAAAAAATTTAAAAAATAAATTAATAAAATAAAGTATCCTGTTCAACCCTTGATGGGTTATAATTAGGACACATAGTGTAGTAAATTCAAGACAACAAAATCTGACTTCCGATATCCAAGATAGCATCTTCTCCTTCCTCCACTCAGTCCAAACATAATAAATCAAAACTGTAAAATTGTGTGAATGAATGTATGTGTGTGCCCTCCCCTTTCCAAAAAAAACAAACAAACCAACAATTAACATTTTTTTTAAAAACTTAATTAAAGAACAAAATCAAAAATGTGAAATAACACTCACATCATCAGCCTGCTTTCTCAACTGCCTGGCCAACAACTCCAACACTGCATTTCCAAGGGCTTTTCTTTTCTTCCCAAGTGCTTGACGTGTGCCCTCAGTGTTGATGTAAAAAGGTCCTATTATAATAAAACTTGGAACAATGGCCTCCAGGACTTCTTTCTCTCTCAAGTGCATCTCCACCTCTGCTTTTGCCTCCTCAGCAGAGTGGCCAGCAGCCTCATAAGTTCTAATGAAAACAGGCTTAGCTATAAATTCAAAAAATGGTGCAATCTCTCGTAAGAATAATCCCTAATTAAAAATTCAGAAGCCTGCATATTGCAGAAGCCTGCATATTCTTAGGGGTCTCTGAGGAGACAGTGGAAAGTTAAGACTGCCGCTTTATTAGGGATGTCATAAAAGGTGACTAACAAGAAATTGTCCATGGGACTGGCAACTTCATCATGTAAAACAAATTGCTACAAAAATAACTGCAAACAAGAGCCCATAACTGCTTTTATGCAGGCTGTCTGCGGGGAAGGAGGCAGCTGTAGTGGTAGCTGCACACTCCATGGGGAAAGAAAGGGTAAATTGTGAAATATTTAGAAGCTTCAAAAATTCTGGCAAATCCAAAGTTTCATGAGTTCAAGGTAGCCTAAGCTTTTTTTTATTCTATAAACCTAGTAGCTTCAAAACTTATGAAGAGAATAATCTTTTGCTGAAACTGTAAAATCAGTAATAATTTGAATGTATGTCAGATACATTTCACAGTGATGACTTCTTCTGTAATGACCACTGAAATTAAAATGTGAGGTCTTGAAACACCAATAACTGAATTTTTATATATATGTTATATATATATGTTATATATATATATATATATATATATATATATATATATATATATATATATATATATATATATATATATATATATATATATATATATATATATATATATATATATGGTAATTTCCTATCTTTCGTACTTTTTTGCTCCGCAGTGAATATGTATAGTTAGGTGTTGTTTCGTAGCGCTTAGGGTTAGGCTTAGAATTAGGGTTAGGGTTTCTGTTAGGGTTAGTGTTAACCATAATACTAACCCTAATCCTAACCCTAACCGCTACGAAACAACACCTAACTACATACATTCACTGCGGAGGAAAAAGGTACGAAAGATAGGAAATTACCATATATATATATATGTTTTTTTTAAAAATAAAGTTTTGCCTCATTGTGGCGAGGCGTGTCCCATTCAACCTAGTCGGTTATATTAGGGCGCATGTCCAAACATAAAAGACCCTTAGGTCTCGGGTTTTGTTCTTATATATATATATATATATATATATATATATATATATATATATATATATATATATATATGTATGTATGTATGTTTTATTTGAGTTATCAGGGCCTGAAATGGAATCACAGAATAGTAACACTGCAACCTTCCATGCGTGTCATTACAGGCAACTAGGGAGGGTGAGAAAAAGCTTCTGGCATTGGATAGGACAGATATTAAGAAAACCATTCTTTTAGAACCAAAGGGTAGTCTATGTTCTGGAATTCCCAGGGAAGGAGAAATGGAAGCAGATTTTAAAAGAAAAGAAAAGAGAACTGGAGACATACACAAGAGGGATAAAGAAGATATTGCAAGTACTTAAATGGATGGCACAGAATGGGGGGGGGGGGGCTTGGCATGTGTTCCATGGGAAGCTGCAAGATAGTGATGACAATGATGATATATAATTTTACTCATTAAATTATAATTACATTCACTTTATTCATGTTTCTACCTTTTATTCATGATTACATTTTATTCATGTTACTACATTTTATTTATGTTACTACATTTTATTCATTATACAACCTTTTAATATTCATTTTACTATATTTTATTCATGTTACTACATTTTATTCATGTTACTATAATATATTCATGTTACTACATTTTAATATTCATGTTACTACATTTTAATATTCATGTTACTACATTTTATTCATGTAACTACATTTTATTCACTTAATATACCGCATACTTAGCCTGTGCATAATTTATTCATGTAACTAAACATTTTCTCACTTGATGTATGCATTTATGTCCATGTTGATAAGTTCAAGATATTTCTCATATTCACGTGTATAAGCTTTCAATGGCAGAAGTGCTTGTCTGATTGCATGCCTTACTGTGCTGCGGAGTTCTTCAACTGGAGGTTCATGCTCACCAACTGACTCAAGCAGAGGAATACCTGACCAGAAAATCTCTTTGAGTATTTCCTAAGTGTGAAATACAAAACATGAAACAAAGTTGATATCACCATACACAAAAAGTTATCAGTCAATAAATCAGTCAACACCCGATAGATCCCCATGAAGCAAAGGCCTTCAACAAAGTCACATAAAGTCCTCCTGCCCTGTGCCATCAGCTCAAGTTCTTTTCATGTCTTCCTATTATTTTCATTTCTGTCTCCAGTTCTCTTCTCCATGTGTTTTTTTGGTCTACCTCTGCCTCTCTTACCCTGGGGATTCCAGAACAACGACTGCCTTGTAATGCTATCACCAGGTTTCCTCAATGTGTGTACTATGCATCGCGATTGCCTTCTTCTGATCTCATGTTCCACTGGCACTTGTCTAGTTCTTGTCATCAGTTCCACATCGGTGACTTTGTCACACTATTTCAATCCTTCTATTTTACACAAGCATGTACTAAAACTTATGCTAGGAATGAGAGGCTCATCTTTCTTTTTGGAGGGAATGCTGCAATTCTGGAATCTCACACTATTTAGAGGGGTCTGGGTTGAAAGGCCTGGCTAAAAATTTATTACATTGTTTAAGTTTGGGGGGGGCCCAACAAAACAGGCCCCTCGTCTCTTGTCAGAGCTGGTGACAAGGTGGTACAAGGCAAACTGGCACATATCTCAGTCTTGTAGATCAGGGGTTCTCAACCTTTTTTTGCTTATGGCCCCCTTCTGAGTCTCATTTACCTCTGTGGCCCCCTTCATAGTCGCTTTTAGCTGGAAAAAGGTACTTTACCATCTTACTGTGACCCCTTAGAAATATGGCATGGTCCCATGGGGGGGAGGGGGGGGGGACATATTGCCCACATTGAGAATTAATGTTCTACATGAACTAGAACATGAACTAGAACATGAAACAGTAACAGTAATCTCTGACTAATTTAGTAGTTTTCATCATCAGCATTATCATTTTTCTTTGCACTTCATACAAGTATGCAGCATGTAGCCACCACTGTAGCTGGCCCCCACCTTGCAGGAAGCCTGCACCAAGCAGTTACAAGCTCTTGCAGTAGTTGTTTCAGTGGCAATTAGCTGTACCTGATGGGGTTGCCAGCCACATGCATAACCTCACAGTTTCTTTTCCGAACGGTAAATTTGTCATTAGAGAGTCTTTCACATGCGAATCCAGAAACCTGATGTATGCTATCATCTGCAAGGAGTGTGGCATTACCTATATTGGTGAAACTGGCAGACGTTTGGCAGATAGGTTTCGTGAGCACTTAAATGACATCTATCATGGCAAACATTTACCGGTGGCCCTTCATTTCAATAGGCCTGACCATTCAGGTAATTCCGATATTCATGTCACTGCCCTCCTTTCATGTTTCAGTGATGACCGAACTCATTTTTTGTTGGAGAATTGTCTCATTTTTCAAATGGGCGTTTTATCTCCTGTGGGCCTTAATGTCCAGCATCATTTTGCATAAATTCTGGCGGCTTCTCTCTCTGTTTCATATTTCTTTTGTCGTTGTTTTTCTGATCTATATTTATTTTTGCTTTGGTTCGTTTCGTATCCTGTTGTATCTTTTTAGCCGTCACTAGCTCGCTCATACGTCACTTCCGCAAGACGCTTGCTTTCACAGCCATCTATATTGTTTCATTCTTGGATCCAGCTAAGTGACTTTTTACTTGTTTTTAGTGTTGTTCATTCCTTTCTTCGTTTCGTTGATTATTTACTTTCTTGTTTCGATATGTCTTTCTGGTTTTACGATTTTCTTGCATTATTATTGTTCTCATTTCGCTCAGCACCGTTGTTCCATCTGCTTGTATCACTCATTTGGTGTGTTCTTCATTATCATATATTTTTGTAGTACCTATATGTAATTCTTGTCCTTGTTCACGGCTGTTTGTACCCTATACCAGAGCGCTCTTTTAGTTTTGGTGACCGGAATTCTGACACCGGGTAATAAATTTTCATGTGCACTGTAAACGACTACTGAGGGTTTTGGTGGGGAAAATAGGCTGATGTGTGTGTAAAATCAGTAAAATATAAATCATTACACACTCGTTCTGGATAAACACAGCGCTAAAATTCTTTTGTGTACTATAACGTTGTTCTGTGTTCTATTTTTGATTGCATTTTTATTTGATTGAAATTATATTTGACGGAGTTACAGACTTTTGAAAACAGCGTCATCATTTGAGGAAATTCATAACAGAAATAATCTTTTTATTAATGTAATATCTAAAAATTGGCCCATTCGAATGAGTTTATAATTATAAAGACTTCTCGAAGGGAAGCTAAAGATTATTTCCACACACTTTTTTTTTGGTTTCATAACTTGAGAATGTGTGGTAGTCAGTTTTGTGAGTTTGGCATTACAAGAACAAGCATATTGTCACCATATTTTATAACATTTAAATCACTGTAAACGCATTCCTGATACTCGCAAATCTTAAATAAGGTTGTAAAAAAATAACTTTTTGTAAAGCACCATCTGTTTTTGCATTTTCATTCATTTATAATGATATTTAGCTATGTATATAAGCGTCAGAAAACAAGTAAAGCTATAGATAAATTACTACCACATACTTTGATCTATCTTTCAAGTCTTGTTAATCTTGTATTTATAATATGAATGTCTTTTTTTTTTATTATGTGTGAGATAAGGACCGTTCCATTAGTGTTCTTTGGTAGACAATCCTGTGCACACGACGGCTGCCAAAGAATTCTAAGTAACTTATATGGAGCATGAAGGGGCAGAAAGAAAATGGACAAGAGAGATTACGCGTGAATGGGTGGATGTGGAAATGAAAGAGTTTGTGGGGGATAATGGACAAAGGCTAGAGACACCATTTGCATGTATCAAAGATTTATGTGGCTTTCTTCGTGGGCTTCTTAAAGATTACAAGAGGGTGGGCTTATTAACGTGGCATAAGGGTTCCATTCCAGAAAATGAAGTATGGCTGAAGATTGGGGGTGATCATGGACAGGGAAGCATCAAAGTTACAATGCAGGTAGTAAATTTAGAGAAACCAAATTCGAAATCTAATACCATCCTTTTATCAATGGCTAGAGTTAGAGATACATATGATAATTTAGAAATATTTATGAATGGCATGAAAGCTCAGATAGAGCCACTAAAAGATTTAAAGTGGGATGGTAAAAAAGTTGCTGTTTTCTTATTCGGGGATTATGACTTTTTGATGAAAATGTTTGGTTTGTCTGGAGCTCAAGAAACATACCCATGTCTGTGGTGTCTCCAGCAAAACAAGGAAATAAAGACATCCAGAGAGCATACATCTTGCAAACCAAGAAGTTTGGCCATGTTGATAAGAGATTACAATAGATATATGAAATATGGGAAAGGGAATAAAAGGCAAGTGGCACGTTACCATAATTGTTTACACAAACCAATGTTAGAGATTGAACTTGAAAATGTAGCCCCTCCTTACCTTCATATTTTATTAGGCATTGTTTTGAAACACCAGACTTCTAGAACAGGTAGCCGATACAATAGACGCAAAGATATTTGAGAATCCGCAAGAGATACATGCAAACATTAGTACTATTAAGAACTCGAAAAGATTTGGTAGGAACTGGAAACAGGCAGAAGAATTAGAAGCTAAAATTGAATTTTTTCAGGCAGGTATTGAACTTTGTGAGGATAAGGAGGAGACAGATAGTTTTAAAGTTAAACTTGAAAATGCACAAGATGCGCTGGCCAAACTTCAGTTTCAAGATCTGTGTGCTAGGTTTGGCCCAGTTTGCTCACACTTGGACAAGGTACTAGCCAAACACAAAATCAAACCACAGGCTTATCATAGCAGAGCATTCATAGGGAATCACTGCCACAGATATCTCACACAAAGCGTTTATAAAGATCTTACAAGAGCAATCATTACACAAACACTGAAAATTACAGACAAACAAGATATAACTGACATAGCTTTTATTGCCCAAGAACAATTCAACTCACTGAACAAAGCATTTGAGAAAGTACACAACAAAATATCACACAGTAAACCTATTAGTAAAGAATCACTATCACCAATAATAGCATCAATAGAGACATATATGCCTTTGTTCAGAAAGCTATTCCCCAGTAAGACAATTCCTAAACAGCACATATTAGAAAAAACATTGCGCAGACTGGATAAGAACTCATGGCTTTGGAATGGGCATGCATGGAGAGCAAGGAGGAGAATTTGTACATTCCACTATTTCCAAAATTGAAAGACGTGCCGGCGGTATTAAAAATATAACTTCACAATTAAAATTTAACATGGAAACTCTTACTTATTTACTTAGTCGTTCCCCTTCTACCATGAGGTGTAGAGGTTTGGAAGGGAGAGCGCCAAACTATCCTATCGGCTGTCTTCCTCCTGGCCTGGTTCCATTCTAGTCCTCGGTCCTTCAAAGATTGTCTAATGTTGTCCTCCCAGCGGACTCTGGGTCGTCCTGGGAGTTTGGATCCCTGGCTCTTTGTTTCCCATGCTTGTCGTGGTAGCCGATCTTCTCCCATTCTGCAGACATGGCCAAACCATCTTAGTTGGGACTGTTCTACTTGGGTCTGCAGGGGGTGGGATTTTAGGCCTTGGCGTATCATCTGGTTGCGGACCATGTCTCTTCTTGTTACTTCAACCACCTTCCTCAGATACCTCATTTCTGAGGTTTGGATCTGGCTTTTATGGGTTGTAGTCATTGCCCATGACTTGCATCCATATGTTAAGACTGGGACATAGGTGGAGCAGTATACAGCCATCTTCGTTTTCTTACCAACCTCTCTCTTGCAGAGGAATCCTCGATTTATGGCCTGAAAAAGTCTCCCAGCTGCTGCTTTTCGAGTGGCCAACTCTTCTTTGATGCCTCCCTTTCGGTCTATAATAGCTCCGAGATATTTAAAGTGGTCGACCTGCTCCAGGACCTGTTCTCCCAGCTTAATCTGATGTCTTCTTTCTTCTCGTGATATCATATAATGGAAACTCATTTGTTACAAATTTCTCCATCTGTGAATGTACAGATTCCTCCTATAAAAAAAAGGAAGTGTGAATAATAATTGAGCGAAATTTTGGGGCTAGAGCAAATTATGGCAGTTGTTACATGAGAGTGACAGAATTAACAGAGTGTGGAAATCATTTAATAGGTGTATGTTTTATTTATTAAATTGAACATTTCGTTTTACATGACCATCGTGATGTATGATTGAGATAATTGTTAGCTCTCATGTTTTTTGGACAATTGGGTGTGTTATTTTAAGGTAATAAATGTGGACTTGCAATTGAATGTTTCAATAATTAATGTTTGACGCATGAAACCAAAACAAAATTATGATATCCATTTTCTGCAGGTTTTCTACTTTTGATTTCTGTAATTTGTTATGCATGTTGATTGTGATCGTTTTAGTGTAAATTGCATTAGAAACAAAACATAACAAAATATTAAAAAAACTTAAATTTTACACTATTTCAGACTATTATATCTTCTGTTCTAATTGTGATAAAATGTTTGTTCTTGTTCTAAAATTTACTCTCACATTTCTAGTCTAGCTTTACGCAAAATTAAAGCCGGTATTTATAATAATAAACTAGCCTAAAAGCATTAATTAAGCCCTATCAAAAGTAAACACCACCACATTTTTTACCCGTTAGGAAGTTGACCACGTGACCTCTGTCACGATAGCTATAAATAGCGCGGTCAGGAAAAAAAAAAAAAAAAAACTAAAGTATCGCTCGCAAACAGCCGTGTGTTACCTGTTTGTAACTGTGGCTGATAAAGGGTAAAACCCAAAACGTCCCTTGTTTCTTGTGTACCGTTAACTTGTAAAACTGATTTCATACCATTTTATTTTTTAATTTATATATAACCTCACAATAGTTGCCTTGTACAACATGCCTGAGGGTACAGTAATCCTATTATTTATTGTTCCCTTCAGAGTCCCCTGGGAACGACACTGGAAAATTTATTAATTTTAGTCATGCCAATCTAATTAATTCAATCACTCTATTGGGTCAGCCCCAGTCTTCTTCTTCTTGAATCATTAGCCCCTGACTGACAAAGCAGTGGCATCTTGTAGGGGAGCAACAAACTGTCCCCATTTTGCTCAGTCGGTAGCCATCCTTCGTGCCGTGCCCCAACTCTGCTTCATGCTTTGCATCTCAGCCTACACTGTTCTTCACCAGGTTCTCTTTGGTCTCCTTCTCTTTCGCCATCCTTCTGGGGTCCATAGCATTGCAGTTCTGGTCATAGTGTCAGGGTCCCTTCTGAAGCCATGGCCAACCCAGTTTCAGCATCTGCCGGCAATGATGGTGTGCATGCCTTTTTAACTGCACCATGTTAGCAACTCCTGGTTGGAGCTGGTATTCTCCAGTAATTAGTTCTTAAATGACAATTTGTATAATCAGTAATCATTTGTATATAACCAATTGCCCAGTCAGTATGAGTTTTATAAGCCTAGCTTATAAATCAGTATAAATTTTACATGACTATTTGTCCAATAGCTTGTCTAGTTCCCCCTGGGGGTCTCTGATTAGATAAAGACAGAATATGACTACAGCTTCCTCATGCATGTCGTACAAGGCCAATAATATCAGGCTGCTCATGAGGCTGGCAATCTCATCTAGTAAAATAAATTGATGCAGAAACCACCACTGCAATGAGCATATGGATGCTTGGAGTTCCTGCTAGTGGATCAGCTACAGTGGCGACTCCATAAGGAGCGAAAAGTAAAATGATTTGTCCAACAAGTATGAGTTCTCTGTACCCATTGAGTGTGAGTTTTATAAAAATTTGTAAAGATTGTATTACAAATGATATGATCAAGAATCTGGGACCTGTAGCCAAGCACAAGCTCATCCTGATCTTCAATCAATCATGGAGTACTGAAAAATTTCCAGATCGATGGCGAGAAGCAATCATCATTCCCAGAAAGAAACCAAAAATAAGAAAACAAGTATGTCAAGCTACCGACCAGTTGGCCTACTAAGCTGTCTGGGCAAGATCATGGAAAGAATAGTAAACTCAACATTTCTGAAATATCTGGTAAAAAACTATCTGCTTGATAGAGCACAGTCAGCTTTCAGGAAAAACCACAGCAGTGAAAGCTAGCTAGTCTATCTAGCCCAGGAAGTAGAAAATACCTTTCAAGAGAAGAAAAAAGAGTACTGGCTGTTTTTGTGGACCTGACAAAAGCTTTTGATAAGGTACGGAAAGAAGGACTTCTTAAGATCTCAACAACAAAACTGAAGGGAGAATGTTCAACTGGATATGGGACTTCCTATGATACCGCACAAGAGTAAAACTCGATGGGAAACTGAGCCATCATGTCGTTCTTCAGCAAGGTGTGCCACAAAGAGGAGTTATCTCTCTCACACTCTTCATCATTTATATAAAGGATATTGCAGAGAAACTGTTCAGGCATATCTCTAGGGCTCTTCATGCTGATAATTTTGTTGCCTGGTGTGCAGCAGAACACTTGCCTACTGCAAAGTTCAGAATTCAGGCAGCACTAAATACCATCAGCAAATGGGCATGTGACTGGGGAGTACAGATTAACATCTCCAAGACAGTAGCAAGCTGCTTCTCAATGTAAAATCTTGAAGAAACAATCCTATTTCAAATAAATAGAAGTGAGGTTCCGTAAGAGAAAAACCAACATATCTTGGAGTCAAGTTGGATAAGAGACTCACTTGGAAGCCACACCTAGAAGCAGTAGAACAGACAGCAACAAGAAAGCTCTCCCTTATGAAGAAACTGGCCAATACAAGTTGGGAGGCAAATACCAGCATACTTTAAAAAGTCTATACAGGCAGTCAGGCCTGTACTTGAATATGGCATGTCAGCCTGGGCCACGGTATCCAAAACTAACACAGAACGTCTAGCAAAAGTGCAAAATGCAAGCCTTAGATTAATCATTGGAGGGTTGGAGACCACTCCAATCCAGGCAATGGAGAGATACACCAACACCCGCCCACTTGACGACAGATGTTAGGAAAAGGTGTTTGCTCACAGCGAGAAGCTACTATGAATGTCAAATCATCCAAAGCATGCCAAACTCCAAAGCTAAAAAAAAACAGGCTGAAGAAAACCAGCTTCTTTCAAGCTCAAAACATCTGTATCAATGTCATGAAGACCTCCTCCCAAAACAATCTACTGAAATAGAAATGTTAATTGATTATGAGGAGCCAAACTACTGCCATGAAAATAAATCTATAATCACAGAAGTCCCTGAAATAAGAAAAAAAGGCCACCAGATCCCCCACAACTAAAAACTTTAGCTCAGGAGATGACTGAAGAAAAGTACAACTCCAAGGAGTGGACACACATATACATAGATGGATGGATCTGCAGAGGGGGCAGTAAAGAATGGTGGAGGAGACATTTTTATCAGATTCATAAATGGGAAGATCATCCATAAGGCATTCCCAACCGGAAATATCTCCTACAATTTCAAGGCAGAAGCTATGGCACTACTGAAAGCATTGAGAATCCTCACTAGATCAGAACAGCAGTCGCCAGCTAAGATAGTAATCTTTGCTGACTGTAGATCACTACTGGAATCAATACAGAACACCAGAAATTAAAACATGCTGCATGAGATCAGATCTGAGCTTAACATTATCCAAAGGTCATCAACCATAGTCCTTCAGTGGTTACCCTCCCATTGTGGAATCACGAGAAATGAGAGAGCCGATGCTTTATCTATAAATGGGAGTAAAATGGAACAATTTAGCCACCCTTTGCCCTATTGGGAAGCTAAAACCATCATTCACGACAAGTACAAATGCCAGTGGAAGAAAGATGATGATATATACAACAGATATGACCCAATCCACCAGCTTACTATACACCAGCAGAATAATCATTTTTGGCCTGAGAACTGGCCACTGCAGATTTCTAGGCCACCTCTATCGCCTCAAGATATCTCATACGAATGAATATCCATGTACAACCAGAATCAAGACCCCTGAACACATTCTCAAAAACTGCCCAACCCATGATGACCCATGATGTCTGACCTGGCCAGTGGGTGCTGAGCTCAGGCAGAAGCTATGGGGCTGCTTCGCTGACCTGGAAAATACTATGGACTTCGTCCTGGTGACAGGCCTGTGGATTTAGCGTGACTACAAACTGAACACAGAAGAAGAAGATATAAATATGTGTCCAATCATTTTTATTAAACTTGCCCTCTCCAGCTGAGGCACATTCTGGGTAGCCTGAATGCCTTTGTCAAACAGAGAGATCAGTGAAATCTCAAAGTTGGGTAGACTGGTACTGAAGTGAACACCATCTTTGTCCATTACTAAATCAATCAGGAACAGGGCATTTTTGCGAGGCCTGGAATGGAGAAAAATGTTGTTAAGACAAAGAAAATAAATGTATAAGATAAAATTTAACAGTAAATTGATTACTTAAATATGGGACCTAAGACGCTACAACAGTGAAGAATGCAGTCAGCGACCCTTAGCTAGACTGCTTGCGTCAGGGTCAGTGAACCAGAGCTGACCAAGACCCTACTCCACCTCCAAGTGGTGGTCCTGGAAACAGGCTGCATCACTGCAGTCTGGCTGATTGAGTAGGTATCGAAGAGGGAAGGCTAACCCGGTCCCTAAAAATGCCGAGCTGAAATCGGATGTGTCAGCCAAAAGGCGCAAATATCGCATTGTCGCTGTAAACGGACACAACGCACCCAACGCCCTTTTCAGGGCAAACGAAGAAGAAGAAGATTACTTAAATATGATAGGAAACTCTATATAGAGCAATACAACAGGAGGCAATCTAATCATCAGAACGAGTCCCCCTGTCGATCAAGTGTTTCGGCCCTTTAATCTCCATTACACTCTAAGGAGGGTGGGCCCACCTGGGTCATGACTTCCAAGTGTCTCTGCCTCCTGTTGTCTTATGTAGAATATAAACCCACTCCACCTTGGTTGCAGCTTTAAAATCCACAATTCTGCCAGCCGGAGGCAATTGTGAAAGTAACCCTTATGTTGAAAACAAATTATTGCGGTCATTCCACAGCACACCACAACTAGTAAATATAAATACTGCAAATGCGAAATATGCTAGAAAAATAAATAAACTAACGATACTGTATTTCACAATCTGTTACTTACAATTAGAAGGTACTTTCAGTCACTTCAATTATGTTATTTGGTCAATTTTTTTCGTCTATCTTAGTCAGGCAGATGTAGCTTGTCAAACTGTCTGTGCTACGCAGTCTGATACTGTACTGAATGTACATCTTTTTAACCACTTTTATTTAAGATCAAATGAACACTGTTTATTTATTTGTCACATTTCAAATCTTTGATGTTCAAAATCTCTATGTTCCATTCATCATTGAGAGCCGAAATTTTGAATGCAGCACCCCTTCTTGGTACATTTTAATCTATTTAGTTCTGACTTGTGTTGACTCAACCAATTGTATATAATAACTAAAAGAATGTAAAATAAGTGGAAATAGTGCCAATAAAAGTAATGATTTGAAAATAAAAATAACGGAAATAAAGAACTGCTAATATAGATTTTATATTTTCTTATTTAATGGGGCAAGTGATGTGCCAATGAAATCACTGCATTTCTTCAAACAAGTAGGTCAGCAAATCTTTTGTTTTAAACATAGCTCCAGTAATGACCAACTCTCTTGTGAACTTTACATTAGGTGTTTAAACTTATCAAAGTATATTTTATTCAAATTTTACTGAGCAGAAGTGACAAGAGTCCCAAACAATTAATATTCTTCTTCTTCTTCTTTGATCCTTAGCCGCCGACCGTCAAAGCAGTCAGTGGCCATCACGCCTAGTGGCGTCTTGTAGGGCAACAACAAATTGATTCCACTTTGCTCGGTCGGTGGCCATCCTTCGTACAGTGCCCCAACTCTGGTTCATTCTTTGCATCTCAGCCTCCACAATCCTCCGCCAGGTTGTTTTTGGTCGGCCTCTCTTTCGTTTTCCTTCAGGGGTCCAAAGCATAGCTGTTCTTGTGATGGCATCGGGGTCTCTTCTGAGGACATGACCAACCCAGCTCCAGCGTCTGCCAGCTATGATGGTGTGCATGTCCTCTTGCTTGCTATGAGTAAGCAGATCTTGGTTAGTGATGGTATTTGGCCAAAAGATTCGGTGAATTTTTCTTAGGCATGTTGTGTGAAAAGAGGACAATTTAGACATTTCCTTCTCTGTAACTCTCCAGCATTCCGCACCATAGAGAAGCACAGAAAGCACACAGCTCTGATATAATCTTAATTTTGTGCTTGTGCTGTATTGGGAGGACTTCCAGATGTTGTTTAGGCTAAAGAAGGCTGTTCTTGCCTTATTCATTCTGATGTTGATGTCTTTGCCTGCCCCGCCGTCTGGTGTTACTATGCTTCCTAGGTATGTGAAGGTATCTGTCTGTACCAATTGCTGATTCCTTACTGATATGGGCTCAGGGTTGCTCACATTGAGCATCATGACCTCAGACTTCTTTAAATTGATATTCAAGCCCACCTGCTGGCTAAACTTATTAAGTCTATCCGTTTTTTTCCTGGATGTGTTGATGTGAATGTGCTAGTAGTGCAATGTCATCTGCATATTCCAGATCTTCCAATGTAGAAAATGTTGTCCATCTTATTCCTCTTGGACTGCCCTCTGTTGTCTGGCGCATCACCCAGTCTATGACTGTTAAAAATAGAGTGGTTGATAAGGGGCATCCCTGTCGTACTCCTGTCTTCACCTCAAAGGTTAGGTTGCTCTGACCAACACTACACGTAAAGTTGGCATAGAGGCTTTTTATGATTGACACTATGCAGCTTGGAATTCCATAAGCCCTCAGTATTTTCCATAAACTGTCCCTATGTATGCTGTCGAAAGCCTTTTCAAAATCAACAAAATTAATGTAAAGCTGTCTTTGCCATTCTGAGCACTGCTCTATAATGTTCCTGAGAGTGAATATATGATCTACACATCTCCTGTTCTTTCTAAATCCTGCTTGTTCTTTCCTCAGTTTGTGGTCTACTGCCTTTGAAATTCTCTGTATAATTATCCTGCCTAGTATTTTGCTGGGAACTGAGAGAAGAGTGATTCCTCTCCAATTATTGCAGTCCGCAAGATCTCCCTTCTTGGGCAATTTGACAATTATTCCTTTGTTCCACTCTGATGGTGTTGTCCCCATTTTCCAGACTTGTGCAAATAGTGGTTCTAATAGTTCTGCTGCTAGCTCAGGGTCTGTCTTAAATAGCTCTGCATTTAAGTTATCATGGCCCAGAGCTTTGCCGTTCTTTAACCCTTTGATTGCTGTGATGATTTCTTCTTTGCGTGGAATGTCTGTATTCACATCTAGATCGTTTTCAGCTACAGGAACATTCAATTGTGTCTCTGGTGGTTCCTTGTTCAGAGTTTCTCTGAAGTGCTCTGCCCATCTTGTTTCCTGTCCCTCTGCTATCGTGATGAGATTACCTTGCTTATCTCTTACTAATGTAATATTGTTTGCACCTCGTTTTCCGCTGATGAATTTAGTTATTTTGTATACTGTGCTTTGTTCATTTCTCAGTGCTGCCTCCTCTGCCTGTCTTGCAAGATCGTCTAGGAAATTCCTTTTGTTGGCTCGGGTTTGGCGTTTAACTTCCTTGTCCAGCTGACTGTACTGTTCGCTATATAGTTGCTTTAACCTGGGGGACTTCGCTTCTATTTTCTTTCTTTTCATTTCCTTTCTCATCGTTATGGTGTTTAATGTTTCTGGTGTTATCCAGTCTTGCTTCTTCCTTTCCTGGAATCCCAAGCATGATTTGCTGCTTTTTTTGTATATTGTTGAAATGGTGTTGAAATTTTGGTCTATATCATCAGTCAATGTCTTTTCCTGACTTTTGGCAAATTGATATCGTTTCTTTATGTCGGCCGCAAAAGCTTTTCTGGTAAGGGAGTCCTTCAATTTGCTGATGTCAAACCTTTTCTGTGTAGTTACAGTTGGTGCAGCCCTTCTTAGTTTCACTTTCAGTTTTGATACTACTAAATGGTGATCACTTCCCACATCTGCACCTCTTCTTACCTTCACATCTTGTAATGCATGTTTCCATCTACCGTTAACAATGGAGGAAACTAAAAAAGCGATTCGTCAACTGTCTAGTGGAAAGGCCCCTGGCTCCGATTCAATTCCTGTTGAGGTTTATAAAGATGGCGGTGCAGTTCTGATAGAGAAACTTCATATGATCTTCCAGCAAATGTGGCAGAGTGAAACCATCCCACACGATCTCAAAGATGCCTCAATTATACATCTGTATAAACGTAAAGGTAATCGCCAAGACTGCAACAATCATCGAGGCATCTCTCTTTTATCAATCGCTGGGAAGATATTCGCCAGAATCCTTTTGAATCGCCTTACGGCTCATCTTGACAAAGGTCTTTTACCTGAAAGTCAGTGTGGATTCCGGAAAGAACGTGGAACCACAGATATGGTGTTCGCTGCAAGACAGCTACAAGAAAAATGCCAAGAACAGCACTGTGACCTGTACACAGCTTTCATCGACTTGACAAAGGCGTTCGACACGGTCAGTAGAGAGGGTCTATGGAAGATCATGGCAAAATACGGCTGCCCAAAGAAATTTATCACAATAGTGCAGCAACTGCATGATGGAATGCAGGCTAGAGTTCAGGAAAACGGTGAGCTATCAGAGCCTTTCCCCGTCTCAAATGGAGTTAAACAAGGGTGCGTACTTGCACCGACTCTGTTCAGTATCATGTTTTCTGCTATGCTGACTGATGCTTTTAGGGACGGGGACACAGGAATCGACATTAGTTATCGTATTGATGGAAAATTGTTTAACCTTAGGAGGCTTCAAGCAAAAACCAAGGTCAAATCACACACCATCAGAGATCTTCTGTTTGCTGATGATTGTGCCCTCAATGCTGGCTCAGAGGCTGATCTGCAGCATAGTGTGGATAGATTCTCCGAAGCCTGCGCCAACTTTGGGCTTACCATCAACACGAAGAAAACAGAAATCATGTACCAACCAGCTCCTGGCACAGTTTATACTGAGCCAGTCATCAAGGTTAATGGTGAGAAACTGAATGTTGTGAACAGATTCACATACCTTGGTAGCACACTATCCCAGAACATTGTCATTGATGATGAGGTGAACACCAGGATCTCCAAAGCCAGCAGCACATTTGGCAGACTATACACCAACGTTTGGCATCGAAGTGGCATTAGTCTACAGACAAAGCTGAAGGTGTACAGAGCTGCGGTGCTTCCAGTGCTGCTATATGCATGTGAAACATGGACTGTATACAGGCGCCACGTAAAGAAGCTAAACCACTTCCATACAGTCTGTCTCAGGAAGATAATGAACATCAAATGGCAAGACAAGATCCCGGATACCGCCGTTCTTGACAGAGCTGGTATCCCTAGTATTGATACTATTCTGATGCAGTCACAAATTCGCTGGGCAGGTCATGTAGTCCGCATGCCAGACCATCGACTGCCAAAGATACTCTTTTATGGTGAGATGCAGAAGGGTAAACGCTCCCATGGTGGCCAAAAGAAGCGCTTCAAAGACATGTTAAAGACGTCATTGAAAACCTTTGACATAAACCCAGACACATGGGAAGTTGCTGCGCAAGACCGAACTGCCTGGCGCACATCTCTTCGTAAAGGTGCAGCAGCATGCGAATCATCCAGAAGAGCAGCAGCGGAACAGCGGAGACAAGCTAGAAAGGACCGTGAAATAAAACCTTCACATGAAGCAAACATTCCCTGCCCACACTGTCCAAGATCTTTCCAGGCCCGCATCGGGCTCTTCAGTCACCTTCGTACCCATAGACTAACCTAACATATTCTTAAATAATTGGATGAACAGAGTGGTCTTCATCACCCGTGATGGACGAACAACCAACAATGATGTGGTCTATCTGGTTTCTGTCCCGACCATTTGGTGATTCTGTCGTAAAATTAACAGTGATACAACGTAAAAGTATCTCCAAAGGATAAAATGTAGGGATAATAAGAATGCGTAAGTTACTAGAAGGCATGATCGCCCACGCCGCGGGTCATCACCCGCCATGGAAATTAAATTGCTAGAACGGTTACCATTTGAACGGGATGAGAACGGCGGATCAAAAAGGAAAAAATATGACTGAAAAATTGCGTGAAACTAGCAAGGCTAAAAAGATGCAATTGGGGGGGGGAACGGAGGAAAAGTCACGTCCCCAAGTTGACACAAGGTAACGAAATCGACAAAAGGGACCATAGTTGTTATACGCAACAGTCATTTTTTGGACGCTTTTGCGATATTTTGTCCTTTATTTGAATGCAGCGGCAAACGTTTCACAGAAGATTCTAGAAAATAATTTCGAAAAAAACAACTAACCTTGAAAAGTAACTTTTTCTTAATAATGATGTTAGGAATATAAAAACTAGCTGGCCGGATGGCCCATTTTGAGCAGTGAAATAATATGCTTTTATTTATACAGTCGGATAGATAATAAGAAAGACATTGACAAAAGACTGTGTTGTTCACATCAGCGAAAGACTGCATTGAATCAAACATGTCACTAATTTGCACAAAAACCGCGACCTTGAGACTCAAGTGTCCAAATCTAGTTAGAATGAAAGAGAGGGACATTGGTGGGAGCTGTGGCTAAAAATAACTTTAAAGACAAAATTTGTAGAGGGGACGGATAGGTTGGTTCAAAAACCAAGTACGTTTTTTGTGAAAACGCAAGTAGAGACGGACGGACTAACAGATAAAAATCCATACTTGACTGAAGCATGACTGAAATGACTTTAGTGTAGGAAATTTGAATTTGAAAAAAACACAAGGCATTGATTGGCCACAGACAATCATATTATCAGCGCTCAGACGCGCTTTTTGCCATTCCTCAATAGTTGTCCAGTGATAGACACAGTAAATTTTAAGTGTGGTGATTTCCAATGAAGTAAATTGAAATAAGTTCAGGGACGCCATACTATAGCCAGCAGCTCAGCTGAGTTTTGCTAGCATTTCTGTGTTCTTTATTCATAATCTGAGCTGTGAGTTTTTTATTTGGCACCAATGTGGTGTCAAATGTGTTGAATATTACAAGAGGGACCCGTGCAGTAACACTGTGTCAGAGCAGCCTATTATAGCCCCAAGCACGGACAGGTGGGGCCACCCGACTCTTGATATTTGCCCCCAAGCACGGAGAGGCGGGGCCACCAGATTCCAGCACCAGAATTACTCTTTCAAAGTTACGTAAGCAGGCTGGTCTGCTGGATTTACACCAACTTCATAGACATAGCACCCAAAGTGAATTACTACTAAAACATCCCATTTCCTTCCATCATTAATGGACAATGTTTGGTAGGCATAGACAGGGAGGGATGAAGCCACCCCAACAGCACATCTATTCATCGTTCTCCCAGGGAAAATAAAATTATGAACTGTAGAAATATTAACTAATCGTGAAAATTGTATACGTACACACCTTTTATTTATCATGCCATTTATTCATGCCATTCACTCATAAATTTCAAAATTTTTCATATGTTCTGGCCAAAATAAAACCTTGGTTCAGAACAAATAAATTTAAAAAAGATTTACTTTCTAAAAATTTCACCAGCTGAATTTAGTTCATTGTGTTCTAAATTTTATTGATAATATTATATTATTTAATATCTGTGTGTGTGTGTGTTTGTATATGTCAATACAACACATTACATTCAGTACCCTAGATTTTAACGTAGCCACATTCATTAGAAAAAAAGAAATGTGTGAGGTCGTATAGTGGTAGCAAGAAGGGTCTTCTGTACATTCACAGCTACATTTATTTCAGGAGCCTTCACAGCTGACCTCACGCATCACACTAGGTGATAACACAACCATACAAATACCATCAAAATCCACTACAGATTCCCATGTTAATTTGTGAATTTCTTTATGTGGGAAGAGTGTTCCTCCAATGACCAGGTTGTTAATGCTACAGAAACTTATTAGTTTATCCCCATTTTCGTTTGCTGTTCCGCTGCCGCATTTCCCCATTGTTCTTTCGTTATATGTATTGTGTGTACCAACTTTCGCATTGACATGGGAAGGAGCCCTGCAGAGGTCCTTGACATGGAATGATATATGGCATATGGCACCTCTTAGGCTCAGCTTCGTTGTCAGATCACTGTATGACCTGCTGCCGTCGGCCACCAACCTTGTGAAATGGGGAAAGTCGGATGATGAGCAGTGCCCCCTGTGCCAGGGGAGGCAGACACTTGAACACGTGCTCTCAGCGTGTAAGGTGTCATTAGGGCAAGGGCGATACACTTGGCGCCATAACAAAGTGCTAAATGAGCTTGCTGCGACAATAGATCTGGCAAGAATGAAGGCGAATAGCAAAGTCCGGCCAGACACCGCAAACACATACTTTCTGAGGGCAGGAAAGTCAGCACACCCCAAACCGAATAAACCTGGTAGCAGTTTACCATCTCTTCTTGATTGTGCAAATGATTGGGAGATGGCGGTAGACCTACCTGGACGAGGGGCATATCCAGAGAGTATCAGAAAATCGCGGAGACGGCCGGATATAGTGCTTCATTCTGCAGCAACGCTTCAGGTCATACTGATTGAACTGACAGTGCCATTTGAATCCAGATTAGATGAGCAACATTCATTCAAAGCGGCCAAGTATAGTGATCTGGCCGCGGATCTGAGACACGATGGGTTCACTGCAAGGGTCATGGCTGTTGAAGTGGGCGCAAGAGGGCTTGTGGCTGCATCAGTGTATGATCTATTGAAACTGTTGGGGCTGAGGGGACAGTCGAGAACAAGGGCCCTGAAGAGGCTTAGTGAAACTGCCGAAAAGGCATCAGGCTGGCTGTGGAACAACCGCAATGGGGAATGGAGATCGTAACAATAAACGCTGCGGTACAGAAAACACCAGGAATTTTTCTAAGTCCACAATACGCTGAGGTTTGTGGTGGACTAGTGAACGGGCTGCGACTCAGGGGCGACAAGCGGTGTATACTATAAGGGGTGTCAGTATCTCCCTCTCAATCTTAATCTTATCAGTCTGTTGTTAATGGGTTTCCATTCCAGTAATGTCCTTTCTATTCCTTTCTGTAGAATAATGGCTATGAATTCATTGTGCTGTCCATCCTCTCTTCCAGAGTAAAGTACTGTTTCTCCTGTTGCTGTTTTAACTTTTCCTGCCCCTGTCCATCTGCTCTTGCTTATCCCTAGAATGTGTAACCTATAGTTTCTCATTTCTGCCGTGACCTGTCTTAGTTTACTTGTCTCATACATTGTCCTGACATTCCAAAAACCTATTCTTGTATCCTGTTTTGCGGTCAGGACATCCGTTTTCATGTCAGTGGCTTCCTTTCGGCTTTCACCACTGACAGTCATACGAGCCACAGACTCCGAATGTCCATCCCGCAGCAAAGTTTGTTCATTTATTGTTGTTTCCGTAACTTCATTGTTTTTTTTTTACATAGACAGGGGTGTCAGCCCTATGCTAAAACCCCCAACCTGGAGGACCAGGGTACCAGCTTTTGTCTGACCCCTACCCACACAGACCAGTCCAGCTTGGTTGAACCTACCAGGAGTAAAACTCCCACTGGCATAGCTCTGGGGATTGTCAGGGTACGCAAGCTGCCATACCGCTACAAGGTATAGGTACCATTGATGGCAGAATTAATATTCAGTTCTGACTTAAAATCATTTTTAAAAAAGCAAAGGAAAAGACAAGTCTGAGAGATTCACTTTTATTACTGTTATTAGATGCACTAAAACAGAAAATAAACATTCCATACATTCTGTTGCATAGAATACAAGTGGATGGCAGTTATCATTAATCAGTAATTTGTCATATCATTTGCAAATGCATATTTTTTGTGTTAATGTATGATAAATTATTGAACAATGATAAATGTACATCCACGTTTATTCTGTACCATAGAATGTATGGAATATTTATTTTCTGTTTCTTAGTGCGCTTGGTCACTATAATAAAAATGGAAGCTTAAAAAAAATGTTTTCCTTCCCTTGTTTAATCATTAGACCTTTTTAATATTCCTTTTGATCATCTCATTCTTTGGATGAACAGTATATTTCAAGGATCCTTCTGGAACATTTCATTTCTGCATGCATATGCTTTCTTTAATTTGTAGACATCTGCGTTTACATATTTTCAAATCTCCGGATATCTAAATTTTAAATAATGTTTCGGTTATATAATAGCAAGAGTCCTTTCTCGGTCATTGCCCACATTTGTACATAGCTTGTGATGCATTATTTTTTTTATCAACTTTCATGCTTCTGAGCAACTGAGCACAGCTGTCTTCACATTGATATTATAAAGTCTAATTTCAGTGGTGATTTTCTTTTTCCGCTGAGCAGGTTCATAATAACATACTTGAAATTGCTGGTGAGCAGGTCACTGCCCCAGACAAAACCCTCATCTAGCCCCATAGCAGAGTGGCTTGCATCAACTATCATCTGGGTAAAATTCACCAATGAATCTTGAACCAGAAAACGCATTGAGTCCTGCAGAAGAAGTTAGAAGTAATCTATAAAATGAAAGTTATAGTTTTTCTTTTAGAAAAAATAAATAAATACAAATTTTAATATATCCTTGTTAACTAAAACAAGCATTAACTAAAAAGTGTTTTTATGAAGTAAGGTAAAGGTAAATGATCCCATTACATGCCCATTAAGACATATTGGGAATATGGTGTTAGGCTCATATTTTCTTGACCATGCGGTAAATTACGGTAGATGTGATCAGCATCATGCCAGCTGCCTTTAACCTTCCCAGAGTTGCTTTAGTACCCAATTCATGAGACTGGAACTGTTTACGGTCTAAAAAATCCCACCTCAACTAAGAATCGAACCACAGACCACTGAGCCCAGAAGCCAATGCACTAACCATTGCATTATTGCGGCTATTTTGTTTTTATGAAGTATTATGGCATTATACCACAAAAATTCAAAAAAATGTGTAGATGAGCGTAGAACATCAAAGAATTTAAAACGTTAATTGATTTATTTTCCTTTAATTTGCTCCTCAACAGAATCCCGTTTAAGACCATCATATCTTCCACTTGTTTTATCTTAAAAGACCCTGATGCTGAGTAGGACACACATTAAGGAAACCAGCTGGTAGCATTACAAGGCAGTCCTTGTTCTGGAACCACCAGGTTAAAAGAAATAGAATGAGACTAAAAACACTTGGAGAAGGGAATTGGAGGCAGACATGAAATAGATAATGGAAACATGGAAAGACCTCAAAAGGATAGCACAGGACAGGAAAATTGGGTGTAAAATAGCTGAAGGCCTGTGCTTCACAGGGAGCCGCAGGGCAATGAATGAACTTGTTTTATTTTGGTTTAACTTAATCTGATGTTTCTTTCTTGCTTTACCTTGACCCATTGTTCTCTTTGGGATCCACATGATGAGGCCTCAATCTCAGTTATAATCGTTTTCTTTGTCCTGATAGATGTACTTCTAGTGTGTTACACACTCTGCTGTTCTGTTCCAAAAGCTATTGATTTTTTTTTTTTTTTCAGGTATATCCGCCACACCCACTGTCTAATGATAATAATAATAGCCCCTTCAGTCATAACTGACTATGGGAATGTGCCCTTGAGGTGACAGCCCTCAGCTACTCTCTTCTGCTTGTTGTGAGAGTTTCTTTTTGCTCAATCTGAGGTGGTAGTTCTTGTAGAGAATATCGCCACTTGGTACGATTGGCAGCTTAATCCTCTCAGCTTGTCGGATTTATGTCCAGTGCCCTCATTGTCTCTCTTGCACACATCTTTGAACTTCAGCTGCAGTCGCCCAACTGTTCTTTTGCCATCTGCCAGCTTTCCATAGAAGATAACTTTCAGGATGCGACCATCTTCCATGTGGTGGACATGGCCAAACCAGCGTAGTCTGCACTGTCTAAGCAGTGTATACATGCTTTGAAGGTCTGCACATGACAACACCTCGACATTTTTCACTTTGTCCTTCCACAAAATACTGATGATGTGGCGTAGACACACTGAGACACCCACTGTCTCAGTCTTGGCATATTAGGCACAGGTATTCCTTTGAGTAGAATTTGTCAGTCTTCCAAGATGTTGTCCAAGGTGTGGCCATCAGCAAACATATGCAGTATTTTTTAAACTTTATATGAGCTAAGTAAAGAAATGGGAATCAAACTGGATCCTTAATATTCATTTAGGATAAATTATATTTTCAGATATAGGATATTCTGAATAAAAAATGTAACTGCCTGTGACAAGAGGAGTCCTGAAGTAAAACTAGACTGTCTGAAATGTGTGGGTAATCTGAAGTAAATCTAGGCTGTCTGAGATGTTGGACTATTTTAAATTAAATTAGGCTGTCTGAGATAGGGCTATTCTGAACGAACGAACGAATGAATATTTTCAAAGGGTTAAAAAACTGGGCACGCAGGCCCGTCTATCATTCTGCCCTTCCTCTCTCTGTCTGAAATTAAACTTAGCTGTCTTTGACATGGGAGTATTCTGAAGTAAAACTAGGCTGTCTGAGATGTGGAGGTATTCTGAAGTAAAATTAGCTGTCTGAGATGTGTGACTATTTTGAAGTACTGGAAGAACCAACACAAGAAAAATAACAAATTTAATGTATTATATAGAATAAAGAACACTATATACCCTAATTTTAGCCACTATGTGGCTGAACTGGATATTTCATACATAGTATAAACACCAGTTTTCTTGTGTACAGACCAACAGCCAATCAACTATTCTGAGGTAAAACTGAACTGTCTAAGACATTATTCTGAAGATCATGTGGACAGTCCAAAATTTGGAAGTATACCAAAGTTTAAAGAAAAAAAGTTTTGGTTTGAGGAATGAAAAATAAGATCCCACCTGCATGATGAACTTGACTGTTTCCATGAATTTTTTGAGTTTAGAGATCTGGTAGACCTCCCAGTTTGTTTCATGAATGTTAAACCACCCCTTGCCAACATCACGGAGAGCACTACGGATGTTAATCCTCAAAGAGCTGATCCAGCTGTCTCTCAGGGAAAGGCCCACCTAGGATACAAAGAACATAATGAGCATCATATACAGGAAGAATCTGAAGCAGATTATACTGTCATCTGTAAAGATTATAAATAATCTACATATAAATAGTACTGTATCAGTTTACTTTCTGGGGAAAGGAAGAATAGCTTTTTTTCTATTTACACTCTGGAGAAAGCAGAACTGTTCCACTTTCCTTTACAATACAATCATCCTATGCATTTTCCTCATATTATCACTTTCAACACTATGACACTTCAGATTCAATACATTTCATTGTATGTATTTTTGTAAATGTAAATTTGATTATAAATGTTGTGGTATGTCAGCAATTTCATCAACATATAATTAGTAACTAAATGAAGAAAGAAGAACTGTACCAGTTTACTTTCTGGGGAAAGCAAGAATTACTTTCCCTATTTACACTCAAAGTAAGAAAGAACAACTTACTTTCCAATACAATCATCACATGCATTTTCCTCATATTATTACTTTCAACACTATGGTGCTTTAGGACCAATAAATCTTATTGTATGTAATTTTTTTAATGTAAACCTGATCATAAATGTTGTGGTATGTCAGCCATTTCATCTAGCTGGTACAGAATCTTATCTACACTGCAATATGCATAACTCTTCACTTCATTGAAAGCACATATCTGATTGTCTAAGATGGGCAGGCCAAATTTCAGCAGTTAAGTAATTATAGCACAACATGTCACCTGTGCTGTCATTTGGGACTGTGTTTGCTCAAACTCTTCCAGTCTCATGGGCTTGGCTGTGGGGATGTGGAAAAGACTGGTGCAGCTGACCCGATTACATTCTGTTCTCACTTTACTCATGGCCTGGATACTTTCAGACAAGGTCAACAGTGAGTTGAAAGCAAAGCTGTCATACTGAGCATCAAATGGGTACTCAGGGACATCACGGCAACATCCTTGAAAATGGGAAATGACTAGGTTAGTTTGTTTTTCTTTTTTAACCACACACCTTGCCATTCATTCATTACCTTTCAGTTCCCTGTGAAGCATAGGCCTTCAAAAAAAAAAAAACAAATTCACATTAAGCCTTTAAGTCCTGTACCATCTGGTTAAGTCTTTTTTAATTCCATTCATACCCGAGTCAATTTCCCTTCTCTGTGTATTATGTCTTCCTCTATTTCTCTGATTTTGGGGACTACAGAACAAGGACTGTCTTGCTATGCCATTACCTGGCTTCCTCAATATGTATAATACCAAATGCTAGCATCCGCTCCCTCCCCTGCTTCACCAGCACCTGTTCATCTCTTCTGATCAGCCCCCATAAAAGCAACCTGTCACACCACGCAAATCCTACCAATCCATGTAAGCACCTGTCTAAAAAAATCTGTACTTTCCAGTTGCAGCCCTTGCCATTCTTCATGCCCCAGAGTCACACAGCAAGATCAGATTGTTAATGTTGATCAGAATCGATGTCACTGAACTCTGGGCAAACCCATGTGTGCTCAGTCTCCCTCAGCAAATGTCAAAGGGTATGAATCCTAATTGTGCCTGTTGCACGTAGGTTGTATACACGACAGATGCATCCTCTCACATGTCCATATCTGCTAGTCTTACTTCTTTGCCAAATTCCAGCAGTCTTAGCTTTGATGATTCATTGATTGCAGTATCATTCTCTAATGGGCGACCATAAATGCCCTCAGTATCTCTCCCTCATCCATATCCAACACACCTTCTATGGGTACTCTTGAAGCTAGTCCATCAGCTCTTTCATTGCTGCGTACCCTTGCATGACCAGGACAGTAGATCCACACCAGCTCCTGAAGACTTAAGGCTTCTATGCAGAATTTTGATGAAGAAGATATGAAGAAGCTTCATTTATACCCTTTTGGAGCTAATTAGTTGAGTTTCATAATGTCATTTGTTAAGTTTAAGCCAGCATTGATATGTTTAAAGTTGGAATAGCTATGAAGCATACTCTAGGATCTGAGTTATAAAGAATGATCCCAAGTCAAAGGTGATCAAATGTACCGAGAGACTGAATGGTAGCTGGGTGAGCAGTTTTTAACATTGACTGTCTGGGGGCGAGTGGGGCAGCACCAGGCAGAAGGACTCCCTAAGAGATATCCCTTGCCTCTTCTCTGGTATAGTGGCTCTACTAGGGTGACCAGATATTTCCGCCAATCAATAAAATGTAATCATGGAAAACGTTTTAAACCAGAATCATTGCCAAAGTTACGGGGCACGTACTTTGTCGCCGATAACTTCAGCTAATGACAAGAGTAAAGGGCCACCTTAAAACCAAACCACAGACACAATGTGTACTCATCAGTATTTCATTATATTGCTGGAGTCATCCACAGGGTGTCCCAAGTTGCATTCATATGATAAATAACATTTATTGTATAGATGATTACATCAGTTTAAATTGCATCCTACCAATCTCAAAACATATTCATTCAGAGAGTTATAATTTAAATTACATCAAAATATCTGGACTGCTTAAGTTAGCATCATCTCACATTCATTGTTTAAAATTTGCGAAACTATTTACTTTCCCTTAAATATCTCATCATTTCAAGTAACCTCAGATAACAAATAGCCCCAAGATTTAAGTATGATACTGTGGTCTCCACACATAAAACATAATATCAGTGTGTTATTTTAAGGACAATCACAAGACTATCTCAATGTCTCAACTGCTTTATGCACATTTTAAATAAATTATATTGAACTTCTTTATGATGCAGAACTCAGTTCAACACCTTACAGCTATTTTATCGTGCGCAGGGTGTTCATAAAGTCCTTGTGCAACTTTAAAAACTTTGGATATACACATGATAGAAGCAAATCGTGAAAAACACATAAAGCATGAAATTTCTCCCCCCCTTTTTAAAAATCAATATTAGTGTTGTTGATCGTGTGTGTTTTATTTTTTTTTAATACTTTATTTCAGATCATGTAATTGATAGAAAATGCTGGCAGTAGAAGAAAATGTGCATTATGGATCACAGAACTGAAGTCTATAACAGATATGAGAAGAAAATACACTGCTCATTACAGGACAATGTGAACTGTATTGTGTTAAAACTTAATAAGCTTTTTTAGTTACTTTGATGGTAGTATCAAATAAAAAATTTTTGTCAGTTTTCATTACACTGTTGTTTTATCTTATTTTACAGCAATGATTATTGCATCTATTTTATCATACTGTTTAATGCTGAGGGTGACATCTAACTATTTTATAAGATTTTATTACACTGCTAGTAGCATCTAGATATTTCATCTATCATCACAATCCTAGTGGCCGCTGGCTATTTTATCAGACTTTACAATACTCTTGGTAGCCTGCAGCCAATGTATCAGATTTCATGACTTATCTAGTAGCATCTGAATTTTTAATAAAGAATCTGCAATTCTACAGATATAAGCAATATAATCATCATTGTCCTGTAAGCTCCTTACAGAGCACAGAGCCACCTCTGTTGCTATTCCCTTACAGGAAGCCTGCACCAAGCATTTACTTATTTCTGTAGTGGTGGTATCTGTGGCATTTAAAAAAATGTGATGATGTTGCCAGTCCTACGCATAACCTTATATGACATGCCTGAGGGGTGTAGTAGTGCTTTTCTTTCTTTGTCTCTTCAGAGACCCCTGAGAACTATATGGGGCTCAATAACATGATGTGACAAATAAAGTATACAGCCAAGCACAACAGAGGAGATATGGAACTTTACCAAGGACTATTCCAAAGCCAGTAAATGAATCACAGCTTGCTAGTTAAATATTTTTAAATACTCAAGCAATACCATTAAACATTTCCTTGTAGCAAACAAGTCAAAACAGTATGAGAATTCTAAACAAATCACAGTACCTGTTGCTGGAACCTCCTTTGCTGAACTGGGTGGTACTGACACAAAAGCAAATGTGACAGGGTCTTCTTTCACAGTCTTGTCAAAAATTATTCTGTTCATAGATCTGCAGAAGTCAATGTTGACCTCTTTCTCTAGAACTTGTGTGTAGTCCTCCAGACTAAAGAATAAACAGATTTCAGTCATTTTGACACACAGTTTTCAATTTTAACTGAATTAGAAGGCTATATTAATGTTATGTTAACAATTTAAAAAAAAAAAAAAAAAACAGATATAACATTCAGGAATTATTTCACCTTTCAAGAATGCAAAAGATGTGACAGAAAATATTGTTGTTTGCAAAACATGAACTTTTAAAAAAAATAAGCATAATGAATGCTCACAATAATCTGAAATAAAAAGGAGCAATACAAGGTCTTGTACTGTCCCTTTAAATTTTCTGAAAGACAGAAAAAATGCCAAGACTAAACATCAGCAGAAGACCAATCGACAACTTAAGAGAAGAAGGTGATAAATTTTGTTAGTAGAAAGTGACCAAGAGCTACAAAGAACTATTGTAGCAAGTAGAAAAACAGAAGCTGTGACTACAGATTGGAAATTAACACTGAGAAAACAAAAGATAGGATAATTAGCAAAACTAATGAGAAGCCAACATTAAAAACAAGAATAAATGAAATGATAGTGGAACATGAGAAATTTTCCTCATATCTTGAACACATAATAACATAGGGTGTCAGGTGTAAAACAGACCTCAAGAAGAAAACAGAGATGGCCAAAGCCATTCAATATCATGTACCAAACATTAACATCCAAACAAATAACAATTGAGAGTCATTAAATGGTATATATCAAGCATAGCCAGAGGTGCCCTTGACTGGAACCCACAAGGGAAAAGAAAAGTGGGGAGGCCAAGGAGAACTTGGAGAAGTACAGTGGAAGAGGAGGCTAAGGAAATTGGAATGACTTGGGCACAGCTTAAAAAGATAGCCCAGAATAGAAATCGATGGAGAGCAACTGTTTCAGCCCTATGTTCCATGGGGAATGGAAAGGAATGATTATGAAATGGTATATAACCTCGTTATTAGTATGTGGTTCAGAAACATGGACAGTGAACAAGCATCTGGAAGAAAGAATAATGCCACCTTTACAAACCAGAAGAAAGCTTTTTCTCAAGGAAACAGTCATGGAAGGTGCTCAAAAAATATGAAATCAAGAGATATCTTCTGTATAACCAAGGGAAGGGTGTACTCCATATACATTATATAATAATAATAATAAATTCTTTAAGCACCAAACACGGCGCATAAGGCAGAAACCAGTGCTCTCCAGGTTGTTCGTTGTGACGCCACTCCTCTTAGCTCTTGCACATTATTTAGGCCCAACGTTCTTCCTTCTCTTATTATTGTTCTTCTGAGTGTTTCTTTTGGTCTTCCTTTTTTCCTCTTACCCTCAGGAACCCAAGTGAGCGCCTGTAGTGGTATTCTGTTGTTTTGCATTCGTAGGACATGACCGATATATGACCATCGTCTTTTCCTTATATAGTCGGAGACATATTTCTGCCTAGAGTCTTCTCTTATTTGTCGATTAGTCTTGAATTCTTTCCAACTGATGTTCATGAGTTTTCTAAGACATTTGTTCTCGAATGTATTCAGCTTGTTCTCCAATGATTTTATTATTTTCCCAACTCTCACAGCCGTATGTTAACACTGAGATAACATTTGAATTAAACAGACGAAGCTTGGTATGTATATTCAATGATCGTAATTTCCAAATGTTAGATAATCTATTGAAGGCGCTAGCTGCCAAAGCAATTCTAGTATGGATTTCTCTTGTTGTGTCACCATCCTGAGTCATTTTACTGCCTAAATAATTGAAACTTTCAACTTTCTGTAGTTTTTCCCCGTTCAAGATGATATCAAAGGTCTCGTTAGAAAAGTTCATAGCTTTAGTTTTAGAGGCATTTATTTGGAGACCTATTTTAACCGAGAGATGACACAAATTATTTATTGCTTCTTGGGATTGTCTTGGTGTTGAACTTAAGAATGCTACATCATCTGCGAAATCCAGTTCCCCCAGGAATTTTCCATTTGTCCATTTTATACCCAATTGTTCATTGTGTGTATAGTTTCTCATAACCCAATCAATAGCTATTCCAAAAAGTAGTGGTGACATAATACAGCCTTGTTTCACCCCTGTTTCTACTGTAAACCATTCTGTATTCCCTTATTTGTCCTAACACAACATCTTGCATTGTCATATAGCGCTTTGATTATATTCACATATTTTGTTGGAAAACCATAGATTGTAAGTATCTTCCACAATGATGGGCGGTGTAGACTATCAAAGGCTTTTTGAAAATCGACGAAGGTGATAATAAGTGGCGATTGCCTTTCTACTGATTCTTCTATAATTGTTCTTAGTGTGAATATTTGATCAATACATGATCGTTTCGGCCTGAAACCCGCTTGTTCTTCTCTGATCTTTTCGTCAGCATGCAATTTAAGTCTTTCTAACATCATGCAACATAATAATTTTCCAGGTACTGATAATAGAGATATACCACGCCAGTTATTACAGTCTGATAGATCACCTTTCTTCGGTAACTTTACAATAATACTGTCTTTCCATTGTTGTGGTGGTTGTTCTTCTCTCCATACTTCATTTATAATATCTAAAATTCTCAAGAGGTTGTTGTCATTAACTGCTTTAATCATTTCCCCTGAAATTTCGTCAACTCCAGCAGCTTTAAAATTTTTTAATCTTTTAACGGCTTGTTTGATCTCGTCCAGCGTGAATTCATCGCAAGTTATTGGCAAGGTGGTTGTGAGTGTTTCATTATTAAAATCAGGTGTTACTGTTGGTGGTGGTCTGTTTAGCACCTCCATGAAGTGCTCAGCCCATCTCTTCATTTGTTCTTTTTCTGTTGGTATTGAATTCCCTAATTTACCTTTAACAGGTGTTTCCATAGCAGTAGGCTGGTGACATAGTTGTTTTGTAATTTGATAAAGGCACCTACTATTACCAGTTCTTGCAGCATTTTCAGCTTCTACGGCCATTACATTATATACAGAAGTAATTTGACAACCTGACCTTCACCAACCCTTTTGAAGGAAAAATCTACATGGCGATAGAGAGAAGCTTGAGACAAACTGCCAGCTTGATAAGCGAATTAGATATGATCAAACTGGACTAACCGATGAATTAAAAACAATAAATAAATCAATATGACAACTTAATAGATGACAGTATGTGCAATGTATTGGAAAACGATAATAAATCTACCTGTGATTGGCATAAGCAGCTGATAAAGGACTGTGCTAGTAGGTCAGGAACATTGTGTTAGTTGGTCACTATAAGCTAATTTTTTTTAAGATAATACTAATTACTCTCTCTAAAACACAGGTCAACTATTTGGTTCCAAAACAAAATTGCTGACACTTGTACACACAGCTTTTTCCTTTTATATTCAACACAGACCAAATACTGTATTCTCATGTAACTCTCACTTTGTGTACAAAAACTTATTTCTCTTTTATACACAGGACAACTACAATACATGCATATTAACTTTTCAGTTGTGCAGAAAAAAACAGGTTCTGTATTCTTTGTTAGACACATAACAAACTCTTACTTTTTTCCCTTGTCAATGCCTGGGGCTGACTGTGCCCAGTCAATCATTCTCTTCAGCGAGGCTTGATCTAGCTCCCCCACACCATCCATAGGCATGCAGTCAATGTATAAATTGTACCGCAGCTCAGCCTCACAAATCTTTCTCGCCTTAAATGCAGCAGCTACTCGATCTGCAAACACACGTGGGTCTTCTGCATAGAACAAGAGACGAATGCGTGGAATCCACCATGTGTTGAGGCCTAGTACTTGGTATCCATTCTCTAACATCCCGCCATTGACTATGGTGTTTCCCTCTTTGTCTGCAACACGCCCCTGACTGTCAACACGTTGGACGATGAACAGCTTGGACTTGGTATCAAAATCCAGCACACCCACATCAAGCCATTCATATTTAATACTGGGATCTGTGGGGTCCTCTGCAAAGATTCCATCAAAACAAACAATGAATCTTGTTAAACCAACAAACAATGAATCTTATTAAACCAACAATGAATCTTGTTAAAACGGCAAACAATGAATCTTGTTAAACCAAAAAAACAATGAATCTTGTTAAACCAACAATGAATCTTGTTAAACCAACAAACAATGAATCTTATTAAACCAACAATGAATCTTGTTAAACAGGCAAACAATGAATCTTGTTAAACCAAAAAACAATGAATCTTGTTAAACTAACAATGAATCTTGTCAAACCAACAGTGAATCTTGTTAAACCAACAAACAATGCATCTTGTTAAGCCAATAAACAATGAATCTTGTTAAACTAATAAACATTGAATCTTGTTAAACTAATAAACAATGAATCCTGTTAAACCTTCTTGTCTTAAAAACTGGCCAAACTATTTCTGTGATTGACCAATCATCATCATTTATCTTTTCCCTCTTTATGGAACAAGGAGTCACCACTATAGCAGGCCCCCATGCAGGAAGCCTACACCAAGTATTAACATGTTCTTGCAGTGGTAGCTTCAGTAGCATCTTGTTGTTCATGATGAGGTTGCCAGATTAATGAAACTAGAACTTTAATCACACAAAAAAACAGAATGAACAATATATTAATCTTTCTTTAATATTAAACTGATTTATTTTTTTTTTTTTATTTTTTAATTTTTTTAAAAATCGTACACTACTTCAAATGTCTGCGCCAGGGCTCGAATTATTCCAGTCCAAGTCCCAGCTGATGACACTCTTTCAAATGTCCTTGCCAGGGATCGAATCTGGATCACCCGATCGCCAGCACAATGTGGTAACCATTACACCAGCACACCTCCCAACTAATTTATATTAAACAATATCACTTTAGCACAACTGACGATACAATTATTTTTTATTATAATGTTCAAATAATTTTTTTTTTTACATTTTGGAATAAAGAGAGGCAGATAGTCAAAATTTCTCTAAAATACAAACAGTGGTGCTGCAGGTCAATATCGGGGTTGAGCACATTAACTGGCCATCAATTGTAACAAGAATGTGATCAGGAACCTTGAATCATCATAGTAACTCTCTTCAAAGATGCGCTGTCAGTAATTGCAACGCTGAAAAAACCGAATAATGCTGACCTGGATGACCAAAGAGTAACACTTCACAAACTATGTCAGCAATTCAAAAGAGTTGTGATATAGTGGATCCCATCTCAACATCCCTGGAAATGAAAAGGCTGACAGATTGGCAAAAGAAGGGGGAAAGCTACATCACCTTGACACAAACATAACTTATGAAGAAGCCAAAAGTTTTATCAAGCGTTGATACATGAGCAAGTAGGAAGTATTGCATCCAGGCCACACACAAAATTATGCATATTACCAGCTCAGCAGAAGTGAACAGTGGTAATCTTCAGACTTCGCATAGATCACAACAGACTGGGATACCATCTATCCAACTAACTAAAGATAGGAACTACCGATGAGCGTAACTGTGGCACTGATAAAATCACTGTTGAACATCTTCTTCAAATGTGTCCAATATATGAGGAACAGAGAAAGAGCATATGGCCGTAACCAGTACCATTCCTGGAAAAACTTTACGGAGATACCAACAGCCCCAAACTGACACTACTTTCTTTGAGCATATTCAAGTTGACATCTGAGGGTGAACAAAGCATCATCATCATTGTCACTTTCCTGTGCGCTCTTTACAGAGCATGGAGTCCACCTAGCACCCTTGAAATAAGCCTGCACTAAGTACCCACATGCTCTTTCAGTGGTGTCTTCTGTAGCAATTTTGTATTCTATATGATGAGGTTGCCAGACTCATGCACAATCTCATATTAGTCGCCATGTACAGCATACTCAAGGGAGCAGTTGTAATAAGGAGTTGTGTGTCAGAAATTCCGGTTTCATAAATATGCATACGCTTATTTTAACAGGCTTAGAATTTATATTCAGGGCGATAAAACTATGACTTATTGATTTGGAAGCTTCTTCTTCTTTGATCCTTAGCAGCCGACCATCAAAGCAGTCAGTGGCCATCACGCCTAGTGGCGTCTTGTAGGGCAACAACAAATTGATTCCACTTTGCTTGGTCGGCGGCCATCCTTCATACAGTGCCCCAACTCTGGTTCCTTCTTTGCATCTCAGCCTCCACAGTCCTCCACCAGGTTGTTTTTGGTCGGCCTATCTTTCATTTTCCTTCAGGGGTCCAAAGCATAACTGTTCTTGTGATGGCATTAGGGTCTCTTCTGAGGACATGGCCAACCCAGCTCCAGTGTCTGCCAGCTATGATGGTGTGCATGTCCTCTTGCTTGCTCCGAGTAAGCAGATCTTGGTTGGTGATGGTATTCGGCCAAAAGATTCGGTGAATTTTTCTTAGGCATGTTGTGTGAAAAGAGGACAATTTCGACATTTCCTTCTCTGTAACTCTCCAGCACTCTGCACCATAGAGAAGCACAGAAAGCACACAGCTCTGATATAATCTTAATTTTGTGCCTGTGCTGTATTGAGAGGACTTCCAGATGTTGTTTAGGCTAAAAAAGGCTGTTCTTGCCTTATTCATTCTGATGTTGATGTCTTTGCCTGCCCCGCCGTCTGGTGTTCCTATACATCCTAGGTATGTGAAAGTGTCTGTCTGTACCAGTTGCTGATTCCTTACTGATATGGGCTCAGGGTTGCTCACATTGAGCGTCATGACCTCTGACTTCTTTAAACTGATATTCAAGCCCACCTGCTGGCTAAACTTATTAAGTCTATCCGTTTTTTCCTGGATGTGTTGATGTGAATGTGCTAGTAATGCAATGTCATCTGCATATTCCAGATCTTCCAATGTAGAAAATGTAGTCCATCTTATTCCTCTTGGACTGCCCTCTGTTGTCTGGCGCATCACCCAATCTATGACTGTTAAAAATAGAGTGGTTGATAAGGGGCATCCCTGTCGTACTCCTGTCTTCACCTCAAAGGTTAGGTTGCTCTGCCCAACACTACACGTAAAGTTGGCATAGAGGCTTTTTATGATTGACACTATGCAGCTTGGGATTCCATAAGCCCTCAGTATTTTCCATAAACTGTCCCTATGTATGCTGTCAAAAGCCTTTTCAAAATCAACGAAATTAATGTAAAGCTGTCTTTGCCATTCTGAGCACTGCTCTATAATGTTCCTGAGAGTGAATATATGATCTACACATCTTCTGTTCTTTCTAAATCCTGCTTGTTCTTTCCTCAATTTGTGGTCTACTGCTTTTGAAATTCTCGGTATAATTATCCTGCCTAGTATTTTGCTGGGAACTGAGAGAAGAGTGACTCCTCTCCAATTATTGCAGTCTGCAAGATCTCCCTTCTTGGGCAATTTGACAATTATTCCTTTGTTCCACTCTGATGGTGTTGTCCCCATTTTCCAGACTTGTGCAAATAGTGGTTTTAATAGTTCTGCTGCTAGCTCAGGGTCTGTCTTAAATAGCTCTGCATTTAAGTTATCATGGCCAGGAGCTTTTCCATTCTTTAACCCTTTGATTGCTGTGATGATTTCTTCTTTTCGTGGAATGTCTGTATTTACATCTAGATTGTTTTCAGCCTCAGGAACATTCTGCTGTCGTGATGAGATTTCCTTGCTTATCTCTTACTAATGTAATATTGTTTGCACCTCATTTTCCGCTGATGAATTTAGTTATTTTGTACACTGTGCTTTGTTCATTTCTCAGTGCTGCCTCTTCTGCCTGTCTTGCAAGATCGTCTAGGAAATTCCTTTTGTTGGCTCGGGTTTGGCGTTTAACTTCCTTGCCCAGCTGACTGTACTGTTCGCTATATAGTTGCTTTAACCTGGGGGGACTTTGCTTCTGTTTTCTTTCTTTTCATTTCCTTTCTCAGTGTTATGGTGTTTAATGTTTCTGGTGTTATCCAGTCTTGCTTCTTCCTTTCCTGGAATCCCAAGCATGATTTGCTGCTTTCCTTATATATTGTTGAAATGGTGTTGAATTTCTGGTCTATATCATCAGTCAATGTCTTTTCCTGACTTTTGGCAAATTGATATCGTTTCTTTATGTCAGCCGCAAAAGCTTTTCTGGTAAGGGGGTCCTTCAATTTGCTGATGTCAAACCTTTTCTGTGTAGTTACAGTTGGTCCAGCCCTTCTTAGTTTCACTTTCAGTTTTGCTACTACTAAATGGTGATCACTTCCCACATCTGCACCTCTTCTTACCTTCACATCTTGTAATGCATGTCTCCATCTGCCGTTAATCATGATGTGGTCTATCTGGTTTCTGTCCCGACCATTTGGTGATTCCCATGTTAATTTGTCAATTTCCTGGAAGGTTCTACCAAGCTGGACAGGTTTGTGCGGGCAGGGGTCAGACAAAAGCAGACACCCTGGTCCTCCAGGTTGGGGGTTTTAGCATAGGGCTGACACCCCTGTCTATGTAAAAAAAAATTGAAGTTATGGAAACAACAACTAATAAACAAACTTTGCTGCGGGACGGACATCCGGAGTCTGAGGCTCGTATGACTGTCAGTGGTGAAAGCCAAAAGGAAGCCACTGACATGAGTATGGACGTCCTGACCGCAAAACATGATACAAGAATAGGATTTTGGAATGTCAGGACAATGAATGAGACGGGTAAACTAAAACAGGTCACGGCAGAAATGAGAAACTATAGGTTACACATTCTAGGGATAAGCGAGAGCAGATGGACAGGGGCAGGAAAAGTTAAAACAGCAACAGGAGAAACAGTACTTTACTCTGGAAGAGAGGATGGACAGCACAATGAAGGTGTAGCCATTATTCTACAGAAAGGAATAGAAAGGACATTACTGGAATGGAAACCCATCAACAACAGATTGATAAGATTAAGATTGAGAGGTAGATTCACCAATACCACAATAATACAATGCTACGCACCAACGATTGACAGCGATGAAGAGGTCAAGGATGAATTCTATCAACAACTGCAGAAAGAAATGGAAGACACACCTAGATATGATCTTATAATAGTAATGGGAGACCTCAATGCAAAAGTTGGTACACACAATACATATAATGAAAGAGTAATGGGGAAATGCGGCAGCAGAACAGCAAACAAAAATGGGGATAAATTAATAAGTTTCTGTAGTATTAACAACCTGGTCATTGGAGGAACACTTTTCCCACATGATTTGGAAGCAAAGGGCGATAATCTATAATTACGCCCCTTGGGAAAAAGTCGTGTTTTATCGCCCTTTAATATAAATTCTAAGCCTATTAAAATCAGCTTATGCAAATTTATGAAACCGGAATTTCTGACACACGACTCCCTATTACACAGTAGTCCTATTCTTTCTTTGCCTCATAAGAGACCCCCCTGGGAACTACATAGGGCAGAAATTTTGAATCATCATCATCCTTTTCCTGTTTGCTCCTTATGGAGCTTAGGGCTACTACTGGAGCTGGTCCCATTGCAGGAAGCTTGAACAAAGCATTATTATGCTCTTAAAGTGGTGGTTTCTGCAGCAACCTGCTGTACATGGTAAGGTTGACAGTCCCACACAAAGCTTATATTCGTCGCCTTGAATGTCATGCTGAGGAAGCACTAGTTTTGTTCTTTCTTAGTCTCATCAGAGACCCCCGGGAACTACATGGGGCAAACCTTGAACGGACAGTAAGAAATTATTGGATAAGAAATAAGACTATAAGGACACTCAAAACTGGTAGTACATACTCATTCTGTCATTCTCATTTGTTGGTAGTAGTGCAAGACCTGGCACCGGATATCTCGTTCCATGCACATTTCCCAAGTTGATCCACTCCTCTGCTGTATGGCAGTCATAATCCTCATCATCAAAAATGTGTAGAGGGAGATATGCTGGGAAGGGGGCAGGGTCTTCCTCATCACGGTTCAGTAGCACATTAACATCAGTTTGCTGTTTTGGCATCAACAGCTCAGTCTGAATGTTTCTTTCTGCCAGTAGTTCATCCAAAGCCAGGTTCTTGTACAGTCGGCGTCGCCTTACCCAAAAAAAGTGTAGTTTATCAATGATTTATATGAAATGTCAGTAGATATTTTCAGGAATAGTCAAATGGGTGTATTTTCCAGTTTTAGGAAAAAAAATGCTTACAATCTGGTATTTTTCTTATTGCCTGTTTTTAACTCTTAAAGGATGAGGGGCCATAATTCAAGGAAATTGTGATGGGAGGTCAGTTTTTTGGGGCTGGTATATTTGACTTAAGTTTTTGTTTCTTATGTCCCAATTTTATTAATCCTCATTCAATTTCCTTTACAACTTTGTCTAACATCACCATACTTCAAAAATAAAAAATAAATTTTAAAGAATGGATCCTTAAACTTTAAAAGTACACTCAATCCTCACTATTAGCGGGGGTAGGTTCCTTGAAAAAGTATTCAGTGGGGTACTGGAAGATGAGACAGGTCTATATTTCGGAGCTGGCATTTGCTGATGATGTTGCCCTGATTGCTAAATCAGAGGCACATCTCCAATCCAACCTGCAAGTCTGGAAGGAAGAGCTGGAGAAGAGAGGGATGGTCATAAGCAGCTCTAAAACAAAATCCATGGTGATATCACGAGAAGAAAGAAAACATCAGATTAAGTTGGGAGAACAGGTCCTGGAGCAGGTCGACCACTTTAAATATCTCGGAGCTATTATAGACCGAAAGGGAGGCATCAAAGAAGAGTTGGCCACTCGAAAAGCAGCGGCTGGGAGACTTTTTCAGGCCATAAATCGTGGATTCCTCAGCAAGAAAGAGGTTGGTAAGAAAACGAAGATGGCTGTATACCGCTCCACCTATGTCCCAGTCTTGACATATGGATGCGAGTCGTGGGCAATGACTACAACCCACAAAAGCCAGATCCAAACCTCAGAAATGAGGTATCTGAGGAAAGTGGTTGAAGTAACAAGAAGAGACATGGTCCGCAACCAGACGATCCGTCAAGGCCTAAAATCCCATCCGCTGCAGACCCAAATAGAACAGTCCCAACTAAGATGGTTTGGCCATGTCTGCAGAATGGGAGAAGATCGGCTACCACGACAAGCATGGGAAACAAAGAGCCAGGGATCCAGACCTCCAGGACGACCCAGAGTCCGCTGGGAAGACATTAGACAATCTTTGAAGGACCGAGGACTAGAATGGAACCAGGCCAGGAAGAAGACAGCTGATAGAATGGTCTGGCGCTCTCTCTTCCAAACCTCTACACCTCACGGTAGAAGGGGAACGACTAAGTAAGTAAGTAAGGTTCCTTGAAAACCCTGTGAATACAGAAATCTGCTAATACGGAACCATTGATCCTATGGGAAAAGGGGGTTAGGTTCCTGTGGGACCCTGTTCACCATACACTTTTGCTAAACTCATTAATGGAATGTAGAACATCCATGTCACACACAGAATGATGCTTACTACCAGCTCAACAGAAGAGAACAAGTGGTAATCTTCAGACTCCACATTGGCCACAAAAGATTGAGATACCATCTATTCAACAAGCTAAAGATAGGAACTACCGATCAGTGTAACTGTGGCACTGATGAAATGACTGCTGAACATCTGCTTCAAAGTTGCCCCTTATATGTGGTACAGAGAAAGCGCATATGGCCGACGCCAGTTCCTTTTGTGGAAAAGCTGTTAGGGGATTCAAATAACCTCAAACTGACTACTGCTTTTTTTTTAGAACATTCAAGTGGACGTCTGAGAGTGTACGAAGAAGAAATTATTAGCCTACTGTGCATGGTCACAAATACCCACGAATGGCAAAAACATGGGTTACACTTTATCTTGCACAAATAAGCCAATCCGTGAACACAGAACACGTGAATAGCGAGGATTGACTGTATATGAAAACTCAAAGCAACAGAAAATTCCTTGCGTCAAGCTTGGGAAAACCACCCCACCTTTTAATAGTTAAAGGCCACAATTTTGTTTCTTTCAAGTGAGAAATCATTCATTCAGGAATTTTTTTATATGTAGCTCAGCAGAAGAGGCAGAAGAGAGCAGGTGGTAATTTTCAGACTCCGCATGGGCCACAAGAAATTGGGATACCATCTATTAAACAAGCAAAAGATAGGTACTACCAATGAGTGTAAATGTGGCACTGATAAAATGACTGCTGAACATCTACAAATTGTGAGGAACAGCTACAAAGCACACATGGCCATCACCAGAACAGTTTCCTGGAAAATCTCACGGAGATGCAAATAGCTTCAAGCTGACCACTGCTTTCTTTGAAGATATTCAAGCAGACGTCTGAGAGTGTACGAATAACACGGTATTTCTAACTGAGGATGTTTTCCTGACAGACATGGCAGATCAAGTTTCTCAGATTGTTTCAGATTTTATATCTGCGTGTCATGCTATCTTGTAAATAAAAATGTACGATAGTAGTAGCAACTACATACAACCAGTCACATTGCTATAGTGATCTCACATACGTCTGTGAAAACATTTAATGTGTTTACTGCACTGAGACTACAGTACAAATACTCCTTGAACATCAGACTGAAATTACTGTGTAGTTCCCAAGGGTTTCCGAAAAGACAAAGAATAGGACTACCTGCTCCCGCTGGTGTGCCGTAAGTGGTAACTGATGTGAGGACGGGTATAGGCTGGTACCCTCATCATATGAAACAGATTACTACATTGACTACTACTACATGGGCTTGGGGACTTTGATGCAGAATTCCTGTAGGGTGGCTCTAGTGTAGTGGTGGTTCCATTCTACATATGGAACAAAAATAAAGGAAGTGATTAAATTTGCAGAAAATTCCTTAAGCCAAATATGGGAAAACCACTGTGTACATTAAAACTGAGAAACACAAGAAAGAAAATAAAGGACAGGGAAAAAACAAACATGAAAATGAAGGGCAGCAGTTTAAATTTTTAATCAAGACATATTTCAAATGCCACTATAAAGATATATTCACCTCTCAATTTCAATTTTTCGAGGGAGATTCCCAGGTTTTGTAAAGAAAGGCAACTGAACCTTTGGCTTGAATGAATTTTGGTTGAAGTCCTGAAAGAAAAAGGTAAATAAGTTTAATAAACGATATTTCTCATTCTCTTCAATTTTTTATCTACTTAATATAAATTTATATAACTGACTCATCAACTTATGTCATAAGAACCTCTCAAAATACATAAATTTTCTGTGTACTTAATATAAATTTATACAACTGACTTATCATTTTATGTCAAAAGAATCTCTCAGAATACATTAATTTACCGCAGAAATCATGGAAATACTAAAAGTGCTAGAAATCATCTCTAATAAAAATACTGGAGCTCTATTTCTGCAGGCAGGTGATGCTTCTTCATGTGATGTTTCTTCATGTGATGTTTCTTCATGTGATGTTTCTTCATGTGATGTTTCTTCATGTGATGTTTCTTCATGTGATGTTTCTTCATGTGATGTTTCTTCATGTGATGTTTCTTCATGTGATGTTTCTTCATGTGATGTTTCTTCATGTTGAACCAATAAATCAAAGTTCACAATGTTAAAGTTTGCAGGTAATGTTTTAAGTGTTAACAAAGAGATGGCATGAGAATTCCCAGCACATTTCAAACACATCATAGAAAGTACCTGCTATTTTGATCATGTGTTTAATGTTGATGAGACTAGAATGCACTGGAAGCTGGAAGAAAATAATATCACAAGCATACATTTCACATGCCAAACTTTCTGCCTCTAGACTCCAGGGCTGCAGGAGGTGCTTAACTCTCCTTGAAAGGTGACAATGCATCACTTTTTTTTAACAAAGTATCCCATTCAGCCCTTGATGGGTTATAATTATGATATATAATGTATTAAATTCAAGACAATAAAATCTGATTTCCGATATCTAAATATAGTATCTTCTTCCCCCCTCCACTCAGTCCAAATAGAGTCAATCAAAACTAAAATTGTGTGAATATATGTATGTGTGACCTCCCATTCCCCTTTCTAAGAAACAAAGAAACAATAAAAATAAAAAACAAACAAATATAAACAACAAAATATATGACAGAAAAAAGAAAGAAAAGAAAAAACCCTAAGTAAAGTCTCTCATAACTGCCATGTTGTTAACAAGGTGAAAAGGGGTGAGAAAACCCAAATCCACCAACTATCTGCCATTATCCACACGAGCACCCTATCAGACTACCCCTCGCTGTTACAAAATGTTGTTTCTCCCTCTTACCCTCACACCATCATTGATTTACAATAACTCGACTAAAGGAACGATGCCACAATTAAATGTTGGTAACTGATCATATTATCTGCCATTAGAGACAATTTATATCCTAATTATTACCCATCAAAGGGTAAATGAGATATTTTTCTTCATGATTAAAAAAAAAATTCTGGGACTTTAAGCTTGAAATTATTGTCTCCAGACCATTGTGTATGTGCATTTTATTATCAAGTATTTCTATTTTATTTATGTGCATACTTAACTTTGTCTCCGGAACAACGCTCAGAGCATTGATCAGATTTGATACCCATACCAAAACAACGCTCTGAGAGTTATTTTTAGTCTATCACAAATTTAAATTACAGTACAGGGTGGAAAATAATTCCAGAGTCAAAGAGTTAACAGGATATATTTCTTTATTAACTCTTTCAGTCCCAAGCAAAAAAGTGGGTTTGGCCCAAGCAAAAATGGCCACCCCAGTGCGTTTTTATTGTTGTTGTTTGGAAATAATTTTAAAAAATGTTCATATGCATAAATAACTTTGTTGTTGTATATGAAACTGAAGGTAATTGGATGTACTTTACTCTTGTGCTACAAGTATAAAAGCTTTCATTGAAAAATGATTAGTTATTCAAGGTAAAATGGAGGATATGCGCTTAAAAAAATGATTAGTTATTCAAGGTAAAATGGAGGATATGTGCTTAAAAAAAATCGCTTTAAAAATCTAAAATAAATATCTCAAAACAGAAATACGTTCACTCTTAAACACGTGCGGTATTTAAAAGAATGTACTTGCAGTCGGAAATGACGTTTTGGGTGGTTTGTGGGTTGTTATAATTAGAAACAGTCTCAAACAGAGGCACATATACTAAAGGCTTTTTAAAGTCGATTGGGCCAAGCGCGTCTAACCCATGAGCCTTTAAAAAGTCAATTGGGACTTAAAGAGTTAATTTTTTTTTTTAACATGCTTTCTTTTTAATTTTCTGTGCTAAATAATAGATAGAAAGATAATATGAGGGGAGATTTTTTTAGGCAGAATTCATCTCACAAACTCCTATTTTATTATTCCCTGTTTTCTTTATGCCACTTTCATTTGTGCTAGTAACTCCATGAACCTAACCTGGTTAAACCTAGGCCTACCTATTCCACTTAACTTACAGAAACAGTGAGATCTTTAGTTGATGGTCCATACTTCTGTTCCTGGATCTGTTTCTCCACAGTGTCTGGATCCAACCGAAATGTGCTCGCTGAAATTATGCATTAATACTTTAATCATTAATGTACAAATGAGATCAAACAAGCAGACATACATATACATGTACAAAATTTATGGGCATGCAATCTTACTTACTGTGTTTTAAATAACTAGCTTATTATTGAGCTTCTAATTAGCAGAGTGGTTAGGAAACTTGCCTCGCACAGCAACGTTTCCAGGTTCTTGGTTCAAAACCTTCAGTCTACGAAGCTGTAAATGGGTACCTGACTCTGCTCTTGAATTAGGGAAGGCACAGGCAGTGAGGAAGGGAACTGATCACCCCACATCAATAAGCTGGACAGATTTTAGTGAAATCTTTAACACTTCACTCCCCTAAGGCAGTATCTGCTACGGTACAACCTTGACCTTTTAGTTTATTATTAAATTAATGAAGTACTGTTTGTGAAGATTTACTGTATTGATTACTGCCACATCTCGCTGTTACAAATTTCTTTTTTCTCCTTCACTTCTATTTAATGAAACCTCCATTTTCTATGGCTATAGCCTGAAATGTTATTTTATAACTCTGCAGTTATGAATTATTCTGGTAAGCAATTAACAAAACTACTACCCACATGGTTAGTGCATGTAGCAATCATGTTCAACATTCAAATAAACATGAACGGGTGTCAATGGTGAAGCTAAATCTCATAATGAAGTGACGTTGCATATAAAAGATGTGGTGCACACTGAAAATAACTTGTTCCCAGAATAAGTAATGTCGAGGATAAATATTTAAACCCCACAGGAAAATTGAAAATTTCATACTGGAACCACACAAGAAAAAAAAAAAAAAACAGACAAGTGTGTACTTAAGAAATTTTCATTTACAAAGTATACTATAATTGGCCAGAAGGCATAATGCCATAAGCTAATGGCTGCTTTGAACATGCTATCTAAAATTATAGGCACTATATATATTCTAATTGCCCCATGTACTTTGCAGGGGTCTCTGAAGAGACAAGAAAAGATTTGTTTGATTTTAGGACCTTGCACAAAACATTGAGAGAGCTGACAGACTAGCATCAAGAGCCCCCACAGCAGGGACACTGGATATGGATAAGGGAGAGATATTGAGAACAATTAATGATCGTTTGTTTCAGAACTTGTGTGGATCTATTGTTCTGGTCATGTAGGGGTATGCGGCAATGAAAGAACTGAGACTAGCTTCAAGATCACCAATAGAAGGTGCATTGATATGGATAAGGGAGAGATACTGAGGTCAATTAATGATCTCCTGTTAGAGAGAGACACTGCAATAGATGAATCATCAAGGTTAAGACTTTTGGAATTTGGCATCAAACATAAGGCTAGCAGAGACGGACGTATGAGAGAATGCATACGTTGTGTATACAACCAGTGAGCTACAGGAATAGTTAGCATTCACACTCTTTGATATATACTGAGCACATATGGATTTGCATTCTCTAACAGGCGATCATTAATTGACTTCAGTATTTCTCCCTTACCCATATCGAACGCACCCACTATAGGTGCTCTTGAAGCTATTTCGTACAAGGTGACTGTGTAAAAGATGTGGCATATATATTACCAGCTCAGCAGAAGAGAACAAGTGATAATCTTCAGACTCCGCACGGGCCACAACAGATTGAAATATTATCTATGCAACAAGCTAAAGATAAGAACTACCAATGAATATAATTGTGGCACCATTAAAATGACTGCTAAACATCTGCTTCTAAGATGCACAACTTATGAGCAACAGAGAAAATACATATGGCCGTCATCAGTACCATTCTTGGAAAAACTCCATGGAGATACAAATAGCCTCAAGCTTACCACTGCTTTCTTTGAAAATACTCAAGTAGACATCTGAGAGCGTACAATTAAGAAAACAAGTACAAGGCGACTAACATGATGTTGTGAATGGGGCTCAAAACCTCATCATGTAAAACAAATTGCCATAGAAACCACTGCTGCAAAAGCATGTGAATGGTTCAGGCTTCCTGCAAGGAAATCAGGCTCAATGGTGGCTCAATGCTCCATACAGAGCAAAAAGGAAAGTGATGATGATTGTTTCTTCTAATTATAACCTTGATGATTGTTTATTCTAATTATAACCTTGATGATTGTTTATTCTAATTAAACCTTGATGATTGTTTATTCTAATTATAACCTTCATGATTGTTTCTTCTAATTATAACCTTGATGATTGTTTATTCTAATTATAACCTTGATGATTGTTTATTCTAATTAAACCTTGATGATTGTTTATTCTAATTATAACCTTCATGATTGTTTCTTCTAATTATAACCTTGATGATTGTTTATTCTAATTATAACCTTGATGATTGTTTATTCTAATTATAACCTTGATGATTGTTTATTCTAATTATAACCTTGATGATTGTTTATTCTAATTATAACCTTCATGATTGTTTATTCTAATTATAACCTTGATGATTGTTTCTTCTAATTATAACCTTGATGATTGTTTATTCTAATTATAACCTTCATGATTGTTTCTTCTAATTATAACCTTGATGATTGTTTATTCTAATTATAACCTTCATGATTGTTTCTTCTAATTATAACCTTGATGATTGTTTATTCTAATTATAACCTTGATGATTGTTTATTCTAATTATAACCTTGATGATTGTTTATTCTAATTATAACCTTGATGATTGTTTATTCTAATTATAACCTTCATGATTGTTTCTTCTAATTATAACCTTGATGATTGTTTATTCTAATTATAACCTTCATGATTGTTTCTTCTAATTATAACCTTGATGATTGTTTATTCTAATTATAACCTTGATGATTGTTTATTCTAATTATAACCTTCATGATTGTTTCTTCTAATTATAACCTTCATGATTGTTTATTCTAATTATAACCTTGATGATTGTTTATTCTAATTATAACCTTGATGATTGTTTATTCTAATTATAACCAATCAGACGTTGCACAGGATAGTTTCTCTTCATTAATTTTTTTTAAAAAAAAACCTCTTTGGCTTTGTCGTCTAAATAAATCAAACAGCAAATAAACCACTCACACTCAATAACAACCATAAAGTAAAGGAATTAATATGTTATAACTTTGATATTTATATATGTATAACTGTTCCTGTGTGTGGTTAGAGTGCTTTCTTCTTGGGGCAAAGGGGCTGTATTTGAAAAAACATTATATTATGTTCCAGTCTACCCAGCTGTAAAAAATGGATACCTGACTCAGCTCTTGTGTAAGAGAAGGTAAGAAATCAAACTGGTCACCCCACCATATAAAGCTGAGCCCTACAGCCCTACTATAAGTGAAGCCTCGAACACTTCCATTTCACACAATTTTACAGTTTTGTTTTACTATATTTGGACTGAGTGGAGGGGAGAAGATACTATATTTAGATATTGGAAATCAGATTTTATTATCTTCAATTTACTACATTATATATCCTCATTATAACCCATCAAGGGTTGAGCGGGATACTTTGATTAAAAAAATAATAATAATAATCTAACACTTCATTCCCTTACAGTAGTATCTGCTATAGGTCTACATTTGCTGTTGTGTGTGTGTACATATGTCTTTTTTTTAAGTTTAACTCAATGTGACAAATGCAATTTTGTTTATGTTTCACAGACATACCACTAATGAAATAGAATACAATCCGCATGCATGCATTAACAAGTTTACCTAATGGAGTATGTTTTTCTTTGCCAACATTCCACAGTGTATCCTGATCAGTGTGAGGCCCAGCTAGTAATGTCTATAACACAGTGCATAGGTGATTTATAAGTGAATGATATCAATAAGTGATACAAATTTGTGATTCAAGTGAATAATACAGATGGATGATGATCTGAGTGGACCTACCCTTGTATGGAACTCACAGTGGAAGAAAATAGTACCAAAAAAAAATCTTCACAGTTAAAAGTGAATCATCACGATCATCTTCATTACTCGTAAGTTCTCCAAAGAGCATAGGCCTTTATCAACTAACTTCATTCCAACTGTTCTGTGTCATTCACTCAAGGTCTTTCTATTTCTTCTTTATTGCTTTTATTTATGTTTGCAGTTCCCTTTCTTGTGTTTTTTTAACCTCTCTGACTCTGGGCATTCCATAATATGATTGCCTTGTAATGTCATCAATTAGTTTCATCAATGTGTGTCGTAACCATCACCAGCGTCTTCTTCTCATCCCTTATTTCACTGGCCACCTGTCTAGTTCTTGTCGTCAGTTCTACATTGGTAACCTAATTGTATCATTTCAAACCTTCTATTCTATGCAAGCACCCATTTATAAAAGTTGTAACTTCTTGGTTCTTGTTTCTGTTGCTCTTCATGTTTCAGAGCCATACAATATGATGTGACTTGACAATTGAGTTGAAGATTCTTATTTTTGTATGGAACTTGATTTCCATATATTTTCCAATGCAATGAAAGCCCACAAGCCATTTGTATTCTTATTTTGACATTACTGTCTGTTCCTCAACCTTCCTCTATACTACTGCCAATATATATGTAAGATTTGACATCTTGTAGGGGTGTTTCTTCAAGTGCAGTCTTGTTATCATTTGCTGCACCTGTCATTTAGTATTTTCATTTTGTCTTGCATCAATTATGGGCTACGAGAAAGAAAAGCTAGGTCATTGGCAAAATCTAAATTCCATTTCTATTGGCTGATGTTTTTTTCGTAACCCAGTCTACAGCCAATAAGAAAAATGTACAAGAGGCATCCATGCTGCACTCCAGTTCTTATCTCAGATGTTTCTGTATGCCATCCTTCATGATGAATTCTGCATTTCATGTCTTCATTTGTTTCTTTATTAGGCTAATGGTCCAGGGGAACTCGATAATGCCTCATCAGTTACCAAAGTGATTCTCTATTTACACTGTCTAATACCGTTTTTCAAAGTCCATAAATCCAATGTAAAGAGGTGAGTTCAGTTTCAAACTTATTCCACTGTTATTTGCAATGAGGCTATCTGGTCTGTGTACAGGATCTGTTTAGTCATATACTTGCTTGTTCATCTCTCAGTTGTCCATCTATGGGCTCTTTTAATGTCACAAGCATGATCCTGTTTAGTAGTGTTCCTGATACTGTAGTGACATCATTCCTCTGTATTGTCCAATTGGCAAAGTGATTAGAGTGCTGGCCACTTGCAGCAAAGGTGGGTTCAAAATCCAGTCTACACAGCTATAAATGGGTACCTGATTCTGCTCATGAGTTGGGGAAAGAAAAGGCATCAAGGAAGGGAACTGGTTAACCCACCTTCCAATGCTGGACCTACCTCTTCACTCCCCTACAGCAGTTTCTGGTATGAGACTACCTTTACTTTACTTTGTGCACTCTTGTAAATCTCCCTTCTTAGGTAACTTGAACAGGTATCATTTCTTCCATTCTATAGACAATTCTTCTCTCTCCCAGACTTTACCAAGTAATTTGTATAAAATCTCTGCAGAGGTGTCAATATCTGCTTTGATGGTCTCTGTTGGAATGCCACCTGAGGCTGCAGCTTGTTCATCTTTCTGAAGCTTTATATCTTTCTTTATTTCTTCCTTATCTGGTCTTTTACAGGTAGTCTGGGAGTCGCGCTAGCGTAGTGGTTACAACACCGCTCTGGCGACCGGGTGATTCAGGATCAAACCCGGGCGACGGCATTTGAGGATTTTTCGTCGACCGGGAATTGGACTGGATTAACTCGAGACCTGGCGACCACATTTGAAGGAGTGTCGTCGACCAGGGATTGGCGGCTCCTGAGCCGACCCAGCTCTAATGGGTACCTCCGAAATCGGAGAGTATCTGCCTGAATGGCGAGGGACACCTGTCTCTGTACAAGAAAAGGGATACTCAAGTAAAATCAATGTCAGGTTAGACATTAGTAATAACCTGAGATTTCGCCTCGAGTATTAGCGGGCGTACGAAAAAAAAAAAAATAAAAATAAAAAAAAAAATAAAAAAAAAATAAAAAAAAACAGGTAGTCTGTAGCTCCATTTCTGCTGGATGGTTGTCTAAGGGATTTGGTGGAGCTGGTCTACTGAGGTGTTCTTCAGAATGTTCTGTCCATCTCTTCATTTATTCTTTTGTATTGTCAAGTAATTTTCCATTCTTGACCTTGATGAGTCATTTGGTTGCTTGTATTTCCCTGCTAGCTTTGTTATACTGTTGCGTAGGTACCTTTAGAACTCCGCCTATGCCGGTCCCAAGCCCGGATGAAAAAGGAGGAGGGCGGCCTGCATGGAGGCCGTAAGGAGGCAGCCCCTCCACCATGCAAAGGCACAACAGGCCAATCACCTGTTTGCTTTAAATCATGATTACACGAACTACAAGAGAGAAAACCGGACTGATTCTAAAGGCGACGAACTGGAACGGACTACGGACTACGACTTATGGAACTTGGAACACAAGAAGTATAAATGGGAAGGAAGAGGAGCTGGTGGAAGAGATGAGGAAAGCAAAACTAGAAATCCTGGCTATAACGGAAACGAAGAAAAAAGGACAAGGAGTCATGGATCTCGATGGCAACACGTTGCTCTACAGTGGTGTACCCATATCTGAAAGAGCTAAAGGGGGGCGTGGGTTGCATTGTGGCCCAAAATCAAAAAGATAGTATCAAGGGATGGAACTTTGTCTCGGAGCGCATTATGGTTGTAAAACTAAAAGAAGGAGAAACCATAGTCAACCTGGTCATAGTGTATGGGCCAAATGAGGATGAGAGAGCAGAGGTCAAGGAGGAATTCTTCGAGCTGCTTCAAAGGACAGTGGATGACTGCCTAGATGAAGTTATTATGCTCGGAGATTTTAATGCCAGAGTTGGAAATGACCATGCTAGATGGGGTGGAGTTATCGGAAGATATGGAGAAGATACCCTCAATGACAATGGAAAGCGACTCCTTAGATTCTGCAGTAAGCAGAATCTGATCATTACAAACACAAAGTTCCCCCATAAGCGCATACATGCATACACTAGATGTGAACCAACCAAAAATGAGAAGTCAGTGATCGACTATGCCATTGTTCGGAGAAGCTCATTCAGATATGTCCGAGATGCAAGAGTCTGGAGGGGGCCAGAGATTGGAAGTGATCACTACCTGCTAACAATCAAACGAACAACTGAAAGAGTTGCTCAGCCTAGGAACTGCCCAACATCACGCAAGAAACCAAGTAAACGAGCAGGAGAAATGAGCATTAGGACCTACAAGCTGAGAGAGCCAGAAATTAAGACCAGATATCAGGGGCTTATTGCTACAGCAGTGAGCAACACAGAAGAACGACCTGATGACTTGGAAACCCTCTGGAATAAATTCAAGGATATCATAAAGACAGCTGCTGCAGAAGCATGCGGTGAAGTCCGACTTGGGAACCAGAGAAAGAGGACACCTTGGTGGACAGAGGAAGTCAAAGAGAAAATAAGAGAGAAGAAAATGGCATGGAAACAATACTTAGGAGCTAAAAACACAACAGGACAAATGGAAAAATATAGAGAATATGTGACACTCAGAACAGAAGCAAAGAACAAAGTGCTAGCAGCAAAACAGAAGTCCTGGGAAGAATTTGGAGAAAAGCTAGAAAAAGATGCACAAGAAAACCAGAAATTGTTCTATAAGACCCTAAAGAACATGAGGAAAGAAAAACAATGCCCTCTCAAATTTATAAAGGACAAGCAAGGCAAATTGCTTACTGCCCCGAAGGAAGTAATGGAAAGATGGAAAGAATATTTCTCAGAACTCCTGGATGGTGAGCATGGTGAAGCATCAGAAATGATAACCACTAGCACAGAAGAGAAAACCAATGATGGTGAAGATGACATAAAGATGGAAGAACTGAGGGCAGCACTAGAGAAAATCAAGATGGGCAAAGCAGCAGGGCATGATGGTATAACACCAGAAATGGTTAAGTACATGGGAGCATCAGGCGACCTATTACTCTTAAAGGTCCTACAGGCAGCATGGTGCAACAAGACCATACCAAAGGATTGGGAGATTGCCATCATAACACCAATTTTCAAAAAGGGTGACAATCGACAATGTGGAAACCATAGAGGCATATCCCTTCTCAGTGTCCCTGGTAAAATCTACTCTAGAATCCTAGAGCAGAGACTCCGACGCCTAGCTGAGCCACAATTGGATGAGGTCCAGTGCGGATTCCGAGCAAAACGAAGTACTCAAGACCTAATCTTCACACTCAGACAGCTGAGTGAAAAGGCCCTTGAGTATAAGAGTGAGATCCATCTTTGTTTCATAGATCTGGAAAAGGCGTTTCACAGGGTCCCCTGGAGCAAACATTGCTAAATCAGAGGCACATCTCCAATCCAACCTGCAAGTCTGGAAGGAAGAGCTGGAGAAGAGAGGGATGGTCATAAGCAGCTCTAAAACAAAATCCATGGTGATATCACGAGAAGAAAAAAAACATCAGATTAAGTTGGGAGAACAGGTCCTGGAGCAGGTCGACCACTTTAAATATCTCGGAGCTATTATAGACCGTAAGGGAGGCATCAAAGAAGAGTTGGCCACTCGAAAAGCAGCGGCTGGGAGACTTTTTCAGGCCATAAATCGTGGATTCCTCAGCAAGAAAGAGGTTGGTAAGAAAACGAAGATGGCTGTATACCGCTCCACCTATGTCCCAGTCTTGACATATGGATGCGAGTCGTGGGCAATGACTACAACCCACAAAAGCCAGATCCAAACCTCAGAAATGAGGTATCTGAGGAAAGTGGTTGAAGTAACAAGAAGAGACATGGTCCGCAACCAGACGATCCGTCAAGGCCTAAAATCCCATCCGCTGCAGACCCAAATAGAACAGTCCCAACTAAGATGGTTTGGCCATGTCTGCAGAATGGGAGAAGATCGGCTACCACGACAAGCATGGGAAACAAAGAGCCAGGGATCCAGACCTCCAGGACGACCCAGAGTCCGCTGGGAGGACAACATTAGACAATTTTTGAAGGGCCGAGGACTAGAATGGAACCAGGCCAGGAAGAAGACAGCTGATAGAATGGTCTGGCGCTCTCTCTTCCAAACCTCTACACCTCACGGTAGAAGGGGAACGACTAAGTAAGTAAGTAAGGTACCTTTAGTTTCCTTCGGCTGCACCTTCCTGTGCCTCTTAAAAGTAATCAATATGTGTGAATGATACAGGTGACAGCAGTGAGTTGACGATGAAACAAGTAATAAATAAGAATGATAAAAGTGAAGATGAGAAAGATGTTTAAGAAAAGCCATTAATGTTTCCAGGATAGACAGAACGAGAAATGATGACATCAAAAGAATTGTAGGAATGACACCCTGCATCAGGTATATAAAGACACAGAAAATTAAGTGGTTTGGCCATCTCATGAGAGTAGAGCCCGATAAATTACCACTACGCGCCTACAACACTAGAAGATGTGGGTTCAGAGCACAGGAAAGACCAAGAGGCAGATGGACAGACAACATCACAGACATCCTACAACAACAGCTGCATATTAATTCCAAGGTGATACACTTGGCTGAAGAACCCAAACTTCAGTTCCACACTACACTCCGCTACAATAGTGGATGGAAAAAGTAAAGTAAGTAAGGTAAAAGTGAATGAAACAAGTGATAAACGTGAATGATACAAGTAAATGATAGAAGTGAATGATACAAATGAATATAAAAAAAATTACTTCAGCAAATGATAAAAGTAATCTAATACAATGCAAGAGATAATACTGAGTGATAAAAGTGAATGATGTAAGTGATACAAAATGAATATACATAAGTGATGCCAAGTGATAAAAATATAAATACATAAAATTAGTTTTGATTTACCCTATTTAGACTGAGTGGAGGGGGGAAGAAGGTACTATATTTGGATATTCAAAATCTGACTTTGTTTTCTTGAATTCGTACACCATATGTCCTAATTATAACCCATCAAGGTTTTAACAGTACTTTATTTTAAAAAGTGGTAAAAGTAACCAATACACAAATATGATGCAAGTTAGTGATACTTTGCTTTCTACTCTTCCCCCCCCCCCCCATTTACTGTTAAGTGTTGTAAGGAGAAGCAGTTTTCATACTTAAGTGATGTGTATTGCAGTAGTCAGTAGTATGCCATGTTGGATAAAGATATTATAACAATTGTTTATGCCCCCTTTCTCTTGGGCATCTAACAGAGTGATAAATAATATATGTAAATGATGTAAGTAAGTGATAGAAATACATTATGAATGTGAATGGTAAAAGTGTGTGATACAAATGAATAATACATGTAAAGACCACAAGTAAGTGATACAAGTGAATTTAGAAGTAATTGATTCAAATACAGCTTGCCATAAATCACAACAAATTTGAATTTTGTTATGTAATTTGTGATCTTCCATAGCAGTGTATCTCAAGCAGTGGCCCCTGTTTCGCTATGGGTATGCAAGCTGTGCCTAAAGGATCCCATCGGGGTCAAAATTAATTTTTACATGAATCATGTCTGAATATGTGACTGTTTATTGGTTTATTTCTTCACATACTGAAGATTATTGATTAAATTTCTAAATGGTATAACAAAGTCACAAATGTGGAACTGATGACAAGACAGACAAGTGCCAGTAGAACAAGAGAAAAAGAAGCTGGCGATGGATAGGACACACATTGAGGAAACCTGTTGATAGAATTACAAGGCAGTCCTTGTTCTTGAATCCCCAGGGAAAGAGAGGCAGAGGTCAACCAAAACAACACCAACGCAAAATGAACAAGACACGACATGGCCTGGACTCGAAGTGTCCAGGGTCCTGGACGCTACATGGCCCGGACACAAGATGGCCAGAACGTGAAATGACCTGGACGTGAAATGGCCCTCATGTGAAATGAGTCAACTTGAAAATAACAACAGAGTTGCCTACATTGACGTGAAAATGATGAGAAAAACATGGAAAGAACTTGAGCGGATGGCACGGGACAGGAGGACTTGGTATGTGTTTGTTGAAGGCCTATGCTCCTTGAAGAGCTAAAGGGTATTGATTGATTGATTGATTGATTAATGTAACAGGGGCCAGCCGTACAACTGTTCAGATAACCAAGCTTTGAACAACATTCATAAATTAAAGCTGAAAGAAAATATAAAATTCTGGGTTCTAAAGTAAAGTTTTATATGATATTATTATTCAAGCTTCCCTACGTAGTTTTTTGGTGAAAAAGGGGGGGGGGGGGGGGGCCTCTGAAGAGACCAAGAAAGAACAGGACTATTGTACCCTCAAACATGTCGGACAAGGTGACTAATATGAGCTTGTGCAGGAAAGTGGCAACCTCATCATGAACAAGAAATTGCTGCAGAAACCAATGCTGTGAGAGTATATGAATGCACGGTTTATGTGAACTACAAGGAGACCTTGCTGCAGTGGTGGCTCCATGCTCCATAAGGAGTGATAAGGAACATAATGATGATAATAATGATGATATTCTACTGGCACAACATGTGGTTACTGGTGATCTCGGTGGAGAAGTGGTTTCTGGTGATCTCGGTGGAGAAGTGGTTACTGGTGATCTCGGTGGAGAAGTGGTTACTGGTGATCTCGGTGGAGAAGAAGAAAGAACAAAACAAGTGCTTCCTCAAGAATGTAGTAAGAGGCACGTGATATGAAATTGTGCATGAGGCTGGTAACCCTATCTGTAGAACACATTGCTTCTGCCCCTGAAAATAACACATGAAGTGCTATGGCCCAGATTTCCAGCAAGAAAGCCTGGTGTGGTTGTGATACCCTGTCAAGGATAATATTCTTCTGGTGCCATAGGCCTAATTCTGGGTGATAAGAATTAGCAGCACATTTCAAAGGTCCTTGCCACATAACAGGTTGAGAAACACTGCTCTTTAATGCAGTTATTAATTATGCCAATGTTATTTGGTTTTTTTTTCTATTGTTGTCTGACTATGTGGTATTGTTGCTGAAAGTTTATAATTTATTTATCTATATATATCAATATTGTTTATCCCAATATGTGTGCCTCACTGTAAATTATATTCTTACAACACTGTCACATCTATAACTTCAACTAGGAAGCTAACGTTACAAACTGTCTTTACCTCTAAGCCAGCTTCATTTCCATCATTTGTGATAGCATCAGAATAGAAACCTCTCTGTCTGATCTCGGGGTAGGGATTCCCATTCTGTTTATGTACATCAGCTGTTGAGGTCCTAGAACGATTTGCTGAAAAACTTCGGCCATGGGAGCTCCGCAGGGATCGTGTTGACATGACTGTTAGCATAAATATACGGCATTAAAGGAACTCTGCATTAATAATTTTGTTACTACAAAATATGGGAAGAACGTGTTAAGAAGTGTTATAGTTGTTTTCCCCTTTTGTGCTTCTAATGCTAGTATGACCATTTTTAAAGGCACGAGCTTACACAGTGCAAAATACCGTTATAAATCTTAAATTAAATACACATAGTATGTGTTAATACTTCTTCTTTGTGTTTTCAAAAATAAACCATTGCAAATAAATAAAATGAGCTTAACTACTCACCTTGGCTGCATTTAACGTTTTCCAAAACAGGCACTTGAAACAAATTAGGCCTAACCCTCGCCAGACATGGAGTCGTTACCAAGGGGCCGCGTTTACGGCAACGCTCGCGTGTCTAGCAACGTTGGAGCTCTTGCGTGTTGACGTTGAAAATAATAACATATTTTCCGAACCGCAACATTGCTCTGTCGCATTTATAGTTACATTCATTATCATAACAAGTTTCTACAAAAACAAGCGTATGCCTATATGGTGCAAGAACGATGCGCTACATCCCCTGATCGGTCCTATATGTCAAATCACAAGCTCTTTTATATTTGGACGAACGTCCAAATGCAACCGACGAACGTTGCGACTATGCTGCGGAGCGCCTTGCCATCACACGTCAAAACTCATATTTAAAAAAACAAAAAACTCTTCACGAAATGCCCGTATGTGTTTAAACCTGCTACGCAAGACTTGGTCAAAATTAACAATGACCCAAGACCATCTAATCTAAATAACAATAGTCATAAAGACATATTTCATGCGTCTTTCTGAATTTACATTTTGTGTTTGCATGAACGCAAGCACACGAGTCCTCGGGGTAGGTGAAGGTGATACGGCATTTGGCGCCCTAGGCAAACAGCTCATTTTGCGCCCGCAAGTTATGTTATGCACACATACGCTCTGGGAGTGAAACCAGTCTATCCAGCTGTAAATGGGTAACTAACTCTACTCTTGGGTTAGAGAAGGCAAATACAGCAAGGAATGAACCTGGTCACCCCACCTAATAAAACCGGACCTAGCATAGTAAGGTCTTTATCATTCCACTCCCATAAGGCAGTTTCTGCCATTGTTGTTGTTTTGAAGAGGTGATGGGTGGAGAGCGGGCACTTAATAGCTGGCCGTTATTGCCTCTTCTCGTTCCATCTTGGTCTACCCTGTTCAACCTGGAAATTGGTTAAAATTTTTTTTGTTTAATTAATGAAGAAAAATATCCCGTTCAACCTCTCATGGGTTATAATTAGGATATATATTGTTTTCAATTCCAAATAATATGAAAAACTGCCAATATGAGAAAGTGGCATCACATTTGTCAAATCATTGTAAATAGGGACAATCACAATTCAATTGTGCTTATACGTTAAATAAACAAACAAACAAAATCAAGAAGAAACTCTTAGCAAGAATAATATTAAAGTGAAGGGGTGTAAAGGCCTGGCAGTTCTAGTTATATAACTGACTTTAACAGATATTTAATTGACTTTCATCTGTTAAAAGTCATAAGCATTGTAAGAACAGCATCAGATCTTCACATTCCCAGCCACTATATATTAACATTTGTTCGTGTTAAATATTGTTTGACTATATTATGCAGTTCCCTAGGTCTGTCTACTCTCACCACCTCTTCTATATTTATAGGTAAGTCGGATGCTTGCAAATAATCTAATATTTGTATTCTCATTTGTTCATTTTTTTTTTAATTTAATGAAGAAAAAAAAATTCCGTTCAACCTCTGATGAGTTATAATTAGGATATATATTGTTTTCAATTCCAAATAATATGAACAACTGCCGACATGAGAAAGTGGCATCACATTTGTCAAATCAATGTAAATAGGGACAAGCACAATTGTGCTTATACGTTAATAAATAGAAAAAACAAACAAACAAACAAAATCAGGAAGAAACTATGAACAAGAATAATATTAAAGTGGAGGGGTGTAAAGGCCTGGTGGTTCTAGTTATATAACGGACTTTAGTAGATATTTAATTGACTTTCATCTGTTTAAAGTCACATGCATTGTAAGAACAGCATCAGACCTTCACATTCCCAGCCACTATATATTAACATGTGTTCGTGTTAAATATTGTTTGACCATATTATGCAGTTCCCTAGGTCTGTCTATTCTCAACACCTCTTCTATATTTAAAGGTAAGTTGGATGCTTGCAAATACTCTAATATTGGTATTCTCATTTGGTCATACCTCTTACATTTTAACAAGAAATGTTCTATATTATTGTCTTGAAGGCATACTGCACAGTAAGGTTCTTCTATTCTGAAATAGCCTTTTCCCAGCTGTAGTCTGAGAAGTTTCTTATTACTGGGAATTTTCAATTCCCTAGATATCTGACATTTTCTTGTTGGAGCCTTGAACAACTTATATGCATGTCTTCCTTTCAGATTTTTATCCCACTCTGCTTTCCATTCATCTGTTATTAAATCTTTAATTAAGCTCTTAATCTCTGATTTACCTATCCCTACATTTATTCGATTTTTATCAGATCTATCTTTCTTGGCTTCTTTATCTGCCTTTTCATTTCCTTCTATGCCAACATGTGAAGGTATCCAAGCAATTAAGACTGAACATCCTCTGGAATATAAGTATGTAGTAGCCAGAAATATCTTTTCTGCTATTTCTTCTCTTCTTCTTTGATCCATAACCGCCAACCGTCAAAGCAGTCAGCGGCCATCACGCCTGGTGGCGTCTTGTAGGGCAGCAACAAATTGATTCCACCTTGCTCGGTCGGCGGCCATCCTTCGTACAGTGCCCCAACTGTGGTTCATTCTTTGCATCTCAGCTTCCACAGTTCTCCGCCAAGTTGTTTTTGGTCGGCCTCTCTTTCGCTTTCCCTCGGGGGTCCATAGCATAGCTGTTCTTGCGATGGTATCAGGGTCCCTTCTGAGGACATGGCCAACCCAGCTCCAGCGTCTGCCAGCTATGATGGTGTGCATGTCCTCCTGGTTACTCCGAATAAGTAGTTCTTGGTTGCTGATGGTGTTTGGCCAAAAGATTCGGAGAATTTTCCTTAGGCAGATTGTGTGGAAGGAGGACAGTTTCGACATTTCCTTCTCTGTTACTCTCCAACATTCCGCACCATAGAGAAGCACAGAAAGTACGCAGCTCTCATACAGTCTTAATTTGGTGTTTGTGCTGTACTGGGAAGACTTCCAAATGTTGTTGAGAATAGCAAAGGCTGTTCTCGCTTTATTCATTCTGTTGTTAATGTCCTTGCTTGTTCCGCCGTCAGGTGTTACTATGCTTCCTAGGTAAGTAAATGTGTCTGTCTGTTCTAACTTCTGGTTCCTTACTGTTATTGGCTCAGGATTGCCCACATTTAGTGTCATGACCTCTGTCTTCTTCAGATTGATGTTCAGGCCAACCTGCTGGCCATACTTATTCAGTCTATCAGTTTTGTCTTGAATGTGTTGGTGTGAATGCGCGAGCAGTGCAATGTCATCTGCATATTCCAAATCTTCCAGTGTAGAAAACGTTGTCCATCTAATTCCTCTTGGACTGCCCTCTGTTGTCTGCTATTTCAGGTCTACTACATTCTCGTAAGTTTCTAAATGCTTTAATTGTTGAAAGAGAGTCAGTTAAAACTGTTAATTTTTTGGGAGGGTTATTAGAAAATATTTCTAGTGCTTGTAGTATTGCGACCATCTCTGCAGTGAAAATTGATGTATTTTCCGTGATGCTATATTCTTTTGCCATTTTCCATATTGGAATATATATTCCTATCCCCAATTTGCCATCCTCTCCCTTGTATCCATCTGTGTACATAGTAATGCTGTCTTTTGATATTTGTTGTATATATTTGTTGTATATATTTATTGGCTATGTTTTTAATATTTTCTATATTATTTGTTTTCTTAAGTATTTCTGCTAGGTGGTAGTCCGTGTCTGGTTTCTTGATCTCCCAGGGTGGAATCACTGGCTTGTATTCACAACTGTTATTAATTGACGTAATTAATGTACCCAGATGGACAATTTCCTCCATACACTTCCATCCTGTAGGGCAGGGGTCGGCAAACTTTTAGTAGTGTCGTGCCGAAGTAATGTTGCAAAGTCACTCAGCGTGCCAACCTAAGTCCACCATATTTTTATATACAACAATTATTGAAACAATTTAAAAATGATCTTGTATTAACATGTTTCCGATACATTAAATAACTATTCTATTCTGTGTAGATTATTCAATATTTTAATATAAATAAGAACAAATATCAATACAAATATTATGTTTTGCAAAATTTAAGTTCTGAACACATTAGTTTGAAATTTTATAATAAAATCGCCATAAGTATATTTTGTTAAGACAGAAAGTCCAATAGTTTGAAGAACAGAACAATTAAATAAACCAAACATAAAACACGTTATTAAAATTTTAATATGAGTAATCATTGTTTATTATTGATCTGAGTCATTAATCAATTAATAGGACCCGTGTCCTTGCTTCTCCTTGGTTAATTGTTCAATATCAGGTGTGTATTTTGTCAATTTCAGCTTCACACAGGCTTCTGAATGCACAGGTGTTAGGCGACTTCTCTGTGGACTTAAAACAGCTTTCATGTGTGAGAAAATTTGTTGGGGTCCAAATGGGGCAGTGATGCGCAATACAAGACTCAACATGTCTCTTAGCCTCTCCTGCCCAAGTCTACCTCACCTACTCGTGGTGGACCCCGTTATACCCAGTAATCTTGCCGAAGGTTGGGTATCAACCCCAGCGGGAGGCAAGATGGGACAGCAAACGAGGTAAAGGCAAAATCAAATCCCCCAGCCAGAGGGGGAGGCATGAGCACACTCTGCCTTAAGAAACAGGTGCTGAAGTCAGATGTACCAGGCCAGGAGGCGCACCAGCAACCATGGTACCATGCAACCCGCTTTGGTTTAATATGTCTACACAACAGATGTCAAAAAATTATCGTTATGGTGCTCGCCCTGTGAAGTCCCTCCAGGCAGGAGCAGTGCCGGATTCTGAGCCTCGACAGAATCCACCCTCAGCTACTGGAGGTCTCCTTAGTCCGCCAAATGGAGCCAGGAGGCGGAAGGAGAAAGTAACTGGCCAACCAGATAAGACGACGGCCCCTCTGAATGTCATGCATTGGAATGCAGAGGGAGTCAACAACAAAAAGACTGAACTAGAGAATACCCTATTTCGGAAAGAAATTAGCATATGCTGCATACAAGAAACCCACCTACAGGAAGGAAAACATTTTAAGATACGGGGCTATCAATGCTTCAGAGTTGACAGAAAAGATCGGAAGAAGGGTGGCATACTAACACTGATAAGGAATAACCTCAACGCTATAGAATCCAAGACATATAAAGAAGGTGCAGAATACCAAGTAATCCATCTAAAACATAACACTCTGGAACTGGATCTCCTAACTTCTACTGCCCCAATGACATACCACTGAACATGACTAGCATAGATGTCCCCATTGGCAACTTCATAGCGGTGGGAGACTTCAACAGCCATTCCCAAAGCTGGGGATACAACCAGCTAGATAGAAGGGGCGAAGAGATAGAAAACTGGCAAGACGACAATAACCTAACCCTTCTAAACAACCCTAATGATCCTCCAACCTTTTACTCCAGAAGATGGCATAGCACCTCTACTCCAGACCTGGCATTCTGCACACCTGATTTGGCTGGGATAGTGGAAAGGGAAATAGGAGAACAACTCGGTGGAAGTGATCATCGTCCTGTATTCATCAAAATTAATAGAACAATTAATACAAGTCCAAGTCAGCCAAGATGGAATTATAAAAAAGCAAATTGGTCCATTTATCAACACAGAGCAAATCTGCTTACAAAAAATATTAAGGTACTAGACAGAGACATTAACAGAGTCATCTGGGATTTTAATAATGGAGTACTCAAGGCAGCAAAGGAGACAATACCGAGAGGAGCGAGGAAGAACTATGTACCATATTGGTCCAACACACTACAAAACCTACATGAAGATATGAATGAAGCAAGGCACACTGCAGAGGTACAACCATCCCAACAGAACCATATCATGCTACAAAAGGCAAAAGCAAAATTCATTAAAGGAAAGCTAGAAGCCCAGAGGAGAAGCTGGAGGGAAAAAACATATAAACTAAACCTTGAAAAGGAAGGGAGAAAGTTGTGGAAACTCACTAAACAATTGAATGACGATAACAATTCTCAACGACAAACCATTACACTAGACGATGCAGGGAAACTATATACCGGCAAACAAGCAGCAGACATATTTGCGGAATCCTACAGAAATGAAAGTAACATCTCCGTCAATTTACGCAGACAACGAGACATTCGTCAAGAAATAATCCACACTAGAACTAATGGAAACAGTCCGGACGTTATGTCCAAACCTTTCAATATGGACGAGTTAAAAACAGCCGTGTGGAAACTTAAAGACAGGAAATCACCAGGCCCGGATGGTATAACCAACGAAATGCTAAAACACCTAGGATATACAGCAATGAGCAAACTGTTGCAAATATACAACTACAGTTGGATGACAGGCAGTGTGCCACAGATATGGAGAGAGGCGCTCATGTGTCCCATCATAAAGAAAGGAAAAGACAACAGGAAGGCCACCAGCTACAGACCAATAAGCCTAACAAGCTGTGTATGTAAGACAATGGAGAGGATGATCAACAGAAGATTGAAATGGTACTTGGAATCCGGGAAAAATTTTAGTGCCAGAACAAGCAGGGTTTAGAGAGTGCAGCAGCACAGAAGACCAAATCACATACCTGTCACAGATCGTTGAAGATGCCTTCCAAGAAAAGAGAAAAGTCTTTACCCTATGGATAGATCTCCAAAAAGCTTTTGACAAAGTATGGAAAGACGGGTTAATAGTAAAACTGCAAAGGAACGGAATCAAGGGTAATATGAGAAAATGGATCCAGTCGTTCCTACACAATCGGAAAGCAAGAGTCACTATGGAAGGTCACAACAGCAAGAAAATCCTCCTAAAACATGGAGTTCCTCAAGGCTCAGTATTGTCTCCCACCCTGTTCCTTGTATTCATCAATGACCTCATCCACGATCTGCCACAAGGTGTGAGAGCTGCCCTATACGCTGACGACTTGGTGGTGTGGTGTGTAGAAGAACATCTAACTATCGCTAATAAGCGAATACAAAGGGCAGCAGACAACATAGCAGCATGGGCAGAGAAATGGATGGTGCAGATCAACGCTGAAAAATCATCAACAACACTTTTTACGCTCTCCAACAAAGACAAAGCAGGAGAGATACGACTTGGAAATATACATGTCCAAACAGATGAGGAACCGGTGTACTTGGGCATTACATTAGATAAGAGAATGACATGGAGGCACCACATCGAGAGAACAGAGGCTAAAGCGAGAAGAAAACTTTCCATACTGAGGAAAATAGCTGGATCAAGTTGGGGAGCTAACGAAACAACACTAAAGAAAGTGTATACAGGTGCAATAAGACCTATATTAGAGTACGGATCAGCAGCATGGTCTACAGCAGCCAAATCACACCTACAAGCCTTAGATAAAGTACAAAATCAAGCGCTTAGGTTGATCACGGGTGCCATGAAGACCACACCAATAAATGAAATGGAAAAAATCACAGGCATTCCACCTTTATTATACAGACGAGACACTAAGACCCTGATCCAAGCAGAAAAGTACAAGAACATGCCCGCACATCCAATGAAAACTAGATTTGGAGATTTAGCCAGTGGGAGGTTGAAGAGAAGCAGTTTTGTGCATCGGTCCAAAAAACTAATTAGAACATACAAGGATGAACTACCAGACATCACTAAGGAAATAACTCCCACACTCCTCCCAACCCCATGGGAACAACATCAAAATTTCAGTATTAAGACCTCCATAACTACCACCTGCCCCATGGGAGAGCTAAATACTCTCCAAAGGAAAATAGCAGCATGTGACATGATTGAAGAACTATACCCCAGAGAAGCATGGATCCAAGTATATACTGATGGATCTGCAACCAGAGCAGTGAAGAACGGAGGCGCAGGAGTTTATGTGGTCTATCCAGACAAAGAAAATGAATCCACCTGTTCACCTACTGGAATATTCTGTTCAAACTATGCTGCTGAAATACAGGCCATAAGCATTGCTGCAGGAATAATAAATAACACAATAAGCCAATGTCAGCAGGTTGTATTCCTTACCGATGCAATGTCAGTTCTGCAAGCCCTCAACAGTGATAAACTGCCAGAATTAAACAAAGTCCTATGCGAAGTAAATATCAAAAGAAGGGTAGTGCTACAGTGGATACCATCACACTGTGGCATACCAGGAAATGAGAGAGCAGATATGTTAGCAAAAGAGGGAGCAACACAGGAACAAAAAGAACAAACAATCACATTCCAGGAAAAGAAGACCCTTATCAAGGCCATCAGGAAAATTGATCAACAAAGAGACAACTATCAATATCTTGATCGAGCAAAACAGGTGATCCTGTTCCGTATGAGAACAGGACACAACAGACTGAACAGTCACTTATACAGACTGAGATTGGTCCCATCACCCCTATGTACGTGTGGACAGGCAGCACAGACAGCCGAACACATCCTGCAAGACTGCCACATGCTTAGTCAATTGCGAACTGAACATTGGCCCACAGAGACGCACATCCACACAAAGCTGTTTGGGAGTCTTGAAGAACTTTCAACCACAGCAACATACATCCAGAAAACCGGACTTCTTGTGTAGACATTTCTAAACAACAGCGAACGAGAAGAAGAAGAGAAAATTTGTTCACATGTATAAGTTGACCCAAAAGCCGAAAGTAGAGCAAATGCAACTTTCTTCAAACAGGTGAACGCTTCAGGCAGGGATGTTGCTGTTAGAGCAGCTTCTAAACAACAGCGAACGAGAAGAAGAAGAGAAAATTTGTTCACATGTATAAGTTGACCCAAAAGCCGAAAGTAGAGCAAATGCAACTTTCTTCAAACAGGTGAACGCTTCAGGCAGGGATGTCCAGCAGCTGAGGATGGCAGCTGACTTTTCCAAGCAGCTTCCTTCAAGAGTTTTTCACAATTCTACAAATTTTATCGTCCATAACTCTGATGCCTTGAATTCGATGTGTTGCATTTCAAAACTGTCAACATCCATCCACTCGAAAAGAGATAAGTCAAATGGGATGTTAGTATGATCAATTAAGTCGGGCTTGATGAGGTAAGAAAATATGGGCCCGTGAATTTTGAAGTCTTGACCTCGTTTAACAAACTCTCCTGTGAGCGCTTCAACGTACTTCTGAAGCTCATCTCTGTTGACAGTAAATCGATTTGAATGAGCCTTTACGTTTGGAAAGTACTTGTATGGGTTAGTGGTAATATCTCTGCAAAATATGTCTAATTTTGACGCAAATCATTTCCAGTGCTCAAAAAGATCAAGTACTGTTTGACCCTGCCCTTATAAACGCAAGTTTAATTCATTCAGATTTGTAATTATGTCAGCCAGAAACATCAGCTTGCACAGCCAGCCCTCGTCATTCAATTCTGGGAAATGTTCTTTTTCATCAAGAAACACCTTGATTGCTTCTAGACATGATACAAATCTGTTCAAAACATTACCTCGACTAAGCCAACGAACATTGCTGTACAGCGGGAGGGCCGCGTTTGCGCTCTCCATTTCTTGTAGAAGAGACTTGAATTGCCTGTGGGTCAATGAAGAGCGAGAAACTATGAAGTTAACTATCTTGACAACAGTTTCCATTACAGAGTTCAAGGATAGTGACGAAATCTTCGCACACAAACTCTCCTGGTGTATAAAGCAATGGAAGCTCAATACTTGACGTCCAATACGATCCTCAAGAAGTTTAACAAATCCTTTGTTCTTTCCGACAAATGCAGGGGCGGCATCAGTAGTAACACAGAATATTTTATTCATGTCAATGTTCTGATTTTCGAAATAGCTTACAAATGCAGTTATAATGTCCTCTCCCTTGGCTGTACCATCAAAAGGTATCAAGCAGCACAGTTCTTCATAAATACGGTCGTTGTCACAATATCGCGCAACTATAGCTAAGCGCGCCACGTCATTCACATCGACACTCAAGAGCGACACTAAATACAACAGCTTGTTGTAACCCGGTTTGTTTTACCGTTACATTTTCAGCCATATCAGATATGCGCCTCTCGATTGATCTCGCAGAAGCCGGTATTTCTCGAATCCGAGACAGTATTGTTTCTTTATTTGGTAAATTACTAAACAAAATTTAAGCACTGCTCAAAACAGTTTCCTTGATGTATTCTCCATCTGTGAAAGGTTTGCCCTTTGAAGCCACACACTGTGCAATTTTGTAACTACATTCGGTAGCTTTATTTTTGGTTCCAGTTATTTGACTAAAAATACTACTTTGTTTTTTGTAGCCAGAAACAGCCATTTTTATGGCTTCACTTTTCTCCTCAGAGTTTTTAAACAAGGACTGATGTTTGGTTTGATAGTGTCTTTGTACACTTGACGTACGGCACACGACACTTTCATAACATAAAGCACAAACAGCACGATCCTGTTGTTGTATGAATCCATATTCGTTTGTCCAAAAGTCTTGAAATGAGCGTATATCAAGTTTTTGTATTTTTTGAGTCATTTTAACGGCACCGTATTACTTAATAACAACACCAACTTTTGTGCTGCGGTCAACGGACTGTACGGACATGAGTATGCGACAGCCGAGAGAACTGTAGAGGTGGTGGTGGTCGGGAGAGAGGGGAAGGATAGGACAGAAATATAACTTCGTCGAGGTCAGTCATTGTTGCTCCAAACTCACACTGGGAGTAAAAAACAGAGCGAAAACGAATTAAATACGCTCGTCCAGGCGCTAGCCAGACACAGTTGCGTAATTATGATATTACGTCTCCGCTTACCCGTCAAAATTTGCTTGGGATTCTTTTCAAGAATCTGATCCTGCAAACTACGGTAGCAAGTAGACGCCAGACTAGCGGGCGCCGCAAAGTATAACCACTCCCCTTGAAATTAGTTGAAGAATGTTTGTTCTCGCAAACGGTCCGTAAAAACGAAGACTTACGTGCAGTATATTATGATCAGGCCTTTAGTTTGCATCAGATCGCACATTCTTACCTCCAATGTCTAAAAACTTTCGTTTTGAAGGGTTGTAAAAACAGGTATAGCTTTAAAAGAATTATATACTTCTATTTAATTAAAAATTCAATTTTTTTAAAAAATGAAATCATATACTGTACAGTATTTTAATTCACTCAGCGTGTCATTGAAAATCGTTCCACGTGCCACGCTTGGCACGCGTGCCGTAGGTTACCGACCCCTGCTGTAGGATATCTAGTGGTGTTCATTGGCTTGGCCTGAGTTGTTAGTTGGCATCTGGTAAAACCTGTATGTGCTGGGTGAGACTTACCTAACATAACTCTGTTCATGTAATTTAGTCTTAACTCCTTTCTCCGTAATTCCAAGGGTAGAATTCCTAAAGCCACCTTTATAGCTCCCATTGATGTTGATCTGATTGCACCTGCTATTGTACATAAAGCCTGGTGCTGAATTCTGTCTAATTTAATCTTGTTACTGTGTGCAGCAGAGTCATATATTAGACTTCCATAATCTATTTTTCCTCTAATAAAAGATTTGTAAAAAGTGAGCATTGTTTTAGTGCTTGTACCCCATCCATTCATTCATTCATAACCCTCCACTCCCAAAGGAGCATAGGCCTTCAACAAACACATGCCAAGTCCTCCTGTCACATGCCATCATTTCAAGTTCTTTCCACGTTCTCCTCATCATTTTCACCTCTGTTTCCAGCTCTCTTCTCCATGTGCTTCTTGGTCTACCTCTGCCTCTCTTGCCCTGGGGGTTCCAGAACAAGGACTGCCTTGTAATGCTATCAGCAGGTCTCCTCAGTGTGTGTCCAATCCATCGCCATCGTCTTCTTCTCATCTCTTGTTCCACTGGCACTTGTCTAGTTCTTGTCCTCAGTTCCACGTTGGTAACCTTGTCATACCATTTTAATCCCTCTGTTCTACGCAAGCACCCATTTATAAAAGTCTGTAGCTTTTTGGTTGTTGTCTTTGTTGTTTTCCATGTCTCAGAGCCATACAATAGGACTGACTTCACATTCGAGTTGAAGATTCTTATTTTCGTGTTGGATCCGATTTCTCTTGATCTCCATATATTTCCCAATGCAATGAAAGCTCCTCTTGCCTTTTGTGTTCTTATTTTGATATCGCTGTCTGTCCCTCCAACTTTGTCTATATTACTGCCAAGATATGTGTACGATTCTACATCTTGTATTGGTGTTTCTTCAAGTTCAACCCTGTTATCATTACCTGCATTTATTCTCATTATTTTTGTCTTTTCCCTGTGTATTTTCAGATCCAATTGCTGTGACCTCTCATCGAGTGTTTTCAATTTGTCCTGCATCTGGTTACGGTTATGGGACAGAAGAGCCAAGTCATCAGCAAAATCCAGATCATCCAACTGCTTAGTCAGAGTCCACTGGATTCCATTTCTGTTGTGTGTTGTCGATGATCTCATTACCCAGTCTATTGCTAGTAAGAAAAGAAATGGAGACAAGACGCATCCCTGTCGCACTCCTGTTCTTATCCCAAACGGTTCTGTAAGCTGTCCTTCGTGAAGAACTCTGCATGTCATGTCTTCATATGTTTTCTGTATTAAATTAATGATCTTCAGGGGAATTCCATAATGTCTCATCAATTTCCAAAGTGATTCTCTGTCTACACTGTCAAATGCCTTTTCGTAGTCAACAAATCCGATGTATAGTGGTGACTTCCATTCCAGACTTTGTTCAACTATTATTCTCAAAGTGGCTATCTGGTCTGTACATGATCTGTTTTGTCGAAAACCTGCTTGTTCATCTTTCAGTTTCTTGTCTGTGGAGTCTTTTAATCTCTCAAGGATAATCCTGTTTAATACTTTTCCTGGCACTGATAGTAACATTATCCCTCTATAATTTGTGCACTCTTGTAAATTTCCCTTTCTTAGGCAACTTAACCAGATATCCTTCCTTCCATTCTGCTGGTATCTCTTCCTTTTCCCAGACTTTACCAAGTAATTTATATAACATCTCTGTAGCCGTGTTGATATCTGCTTTGATATTCTGTCCACCTCTTCATTTGCTCTTGTATATTGCTGAGCAGTTTCCCATTCTTGTCTTTTATGAGGCAACTTGTTTGCTTGTATTTCCCTGTTAGCTTCTTTGTGCTGTTATACAGTTCTCTCATATTTCCTTTGGCTGCAGCATCTTCTGCCTCTCTTGCTTATGCATGCCACCCTAATTTCGTTATGTTTTTAAATAATTACATAACATCATATGTAGGTTTTAAAGATAATTTTGTCTTGTTTAATATTAATTATGATAATGTACTGTAAAGCTGTGTACACTTCTTGAGCCTTGGCTTTGGAACTTCTGGTTTTGCTTGTGTTTACATCTGCTTTCTTGTTTTTTCTGTCTTTTATCTTATTGATGGTTTCTGTTGTTTATCCATGCTTTTTGTTGTCGTTCCCTTTTCCCCAGTATTTCTTCACATGTCTCATTCCATACAGTTTTGACCTGCAACCAATAGTCTTCTGTATTCTCTACCTCTTCCAGCTGTTGGAGCACTTGGAATTTGTTGGATACTGTGACCGCAAATTTGTCTCTTGTTTCTTGATTTCTTAGATGTCCTACATTAAATTGTTGTCTATAATTTTGCATTGTTGCATATCTCTTGATTTTCATTTTTACTTTGGCTATTAGAAGGTGGTGATCTGATGCCACATCTGCTCCTCTATATACCTTTACATCCTGCAGTGATAATCTAAACTTCTTGTTTATGCATATATGATCAATCTGATTTTTTGTTCTATGGTCTGGTGATATCCATGTTGCCTTGTGTATTCTCTTATGTGGAAACATGCTTCCTCCTATAGCCAGTTGATTTGAAGCACAGAAGTTTGAGAATAGTTCCCCATTTTCATTCATTATTTCTAGAGCATGTTTTCCCATGACTTCTTCAAATCCGGTATTGACTGTACCTATCTTTACATTCATGTCACCCATCAAAATTGTGATGTCTCTTCTTTTTACTTTATCCATAATTTCCTGTAGTCTAGTATAAAATGTTTCTTTCACAGACTCTTCTTTGTCATTAGTTGGTGCATAACATTGGATGACATTTACATGTATTTTCTTTTTAGCTGTTTTAAAAGTAGCTGTTATTATTCTGGGTCCAACAGCTTCCCATTCAATGAGTGCTTTCTGTGCTTCTTTAGATAACATAAGAGCTACCCCTTCACTGTGGTGTGAACTTTTGTCTTCATGTCCTGAGGACAGCACCAATTCACCTGTGATGAGCTTCTTCCTGTCTACCCCCTTCCACTTTGTTTCACACATTCCTAGAACCTCGATTTTATATTCCCTCATTTCTGCTGCTACTTGTGCCACTTTCCCTTGTTCGTTTAATGTCCGAACATTCCAGGTGCCAAATCTGGAAGTTCTCCTAGAAGAAAGAAAGTTAGTCAGCAACACAGACTCCTTTCGGCTTTTTCTGTGTTGCATCATACGCCTCCCTGCAAGAGGAGCTTCCCCTGTCTTGGATGGCTGTGTTTTATTTTCCTTATTTGATTTGTCCATATTTGTTGAAGTTTTTTGTGGTTTAAATTTTTTTACAGGATGGGGTAACCAGCCCCATGCCCAACCCTCATTAGTCGCTTTCTACGACATGCATGGCAGGGAACAGTGTTACTATTCTTTGTTCCCCTTTCGGGCCCCGGTAACACACGGGTGACCCCATGCATTACCTTTCAAATATCTTAATAAGTTAGTCAATCCTCTGCAAGACTCCACTAGTTTATCTATGTGTTTATTCAAGTTCAGCTGTTGGTCCAATATCATTCCTAGATATTAATGGTTTGCACTGTATTAATGTTTTGCCCTTGGATATTTATGTCTATAATTTTATTTTTAGCAACCCTACCTTTACTGAAGATCATTCCCAATGTTTTATTTGTATTCAGCTGAACACCCCATTTTGTCATCCATTTACATACTTTATTTATTTGCTTCTGTAGATCCTTATATAATTTTGGCAGATGTCTCCCAGTCCTCCATATAGCAATATCATCTGCATACTGTGACAATTTATTTGTTATATCATTAAATTCCTCACCAAAATCATTTACCATTATTGTAAAAATTGAAGGAGACAGTACTGATCCTTGGGGTATTCCATTTTGTTGTTCATACAGTTCTGATCTATCATTGTTTACCTGAACAGTGAAATATCTATCTTGCAGAAAATTCTCTAAATAATTATATATTTTACCGGTTACTCCTATCTTCTTCATTTTAAAGAGAGCACCCTCTCTCCAGCATTCATCATAAGCCCTAGCTATATCTAAAAATACTACCACAGTTTTTTCTTTCTTTTGAAATCCTGATTTTACTTCATGTTCCAATTTAATTATCTGATCCATAGTGCATCTGTTCTTCCTAAATCCTGACTGAGTTTGACAATATAAATTATTTTTTTCCAAATAAAACTTTAATCTTTTATTTACTATGGTTTCTAATATTTTACCTAGGTGGGAAGTTAAAGAAATTGGTCTGTATGAACTGGCATCATGGGCATCTTATTCTTGTTTTAGTATTGGAATAATTACTGCTGTTTTCCATGTTTTGGGAATTTTTCCTGTATTCCAAATTTTGTTAAAAAGTGATGTTATAATTTCTATGGTACTTTTTGGTATGTGTTTGAAGATTTCATAGCTCAAGATATTTTACCGGTTACTCCTATCTTCTTCCCTGCTGATGTATTTGTTTTGTCCTTTATTGTATTTTCAACTTCTTCCATTGTAATATCTGCATTTAAATATGATAAATTTTCAGTATTAAAGATATTTCTTTACTGAGTTTTTTAAGAAGTGTTGCTCTTCTGTTGACTTCAGCCTGTCCTAGATTGTCCTTAGAACTATGGTAGTACCTGGCCAGCACCTCTGCTTTCTGCCAGTCAGTCTCTGCTGTCATGAAATATTCTAATCCACATATATAAATTATTAGGTAAATATAAAGCCTAACAAATAAAATTAATAAAGAGAAGAGCAATGGGAAAATGACAGTGCTGTCACAAAGAATGTACTCGAAATCCCCCTTGTTTTCTGCTTCGTCTGCAAATTGTAACGCTTTCACGTTGATAGTAAAGCTTACTGTATTATTACCCGCCTTCTTCAATGAAACGTGTGCTGTAATTCTTGGAAAAACATTGAGACGTACTGCGTAATGACCTAAATTAACCCTAACATTAATTATACTGCGTTACCAAAACGAACGAACAGATGGACTAAAGGGATAAAAAGAGAAGGGAGAGGCAGAAAGCCGAACACTAAACCCGCTTCGCGCGATACACAATTACCACCATCACGCGTGTAAGTCTACATGCACTAATTTTTTTTTCAGACGGACAGTGATAAAATACACTACCCTTTCCCAGAGTTAGGTTTATAAATCATAACAGACTCTTATTAGAAAAGACAACATTATATGGGTTTACGTTTGAACACATAACAGTACCCAGACAGCACATCTTCTAAACAGGAGATAGAAGAAATTGCATATTTTGAACGCAGCCACGTAGCTCCTTTAAATTAGTATTTTTGGGTTCCTTAGGGTTTGCTGACAAATAATATGTAAAACGTTACGCAAATAGTCCAGGAATTAATAAATTATACCCAAAATAAAATATTGGGGGTGCCTGACAGCATAAAATCATTTCTGCTCATAAAATTTTTTTTATAACGTGTTTGAAAAAACCTTACGTTACATAAATAGCCTACCATGTAAACTCCAAATTGATTGGAGCGCAACAAATGAAAGCCTAACCACGATTGGTCGGGCTATAAATACTATCTTGGTTGTTGGGGGAGACGGGAAAAGATAACATTTTTTCAAACACTTGTCGAAACGTGGCTCATTGGCCAGTCTCGCTGATATACACACTTGGGAGCGTTAGTTCGAGACCACTAATTCAAATAAGCTTGATAAAGCGACAGTACGTTGAAGCTAGCTCACATTTTTGCTAAAATAAAAGCCTGGAACATAGGCAGAACGGAATTTGTGCCAGTTTGTGCCAGAATTCATTGCTAATCAACGTATCTGTGTTTATTTCCATGAAATTGTGGTAAGCTTGAACCATTCAGTATCTTTTAATGAAAAATTGAATGTGAATTGTTGATTTATGCCTGTATATATATGTGTAGTTCAGTGGCAAACGTGAGGTAAAGCCTATAATGCTCCAGCCTGAACAGAGGGTGTCGGAGAGAAGTAAAACGGCATGGAATGGCCAAATAGTACACTGACACCTGGATGATGGACTAGAAAGAAATAATGCTGGAAGTGCAGAGGCGTAGTAACCATTAAGAAGGGTAATACTGGAATAAAGTATTTCAAATGAAGCTGACTGTTGGCCTAACGCTCTGAACGCAATGTTTGTGCTGTATTGTGATCAGTGTAAAAGAGAATATAAATTAGTTATGAAGTAGAAGGTACATCCTTCTTGATTTCAGGGACAGTGGTCTTGATGGTAGTGAGCAGCATCTGATCAGAGATTTGCTGAATCCAGAGTCGGACAGCATACTCCTTGGTCTTTTTAGCTATCAGTGAGGTGTCTCCTGAGCCCAGAGGAGAATTCGAGCAGAGGAGTCCTTTCCTGCCGCCATCACGCCAGATAAGCGAATTGGCCAGCTGAGCTCAACATTATGTCCCCTCATCTTGAAATAACTTTATAAAAATACTATTCAGAGGGGAATTTACTTGTCTTAAAATCAGGAACTGTGAACATCTCCAATAATAGTCCCTAAAGACAAACTATTGAAGTCATGATGACCAATACCAACAGAGCTTGAACAAAACAAAACCAGTATTACCTCATTTTACTACTACACAACTGACACACATAGAACATTTGTACTAATATATGTCACTACAATATTCATATTAAATACATTCTGTACATAACTTGTAATTTAAATTGATTGTGATTCCTGGTTCCCTTGTAGTTGAATCAGGACACATATTCCTTCATGCCAGTAATGAATACATATTGTTATTTGAACCGTTACGAGTGACTTCTTTAAGCTATTCTCATAGAGTGTTATATGTATGTGAGTGTCACAGTGTTGTTAAGAGTAGTGGATTAAATTAAATTGTTTATCTGTCTGTTGTTGTGACTTACACTTTACCATACACATACCCTAGACACAAAACGTAGTCACCACACTATTCCAGAATAATTCTGACTGAGATATATAGATATGTGGCAGCAAGTAAGGTTATATATATAATATACTACTCTTATTAGATATATATATACCTTCACAGCTGATCTCAGTCAGTACACTAAGTCCCTTATAAATATCTATAACATCCCACTTCACCACATATATTGGGGTCTCGCTCTTGGGATTTTGAATCTTTAACTATTAAAAATATTGGGGGTAATTCACTTCAGGGAATATAAGAATTAAAAGGTATCCTTGGGTGGAATTAAATAAGGTTGAGCTCACGGTGCCTGTTTTGTCCATTAGAGATTGAATTGTTGGTTAGACATTGTATTAAGTTACCTGATAGACAATGGCGGACCTGGCCAAATTTCGATCTGCTGCGGTTCAGACTGCAAAAGAGTTAGGATTAGATGGGCAAGTTATGGTTGCCTATGTTACTACGGAATGTGACAAATTTATTGAACGCGAAGAAAGAAGGTTTGAAGCCGAAAGAAGGTTAGAGGCTGAAAGGGAAATTAAGAAGTTACAATTTGAAGCTGAGGCTGAGACTAAGAGGTTGCAGATTGAGGCTGAGGCTAAGAAATTAGCTGCAGAAAGGGAAGCCGAGGAAAGAAGACAAGCTGCAGAAGAAAGAAGATTGACTGCAGAGAGGGAAGCAGAAAAGGAGGAGAAAAGATTACAAAGGGAACATGAATTACGACTAAGGGAGTTTGAGTTTCAAGGCCATGCTCCTGAAAATGGTGCCAGTCCCTTTGCCTCTGATGCTACGGTTACTCAAGGAGCCTCAATCTCAGCTATGAATTTTCATTTAGATCATTTTGTTGAGAAAGACGATGATATTGAGAGCTATATAAATAGGTACGAACTATTAGCTACCACGTATGGGTTGGAGAGAGAAAGGTGGAGCTTAAAGTTATCTCAGGGACTTCGTGGGGCAGCTTATGAAGTTTTTGCAAAAAATGAGCAGAGGTGATCAGGAAAATTATGACATGCTAAAGCAGGCTCTTTTGTTAAGGTATGAAAAGAATGCAGAGTTTTACAGGAAAAAATTTAGGAATGCTAAACTACTGTCAGGTGAAACCTATCACCAGTTCTCTGCACGAATAGAGACATACTTGGAGAAATGGACTTCTCTGGGGAAAACCCAAGATCTTAAGGAAATGGTCCTTATAGAGCAACTAAGAGAGTCCATGGCTCCAGACCTGAGAAAGTTTCTCATGGAACAAGGTGCAGAGAGGCTGGGTGAGTTGCTAAATGTTGCTGAAAGGTATCAAGCAGCTCAAGCAGAGGTAACAGGTAATAAAAAGAAACAGGTGGACAACTTCAGGGCACCACAGAACTTTAATAAATTTGATCCTAAGGATCAAAATAAAGGTAAGCACCAATTTGATAGGCCACGGTATGACAATAAAAATAAATTCCCACAATTCGATGAAAGGAAATATGATGAAAGAAAATCTTTCAACCAAGGAAAAAGGTGGTGTAAGAATTGTCAGATGGACAATCATGACACTGACCGTTGCAGAAGGAAACCTGTGTATATGGCAACCCTTCAGGTCAGGTCGACCTCAAGACAGGAGGAGGATATTATGTTAGATACCACTCCAGAAGAGATGAGGAAGGCACAGGCTGGGGATAAAACACTCAAGCCTTGTTTCAGAAAATTGTCAACTTGTCATACAACTCCAGGCAAGGGAGATTTTTACATGAAAAACAAGTTGATGTATAGGAAGACTGGAGCTAGATCCAATGGTCACGGACAGCTGGTTCTTCCAAAAAGATATAGGGCAGACTTAATAAGGAGCCTACATGTGAAACCAGATGGGGACCATGAGAAGATAGGTACCATCATTCAAAAGGTGGCTCACAATTATTATTGGCCCAAAGCAAGATGGGACATTGAGAATTTTGTAGAAAGGTGTAGCATAGCACATGAGGGAACACCCACAAGTGGGAACATGGATCAGGACCTGGACACGCCACGGGGCAAAATTAGGCCTGATAATAAAAGAGATATAAATTTGATAAAGTGGACCAAATGGAATGGGAAGCCCCTTTTCACGGACAAGCTTCACTTAACTGTTTTACAATGGCCACTATGCGGAGAGTGCAAAAGGATGTCTTACCCCAGGATAAGCCGAAAATCCCTCAATCGGACTTAAACAAACTGGAGGAAGAAGATGTAGAGAGGAAATCTCTCATCAAGAATTTTAAGAGGGGAGAAAGCCCCAAAAGAAAAATTGGTAGCGGTCGTTTTGTGAATGATAATTCTGGGAGGAAAAATCATCACTATAAAGCTTCAAGTGGAAGAGACCATACCGGTGCATGGACAAATAGGTCCACACAATTAAAGGTCCATATGTAGCTTTGTTAAGAACGTGGACTGATGAAAAGGCAGAGGAAAACATTACATCTTCATACCAATATGTGAATGAGCTGACCACTCGGTTAAAAACTGGCTGGAAACTTGCCAATGAAAATTTGAAACAAGCCAGGAAGAAACATGCTGCCTATTATAACAGGAAGGCGAAAGACAGAAATTTGGCTGTGGGAGAGAAGGTACTGCTTCTTTTGCCGGGAGTCAGAATAAGTTACAAATTGGATGGCAGGGTCCATATACAGTTCTAGAGAAGGTGTCTAGAACAAATTATAAGATAGATAAGAAGGGGAAAGAAAAAATCTATCATGTGAATCTCCTGAAGAAATATTTGGAAAGAGAACATCAGGAAGAGACACACTTGTTGACCTTGTCCATCGCCATGGAGATGAAAAAGGAACCACTTTCATCATTTGAATATCCATTACACCCCTGTGAGACAGCAGCACAGGTGAAAATCAGTACACATTTAACGAAAACTCAGAAAGAGAGAGTGCAACAGGTTCTAAATAATCATGCAGAGGTGTTAACAGACCGACCAGGACATACAAACCTATTGGAATATGATATGAAACTCATAGACTCCACACCTGTCTGTATGAAACCATATTCGATTCCGTTTGCTAAGGAAAAAGCTTTGAAGGAAGAGATAGACTATCTATTGAAGGAAGGAATTATTTCGCACAGTGAGTCTTCGTATAGCTCCGGTGTTGTACTCTTAAGGAAGCCCTCTGGAGAACATAGACTCTGTATAGATTACAGGAGACTGAATGCTATTACAGAAGGACAGGTGGATCCATTGCCGGATACAAATCAGCTGTTTGCCAGACTAAATAAAGCTAAATATTTCTCAAAAGTGGATCTGAGTAAAGGATACTATCAGATTCCAGTAAAGCCTGAGGTTAGACCATACCTAGCTTTTAGTACCTCAGAAGGACACTATGAGTTTAATAGATTGCCATTTGGATTGAAGAATGCGCCTAGTGTCTTCTCTAGAATGATGAGAAAATTATTGGATCCTCTGAATAATCCCTGTATAACAAATTTTATGGATGATATCCTTATAGCAACAGAAACATTTGAGGAACACATTGACTCTCTGAACATGCTGTTTGATCGACTTAGGGAGGCAAATTTAACAGCCCGACCAACCAAATGTTGCGTTGGATGTAAAGAATTGGAATTTTTGGGACACACAGTTTATCAGGGAAACATGACCCCTGACCCAAAGAATTTAGAGAAACTACAGAAAGCCCCGAGACCACAAACCAAGAAGGACGTGAGATCCTTTGTCTCATTATGTGGTTTCTACCAGAAGTATATCAAAAACTTTAATTCCATATGTGCACCTTTAACGGAATTGACACGTAAAGGACTTCCAGATCGCATTACATGGACACCACAATGTGAAATGACTTACCAAGAATTGAAGGAAAAGCTCACAAGTAAACCCATTTTGAAATTACCTGACTTAAGTCAAGAATTCATAGTAAGGACGGATGCAAGTAATATTGGGCTAGGTGCAACTTTACTACAGAAATCAGATGCATTGGATGGGGAATTAAGCCCAGTGGCATATGCTAGCAGAAAGTTGAATAAAGCTGAAATCAACTACTCAACTAGCGAAAAAGAATGTCTTGCAGTAATATGGGCAATAAAGAAATTCAATATTTATCTATATGGGAAGGCATTTAAGTTGCAAACTGACCACAAACCTTTATCGTTTTTAGCACAGGCTAAGCATGAGAACTCTAGGTTACTCCGATGGTCTTTGCTTCTGGCTCCATATAATTTTAGCATTGAATATATATCTGGAAAAACAAATCTGGGAGCGGATTTTTTAAGCCGCCATCCGTGTGATGAGAATCACCGTAAACCCCAGAAATAATAATAAATTTCTCTATGTGTATATAGAATAAAGGACTGACATATAATGTCTGTTTTAAGAGGGGAAGTGTCATGAAATATTCTAATCCACATATATAAATTATTAGGTAAATATAAAGCCTAACAAATAAAATTAATAAAGAGAAGAGCAATGGGAAAATGACAGTGCTGTCACAAAGAATGTACTCGAAATCCCCCTTGTTTTCTGCTTCGTCTGCAAATTGTAACGCTTTCACGTTGATAGTAAAGCTTACTGTATTATTACCCGCCTTCTTCAATGAAACGTGTGCTGTAATTCTTGGAAAAACATTGAGACGTACTGCGTAATGACCTAAATTAACCCTAACATTAATTATACTGCGTTACCAAAACGAACGAACAGATGGACTAAAGGGATAAAAAGAGAAGGGAGAGGCAGAAAGCCGAACACTAAACCCGCTTCGCGCGATACACAATTACCACCATCACGCGTGTAAGTCTACATGCACTAATTTTTTTTTCAGACGGACAGTGATAAAATACACTACCCTTTCCCAGAGTTAGGTTTATAAATCATAACAGACTCTTATTAGAAAAGACAACATTATATGGGTTTACGTTTGAACACATAACAGTACCCAGACAGCACATCTTCTAAACAGGAGATAGAAGAAATTGCATATTTTGAACGCAGCCACGTAGCTCCTTTAAATTAGTATTTTTGGGTTCCTTAGGGTTTGCTGACAAATAATATGTAAAACGTTACGCAAATAGTCCAGGAATTAATAAATTATACCCAAAATAAAATATTGGGGGTGCCTGACAGCATAAAATCATTTCTGCTCATAAAATTTTTTTTATAACGTGTTTGAAAAAACCTTACGTTACATAAATAGCCTACCATGTAAACTCCAAATTGATTGGAGCGCAACAAATGAAAGCCTAACCACGATTGGTCGGGCTATAAATACTATCTTGGTTGTTGGGGGAGACGGGAAAAGATAACATTTTTTCAAACACTTGTCGAAACGTGGCTCATTGGCCAGTCTCGCTGATATACACACTTGGGAGCGTTAGTTCGAGACCACTAATTCAAATAAGCTTGATAAAGCGACAGTACGTTGAAGCTAGCTCACATTTTTGCTAAAATAAAAGCCTGGAACATAGGCAGAACGGAATTTGTGCCAGTTTGTGCCAGAATTCATTGCTAATCAACGTATCTGTGTTTATTTCCATGAAATTGTGGTAAGCTTGAACCATTCAGTATCTTTTAATGAAAAATTGAATGTGAATTGTTGATTTATGCCTGTATATATATGTGTAGTTCAGTGGCAAACGTGAGGTAAAGCCTATAATGCTCCAGCCTGAACAGAGGGTGTCGGAGAGAAGTAAAACGGCATGGAATGGCCAAATAGTACACTGACACCTGGATGATGGACTAGAAAGAAATAATGCTGGAAGTGCAGAGGCGTAGTAACCATTAAGAAGGGTAATACTGGAATAAAGTATTTCAAATGAAGCTGACTGTTGGCCTAACGCTCTGAACGCAATGTTTGTGCTGTATTGTGATCAGTGTAAAAGAGAATATAAATTAGTTATGAAGTAGAAGGTACATCCTTCTTGATTTCAGGGACAGTGGTCTTGATGGTAGTGAGCAGCATCTGATCAGAGATTTGCTGAATCCAGAGTCGGACAGCATACTCCTTGGTCTTTTTAGCTATCAGTGAGGTGTCTCCTGAGCCCAGAGGAGAATTCGAGCAGAGGAGTCCTTTCCTGCCGCCATCACGCCAGATAAGCGAATTGGCCAGCTGAGCTCAACATTATGTCCCCTCATCTTGAAATAACTTTATAAAAATACTATTCAGAGGGGAATTTACTTGTCTTAAAATCAGGAACTGTGAACATCTCCAATAATAGTCCCTAAAGACAAACTATTGAAGTCATGATGACCAATACCAACAGAGCTTGAACAAAACAAAACCAGTATTACCTCATTTTACTACTACACAACTGACACACATAGAACATTTGTACTAATATATGTCACTACAATATTCATATTAAATACATTCTGTACATAACTTGTAATTTAAATTGATTGTGATTCCTGGTTCCCTTGTAGTTGAATCAGGACACATATTCCTTCATGCCAGTAATGAATACATATTGTTATTTGAACCGTTACGAGTGACTTCTTTAAGCTATTCTCATAGAGTGTTATATGTATGTGAGTGTCACAGTGTTGTTAAGAGTAGTGGATTAAATTAAATTGTTTATCTGTCTGTTGTTGTGACTTACACTTCACCATACACATACCCTAGACACAAAACGTAGTCACCACACTATTCCAGAATAATTCTGACTGAGATATATAGATATGTGGCAGCAAGTAAGGTTATATATATAATATACTACTCTTATTAGATATATATATACCTTCACAGCTGATCTCAGTCAGTACACTAAGTCCCTTATAAATATCTATAACATCCCACTTCACCACCTACATGAAAAGCTACCCAATTAGCTTTATTATAGTAAAATTTCAGTTTTTATACCAGTTTGTTAGGTTTGTAATTAGGCCTATCTATTAGTGTTATTCCAATGGGTAAATGATCCGAATTTGTATCCCCAATAACTTCCCATTTTGCATTAGCAAGATTTGGTGTTACAATGCTTATATCAATGGCTGTGTCTTGCTGATTTGCACAAGGGTTAATTCTTGTTACTGATCCATCATTCAGTATTATTAGTTCATTGTTTTCAATGAAGTCCAACAGTAGTTTTCCTGATTTGTCTATTACATTGCCTCCCCAAGCTGTATGATGAGCATTGAAATCTCTCACTATGATAGTTCTGTTGTTTATTCTTTTATTCACGTCTGAGATATCTCTTTCGTTTATGTTTTCACTTGAACAGTAAAGGTTAACTATTTTTATTTCTTCTACCTCAGTAGACACTGTTATGGTTATTCCTTCAAAATTTTCTGTTCTAAATGATTCCCAGTCAGTTATTATATATGTTTTATTAACTAGAAATGCCACACCTCCTCCTTTGAGTTTCTGTCCTATCATTTCGAAAGACTTTATATTCAGGGATGGTAAAACGTTGACTAGGATTAGGATTAGTCTCTTGAATGGCAAATATTACTTTAGATTGTTTAAACATGCCTATTTAATGCTGGTATATATTTTTTGTTGGCACTTCTGCAATTCCACTGTATTATTCTAATGTTCTGTACGTCCATTATTTAATTGTTAAGTTTATTATAAATAGTGTTGTACTCTTTTACTCTGAGAAGTGTATAATATATTTATTTATTTGTTAACAACAAAATCTCCTAGATATTCGGTTTCTCTGTTAAAGTGAGTTTGTAGTTCACTTTGAAGATTCAGCGTAAAGGCTTTCACAATGTTTGATACAGAATAAATAAGTTTTTGACAATCTGCCATTTTTTGATTCCACATTTCTTCTTGTTGGTTTGTATCTGTTCGTTTTTGCTCACTCCTTATGAGTTGTCTTTCTGTCTCAATCCTTTTCAGTAAATCTTCATTCTCTTCTTTGAGTTCTGCTAATTTAGCCACATCTTTAGCTATTTCATGCTGTATTTTTCTTATGGTTTTTAAGATTTCTTCTGCCTTTCTCACTGTATCTTCTGTTATCGATGATTTGATTATTTCACTTTCTTCTGGTAGATTGCTATCTTTTGTCAGTAATTTTTGGACTTTATTTTCCTTTTGGGTTATTTCAGCATTTCTGGTTCTAACTGTGATTTCTCTTGGTGACGGAGTTGTTGATGTAGCGAAAATTGGTTATAATTGGGGTATTTAGAGTCCTTTTATTTACTAATTTTGAACTAAATATAAATAACTATTGTCTTTTGCAGTTGCTGGTTTCAATTTACATTAGTATTTGTCATTTTATTTTCAGTTTTGTATTGTTTATAGATAACTATTGTCCTTTACACTTGGTTTTAGTTTGTATTAGTATTTTTTCTTTTTGAGTTGGTGTTTTTTTTTAAACTCGTCTTTCCTTGTCCTAAGAGTAGTTAATAAGTTTGCAAATTTTTCTGTTTGTTGTTTTTTATTTTGTATTAATGATTTCTAAGTTTTTGTTGCTTAATTTCTATTTGGTTGAATGTCTTTTCTGAAGTATTATTTTTGTTATTATTACCAATATTGTCCCTGTTATTAATCTTATATATTTTTTGTGTTATGTATATATCATTTAAGTATTGTTTGGGCTTCCCCTAGGGCATCTATACTCTATATTGTGATTTCTAAAGTAGGTTTTTAATTCTAGCTTCTGTTGATCGTATTTTCTACAGTGGATCAGTAGTGGTCTATGTCATTTTCTTCCTGACATTCTTGGCAGTGTGGTTCCTCTATCATAAATTACGCTGCACCAAGACGGAGACGCCACAGCTTTTTGTTCGAGGGTACCTTTAGTTCTTCTCTGACCTGGTACGTCCTTGTTGGTTCTTTCAGCAGTTTGAACGTGTGTCTGCCTTTTCTACTGTTCTTTCATGGTGTCTTCTATTCCTCGTTTGTAGTTAGCTTCACTTGGCTCTTGATCTCCGACCTTCCCAGTCCTGCTCTTATATTGTTTTTACTTATTCTTCCATACTTGGCGTTCTGGTCTGCCAACTCGTTACCAGCTATACCTATGTGAGCTGGAACCCATACTAGCCTAACACAACATCCTCTGTTCCCTAGTGATGTATTAATTGCAAGAATTTATTCCTTTATGTCTGGCCAGCTACATTTACCTGGGTGTTCTAGTGCTTGTAGTGATGATAGTGAGTCTGTACATATCGTAACAGCTTCTGGTGGGTTATCTTCGATTATTTCTAAACTTTTTAGAACTGCTACCATCTCTGCGGTAAAAATCGAAGCCCCTTCAGTTACACTGTAGCTCTTCTTAATTCCCCACTGTGGTATTACTACTCCTGCACCTAGTTGCCAACTATCACCCTTGGATCCATGTGTAGACGGCCAGACTTTGTTTTGTAAATTGATTTATGAACTTTCTACTTATCATTTTGGCTTCCTTATCTTCTATGTTTTCATTGATCTTCTCAGTAAGTGAGTAGTCTATGATTGGTGTTTTTAGTTCCCAGGGTGGTATTGTGCTTCTATATTTATTATTATTTTTAATTGTGTTTGATAGTTCTTTGAACTGTGTTAGATCTTCTATAGTTCTCCACCCTGTTGGATATCTTTCTTTATTTAAGTGTACGTCCCATACACTTGGTTGGTTTTTGACAAATGTTTTATGTGCTGGGTGGGTCACTTCTTGTGCTACTTTATTCAAATAATTTAATCTTTGTTCTTTCCGTCTTAGACCAAGGGGCGGTATGCCAAGAGCTACTTCTAGTGCTTCTACTGGTGTTTATATAAATGCATCTTCTCATTCTCATTCTCTTTGCTCTGTTGCTATGTCTCCCAAGTGATAAAGTTCTGTTGGATGATGTGAATAGGCGTAGAGTAAAGCAAAAATGAAATGAAATTAAAGTGCCTAACTAAGAATAAATACACATATGTGTTTTAAAAACCTAAGAAAAGGATACCTACTAATTCCGAGAAGTGTAATTATAATGCTTAAAAATGATCTAAAAATAAAAAAGCCTAAGTGTTTTTAAAAGAGGCACGCAAACCTTGTCTATGATATAATTAAAGACAAAAACTTAACAAAGAAATGAAAGGAAAACTGAAAATAATTAAGTAGTAAACTTATTAAGTAGTAAATAAACTTAATAATGAACTGTGAAAATTATGTAGGTAGGTTGCTAATATTCCCCAGCAGAATAGTAAATGAAAAAAAAATAAATAAATAAAGCTACTTGCCTTTTCTCCATATCCAAATGAATCGCTAACCAATTATTATATCAGAACATACACAAATCTTCTGGAACATACACACATCTTCTAGCACAAATAATTTACACGAAGGCTTCTGTGTATACGAAATTGGTAGTAAGAACTATACATCGCTGAGAATTAATCAAACTTTCCTTGTCAGCAATCCTGCACAAATAATTTAAATGAAGGCTTCTGTGTAGACGAAATTGGTAGTAACAACTTTTATTTTTCCGTATGTCGACTGTATTGCAGTTATACTCTGTTCAACCTAGCGGTTATATTTGGGGTATATTGTGCGTTAGGTTGTTCGGTGCTATCCGGTTACTAGTCCTGAAAAGGACTGGTCCTAAAAATGACCACTAGCTGACTGTCTGGATTCCTTTCGTTGTTAGTCTGTTCATTGTATCGTGGCGTTTTCAAAAGTGTTTTTTACATCCTGCTTCGCTAGTTTGGTGGCAGCAATGACAAGGGCTAGTCCTAAACAGGACTACTAGCTGGCTTGTGGGGTTTTGTTTGTCTTTAACCTCCTCGGTTCTGTTTTGTGTGTCGTCCTTCTCTCCTGGAACTGATATAGTGCTGGGAGTAACATGTCTAGAATTTCAGCGATGACTTTTTCGTTGGGTTGGTCGTTTTCTTAGTTTCTTGTTTGTTTTTAGATGCAGTGTCCTCAATGGACATTCTTTCTGTTTCTATTCTCTTAGGGACTTCTTCGTTTTCATCTTTCAGCTCTGTCAGCTTCTTAATATTTGCTTCTATTTACTGCTGGATTCTTTTCGTCTCCTACATCATACTTCTAACGCTCTTTAAATCTATCATATTATCACTTGTTTGGTCCTCTGTAGTTTGTCTACTTCTACTCTCGACCTGGAGTTTTAGTTTTATTTCCTTGACATCCACGGTCAGCTGATGCAGTTGTCTTCGATCTATTGTGTTCTGTCAGTTCGTGTCATCTGAAGTTGCTCTGCGTCTTGCCTCTCTGAAGGAGATGTTTTTGCACACAGCTTCCTTCAGTATGTTCTTCGTTTCCTGAAATACAGAGCAGCCTCGGTATCTTGCCCCGTGGTTTCCGAGGCAGTTTGCACAACTCCGGTTTATGTTTACGGCTCTTTAATTGTGATCCTCTCTCGCCCGGGAACAGTCACAATATGGGTGGCTTCCCGTTCAATACCGGCAAACTGTCTCTCTCCTGCATGTTTTCTTGGTGTGAGAAAACTGCTGGCAGTTGGAGCACTGCAAGACCGGAGGGATATATGCTTCTGTCCTTGTTGATTTATCTTTGAGCGTCAGTCTTTCAGGTTGTGTCGATCCTTCAATGGTTACTATCACCAGATTTGTATCTTTCTTATCCCAGGTTTTTAACCTTTCGACTTGTGTGATTTTGACATCCGTGTTTTCGGTTTGTAGGTAACTGTGAACCTCTGGTGCTGATCATCTGGTATCGACTCCTCTTAAGACCAACTTCTTTGTTGTCTTGAAGGTTTGCCCCACTACTTTTATCTGGTGGGGCAGCTAGACTTCTTTCTGGCCCGGATTCCAGTTCAGTCGTAAGTGAAGCTGTTTTTTCGGTGTTGTTGAGAGAAAGCACGACTCCCTTTTCGTGTCTCCCTACTTTAGCGATGCCTCTCCTGCTCGTTATTGCTTCGAGGATATCGATCACTTTGTCGTCGTGTAGGGCCCTGAGCGAGGCCTCCCTCCCGACACCTGGGTGATTTACCTCTCCTTTCCTCTCCTGTAGTGCCTCCTGGGGACAGTTCTTGCTTGTTTTGTCGGAGTGGTATATTCTCTTTGCCTCCACCCCCGTCAGCGTGTCTGGTTTGCTGCTCGGATTGTTACTATGTTGTGTTGTCCGTCTCTGGTCTCGTTTCGGGGATGTGTTCCGTGTCGTAGATGTAGTAGTCTTCTTTTCTTGCATTTTCACAGCCACTTTAGGAGGTGAGCTTGGTTTCTCAGGTTCCTAAATATTTTCTATATTCTCGACCGTCGTCGGAGTTTGGTGCAGCTTCTCTGAAGTAGGCACGGTTTCGGCTGTCGATTCGGGTCCGTAAGGTGGCGGTGGCAACATGGCCCTCATCTTCTCTCTTGCTTTCCGCTTCCGGTGGAGCGTACTCATAATGCTTTCTGCAATATCGGGGATTTCTTCTATTACGTCAGAGTCGTTTGCTTCTGTCTTTTCTTTCACCTCATCAGGGGTCGGGTTATTCGAGTTCTCTGGTGGGCCGTTACCCGTCTGTGTTAACTCCGTCGTGGTGGCAAGAGTTTTACTGGTCGGCTTGTGTGATATCTCGTTTCCAGGATTAGATTGGTGTGTTGTTATTCAGCGCTGGTGGGCTAGTGTACACTTTCCGCTTCTTGGCTTGTGGTTTAGATCGGACCATTTTTGCTATGTTGCGATGTGAACGAACACGTCGAATGAAAAACGATGGGTCGTATCGAGAAGATAGTGTCAATGATACGCGGTAGGACGAACGGTAGTAACAACTCTACATAGCTGAGTATTAATTTAATTTTCCTTGTCAGGAATCCTGGTTTATAAAACTTACATAACAGAAACCAACGCACTTCTTCTTAATTTAACGAAAAATGATAAAATTTATGACTTACATAGTTTGTAAGCTAAGGCCGTTAACCCAAGAAACGGTAAAGTTTTTACGTCCCTTGTCACTTGAGATAGGAATGAATGGAGCGAAGAAAAATTCACTGCTCAGCCTCCTGATATGTTGTACCTTGATGAAGTATAACTTAAAACCTTTCCGGAGAAATGTCCAATACGCTGAAGCAAACCGCATCATAATCGATTCAGCTGTTCTCGAGTTACGAGGTAACAGACAGACAGACGTTCGATTATATAAATATATATATATGAGAGCCGCGCTGGTGAAATGGTTACCACATTGCGTTGGCGATTAGTGTTCAAGATTCAAGCCCGGGCGTGGGCATTTGAAGAAGTTTCATTGACCGGGATTTTGACTGCATAATCTGAACGACTCCTGAGATAAAACCTTTGTGGATGGGAAGGAGCGAAGCTCCTGACCGGGTTGGAAGGAAAGTCCACAGGCTCCCCAGCTTTGCAGTGACATGTCATTGGGTAAAGGGTTGAAAGCCCAAGTGCCGATGGTTAAGAAAGAAAAAAAAGTATAGATATATATATATATATATATATATATATATATATATATATATATATATATATGTGTGTGTGTGTGTGACGTATAATGTAAATATAGCCACAGAAATCCGACCACCTTTGCTTCCCCATTTGGTGTTATAATTTTGCTACGTGTCACGGTGACTGATAATTTATTTTACCAACACGTCCCATTTCTCTTACTCTTTTAACGTTCTGGTTTCCTCGACTTTTTGCACTTTCAGTTTTCACTTTCTTCCAGATTTTTACCTACGCAGCCCATTATTATTCCCCTCTCAGACCCCACCCTGCGGTTCTATTTCGTTCTGGCCTTCATTATAAATTCCCCACTTGGTCAGTAGTGTCAGCTTACGATAATATTACCTAAGCTGCACCTGGCGATGTCTGACCACGGGAACGTTTCTTGCTGGTAACAGTGTTTGATCACGAGCGAGAAATAGTTTCTTTGAAGAAGCGGACTGCTAGCGAGATTCAGGGGAGATAAAACTCACGTTCGTTCTTTATGGTTGTGGCCCTTGAACGCCGCAGTGAGTGCTAGAAATAGTACGTCTTATATATGAAACTTGCTCGCGGCTGTTGTCTTCTGATGTAGACTCTACAATAACATTTGTCTTACTCTTGATTACGTTATACGCCGAACATCTGTGGGAACAGGCGATGCCAGGTGTCCGAGGGTAGTGTCACTTGTAGACTATAAATTTAGATAGGTTTAATCAGTCAAGCACACTCTTAAATTTTTCCTGCCCGTAGATGAACAAATGAGACAGGCAGACGTTAACACAGAACTAGATTGTGTTGCCTATTTCTCGTCATCTCGGGGTAAGTAGATATCTTTTATAATATATATTCATGTTAGCTTTTATATATACCTGACAGGAGTGTGACTTGAATTCATTTAGAGGATTTCTCCCGGTAATTAGTTCAGTGATAATGTAGCGCCGTCCACTATAAAAATAAGAGAAAAAAAACTCCCGTATGTCCAGTCACATGTGAAGCAAGATGGCTGCCACTAAACCGGAAAGCAGAAGTCTATAGTACATTAATAACAAAAAATAAGAAATAATGAAAACAAGGACTGGAAAAAAAATTTTGAAAAAAATAAACGAAACAAAACAATAAATAAATAAAGTTTAAAAAAAAAAAATTTTTTTTAATTTAAAATTTTTTTTTTTTTTTTGAAAAGCGATAAAAAAAATAAAATAATGCGTGATCGCATCAAAGTAGACAGTCATAATACAACTGGGACTCGATAGAGAAAGGCGTCTCAGACAAAAAAATGTTGGGTATTCATACCGTGTGGTGTGAGGCAAACCATAAGATGGATGAGGCGTTGTTCCTGGCAAAACCGACTGTTGGCGTCCGAGGAACAGGATCTGATGGCTGTCACCTGGATGTCAGTGGCACCGTTGTGGTCAGGGCCATTGAAGTGGATAGCCACCGGTGTGGATTTAAACTGAGAGATGTCGTAGAGGTGTCTGCAGAATCGGTCGCCCAGTCGTGTGCCCGTTTGGCCGATGTAAGTAATATTGCAATGTTTGTATATAATAGCATAAAAAACGTTGCGTGACTCGCATGTGAAGCCATGGGCGATGGTGAACTTGGCCTTAGGGAACGAGACTGAACGTGTTTCGATTACATACTGACATGTCTTACATCGTGTTTGGTTACATGGCTTGGTCCCAAAGTGGCCATCGTTGACGGTTTTCAAACGGCTGTGGACTAGGAGGTCCCTCAAATTCTTATCCCGTCTATATGCCAGCAAGGGTGGCTCACTAAACACTTCACGCGCCGCTGGGTCAGCTTGGAGGAGAGGTAGGTGACGATACAGGATCCTTTTGACAGCAGTGCTGTGAGGGTGATAGGTCATTATTAACTTGACTCTATCAGAGGAGGGTTTTTGGCGGGGTTTGATGGCCTCTAGACGTGAGATAGGGAGAACACGCTCTAAGGCAGAGGTAAGAACATCCTCTGGATACTGTCTGTTACGGAAGAAGTCCAACATTTCTTGTGCTCGGCATAGGAAGTTGTCATCATCTTGGCATAACCGACGAAGGCGGAGAAGTTGTGAGAAAGGCAAGGAGTCACGACAAGCCGGAGGATGAGAGGAAGTATAAAGGAGGTAACTGTGTGCATCGGTGGGTTTGTAGTACACCGAAGTAGTACCTTATTACTTTCTGAGAGTAGAAACTTCTAGTGGTTGGGTGGAATTTTATATGCCTACTTGTGTAGTTAGACCCCAGTGTATAACTTTCACGGCAGTCCAGAAAGCAGCCTTAGGTTTCAGTCACAACGTATTATCATTGCTATAACATTGCATTCTCCATGTATTCATTTTGGGAGGGTATTACTTTTCCCCTTCTTTCGTGTATCGACCCCAAGAGGCGCATACCATTTATTATGTAGTGTCAAATGCAATATTTAATGTAAATTCACTTAATGTTGTAAGATGAATCGCATACCCACTCAACTGGAACTACAGGGTTAGATATCCCTTATGTTGAGTTGGAAGAGGACGGAGTAGATTTTGCTGTCAGAACATTTACTGACAGGTACATGTGTATACAAAATATATTAGCCTAGGCAGGCGCATTCTGATAATTGATAGAGTGGAAGTAACAGGAGAGTTACTCATATGGAAAAGGACAGCCCAAGACTATCATAGCAATGATTAAAATAATTCTAAATCCCATAGTGGAGCATAACTGTTTATTATAACATTATTGTAATTTTATTGTTTGCTTGATGTAAAGGTCGTTCCTTTTGGGTCTCAGTTTTCAAGACACCCGCACTGCTATCGCAGGATTCCGGTCAGGCGAAGAACATCACATCCTCTTCGATCTAACGGTTTCTGAAAGCAACTAGCACCACGAGTTGTCACCCCTATCTGAAATACAACCCTTGGTCAACGCCCATCCCTTTAACGGGAAATAAGCTCACGCAGTGTTTAACGAGCCAAAGCAAAATCTGAAATTGAATTCGGCAGTAGTGGTGTCCTACTCGCCTCTTTAGCATCAGTCAGAGCATTGTGGCTTCCAGTATATCTATCAGACCAGCGTCTACAGCAGAATTTAAATCACCAGACTTTGTGCTTAAACGGAGCACTCAGTCACAAATAAGAGTTCAAGCCAGCCAAACCGAATTTAACACCAAGTACGCAGGCCTAATTTCACACGCCGGGATAATAGCGCAATGGACCAGTTGTCCTAAAGCGGTCATTTAAAACCCCGCACGTATTAGCGGCCAGTCGGATATAGACAGAGTATCTACAACCTATCTCGTTACTAGGGTGTAACCACCAGTGCATGGATAGTGTCTACAGTTTATTTAATAGTGAAAATTCATCACCTATATGAAGATATATACCTAAAAACACTAAGTGGAGTATTGATCGTGGTCCCGGAAAAGCGGAAGGATTGATGACTTTTGTTTATTTATTTCTCAGGTGTTCTACAGGACAAGTTTTTTTTGGTGTTGGTGAATTATTTGTCCATCGGGTTTTGCTTAGATACTTGTTGACTGTTGTGAATATTGATGCCCTTTACTATGTGGTTGTGCTGATATGCATTACTTTCATATATTTCTTCCTTTAATAAATTTTACTCATTTATTAACGCGCTGTTTACGACCCTTCACCCATACTTAATATTACAAGCTCTTACTATAGTCTCTAGTTTTTTTATGACAAGAGAAAAGAGAGAGAGAGAGAGAGAGAGAGAGAGAGAGCGGGTGGTGCTTAGACTATTCAAGTGTGTTGAGGCTTGGAGAGAGAGATAACTTTAATGAATCCTCTTCTAGGTTGGTCTCAAGTTCACCCTATTTACACAATATCTATGTGTAATCTATAATTTTATCACTTCACTCTCATTGTCGATTTCACTACAATTGTCTAACTCGACAAATACTCTTACCCTTTAACTCAACCCATGACAATACGCAAAAAGCCACGCAATTCGCTGTCTGTTTGACACATAGTTTGAAGCCACGCCTATTTTTCCTGTTTTCAGGCGCTAATGAGTTGGTTACCTATTTTTGCAACACGTCAGATAACGGGGAGCGAACCGGTTTGTTTACCTGAGTTCTCACGCGAGCTGATCTGTCAATCATCGGATAGTGACAGAAAGCACGTGGGGAAAAGACCAGATCTACGGTAGCAAATACAAGGGCGATAACAATATTCCCGTACCTGTGATGTTAACATTTCAGGGGGAATTAAGTATTTGATCTACGGCAGGGGGACGAAATCTAAGAAGGCCCGTTCGCTCGGCTCACGTCGTATGATGTCGGTCGGCAACGCGAGTAGAGCGAACAGGAAATTCCTTTATCTCTGAAACGAAGCTTATATATATATATATATATATATATATATATATATATATATATATATATATATATATATATATATATATATATATATATATATATATATATATATATATATATATATATATTTATATTTATTTATATTTATATTTATTTATATATATTTATATATTTATATACTGCGTTCTCTCCAAGTCAGTTATCAAGTCTCTCAGGAAATTTTGGATAATCTAAACGCGTATGCTAGAACCTATGTGAAATAGTGCGTTAATAGTCTTCGTAGGGATTATTCTGTTTTCTGGTAATAATAATAAGTTGTGCTTAAGTGTTAAATGTGTTAAAGTTTTACCATTTTTTTTTCACTGTGATTCCCTAGCGTTAAGATTAGTGAAATAGCAAACGCGTAGATATTTTCTTACCAGTTGCTCAGTAATGTAATATCCATCAACCATTTGTTTACACCAGAAGATACGGTTTAGATGACTAAGTATAATGCTATGAGTGACGGATAAAGTGACAGAGTAGAATGCGCATTAAATTTCATTGTGTGTAATTTTTTTTAATGACTAGTGTTAATATCATGTGTCAAAACAATAGTCGCCGACAATCAAATAGCTAGTAATGACAGGCGATTTTTGTTAAGGGCGCGTAGTCATAATTAAGTGATAACTGACATTGTGCCCTGATTGTTTTACCGGGTCGGGGGGGGGGGGGGGAAGCTGCATGCCTAAAACCCAGACTGTACTCGCTAAGCGAAGCGCGATAAGATAGGCTAAGACACAGTGTGCCTTTTAATTTAATTAGGTGACGGAAAAGATAAGAGAATTACCCTTACGCTTGATAGTATAGGATGTTGGTATTTTGGTTAAATGTTTTGTTTTCTTCCTAATACAGTACTTGATCAAAACCAGCGGCTAGCGGTTTTCTATTGTGGTCCTTTTCTCAGTTACTGAAGGAGTAATTGTTGTCGTTTCCCTTGGCGTTCGTTCCCAGTACAGGTGTGATCAGGAATTGCCAGGGCGACAAACTAACATTTTAACTGTAAATTTGAGTTAACTGGACTTACAAATACCCAGATTGTTTCATTCAATTTTATCAGCCCGCTGTGGCAATATACATAACATTTTTCCCGACTTCTGACAGTCGTTTTCCCAAGTGAATTTTATCCAGGAGAATACGCTGTTTCATAATCGGCACTCACCCCAGAGCAAGGGGCGATAGGATTTATCATCATCTTAATTAACAGTTTTTGACAACCAGAGTTTTCTTTAGCTATTGGAATTACTGACTACTGTCTACTGTGAACACAAGATCGCGTTCTTTTTTTTCTTTCTACATGAACCATTCGAGGTGACAATATATTTATATCTAGGAACTCAACCACCAAATTGAGAGTCCCCCCTATAAAAATTAATTATTAGTGGAGAGACTGGGGCTCAATTCGGAGGATAGAACTAATGGATCATGATACATGTGCATGGATGTTTACGTTCAAGAGATTGTTACACCAAGTTTAGGTAAGGCATGATTGATGTGGCCACGAATGACAAAGTGAGAGTGAATATTTTCCAGTTACGGAAACTGAACCATCCTTTATTTTTCTGTGCAAATACTTGTGTATTTTACTGGATAGCTTAAGTAGGAACCTTGTTCTTTTCTTTACTGTCTATTCTATACCCTAGTGTTAATCTTTGACCTTATGGGTTATTAACTTCTTTTGAGATCGTTTTTTCTCAACAAGGGGGGAGGGCACTTATTGGGTTATTCTCCTATGTCTGTAAACATGATTATATTGATTTCTATATGTTTGATGTTGTAAAGTTTAAGTGATAATAAACTAAACAAAACTTAATTTAGTGTGTTGGTCAGACCCATATCCATTTACCATAGTTTTCACGTTTGTGTGTCTTGTTGTCACATAACTCTGTGTGTGTGTGAGTAGTAAACTTATAATTATATTTATAGGAAGGTTTGACAGATCGTCTTCTTCTAAAGATAGTCGTATAGATAGGCTGGACTAGAGGAACCACTCATTCCAGAGACAGATCTTCACCTTAATCTATTCACTCGTGGAATCTATTCTAACACCTTTCTTTCTCATATACCCCCATCTTCTGCTCTACTCAGACGGGACCAAATATATCTCTAACCTATCTAAATATGTTCGACAAGATATATATGTGTGTGTGTGTGTGTGTGTGTGTGTGTGTGTGTGTGTGTGAATGTATGTATATATGTATAAATTTATGGAATACCAGAGAAATTCATTAAAAATCATCCAAGATTTCTACCAAGAGGCCTCATGCAAAGTTGTACACAAAGGAAAACTATCAGAGCTCTTCACAGCACACAGTGGGGTCAGACATGGGTGTCTGCTATCACCAACATTTTTCTTAACCCTTTGAAAATAAAGTTCGTTCGTTCGTTCATTCATGGTCATTGACCGGGTTATGATATGAGATAGACAACAGAGGAAGAGAAAATTAGAATACAGTGGACATTTAACAAACAACTGGAGGAGTTAGACTTTGCAGATGATTTGTGCCTTCTATCACATTGACAGCTAGATATGCAGGAGAAAACAAATAGATTAGTAACAGAAGCAGCAAAGATGGGGCTACACTAGGGTTCCCATTTGTCCCGTTTTTTCCGAGACAGTCCCGTTTTTTATAAAATGTCCCGGATTTATTCAAAATGTCCCGCTTTTTAAGGGTCCTTGGGGTCTTTCCTGAAAAAAAAATCTTTGTGTAACGGATTTTATTCCGTGTTTTAGTAGTGTTACTTTATCAATTTCCGGTTACAGTGGACCTTCGGTTTGAATCTCGAACAAAAATTATGTGACAGTGAGTGCGTCACTTTAGAATAATCCCTTCTAACAAATATAGACTATAGCTTGGTTGATAGAAATTTGTTAAAATTTAACAGTAAATTTATGTTTGAAACAGACCATGACAGGAATAGCGTAGATTAGTTCTTATCCAATCGTGAGCTCAGAAAATGTAGAACAGACGCGATTTCCCCAGCGGCCCAGTTAGTTGAAAGGTACGCGTCTAGCTATGAAGGCGGACAAGAGATGCCCATAACGCAGTGGTTTACTGCATGCAAGTTTATTAAATTTGAAGAATTAGCAATTCCAAGGATGATAGCATGTTCTATTAGAGTTGCAGACAAGAAAGCCGAAAGTGTCGGACGCATTTTTATGCTGCAGATTTTTGAGGATTTTTCAAATAAAACTAAATGAAGTTTTCATTTAGTATTTTTCCCAGTTCTAGTGTTTAATATGTGCATTATTTCTAACCAGGAGAACTGTAAGTAGAGTGCATTAACATTTTATATGATTCGCAAATAGAAAAAGCAAAGAAAATGGCTGCAGGTTTTTCCTGTAGACGAAAATAGTGAGTTGGACGGGTCATGCAGAAGCATTTGAAATCTTGTAGGACCTTAACCTATTTGATGAAATGAGAAACTAGATTGGTTAATTGAAACTATTTTAGCATGTATACGCAAAATGGTCTTGTAAGGAAAGAAATTACTACGAGTTGAATCAGAGTGGTTCATCTGAAGACAGAAGCTTCTGCTGTATTCTTAAGAGAACAGAAATGCATTGATGGATACATGAAGCATGCATGCTATTACTCTAATAACACATAAGGAAGGGAAATGTTATTAATGTTTATACAATACCAGAAACCTACCCTCTGTTCTATACTACTGTCCTTAAGTCTTCTATCATTTACTGGACACAGTATCAAGGTCTTTGTCTTGTTTGGACTGACATATACTGCTATATAGAGGAACAACAGAAGTGATTGCGTCATTAATGGGCTGAGTTGCCCACTGTATACTTCCGGTGTTATCTTGTGTTTCGCACTGATAAATAGTCAGTAAAGCATCCTTTTTTGGGGATGCCTAGCTGGCCGTGGGGTCAGTGTGATTCGCTTGTATAGCTAGGCGGAGTTGTCGTACGGAAGGTACGGGGTTCGAACCCTGGGTAAGCCACTCACGTCTGTTGTTTTTCTGTTGTCCAAGTGTTCTACTTCTTTATTTCTTACGAGTGCCTGAAAACATACCTTTATGTTTGTCTAATATTAATATGCTATTACTCTATACGTTTACCTGTAAACAGATGCTGTTAATAAAAGTTTACGTTGATACCAAAGGCAGGTCGTCTCTCATTTACCTTGCCACATATTTATGAGAGGATGAAGGGGAATGTTTTGCTGGTAAATGATATTAATGAACCAATACTGCTCTAACCAAATACATCGTAGAGGATCATCCCAGAACCTGGAAAACTCCTGTAAGACTGTAGGAGAGCAATTCCAAGCTCTAGCGGATAAGCTAGTTTAGAAATCTAACACTCTCTGTACAAACAGCAACCCCCAAGTCCCTGCCCCGGCTACAATTCGAAAGTCGACCAAAACAGTGTTCAGTGAGCATCTACCAAATGATGTAATGCGTATTAGCATTATTATACAGTATTTTTATCGTTTTTCATCCGCATAATGCCGAAACGTAAGTGCAGTATAAATGATAACATTACAAGAGAATTTCCCTTCATTAAAGGTGTAGATGAAAATGTGGAATGTACTTTATGCAGCTCTAAATTTTGCATTTCACATGGTGGTCGGTCAGACGTAGTCAAGCACGTGAAAACGAAAAAAATGAAGAGGACTTATTTGATGAGTTTGCATGTGTGAAAAAATATTGTGAAAGCAAATTTGATGGGTGGAGTGAACTGAAGGATCAAAGTGTCAGTTAAAAATGGTGTGAGATGTTCGCTCATTTTACAAAGGATATAAATGCTGAGAACCTGAAATGCCTAGTTAGTTTTTGTTTGGCACTGCCAGGATCCAATGCAGCTGTTGAACGTGTTTTTTTTCATTAATAAATGCGCTCTGGACAGACGAAAAAAACAGACTTAAAATTGAGACAGTGAAAGCTTTAACCATTATAAAGACCTATTTTAAGGATTTCTCTTGTGCTGAGTTCTATGTCCAAATATCAGAAGAAAAAAAACTTCTTGAACAGGCCCATAAATCTGATAAATATTCTGATGAATCTGAAATATAAACTTGACTATTGTGTATTTTTTAAAGGTGCGATTTTTCTAATTAAGTATGTTTGTAATTTAGAATTCTTTTTTAAAGTGGAAGTTGTGTTAGTTAATGTGTGTATTTTTATACCAGTATCTTATTTTAAGTGCAGCATGTAATATATAATAGATTTATTTGTGCTTTACCTTAATTTTTAACATGTCCCGTTTTTTTACAAAATGTCCCGGGTTTTTTAGGTAAAAATTTGGAAATGTCCTGGTTTTTAAACAAAACATTATGGGAACCCTAAACTACACATAAATGTAAATAAGACAAAGAAAATGAGAATAAATAATGAGCAGATGCACTCGATGAAGATCAATAATCAAGTCATTTAGTAAGTAGAAAGCTTTACATATCTGGGGAGTAACATTGACAAAGGAGGGGGAACAGCTGGTGGCGTCTGCTCAAAGATAAATAAAGCCAGATGCGCTTCAACCAATATGGAACTCCTCATCTATATCCAGAGAGAACAAAATTAGAATCTTTAACTCAAATGTGAAGTCAGTCTTGCTGTATGGCTCAGAGACATGGCATGCTACAGACATTTGTAAATAGATGTCTCTGACGGATCCTCCGTATAAGATGGCCAGATGTAGATAGAGCTAAGGAAAAGATGTGGGCAACAGGCAATACAAACAAATTAAGGTAAGAAAGTGGGGATGGATAGGACATACACTCAGAAGAGAAAAATCAAGCACAGCCAGAATTGCCCTTGATTGGAACCCACAGGGGAAAAGAAGAGTGGGGAGGTCAAAGGGAACTTGGAGAAAAACTGTTGAACAGGAGGCTAGGGAAATTAGAATGACATGGGCACAACTGAAAAAGGCAGCCCAGAATAGAAATCGATGGAGAGCAACTGTTTCTGCCCTATGTTCCATAGGGAATGAAAAGGAATGATGTTGATGATATATATACTGAAGCACATTAAAAACGCACCACCTGTATAATCCAGGAACAGAGTGTGAAATGTAAATATAAGTGTTTACATATTTGGAATCTTTATTCATTTTCCTATGAATCCATGCTGGTCATTAATTTGTACATTTGATTGTTATGAAGTTCATTGCATTCTGTGCAGGCAAGGGAGAAAACCAAAAGTGCAACCAATAAAAAAATTCATTCACACTATCCTCAGTATCTGGTATGTCCACCGTGTGCTTGCAAACAAGCTTGGCAGCGGCTCCGCATGGAACGTACAAGTCTCTGAAGGAAATTCCGGGGAATCAAGTCCTATTCACGTGTAGGAGCAGCTTCGAGCTGTTGCAGATTAGCTGGAGAACCTTGCCTGTAGACTCTGCGTCCAAGCTCGTCCCACAGATGTTCTATAGGGGACATGTCTGGTGATAGGGCAGGCCAATCAACCGTCACAATGTTCTGCTGCTGTAGATATTGCTGCGTAATGCATGCGGTGTACACACGTGCGTTATCCTGCTGGAGAAGCTGCAAGTCTGGATAATTTGTGAACGCAGGAGCAACCAATGCATCCAGAACCTCATCTCGATATGTCACAGCATTAACATTTCCACGGAAGACGTGAAGAGGCAAGCGATGGTGAAAACTGAATCCTCCCCAAATGTGAATACTGCCACCTCCAAATCAGTTGTGCTGACGAACACAGCAATCTGCAAAGCGCTCTCCACACCGTCGCCAAATCCGCATACGTCCATCAGCAAAGGATATGTTGAATCTGCTCTCGTCTGTGAATAGGACAGCATTCCACTGCAGTCTAGTCCATCTGACATGTTGCTCTGCCCATTGCAGGCGCTGCTGACGATGTCTGTGAGTCAAGTTTGGCCCAACATAAGGTCGTCTTGCAGTAAGGCGTGTATCTCTGAGTCGTCGTATGACTGTCATTCGAGAGACTTGCCCACGTCTACTCACTATTGCTCTTGTTGTTTGACTTGCCGGGAGAGAACGATTCCTTAGGTGACTCAGCACAATAAGACGATCTTGCGCAGGGGTAGTAACTCGTGGTTGGCCACTCCGAAGTCTATCCCGGGCACTGCCAGTGGTTCCGTAACGTTCATTGAGACGTACAATAGTGCTGTGGTGGTAATTCATCCTTCTGGCAATGGCCCACGAGCTCATTCCGGTCTCCAACATACCAATGGCTCGTTGGCGGTCGTTTTCAGATAGTCGTGGCATTTCAAGCCCATGTACTGGGTGTTTTGTCTCAACGGCCTTTTTATACCGAGTATACTGCCACAACGCGTACACATTTTCAGGGTCATAGCTGTTGGGAATCGTGAAGCATGTGTAACTTTCATTGTTTTCATGTAATCTGTACACAAACCCGTGGGTTGAATCGTGCACTTTCCATTCCAGCAGCCATTCGCTCTCTACCTCATGACAAACACGGGGAAAATCCATTCCCACACTTTTTTTTTCCAGCTTCTCGGCATCAGTATATATAATAGTGGTGCGTTTTTAATGTGCTTCAGTATATATATATATATAATTAGGCGAAAAATCAATCAATACCTTTTAGCTCCCCAAGGAGTATAGGCCTTCAACAAACATATGCCAAGTCGTACTGTCCAGTGCCATCCACTCAAGTTCTTTCCATGCTTTCCTCATCATTTTCACCTCTGCATCCTGTTCTCTTCTCCATGTGCTTTTCAGTCTACCTCTGCCTCTTTTTCCCTGTGGATTCCAGAACAAGGACTGCCTTGTAATGCTATCAACATGTTTCCTCAATGTGTGTCCTATTCATCGCCAGTGTCTTCTTCTCAGCTCTTGTTCCACCGGCACTTGTCTGGTTCTTGTCGTCAATTCCACATTTGTGACTTTGTCATACCATTTGTCATGTCACTCCTTCTATTCTACGCAAGCACCCGTTTATAAAAGTCTGTAGCTTTTTGGTTGTTGTTTTTGTTGCTCTCCATGTCTCAGAGCCATACAATAGGAGTGACTTGACTATGCGAAAAAAACCTATATGAAAATTTTGAACGTTGCGTACAAATGTGAAAACGCAAATTTCTTGTACTAATTACGAGTAAACCTTGGCACCTGGCTTGTATGACATGATCATGTCGAGGATAACAATGCCATTGTGTATACTGATGGGTCTGTGATCCATGGTGAGAAATCAGGTTGGGGCTTCTCTGCTTGAGTAAATGGCAGAATCATCGCCAAACATAGCGGGGTTACCAGATAACAACTTCCAGCATGAGAATGGAAGTAGAGGCAGATACTGCGGCCTTAAACTGAAAGTTCATTAACAAAGACAGTCATTGTGTCAGACTCTCAGTACATGCGTCGAAAGGTTAAAAACGGTTGGCTAAGGCATGAATGGAAAACAAATTATAGAAGCTTCTAATCTACAGGAGCTGGTGTGGATCTACTGTCCTTGTCATGCAGGGGTAGGCAGGAATGAGAGAGCTGACAGACTAGCATCAAGAGTTCCCACAGTGGGGACACTGGATATGGCTAAGGGAACGAACGAACGAACTTCATTTTCAAAGGGTTAAGAATTGGACACGCAGGCCCGTCTAACATTCTGCCCTTCCTTTCTCTCGTCTTCCATACTAAATCCATTAATTCTCTCACGTATCTTAAATATTACTTAAATAATAAAAAAATAAATATAAAATACAATAAAATAAAATCCCAACATTGTAACAAATTTGCGGTCACAATATCCAACAAATTCCAAGTGCTCCAACAGCTGGAAGATGTAGAGAATACAGAAGACTATTGGCAGCAAATCAAAACTGTATGGAATGAGACATGTGAAGAAATACTGGGGAAAATGGAACGACAACAACAATCATGGATAACAACAGAAACCATCAATAAGATAAAAGACAGAAAAAACAAGAAAGCAGATTTAAACTCAAGCAAAACCAGAAGTTCCAAAGCCAAGGCTCAAGAAGTGTACACAGACGCAAACAAAGAAGCAAAAAGAAGTATAAAAAAGACAAGAGGAAGTATATTGAGGAGTTAGCAAGAGAGGCAGAAGATGCTGCAGCCAAAGGAAATATGAGAGAACTGTATAGCAGCACAAAGAAGCTAACAGGGAAATACAAGCAAACAAGTTGCCTCATAAAAGACAAGAATGGAAAACTGCTCAGTAATATACAAGAGCAAGTGAAGAGATGGACAGAATATTTTGAGGACCTTCTCAATAGAACAGCCCCCAAAAACCCCCCTGACATCCAGCCAGCAGAAGAAGAGCTACAAATTAACAGGTGAAAGACCAACGAAGGAAGAAATAAAGAAAGCCATAAAGCTTCTAAGAGATGGAAAAGCGTCTGGACCTGATGGCATTCCAGCAGAGGCCATCAAGGCAGATATCGACACTGCTACAGAGATGTTATATAAATGACTTGGTAAAGTCTGGGAAAAGGAAGAGATACTAGCAGAATGGAAGGAAGGATATCTGGTTAAGTTGCCTAAGAAGGGAAATTTACAAGAGTGCATAAATTATAGAGGAATAATGTTACCATCAGTGCCAGGAAAAGTATTAAACAGGATTATCCTTGAGAGATTAAAAGAGTCCATAGACAAGAAACTGAGAGATGAACAAGCAGGTTTTCGACAAAACAGATCATTTACAGACCAGATAGCCACTTTGAGAATAATAGTTGAACAAAGTCTGGAATGGAATTCACCACTATACATCGGATTTGTGGACTACGAAAAGATATTTGACAGTGTAGACAGAGAATCACTTTGGAAATTGATGAGGCATTATGAGTTCCCCTGAAGATCATTAATTTAATAAAGAAAACATATGAAGACATGACATGCAGAGTTCTTCATGGACAGCTTACAGAACCGTTTGGGATAAGAACAGGAGTGCGACAGGGATGCCTCTTGTCTCCATTTCTTTTCTTACTAGCAATAGACTGGGTAATGAGATCATCGACAACACACAACAGAAATGGAATCCAATGGACTCTGACTAAGCAGTTGGATGATCTGGATTTTGCTGATGACTTGGCTCTTCTGTCCCATAACCTTAATCAGATGCAGGACAAATTGAAAACACTCGATGAGAGGCCACAGCAATGGGATCTGAAAATACACAAGGAAAAGACAAAAGTAATGAGAATAAATGCAGGTAATGATAACAGGGTTGAACTTGAAGAGACACCAATACAAGATGTAGAATCGTACACATATCTTGGCAGTAATATAGACAAAGTTGGAGGGACAGAAAGCGATATCAAAATAAGAATACAAAAAGCAAGAGGAGCTTTTATTGCATTGGGAAATATATGGAGATCAAGGGAAATCGGATCCAACACGAAAATAAGAATCTTCAACTCAAATGTGAAGTCAGTCCTATTGTATGGCTCTGAGACATGGAAAACAACAAAGACAACAACCAAAAAGCTACAGACTTTCATAAATGGGTGCTTGCGTAGAATAGAGGGAATAAAATGGTATGACAAGGTTACCAACATGGAACTGATGACAAGAACTAGACAAGTGCCAGTGGAACAAGAGATGAGAAGAAGACAATGGCAATGGATAGGACACATACTGAGGAAACCTGTTGATAGCATTACAAGGCAGTCCTTGTTCTGGAATCCCCAGGGCAAGAGTCGCAGAGGTAGACCAAGAAGCACATGGAGAAGAGAGCTGGAAACAGAGGTGAAAATGATGAGGAGAACGTGGAAAGAACTTGAGATGATGGCACGTGACAGGAGGACTTGGCATGTGTTTGTTGAAGGC